>CM053036.1:99980312-100580312 GCA_028564925.1 Lithobates sylvaticus
TGCATTCCATTGATTTCTATGGAAGGTACATTTTTGGTGCATTCCCACGGAAATCTATGGAAGGTACAGCTTTGGTGCATTCCCATTGATTTCTATGGTGGTACATCTTTGGTGCCTTCCCATTGATTTCTACGGAAGTTAATTCTTTGGTGCGTTCCCATTGATTTATATGGCCCTATGTCTTTGGTGCCTTCCCATTGATTTCTACGGAAGTTAATTCTTTGGTGCGTTCCCATTGATTTATATGGCCCTATGTCTTTGGTGCGTTTCCATTGATTTCTATGGAAGGTAAATTTTTGGTGTGTTCCCACTGAAATCTATGGAAGGTACAGCTTTGGTGTGTTCCCATTGATTTCTATGGAAGGTACGTCTTTGGTGCGTTTCCATTGATTACTATGGTGGTACATCTTTGGTGCGTTTCCATTGATTTCTATGGTGGTACATCTTTGGTGCATTCCCGTTGATTTCTATGGAAGGTACATCTTTAGTGCATTCCCATTGATTTATATGGCCCTATGTCTTTGGTGCCTTCCCATTGATTTCTATGGAAGGTATGTCTTTGGTGCGTTTCCATTGAAATCTATTTGAGGTACATCTTTGGTGCATTCCGTTGAAATCTATTAAAGGTACGTCTTTGGCGCCTTCCCATTAATTTCTATGAAGGTACATTTTTGTTGGTGCGTTCCCACTGAAATCAATGTAAGGTACAGCTTTGGTGTGTTCCCATTGATTTCTATTGTGGTGCATTCCCATTGATTTCTATGGAAGGTACATCTGTGGTGCCTTTCCATTGATTGCTATGGCCCTATGTCTTTGGTGCCTTCCCATTGATTTCTATTGAAGGTACGTCTTTGGTGCCTTCCCATTGATTTCTATGGAAGGTAAATTTTTGGTGTGTTCCCACTGAAATCTATGGAAGATACAGCTTTGGTGCATTCCCATTAATTTATATGGTGGTACATCTTTGGTGCGTTTCCATTGATTTCTATGGTGGTACATCTTTGGTGCGTTTCCATTGATTTCTATGGTGGTACATCTTTGGTGCGTTTCCATTGATTTCTATGGTGGTACATCTTTGGTGCATTCCCATTGATTTCTATGGTGGTACATCTTTGGTGCATTCCCATTGATTTATTTGAGGCTAGGTTCACACTGGTGTGATGCGGGAACCACAGCAATTTCTGTGCAGGTTCCCACATTGCATCTGAATCGCAGGCAATTCACACTGACATCTGTGAACCACTGCAGGTGTCAATATAAAGTTAATAATGCCCCCCAAATCAGTTTGCAGAATGCAGTGCGAACTGTAGGATCGGATCACATGGGTCTGAACACCTATGTGATTCGATTCCAGTGCGGACCAAAAAGGGGTCATGCACCATTTCAGTGCGAATGCGATGCAATTTCAGTCATACAAACAGTATGGATGAATTTACATTGCACAGACGTGCGATGTCTGCAATCACATAAGTGTGAACCCAGCCTCAAAGGTATGTCTTTAATGAGTTCCCATTAATTACTATGGAAGGTACGGTTGGTGTGCTTTTCCAACAACAAACAATGCTGGATTCAAGACTTTCCAAAACACAGCGCAGACGTGAACAGTTATATAGGATTTAAAGGGAAATCGTTTTTGTGAAAGATGATTTTAGCGCAGCAAAACTGCACCAGCGTGAAAGAGGTCTACAGTTTGTCATTTTCCCGTTGCGCAATCCAAAAGAACCTGCCAGATTGGGCAATACCCAGCATCCACTACACTCCATAAGATGCACGCGGTTTAATGTAGTTCACAGTCATAACTATTCGCCATTTCTTTTTTTTTTTCTTTCTTCCACTTTGATCTATATTCTGGCCTTCATAAGAGAAAAAAAAAAAGATTTAGCTCATTAGATACCAAATATCTTGTTCAGCTTTTCTGATAATTACCAGAGAGAGGCTGGTGATTTGTCTATGCTTTCAAACTGTTAAATTCTCTAAAACCTCAATGAGCCACACGCTGTGATGTTGGTAGTATTTGAATTTGTAATATAACGTATATATCTTTTTCTGTGTTGTAAAGTGTTCTATTAAAGGTAACCATATTCAGAGCTTGAAGAGATTCTTCTGCCCTCTATCTGTCACTAGGTGAATAGCCTGCATGTGTTGTAGCTGAAAGGCATTAGCAATTAGCAACTTCTGTTCGCATAGTAAATGCTTGAAATGTCTCAGCAGAATCATCGCACCAATTACTAGCAGGTGCCTTTTGCCTAAAAAGCGAAATGATGTATCGTTAATCAACACTAGTCTTTTAATCTACTCTGTTCAGAGTCATGTACTGTATCTGTGTTCATTTTCATCTCTATTATATTCCAAGTCGTATGCATCCTCTGCTTGCTAAAATCCATTTACAAGCTTCTTTGACAAGGAAATTATTTCTTGCTACAATCCAGAACACAAACAATGAACTCGGTTCAATCTATTGGATGAAACCGCAAACAAATTGTACCTGCCAGGCACAGAGATAGCAATGAAAGGGATATATTTTTCTTTCTCCCAAGGCACAAAGTCAGTTAATTATGCTGTTCTTAAGATAAAATGTGCGTTTGATAACTTTTAGGCATACAGGTAGACTAAGGAAAACATGTTCACTCCCAAATTAACAGAATCCTGGACTTTTTTCTGTCTTTTTGTCTGTTTGTAAATCTCCTTACAGTGCAGTAATAGCCAGAAACAGACTATTTGAAAGGTGTGTTGACAGGACTAATGGGAATTTAGATAATAGAACAGTACCTTCGTGTTCTACCAAAAAAAGGTCCCTGAAATGAAAGTATATGCTCAAAATAACAAGAATTTAAGTGCAAGTTATCATGTACATTTAAGAAATTAAAATCATGAATATGGTTGCTATAGGCAACAAATACTTACCATGCTGCATAAACTGTAGGCATATTTAAAAATTTTATGGAGAAAAAAAATGACTTTGTATTAGGGATCATTCACACCATGTAGCATTGCCTACAGGGGTTATTTACGAAAGGCAAATCCACTTTGCACTACAAGTGCAAAGTACAGTTGAAATTGCACTGAAAGTGCACTTGGAAGTGCAGTCGCTGTAAATCTGAGGGGGAGATCTAAAATGAGGGAAAGCTCTGCTGATTTTATCATCCAATCACGTGCAAGCTAAAATGCTGTTTTTTATTTTCCTTGCATATCCCCTTCGGATCTACAGTGACTGCACTTCCAAGTGCAATTTCAAGTGCACTTTGCACTTGTAGTGCAAAGTGGATTTGCCTTTCGTAAATAACCCCCTTTTGTGTGCTTCAGTTTTTTTTTTTGTTTTGTTTTATAACTCCCCACATTTTGCTACAGCTAGATACTGACCTTTTTAAATGTCAATACAGCCAAGACTTGCTATTGTGGTTACTAAGTAATAGTTTCCATGAAATAAGAAAACCCCAAACTTGGGTATTTATATGAGCCAAGTCATACTTGCTGTTAAATCACAAAGGTTAATTTACTAAAACTGGAGAGTGCTAAATCTGGTGCAGCTGTGCATGATAGCCAATCAGCTTCTAACTTCAGCTTGTTCCATTAAGCTTTAACAATAAGGCCGGGTTCAGACTGCTGCCATGCGGGAGATCAGATATAATTCGCACCGCACTGCAGCGCAAATCATATGCGATCTCTGTGCGATGCGATTTCAGCCATACAGATAGTATGGCTGAAGTCGCATCGCATTCGGCCCAAACTCGCACAGGACCCTTTTTTTGGTCCGCAGCAGAATCGGATCGCATGGGTGTTCTCACCATGCGATCTGATTCCTGTCAGAATTTGCAGATCGCACTGCAATATGCAAGCTGATATGGGGGTGTCATTAACATTTCACTGACACTCCCAGCAGCACGCATAGGGCAGTGTGAACTGCCGGCGGGAGACATGCAATGCGGGAACCCGCTGTAGATTCGCAGCGTTCCTGCACCGCAGCAGTCTGAACGGAGCCTAAAACTTGGAAACTTGGAACTATGCACAACTGCACCAGATTTTGCACTTTCCAGTTTTAGTAAATAAACCCCACAGTATCTGACCCAGATTATTGAGATCGGTTTACTATAGATGCAAGTAGGGTTGTGTTGATTGATAGGCACAACAGGTGGTACTGGATGATGTTACCATCCAGTCATTAAATAATATAGCATTGTGCAGCCTGGAGCTCGTACGCAATATCCACTCTCTGTAGTATACTATTGCATATGATTATTACATTTGTAGATGACATTTCTATTGCCTGGCCTGTTCTGGTTGCCATGCGTGCCATGCTTTAGGTGCTCATTTTACTGGTCTGTTCCTTGATATTTAAGGTTCCTTTGTCGTGGTACTCAGATTGTTCATATACAGCTCAACTCTTAAAGTAAAACTAAAGCCATTCTTTTTTTTTTTTTCATTTTTGGATAGAATAAGGGAGGATTATAACCCTTGTCAGTGTTATGTGTCTGTGTCTTATTGGGGAGATTTCCCTTTGCTTCCTGTCCCATAACCACAACAGGAAGTGAGAGGAAGCCCATCCAAAGTGAGGGAATCCATGATTATCACCAGAATCAATGTGCCCATTGGACAATTTCCCCTCTTTTCCTGCTCTGGTGATAACCCAAAATTTTGAATTGTATTTCAATTTCATTCTTGGTGACAATGGTAAACAGGATAAATAACGAGTGTAAATCTCCCTAACAGTGCACAGACAGCAATACAATCAGGTTATACAATCCCTCTCCAGTCTATCCAAAAAAAAAAAAAAAAATGTTTTGCTTTTAGTTCTACTTTAAGTAGTTTGTAGACTGTATTTTGTTCACTGCCTGGGCTGTGGCAAATGCCCATAGCACAACCTGGAGGCAATGTATACATTCTGAACTAAGTTTGGTGCCTATTTAGGCTTTTTCACACTGGGGCAGTTTTCAGGAGCTTTTGCGCTGGAAATAGCCTCTGCTAAGCACCTGAAAACCTCTTCCCATTCATTCCAGTGTGTCTTTTCACACTGGGACGGTGCGCTTGCAGGACGTTCCAAAAAGTCCTGCAAGCAGCATCTTTGGGATGGGAGCGCTGTATTTAGTGCTCCCAAAATGCCCTGCCTAATGGAATGAATTGGCAGTGCTTTCAAAGTACCTGAAAAGCGCTTTTGAAAGCACTGCAAAACAGGAGTTTTAACCCTTTTTTGGGGTTAAAAGCGCCCCGCTAGCGGCCGCAAAGTAGCGCTAAAGCGCAGCTAAAACGATTGTTGCTTTAATTCTAATGGCGTGTGAAAGCAGTCTAAAGGCTCATTCACATCGCAATGCAAGTGTTAACACCTGTTGGATCTGTATGCGTTGCCTCATGTTGCATATTTTAAAAGAATCTAGATTAACTTAAAAGGCCTACTACAGATCAAAAGTGCCCAAAAAGCAGCCTGTAGGACTTTTTTTTCAATGCACGATAATACAAAGCATTGGTCTGTCAATAGACAATGGGTTTTCTTGTACCTGTACATTTTGCAGACATCTGGTGTGCAGTAGCCCTAAGGCTGGTCATAGATATCTCAGGGCAAAGAACAATGAGCATGAAGATATTTATCTGTGCTTCTATGACTTGAGGTATTCAGTCCTCACCATGCAATGACAGCAGTTTACAAGTGATACTTATGACCCTTCACTATTTTATGTCAAATCATTTTTTATTAAAATATTTCTTACAGTACAGATCAAGTAGAAAAAGACATAAATGTCTTATATATCAAATCAAACACAACACTCAGAGTACAAATGTAACCATAGGTAGAAATAGTCTCTATCTAAAAGACATAGCTGTCAAGACTATCACATTAATCAGTAAAATGTGTAATATCAACCAATCAAGTACAGGAAAGTAACCTGGACCTTACTGTGTCAAGCAGCTCCTATTTAAGTGATGCCTTGATTGTGAACAGGTGTGGCAATAATCAGGCCTGGGTGTGGCTAGAGAAATTGAACTCAGGTGTGGACAACCACAGTTAGGCCCCTTTCACACTGGGGCGGTTTGCAAGCGCTATTGCGCTAAGAATAGCGCCTGCAAACCGACCCGAAACAGCTGTTGCTGTTCCCTCAGTGTGAAAGCCCGAGGGCTTTCACACTGAAGCGGTGCGCTTGCAGGACGCTCAAAAATGTCCTGCAAGCCGCATCTTTGGCTCGCTATAGGAGCGGTAAATTTACCGCTCCTATAGCGCCCGGTCCCATTGAAAACAATGGGGGAGCGCGCCGAACCCGCCCGCAAAACGCCGCAATAGCGGCGGTTTGCGGGCGGTATTGACCCTTTTTCGGCCGCTCGCGGGGGGTAAAAAACACCCCGCGAGCGGCCGCAATGCGCCGCTAAAACGCCGGTAAAGCGGCGCTAAATATAGCGCCGCTTTACCGCCAGCGCCCCCACCGCTCCAGTGTGAAAGTAGCCTTATAGTATGTTTTAACAAGGGGGGCAATCACTTTTTCACACAGGGCCATGATGGTTTGGATTTTTTTTCACCTTTAATAATAAACACCTTCATTTACAAATTGCATTTTGTGTTTACTTGTGTTGTCCTTGACTATTGTTTAAATTGGTTTGATGTTCCGAAACACTTAAGTGTGACAAACATGCAAAGGAACAGGAAATGAGGAAGGGGGCAAACACTTTTTCACACCACTGTATATATATATATATATATATATATATATATATATATATATATATATATATATATATATACAGTGCATATAAAAAGTCTACACCCCTGTTAAAATGTCAGGTTTCTGTGATGTAAAAAAAATGAGACACAGATAAGTAATTTCAGAACTTTTTCCGCCTTTAATGTGACCTATAAACTACAACTCAATTGAAAAACAATCTGAAATCTTTTTGGGGGGAGGTAAAAATAAAAAAATAAAATAATGTGGTTGCATAAGTGTGCACACCCTCTTATAACTGGGGATGTAGCTGTGCCCAGAATTAAGCAATCACATTCCAACTGTTAAATTGGTGTCAGTACACACCTGCCATCATTTAAAGCAGGGGTCTCAAACTGGCGGCCCTCCAGCTGTTGCAAAACTACAAGTCCCATGAGGCCTTGCAAGGCTGACAGTTACAAGCATGACTCCCACAGGCAGAGGCATGATGGGACTTGTAGTTCTGCAACAGCTGGAGGGCCGCCAGTTTGAGACCCCTGATTTAAAGTGTCTCTGATTAACCCCACAAAAAAAATTCAGCTGTTCTAGTAGGTCTTTCCTGACATTTTCTTAGTTGCATCTTACAGCAAAAGCCATGGTCTACAGAGAGCTTCCAAAGCATCAGGGGGATCTCATTGTTAAAAGGTATCAGTCAGGAGAAGGGTACAAAAGAATTTCCAAGGCATTAGATATTCCCTGAGACACAGTGAAGACAGTCATCATCAAGTGGAGAAAATATGGCACAACAGGGACATTACCAAGAACTGGACGTCCCTCCAAAATTGATGAAAAGACAAGAAGAAAACTGGTCAGGGAGGCTGCCAAGCGGCTTATAGCAACATTAAAGGAGCTGCAGGAATATCTGGCAAGTACTGGCTGTGTGGTATATGTGATAACAATCTCCCGTGTTCTTCATATGTCTGGGCTATGGGGTAAAGTGGCAAGAGGGAAGCCTTTTCTTACCAAGAAAAACATCCAAGCCCAGATACATTTTGCAAAAACACATCTGAAGTCTCCCAAAAGAATGCAGGAAAATGTGTTCTAGTCTCATGAAAGAAACCCATAATTCCAAAATGTTTGGCGCAAAAACAACACTGCACATCGCAAAAAGAACACCATACCTACAGTGAAGCATGGTGGTGTCAGCATCATGCTTTGGGGCAGTTTTTCTTCAGCTGGAACAGGGGCCTTAGTCAAGGTAGAGGGGATGAACAGTTCCAAATACCAGTCAATATTAGCACAAAACCTTCAGGCTTCTGCTAGAAAGCTGAACATGAAGAGGAAATTCATCTGTCAGCTTGACAACGAACCCAAAGCATACATCCAAATCAACAAAGGAATGGCTTCAGCAGAAGAAGATTAAAGTTTTGGAATGGCCCAGCTAGAGCCCAGACCTAAATCCGATTGAAAATCTGTGGGGTGATCTGAAGAGAGCTGTGCACAGGAGATGCCCTTGCAATCTGATGGAGTTGGAGTGTCTTTTCAAAGAAGAGTGGAAAAATATTGCCAAGTCCAGATGTGCCATGGTGATATACTCATACCCAAAAAGACAGTGCTGTAATACAATCAAAAGGTGCTTCGACAAAGTATTAGTTTAAGGGTGTGCACACTTATGCAACCATATTATTATTTTTTTTTACTTCCCTCCACCTAAAAGATTTCAGTTTGTTGTTCAACTGAGTTGTACCGTTTATAGGTCACATTAAAAGGTGGAAAAAGTTCTGAAATTATTTATCTTTGTCTCATTTTTTTACATCACAGAAACCTGACTTTTTAATTCAATCGTATTTTATTCATAAAGAAAAAAAGAGAGACAGAAAAAATGTAAACATTACAAACATTGTTAAGGTACACCAACATATAGGTATCATGTGCGTTGCAACAAATACATGTCTAGGTTACATATAAATGGAGTGAAAACATGTTTATAAGGCACATCAGGAGACTATCTGTGATAGCAACCCCTGAAAACATTACAGGTTAAAGTAACCTTTATCATAATTTCAGAGAAGGAGATCATAGGTGTCCTGTATGTAGTACATCAGGAAAGGTTCCATGAAAAACCTGTCTTTATGAAAAATATGTCGTAGGGGGTCACACATCGAATCTGTAACAATAGATAAGTCGAAGTCTTGGTACATTTGCTTAATGGATTTCTAAAGGTGTATTTAGTTATAGAAAAATAAAAGAATAGGGGCAGAAAGGTAGGGAACAAGAAGCACTCCATCATAGTCCCAAGGCGACGTCATCTAGGCCACTCTCAGCCCAGAAGTCCAAGTGAAAGAAAACTATTCGTCTTTACTGCATTCCTCTGCCAACAGATGTTCAAGGTCCCTTTTGCGGTCCACTTCCGTAGCACAATCCCCCAGGGAAGGCAAGGTTGTCGATCTCCAGTAACGGGGGAACACTACTCTGGCCGCTGCCAGAAAGTGTTGTAATACATCTTTTTTTTATGGATTTGAATTTGCCAGGGAGTATAGATAAGAGAGCCACCTTAGGTAAAGGTTGAGAGGAAGTTGCCATCAGTTTACAGTATAGTTTGAATATCTGTTGTCAATATCCCTGTACAGAAGGGCATATGTGGAGCATGGTACCCCAGGAGCCAAGGCACCGCAAACAGGTATCTGGTACTGCTGAGTTGAAATAGTGTATAGTCGAAGGGCATCTGTACCATCTCGTTACCAGTTTAAATACTTATTCCTGGCTCTTAGTGGCTAGGGATAACTTGTGCGTCAGGATAAAAAAATGTTGCCAGTCAATAGGGGCGATATAATTACGTAATTCTGCCTCCCAGGCCGTAAATGGTGGAAGGTAAGGAAAGGAGATATTGAGCAAGAGGGAGTAAAGTTGAGATACCCCATGTGTTGGAGGTTCCGCCTGCATGAGCAGTTCCTCAAATTCTGTCTGTTCAGCAAAGATGTCTGGAATGGATGGGAAAGTCCAGATGTAATAAGTAAGCTGGGTATCTGTCCTTAAAGTGGAAATACAGAGGGAGCTGAGATAGAGAGGACTTAGGGTGGGTCAACATCCCTGTGTACAAAATACAAAGAACAGGGTTCCCCTTATGGGATTTTAATGGCCCCAGTGATGATATAACAACCACAAACAAAATATGTATTATATATAAAAATATAAATGTATTATGCTATAAATGATTACAAAAAATACATGACATACAGATACTTGCTGCAAAAAGAAGTGGCTAATATAATTACATGACAACATTACATAATGACTGGATGTTATGAGGGTCCTGAGACACCGCAATATAGAATGCAGGCTTTACACCAACGCATTTCAGAAATTACTTCATTCTTCAGGGGTGTATCAATAGATGCAGACATTCATAATATAAATGCAAATAAATAAGGTTTAAACCAATGCAGCGTTTTAAGGCAAAAATAAAATAGCATTTGTCTTTTATGGAAGCCAAGTCCAAGGACAGACTCACATGTTGATGATGAAAAATCGCATACTCGCTACATAAGTTTAGAAATGTAAAAACAGCCAAATCCAACCAGGGGTAACCCATAAGCCAAAAGAACCACTCACCATCAACGGGGCTCTAATTAAGGACTCTCAGCGAGGTCAGAAAGCGGAACAGCTCAGCAGGGCTGATGTACAGCGGACAGAGACCTCCAGATCAGAGTGGTATGGCTGCTGAACAAAGCAGAATATATATACAAATACATTTATGTTAAACAAGCTGTAAAAAAAGAACAAAAAATGCTACTTATGAAATATATTCAGCAGTAGGTGGAGGGAGGGGAGATTTTTTAGCCACTAGTGTGGTGAGATATGCAGCTTTTATATCAAATGACCTGCAATATGTGTATGTAACATAGTTGCTGCAATCAGCATAACATGGAATTAAAGCTTTAGCTATAGAGTTCAAAGGATATATGTATAAAAGGATTCATTAATTAAAATAAAGCATTCCTCTACTTTTCTATTCCATTCCTCTACTATTCCTCTACAAACGTTATTTTGTATCCAGCAGCAAATGACTCTATGCAAGACCCATATGCTTCATTACAAAACAATTAAAAAGAGCCGTGTCCCTACATTACTCACCAGAGAGGATATGGGCTAAAGCATCCCCTGCTAGCAAAGAGCGTATAGGAGTGACAAAACTCCCCGGGGCTGCACATATTAAATACCCCATAGGGGGATTAGTCCTGCCGTCACGCCGACCAGTGGCGCATGGCGCCATGCTGGGCTGGCGCACGTTCCACCACTCACCCTGGAGGTCATACTCCAGCTGAAGCACATGTGGGTGGAGCTAGAGCGATTCAGCCACACAGTCCCCAGGATTGCCACGTCCGCCGTCCAGCAAGAATCCTTGCCCAAGATGGTAAAATGACACCCATTGCAACTGCATGGGTGGCCTGGGTGCGCCGAGTGGGAGCCCAAAAGAACCGAGGGAGCAGATATGGGGCAGGTGACACCCAGATAGAGGAGGCTGAAAAAACATGTTAAAGGAATCCTAAAGATGCTGCAGCAGACATACAATCTACACTGAAAAAAACACAGGACAGAAAAAATACAAATAATGGATACATTAAATAAGCACAAAAAGAATGGGACAATAAAATAACATCAAATTATATAAAAAAGAAAAAAGGGAAGAAAAGGTAAAAATGGGGAGTTACCATATAATAAAAGGAAAAACCCAAAGAGGGAGAAAAGTCAGAGCAAGGGAAGAAAGGGAACATATTCAGTATTGAAATGTAGCACTGTATGGATATAGAGTGATCCTAATTACCATAGGGCAGAGTTGTAGGTTACTCCCCTGCTGCATACATAGATGCTAGAGTTTTAAAATTGCAGACTCCCATAACCAGCTAGGACCCCTCATGTCTCATTTTAACTAAACCTCCCGAGGCAAAACTCTCTAAAAAGGGTTTGAAATTAGTAGGCTCGTTAAGCCCAGGGGGTGATGTAGCACCCAGACTGTATATCCATCTTAGTTTAGATTGCAATCATATTTTGTTAGGGGAGGGGGAGTGTACTCTATCCAATATAAGGAATCTAATTCAGGGGAATTTTCCATTGTGGGAATGCCTGACATGTCTCCCCCACGGTAACTCTGGGTTACATGATTTCATGCTCAAAATATGCGTGCTTCCAAAATTCCTGTATGATTTTACCCACGTAAAAGCAGCATCACTCACAGGTAAGGAGATATATGACCCCCTGTGTTTTACAGATGGCCTAGTGTCAGTGTTTGAAAATAGTACCATTAGGTCCTTTATCGATTTAGCCCTTCTATATGTAATGGAGGGTTGGTCTGAGATATGTGGCCCAATATCAGGGTCCATACTCTGAAGGTGCCAGTATTTTCCATACGTTTCCTTACCTGTGAGTGCTGGCCACAATATCGGGTTATGATACGTGTAGTTTTATTATCCTTAGGTTTTCTAGACGTATATATTAGGGACTGTAGGGAATAGTGCATCTAAACGCCTTTTCGAGTTTTGGAGTAGCCTCTAGCTAAAAGTCTCTCCTGTAGGGCATTTGCCTCTATCTTGAAAGTGATATCGCTAGAGCAGTTCCTGCGAATCCGCATGTACTGGCTATAGGGGATAGAGTAGACCAGAGATCTGGAATGAAAACTAGAACTCTGTAGGATGGTATTTTGCGCTGTTGGTTTGCGGTAGAGGATACTGGAAAGTCCCCCATCCGAATCCTTGGAGATGATAATAACCAAAAAGGTAGGCATATGGGGTTGAAATTAAGCGTAAAAGTAAGATTCATTAGAATTCATAGCTTTCAAACAACGATGTAGGCCCTCCACCATTCCACCCCACACGACAAAGATATCATCGCTATACCTATGCTATAAACTGATATAGCCAGAAAATTACAGAGATTCATCAGACGAGAGGAAGCTGCGCTCCCACTCCCCCAGGTACAGGTTGGTATAGGACAGGACAGAACATGTCCCCATTGCTACCCGCTGCACCTGGAGGAAGTGGGAGCCCTGAAAAGCAAACACATTATGAGTGAGTATAAACTCAAGAGCAGTGACTATAAACTCATTGAGCTTCCACACTGTCTGATTTGAGGGCTTCCACGTCTATCGAAACGGGAAGGGTGTCTGGAGAAATATGCAAACCATCCAGGATCTGAAGCAAATGCGGGGTGTCCCTAATATAGCTTGGTAGACTGACCATGTATATTCTGAGATATTCATCTACGTAACGGCTAAGGTTCTCAGTTAGAGAACCATTACCCAATACGATAGATCTGCCAGGGGGGTTGTTTTTGTTTTTATGCACTTTGGGGAGAGCATAAAGCGTTGGGACCACTGGAAATGTGGTAAGAATGATTTCCCAGTTCTGTTTAGAAATTATATTGTTAAGATAAGCAAGGTCTACCATCTCATAGAACTTATTGTCGCATTTCTGAAGAAATGCCAAAAGGGATGGAACAATACTATTCACTGTTGCAGAGAATGTTCATGCACATGCAGATATGTACAGACTGTTAAGAGGCATAATGGAATATCATGGGTCCGGTCATAGTTAGTTAGAAGAAGGGTCTTTAGTGTATTGTCCCTAGCTTCACGGCCACTCACAAAGCCGACCTGATCTAAGTGTATTAACCCAGGTAACAATGGTTATTGGCTAGGATTTTAGCAAAGACTTTCAAATCAACACCAATCAAAGATATCGGCCTATAGTTTGTGTATAGAGTAGGGTCCTTGTCCGGCTTTGGTATGAGGGATATATGAGCCTTGAGTGTTTGTGGATAAAACATTGAGCCCTCTGACAAAGAGTTGAACATTTTAGTTGGGAAGGGTGTGAGAAGGGGAATGGAAAGTTTTATAAAACTTAAGAGTGAAGCCATTGGATTTCCACTTGGTGTACCCGCAATGGCTTTGGCAACTTCACCCTCTGTGATAGGGGTTTCCAGATCAGTAATGGTGTCACCACCCAAAGTAGGGAGCGCAGTTTCCGAGACATAGGATAATTGGTCTTCTGCCATGGTAGAAGGGAAACCTGACAATCGAGTCGCAGAGATATTGTACAGGGATTGATGGAAGTCCCTAAATTCCTCAGCCATCTTAGAGGGTGAGGAGATCAATTCTCCCTGCGCCCCCACCACCCAAAGTAGGGAGCGCAGTTTCCGAGACATAGGATAATTGGTCTTCTGCCATGGTAGAAGGGAAACCTGACAATCGAGTCGCAGAGATATTGTACAGGGATCAATTCTCCCTGCGCCCCCGAATATGGGGCACAAAAGTGGAAGATACTTTTGGATGTAGAGAGCGAGCAAATTACCTACCACATTTGTTCTGAAAGTTGTGATCACGCCTTGGAAACGTCCACCAGCGTTGTCACTGTCGGAGATCGTTTGTGCTCAGTTTCTACATTTCTAAGTGTTTGAATTGCAGCCATTATGGTGGTTGAACGTTCCCT
The DNA here is from genome assembly GCA_028564925.1 of Lithobates sylvaticus. Classification (NCBI taxonomy): domain Eukaryota; kingdom Metazoa; phylum Chordata; class Amphibia; order Anura; family Ranidae; genus Lithobates; species Lithobates sylvaticus. The sequence continues at coordinate 99,994,417 of CM053036.1, forward strand.
TTTTAGATGTGTATCCAATTGAATAAAGGTTACACGTAAAACTGCTTTTAGTGCATCCCATTGAATGGGCAACGATGTTGTATCTGAGGCATGGTCAACAAAATAGTTAGATATTGTGTCTGAAACCCTCATCATACATTCCGAATTTGTAAGCAACGAATCGTTCAAACGACATGTCCACTCCCTAATCGGAGTGGAGGGGAGCAAGAATGCCAGGTGTATAGGAGAGTGGTCAGACCAGACCATTGAGTCGATGTCACATTCAGGAGACCAATCCAGACAGCTGTGATCACTCATTAGGTAGTCTATGTGACTATAAGTCTGATGTGCATGAGAGAAGAGGGAATAGTTACAGGACGTGGGGTACAACACCCTCCAAACGTCTACAAGATGCAGATCATAGAATGCACGTTTCAAGCCCTTAGTTTGGGGAATGAGATACACGACCGCGAGTTGGAGAAATCCAAAAGTGGTTCCAGAGGGGTGTTAAAATCCCCTTGCAAGATGAGCTTACCCTCCATGAATCCCGACAGAATCCTCAAATATTGCAATGCGGATGGCACTTGATTAATATTTGGAAAGTAAATGTTAGCTACCGTAAATTTGGTACCCCATAACAAGAATTTCTCAAAAACATACCTTCCCTGAGGGTCAGAGAGATGATCAAGCACTTCTATAGGGAATGTCTTATGGAAGGCAAAAGATACTCCCTTGGCTTTCTGGGTTTGTTTAGTACTATGGAATCATCTGTTGAAATATCTGTTGGAACAGGAAGGAGTGGAGGCAGAGTGAAAATGTGTCTCTTGTAAAGAAGCCATTTACAATGTAGGAGCAAAACTGTAGCCGGGGGTGAGAAATCACCATGTGGGCCATGATGGAGCGACAAAAAAAAGAGAATAAGAAAGATAAGGGAGAAAGGGGAGTGGAGTAGAGGGAGAAGGGTCAAAGGAAAGTAAGTAGAGAGTAGGAGAAAGGAGAGAAGTGGAAAAGAGGTTGGTCCGAGAGAACACCTGGGAAAGCTGGCTCAAAAAATACTAAAATGTCTGCAAAAGCGTAACACTATGTGAAATATCACGTGGTAGGCATGAACTGTGCCAATCCTATTTAGGGAGAATGGACAAAGTTAAAATAGTTGAGTTGTGACCTCAACAACTTAGCAGGCATATATTACGTAAATGTAACACACCTAGTGACAGTGGCATCTATTGTTTAAAATCTTAGTTACCAAAGAGCGCAGTGTATACCTTATACCACTGGGTATAATAAACAATGTAAAAGTGTATGAAAAGTAAAATTGGTGAAGAACAGGATATGAGCAAGCTGGGGACAAGATAAAGGCACAAGTATTGGTGTAGACTTTTTACATCCACTGTGTGTGTGTGTGTGTGTGTGTGTGTGTGTGTGTGTGTGTGTGTGTGTGTGTATGTATATATATATATATATATATATATATATATATATATATATATATATATATATATATATATATATATATATATATATATATTGTATATATATATATAATATATATATATATAATTTGTTGTTTAAAAGGTAAATAGTAAGCAAATGGTGATGAAAAATCTAATTTGATGAATTTAGTCCTGTGATTCAAGCAGATTATCCAGTGGCAAAGCCCTATATATTAAAAGGTGCATGGTGTGAATGGCTATACACAGGCTGGGGTGGGTCTAGGAGTAATTGGGTTGAATCAAAAGAAGGAGGACATCTAGCAGCAGCAGAGAAGTACTTCAAAAGAAACCTCTGAATTGAAGTTGAATATTGCAGCAAAAGCGGTTTATTTTATCTTTTAATGAGCTGTTCATTTTTTTGGGCTGGAACTTTGCTTTAATCATTACAGAGCTGCAATAATGTGCATCTTTTATATCTCTAGTTTAGCTTTAGGGCCCATTCACATCTGTGTGTTGTAGTAACATGAGATGTGACGCCATCCATTTTCAATGGCACCCTAACACAATATTACAGTAGCAGGCAATATACCTGCACTGAAGCACACCACAAGCCACAGGCTTTATATATTATAAATTCATTATTTGGACTTTGTATAAGTATGTAAAAATTACAGATCAGATTATTCTGGTGTTAGGCTCCCCCTTTTTACATGCTTTCAACACAGGGCAGCTTGCTATCAATACAAGTAAGTATTGATGAGTGTGAAGCAGGATTCATGTTATCTAAATATTAGGGCTTAGTTTAGGGGTAAAAATATTGTTATACCTATTTTAGTTGTTGGGGTTAGGGAAGGGTGCAAAATGTTAGGGACTTGAATTAGGGATTAAATGTTGGGACAGGGAGAGTTTTAGGTGCTGGTCAGTTGATAAGTGTAGGGAACTGTTACATTTACCATACACATTACAATCTGACCATACAATCTTTGTACAATCATCTCAAAACTATGTAATATGAGGATCTACCTAAGCTACCCACTGAATCCCTACCCAATGAGGCATCTGCTTGCAGTAGAAAGTTATTAGTAGATCAAAAGGAAATTGCACAGTGAGATTGTAGTGTATGGTGAACTTTAGGGGGTTGTATAAGGCCGGGTTCACACTGGTACGATACGACAATCATACCACTGCGTCCGACATGCGTCCTTTAATGAACAGGGATCTGACTTTGATCCCTGACAATACCAGGCATGGGTTTCCCCTCTAAGAGCATACCAGGCCCTTCAGTCTGGTATGGATTTTAATGGGAACCCCCACGCCGAAAAAACAGCACGGGGGTCCCCCCAAAATCCATACCAGACCCTTATCCGAACACACAGCCTGGCAAATCAGGAAAGGGGGGTGGGGATGAGTGAGCGCCCCCCCTCCTGAACTGTACAAGGCTGCATGCCCTCAACATGGGGGGGTGGGTGCGTTGTTCTTGTCTCCATGTTGATGAGGACAAGGGTCTCTTCGCGACAACCCTGGCCTTTGGTGTCGGGGTCTGCGGGCGGGGGGATTATCGGAATATGGAAGCCCCCTTTTACCAAGGGGACCCCCACCCTATGTGAATGAGTATGGGGTACATTGTACCTCTACCCATTCACCTGAGAAAAAAGTGTCAAAAATAAAACGCAGTACACATGTTTTTAAAGTAATTAATAAGGCCGCTCCGTCATCTCTTCCGATCTCTTCTCCCCTCTCAGGGGTCTTCTCCGCTCTCCGCTGACGTCTTCTAGTGTTGTTGGGAAGAGTGTTGTCAGCGACAAGGTGCTTTGGGTGGGGGGGGCTTAAAATCCATACCAAACCGAAGGACCTGGTATGCTCTTGGAGGGGGAACCCATGCCGTTTTTTTTTTTTTTTAATTTGGCGTGGAGTTCCCCTTCAAGATCATCAGAGCACAAGTCGCATTCCAAAGTCGGATCAGTCAAGACGAAGATACGACATTGATCCGACTTCAGTCATATTCAGTGGGCTGAAGTAGGATCAAAGTCATACCAAAGTAGTGCAGGAAACATTTTCAAAGTCGGACCGACTTGTGTCGGACCAGTTAAGACGGCTCCCGTAGAGGGAAACATTGATTTTGACACATCATGCGGCATGAGCTCCCAATGTCGGAGCGTTTGTCGCACCAGTGTGAACCCGGCCTCAGTGTAGAAATATCATCAGCACACCAAGGATTCCTCAGAAGCTTTATTCACATGGTCACAGGGTATACATACAGCAATGTTTTGGAGCCACGCAGGGCCCCTTTGTCACATGTCTGATGAAGGGGCCCTGCGTGGCTCCAAAACGTTGCCGTATATGTACCATGTGAATAAAGCTTTGGACCCTTCGGAGGAATCCTTGGTGTGCTGATGACATTTCTCTACTGTAGCCAGTGGTCATTACAGCACCCAAAATTATTACAGCCATTTCCATAAATGTGTGCGTGGGGATTATTGTATTTTTGGTGTATACATTGTGAGCATATTAACATTTTTTTTTAAATGTAAATACATTTTTTACACTAAATGCTGATATAACCCACTCTTCTAAAGTATATGGCCTGGAGCTGAGTGAAACTAGGAGGAGGGCCAGCATGACTGGGGCCTGCAGAAGAGGCGGCGTATCAGTGGGTGATTTAGAATGATGCAGTCTGCTTAGCAGATTGAAGAGTTCAAAGCAAAGGGTGTGTCCTGTAGTGATTTGAAAGGAGGCGGGATCGTGTAACAACAGTCAGGGCTCATCACAGCATCAGACAGTTTTCTTCCACCCTCCCTCATTTTGTTTTGGTTTGGGGGAGCTTCCTACTTTCTCAAGGTGCTGGGGTATTTGTAGTAGGTTTTCCGGTTTTATCATATTAGCTTGCTATTCAATCTATTGGTTCTTTTATTTTCTTGTCATAGCAGTAGGCAGGGGGTTTATTGGGTCTTTGAAGGTGGTGCTGATTAAATAATTGTGGAAAATTGTGGGTTGGGCCCATCTGAGATATGGGTGACCCTTCCTAACTGTGGAAAATTGTGGGTTAGGCCCATCTGAGTTATGGATCTCTTCGTAACAATACGGTGGTAACATTGGAGTATTAATTAGGTTGTATCTGTTAGTACGTAAGTGGTCAATTATCCCTGAGCCGGTGTAGTTGAGGCTGGGGGGGGCCTTTGATTGGTTGGCAGATATGACCTTAGACCGGGCATAAGCTGAGGTTGGTTTATTTGTTATGCATTGACTGTATCATATGCATTAAACTTGTTTTCTTGTGAATTCTGTATTTAATGGTTTGTAATAAAAGGCTGCTATGGCCATTCGACTCTAAATGAAATGTGTCATCTGGTGATTTTGGAAGGGGGGATTGGTCAAGAGTTTAATGTTTTATAGATATTTGGAGCCTCTGCATTCTGCAGGTCCCTCAGTCAAGATAAATAACTAATAATAAAAATAGAGTAATGCCATTTTATTTTATAAGAGTGCATGATCTGATCTATTAAGTACTAATTCATAAATATCAACATGATTCTGCAGGTTCAGAATGTGCAAAACAGAACATTTACTTCATTCAAACAGCAATATTCTCTGAAATTCAAGCAGAAATTCAAGCAGCAATAATCATTAATAAATTAAGCTGCCAAAAGCATACAAACATCAAAGAACCTGCACAAAAGCACATTCTGGACATAACTACAAAGAAATAATAACTGAAGTAAAGACTTCCTAAGTACCCATAAAAAGCAAGCAAAACTCTTTGGCAAGGAAGAGTATGCTCCTTGTCGATAGGTGCCAGATCTTTCAGCTCGCACATTCAAAGTGTACCTCCAATTTTATTTACTAAAAAAACTAAAAATCAGGATAAATTTATCTATTGTTAATTTGACTTGTAGTTCAATCTGGACTTTTTTAAGCAGCTGCGAAACAATTTTGTAGAAAATACAATTTTGGAAGATTTCTATACAGTTTATATTCCTCCAGGCTGAACTTTTTTACAGCTTTACAAAAATCACGAGAGCTGTGGGTTGAACTGGAGAGGTGATTTATAATAATTGCATTACAAAATGACTTGCAAATCAAAAGCACATTTATAATAATATTAAAGTAAAACATGGAATTTCCCAGGTAGTGTCAAAGCTTCCATGGTCCCTCTTGCCCTCCACGTTGCTTTTGGCCTATTACTACCACAGACTGCCTTACTGGCCAATAGAAATGTGCAGGAGGCAAGAAGGGTCAGGAGAACATAAGCACTATCAGAAAGTGTGGGAGTAACTCTCACATCGACAAAGTACTTTCAATGTAATCTGCAAAAAAAAGGTGAAAATTTCCATCTGTAGTGTCCAAAGAAGATTTAATATGTGTGACTCTTATCCCTATTAATGTACTTTATTATGCGTGACCCCATAATTAGATAATCTCATAGATATAAAGTCAAACCATGCTTTCCCCCAACTTGATATATAGAGTATACACATTCCTCTGCCATTATATCCTCTTATTGATATTCAACACTAGGGATGAGCCGAACACCCCCGGGTTCGGCTCGCACCAGAACCCGCGAACGGACCTAAAGTCCGTGCGAGCATTAGAACCCTATTAGTTACAATGGATGCGAACGTTCGAAATCAAAAGTGCTAATTTTAAAGGCTAATATGCATGTTATTGTCATAAAAAGTGTTTGGGGACCTGGGTCCTGCCCCAGGGGACATGTATCAATGCAACATTTTAAAAAAAAAAAACGGCTGTTTTTTCAGGAGCAGTGATTTTGATAATGCTTAAAGTGAAACAATAAAAGTGTAATATTCCTTTAAATTTCGTACCTGGGGGGTGTCTATAGTATGCCTGTGAAGGGGCGCATGTTTCCTGTGCATAAAACTGTCCCTGCAAAAAGTGTAATTTTTGCAGAAAAAAAGCTATTTAAAATCACTGTATTAACGGCCCCCGTAACACAGAAAACAGTCATTCATTGAAAGCCATTCATAAAAAAAAAAGTCATTGATAAAAAAATAAAAAAATTTTTTAAAAAAAAGCGTGGGGGTCCCCCCAAATTAAATAACCAGGCCCTTGAGGTCTGCTATGGATATTATGGGGGACCACAGCCAAAAAAAAAAAAAAAATGGCGTAGGGTCCCCCTCAAAATCCATACCAGACCCTTATCCGAGCACGCAACCTTGCAGGCCGCAGGAAAAGAGGGGGGGACGAGAGCCCCCCCCCCTCCCTCCTGAACCGTACCAGGCCACATGCCCTCAACATTGGGAGGATGCTTTGGGGGTCTGAGACCTTGTCCCCATGTTGATGCCTCACACAGCGGGAGCCTCCCATTGAGCGGAGCGGCCCAGAAGAGACGCCGACGCCATGGAAGAAGATGCCGGACGAGAAGACCAGAGCAAGAAGAAGCGGATCGGAGGAAGAAGATGATGGAAGAAGAAGATGGAAGAAGATGCCGGAAGGAGAAGATGAAGAAACCGAAGGATGAAAAAGGAAGAAGGAAGACCAGAAGAAAGAAGATTTTAATAAAGGAATTGTCAAAGACCGTCTCCTGTCATTTTTACAATTTTTGACACTTTTTTGGAGAAATGGTCCACCCCTTACCATTTCACACAGGGGGGGGGGCTGGGGGTCCCCTTGTTAAAGGGGGCTTCCAGATTTCCGATAAGCCCCCCGCCCGCAGACCCCCACAACCAATGGCCAGCCCTTGTCCTCATCAACCTGGGGACAAGGTGCTTTGGGGGTCTCAGACTTCCAATGTTGAGGGCATGTGGGAGGGGCCGCTCTCGTCCCCCCCTCTTTTCCTGCGGCCTGCCAGGTTGCGTGCTCGGATAAGGGTCCGGTATGGATTTTGAGGGGGACCCCACGCCATTTTTTTTTGGCTGGGGTTCCCCTTAAAATCTATCCCAGACCTCAAGGGTCTGGTATGGATTTTGAGGGGGACCCCACGCCATTTTTTTTTTTTTTTTTGGCTGGGGTCCCCCTTAACCCCTTCACATCCCGCCCATGTACATATGACGCCCAGCAGGTGGATCTCCCATCCTGGGTGGGCGTCATATGACGTCCTCCCATTCCCAGCCATGCCCGGCCGCCTAGGGGGGGCGCGCGCGCGCCCACGGCGTCGCTCGGGACCCGGTGCGAGTGCCTGGCGGCCACGATGTCCGCCGGGCACCCGCGATTGCCCGTTAAAACAACGGGACCGTGTGGGACCGTGGAGCTGTGTGTGTAAACACACAGCTCCACGTCCTGTCAGTGGCCAGGAGACCGATCATGTGTTCCCATTACGGAGGAACACCGATCGGTCTCCTCCCCTTGTGAGTCCCCTCCCCCCACAGTTACAATCACTACCTTAGGTAACATTTTAACCCCTGCAGCGCCCCCTAGTGTTAACCCCTTCCCTGCCAGTCACATTTACACAGTAATCAATGCAATTTTATAGCAACGATCGCTGTGTAAATGTGAATGGTCCCAAAAATGTGTCAAAAGTGTCCGAAGTGTCCGCCGCAATGTCGCAGTCACGAAAAAAAAATCGCAGATCGCCGCCATTACTAGTAAAAAAAAAAAAAAAATGCAATAAATCTATCCCCTATTTTGTAGACGCTATAACTTTTGCGCAAACCGATCAATATACGCTTATTGCGATTTTTTTTTTTTTTTACCAAAAATATGTAGAAGAATACGTATCGGCCTAAACTGAGTAAAAAAATAGTTTTTTTTTTAAAAAAAAATGGGATATTTATTATAGCAAAAAGTAAAAAATATTGTGTTTTTTTTTCAAAATTGTCGCTCTTCTTTTGTTTATAGCGCAAAAAATAAAAACCGCAGAGGTGATCAAATACCACCAAAAGAAAGCTCTATTTGTAGGAAAAAAAGGACGTCAATTTTGTTTGGGTGTAACGTCGCACGACCGCGCAATTGTTAGTTAAAGCGACGCAGTGCAAATCGCAAAAAGTGCTCTGGTATCCCTAGTGTTGTATGACCAATTGCGCGGTCATACAACACTGTACCCAAATTAAATTTTTATCATTTTTTTCCCCAAATAGAGCTTTCTTTTGGTGGTATTTGATCACCTGTGCGATTTTCTTTTTTTTAAATGTAAAAAGACCGAATTAAAAAAAAAAATATATATTTTTTTTTTTTTATAACATTTTAAAAACAGGTAATTTTTTGTCCATCATTGATGTACGCTGATGAGGCAGCACTGATGGGCAACGATAGGTGGCAGTGATGGGCACTGATGGGTCACAGTGATGGGCACTGATCGGTTACACTGATAGGCAGAACTTCTAGGTGGCACTGATATGTGGCACTGGTAGGCATTGATAGGTGGCACTTGTGAGCACTATTAGATGGCATAAATGAGGCATAATTACCTCTTCCTTTTCGGGACCGATGTCCCTTTAAGATGAGCCGGTGATCGGCCTTCTTTTTCTCCTCCGCTGTCAGCGTCAGGAGGAAAAAAAAAAAACTATCACTGAGCTTTTGTTTTGATCATGTGATCAGCTATTATTGGCTGACAGCTGAGCACATGGTAAGGGGCCGGGACCGGACCCTTACACGGATCGGTGATTACCCGAGTCTCATTGACTCTGGGATCACAGCGCGCTCCGCGCCCACCCTGTAGGGCGCGTGCAGGGAGCGTGCACAGAGGAGGCCATCGTATGACGGCCTCCCGGGAATTTAGGTCCACGCTGTGGCCGTCATTCAGTCATAGTGCGGATGTCAAGTGGTTAAACATGCTAATTTATTTAGATATTTTCCTTCCTTTTTTAGACAGGAAATTATGAATATTTTATATTCTGAACACATAGACATGCTATCTTACCTTTTACATGTTGAGCTTTCTGTGCTTATTAGGTTTGCTCAAAGAAGCCATTGCTGGCAGAAATCTCCACACATTAATGAATAAGACAGAGCACTGACTCTGCCCCCTGTTAAAGCTTCAGTCAGGCAAAGCAAGCCTGAAGAGCCCACAGCTTCTCCTGCACTCAAAAACATAATGCTCTGACCATCCTCTGTGCTAACCATATTCGAGGTTTATTTATGAAAAATGAAAAAAAAAAAAAAACACTAACTTTAAACTCCAAACACAATATTGATTGTCTTTAACAGATAAGACTGGATGTTTCCAAGCAGGGAATTTTAAATATCCCAAACTATGATAATTAGGGCACATGATTTCAAACTTGACATTAACAATAAATTTGCGAAAATTCTCTGTAATTCCCCGTACACACAATCAGACATTGATCGGACATTCCGACGACAAAATCCATGGATTTTTACCAACGGATTTTGGCTCAAACTTGTCTTGCATACACACGATGACACAAAGTAGGTCAGAAATTTGCGAACGTCAAGAACGCAGTGACATTTAATATGTACGACGAGCTGAGAAAAATTAAGTTCAATAGCCAGTGCAGCTCTTCTACTTGATTCCGAGCATTTGTGGAACTTTGTGCGTCGGAATTGTGTACACATGATCGGAATTTCCAACAACGGATTTTGTTGTTGGAAAATTTGAGAACCAGTTCTCAAATTTTGTGCGACGGAAATTCCGATGGAAAATGTCCAATGGGGCCCTCTACACGGTCATAATTTCCAACAAAAAGCTCCCATCGAACATTTTCCGTCATGTGTACGAGGCATAAGAGGTAATACAACCTGCTTTCCTCTGTGCGCGGTCAGATGGAAACGGATCGCCTGTCTGTTTCTATCTGACTATCATCCAATCTGATCCACCAGACGAATGGGAAATGGATCCAGGGCCGTCTTTAAGGCAGGGCAAAAGGGGCAGCTGCCCAGGGCCCCATCATTGTTGTTGTGGGGCCCAAAGCAGCTGCCTCATACTTGCCAACTATCCCAGGTCCCCTGCCCCTAGAAGTTTTAATCCTGTGCTGTGTCCCAATTGTCTTGTACAGATGATTTACCTGCAGACCCTGTGTTTACATGTAAATAACTTGCATTGATATGTAAATAGGGGTGGCATTAATATGTAAATAGCCCCAGACCAGCATGATGTAAAATCCTCCATTACTTTGGTTGTCAGTGAAAATTCTTTATTACAGTACAGAGTTGCCCTTACACTGGTGGTGAGTGTAAATCCCCCTTTGCATTGGTCAGTGTAAATCCCCCCTAACATTGGTGGTCGGTGTAGAAGTGTCACCTTACATTGGTGGTCAGTACAAATCTCCTCAACAATGGTTGTCAGTGTAAATTCTCCCTTACATGAAGGTCACTGAACAGTGTATTTCCCCCACTGGTGGTTGGTGTACATGTTCCTATTACATTGGTGTCAGTTTAGAAATCCCTCTTTATATTTGTAGGTGATATAAAATCCCCCGTCACATGGCGGTCAGTGCAAATTCCCCCTCACATTGGTGGTCATTGTAAATTCCCCATTACATTGGTGGTCAGTGTAGAATCCCCCACTACTGTATATACTTGCCAAAGATTTCCAGCTTTGCTCTATATGATTCAGAATTTGCCACAGCGCACTGCCTCCTAACTAATCCTATCCCCCACCACTGCCACCAATCCCTTCAACCCCCCAGTATTGCCACTGATCACACACCCCCCTCCCCCAGCATTGCCACTGATCCCAGGAGTCCTAGGATCCCTAGTAGTTTTCTGTCTATTGATGGGTCCCCTCACCTACCCAGTCCATGTTGTGCAGTCAGTGAGGAGTAGACATATGCACACTAAAATATTTTGTTTCGGAATTTCGTTTTTGTCCGATAAATAAATACATTTATTTAGTTACTCCGGAAATTCGTTTTTATTTATTTTGTTTCATTAAAAAATGCATTTGAGTGCGCATGCACGGAGCTCTGTGATGGCTGACTGATCTCAGAGCTCCGTCCTGCTCCACGACACCGGCGCCAATAGCGGAGGATCCCTTCCCCCCCGGAACAGAGACTAGGACCGGAACACTCCGGACATCCCCGGGCACCACAAGAAAGGCTTAATCGCCACTTATTTTGGCCCCACGGGCCGTTAATTACGCCGGGAAACTGCGCAGGCGCAGTAAGCGGTAATGGCCGCTGCATAACGGAGCTCCGGCCTGTACACCGGACCATATATCGGACGCTATTTTGCTACCACTGACCCAGGACCAGGATAGTACATACCCACACCCCCCCAGGCACCCCAGGGTACAATACTAGAGGGCATCTAAGCCACACAAGGGCAATTACAATACCCTGCTGGGAGAAGCAGGGATAAACAAAATGGCGGCGGACAAATCACCTCAGATCTCCTCAGGCAAGGCGGCCTCCTCTCCCTGGCGGATTGCTGTTCAGGAGGAGGTATGTGGTATAGCACAATCATCCCCCCCACTTAGGGACCCACATTCTCCTGCCTCAACTGTCTCCCTCATAAATCAGACTCTGGAAGATATGATCTTACCCCCCACAGACCTGCCCACACAGCCCTCACTTCTGCAACAAGGCACAAGTTTATTCTCCTCACATCCCCAGGACATTAATCTACTATTTGACAGATTTGCTGAAATGACAGAGGACTCGCTCACACAGCTGCCAAAATCACCTCAGACATTACCTCTGACATAAAATCGGATCTTCACATGTTAGGCTTGCGCATTGAGCATATTGAAGACAAATTGGATGCCACTATCGATCGTGTTAATCAGAACACCGATCGATTCCAAGAATTACACGGGCAACTAGAAGGGGCAATGGCCAAAATTGACGACCTTGAAAATCGGTCCAGAAGACTGAACTTTCGGATCAGGGGACTTCTGGAGGATATCGTTGACATCCCGGGCGCAGTACACACCCTAATCAAGGACCTGATTCCGGATATTGGTACACACAAATTGGAACTGGACCGGGCACATAGAGCCCTGGGACCCCAGCGCTCTGATGGCCTACCCCATGATATAGTGGTGAAACCCCATTTCTACAACGTGAAGGAAGAAGTCATGCGGAGAGCTCGCACAATACCACATATGCAACTTCTGGGTCATTCGGTTCAGATCTACGCCGACATTTCTCCCTTCACCATACAACGACGGCGGGGACTCAAGACCCTCCTTGCTGTTTTACAACAGAAAAACATCAAATACTGGTGGCTATTCCCTCTGAGTCTGAAATTTGACTTTAATGGCAAACAATACAGATTTGCCACGATGGCGGAAGGGGAACATTTGCTGAAGACACTGGGTCTGATACCTTCTGAACCAACTTCACCGATGCAAGCAACCTCCTTCAACATGTCCAAAAGACCTCCTCCTCAGAGCCCTCTCAGCCCGGCGTGGCAAAAACCGAAATACAAGAAAAGCAAGGAATCCGCTGCTACATGAACTGCAGACTATTCATCATTTTTGTTCTCTTGTTTTTCACCCTTTCCGGTATTTTAGGGCATGAATAGCCCGTAGGCTCCAATGCCTTTCACGTTGCTTTTGTTCCCATTTGCTTGACTAGCTGAACCCCTATATACCCTAAGTCTATTTTGCAGATTTTTACCCCCTTTTTTTTTTAAAGTATATTCTGGTAAATCTTACTGCAGGATATCCTGGGTTTGTTACTATATCCTTCATGTCCACCGTCCTGGGTAATGCATTACCAATTGTTTCCACTAGTAACCCTTTTTTTTTAATTCCCTCATTCGCTGTTCCTGGGGGGGGGGGAGGGAGTTGGTCTCCAACCACTACCATTTTTTCAATTACGACACTACAGTAAAGGGCGCTGTGTTTGGAGCGGTAACCTTGCGCCCCATCCTACGCTTGAAGCCAGGAAAACTCAATTTTTTCCCTGCTTCTGGTTAGGATCACCCCCACTGGTTGGGGGGACCATTTTTGACACCTCGGAATATGGTGTACACTTTTTCACCATACTCCTGGATCTTTTTGATTTTTTTGTTCTCTCTCTTCTGTCCCTTCTCTCTCTTTCTCATCCTCTTCTATGATTACTTTTCTTTCAGTGACCGATGCGGTCTCCTTCACCGGCGGCTCCCAGTACCATGATGCTTCAAGCTATCCAAGACCGGACTTTGGTGGACCTCCTCCCCGATCTAAGGTAAGTGATTGTAAATTGCTGGCATCTCACCCTCTCTTATCCTATGGCTGACCACACCACTTCCACACAGAAGCTGCGTTTTGCTTCCCACAATGTACAGGGAATTAATTCCCCTGTAAAGCGTCGGAAGATATTTCAATACTACCATGACAAAAAAATAGACGTGTTCTTACAGGAAACACATTTCCCGAAATCCTATGTCCCCTCTTTCATACACGCAAAATTCCCTACATTTTATCTTGCTAATTCCGATACTAAGACCAAAGGAGTGGACATATTTTTCTCCCGGAATATCCAATTCTCACTGATTTCTGAATACAAGGACCCTGACGGCAGGTTTATTTTGATTAAAGGAATCATTGATGATCAACTCTATTCCCTGATATCCTACTACGCACCTAATCGCGGCCAGTCCAAATTTTTTCAATCTCTCTTTCGCTCTCTCGCCCCCCTATTGGAAGGCACAGTACTTTATGGAGGTGACTCCAATATTGCATTTGACACGGGGAAGGATAAGTCTAGACCCCCAGGTAAGGATGGTGTGCGTCCCATCAGACAGAGTCTAGATGTTGCCAGTTATTCCAACAGGGATTAATTGACGCCTGGAGGGAATCTAATCCTGGGACTCGGGATTACACACATTACTCGAACCCCCACAACACGTTCGCTAGAATTGACCACTTCTTTATTCTGCAAAAACACGTCCCGTTGATACAGAAAGTAGTCATCAGAGACTCTGCCTGGTCAGATCACTCTTTCCTTCTCTTAATACTTCACAAACCATCTTCTCACCAACGTACTTTTCATTAGAGACTGAATGCCTCCATTCTCAGTAATCCCACTCATATTAATGAGATTGAAAAGGATCTCAGAGAATATTTTACTCTTAACGATGCCGATAATATCTCGGCTTCGAATTTGTGGGCAGCTCACAAAACCTATATACGTGGCAAGCTTATACAAATGTCCTCAAGGATACGCAAAGCATGCAAACTAGACATAGCTAGGTTAGAAAAAGAGTTTCACTTTCTCAGCAAACAACACAAACTCAACCCATCTCCTAGTTCCCAGACAAAACTGGAAACTGCTCGCACGGCCCTTAATTTATCTTTAACAGCATTAGCTGAGAAAAGCATCCGCTGGGATGATGGGAGATTCTATCACCAAACGGATAAACTAGGGACCATGCTGGCACGTAGACTCACTCCCAAGGTGAGAACACGTACCTTTCCCAAAATACGCCTTCACAACGGATCTCTAACACAAAACCCACAGAAGATTATGGAAACCTTTCATGACTTCTTCCGATCTTTATATGGTGAACGCACCTCAGAACCCTCTTCCTCCTTTATAGACTCCTACCTCAACTCACTACGTATCCCCAAACTCAAAGTACACCATAGGGTCAGTCTTGAGGACCCGATCACAACGGAGGAAATAACTCAAGTGGTCCGCAATCTTAAAAATAACTCTGCCCCAGGGCCGGATGGCTTTTCCGTCCCATATTATAAATCCTTCACCCCTTTACTTTCTCCCTATCTAGCCAGATTCTTTAACCTGCTTCGCGAAGGCACCCCTCTAGACTCTTCTATTAAAGCGGGACTGTACTGAAATTTTTTTTTTAAACGCCAGCAGCTACAAATACTGCAGCTGCTGACTTTTTAAAAACGGACACTTACCTGTTCCAGGGTCCAGCGGTGTCGGCAGCAGAGGCCGATCGATCGCTTGGCTCTCTGCTGTAGCCAGCGCCATTCTCGGTAAGGGAATCAGGAAGTGGCTTCACTTCCCGATTCCCTACTGCGCATGCGCGAGTCGCGCGGCGCAATGAGAATCTTCAGCGATGTCTGCCGGGACACGTGTGTGTCCCGGCAGAGAGCGCGCTGGGACAGGAACTTGCGTAAACTCCCGTGGGAGTTTATGCCGGAAGTGGGTGCAGATACCTGTCTTAGACAGGTATCTGCACCCCCTCCCCCCTGAAAGGTGCCAAATGTGACATCGGAGGGGGGAGGGATCCGAAAAGCGGGAGTTCCACTTTAGGGTGGAATCCCGCTTTAACTCAGCTTTTGTCACGGTAATACCGAAACAAGGCAAAGACACTAGCTGCACCGCTAACTATCGCCCAATATCATTAATAAATAATGACCTTAAAATTTTAACGAAAATCCTCGCAAACAGAATATCCTCATTTATTGGCTTATATATTCACAAGGACCAAGTGGGTTTTATTCCCGGGAGACAGGGTCCAGACCAGATCAGAAGAGCCGTTGATGTAATATCGCTCCTACAATCTGGCTGGGACAAAGGACCATTACAACAGGGCTTTTTACTTTCGTTGGATCTAATGAAGGCCTTTGACTCTGTCGTCTGGTCCTTCCTGTTCCCAATTCTTCAAAAATGGGGCTTTGGCAATTCCTTCCTCAATTTGATAAAAGCGTTATACTCCTCACCAAGTGCGCAAATCAAAATGCAAGGTCATTATTCTCAGCCTTTTCGAATCTCCAGGGGCACTAGGCAGGGATGTCCCCTATCCCCCTTGATCTTTGCCATGGTCATCGAGACACTTGCTATCGCCATAAGGGACAATCCCGATATACATGGAGTGCGTTGTGGCCCGCAAACCCACAAATGCGCTCTTTTTGCTGATGACGTGCTTCTTTTCATCACTTCTCCTTTAGTCTCACTACCTAACTTATGCAGGGTTCTTGATGACTTTGGCAAAGTCTCTGGGCTTAAAGTAAACTTCTCAAAGTCTATGGCTCTGAACGTGAATTTACCGGACCCCCTTATGTTGCAACTCAGGGAAAATTTTAGATTTAGTTGGGGGACAGCTATGATACCTTACCTGGGTATTAACCTCACGGCATCCATTGACACTCTTTATAAGGCAAACTTTCCCCCTCTATATCTTAAACTAGAAGCGGACTTAAAGAACTGGGATACACTTGGACTCTCCTGGCTGGGTAGAATTAACTCAATAAAAATGACCTTCCTTCCCCGTATCCTTTATTTTTTTCGATCCCTACCTATTCCCATCCTAAAAGATCACCTACGGAAGTTTCAGTCCAAACTTATCAAATTCATATGGGGCAAAAAGGGACATAGACTGGCTAAGAGCACCCTACATAGACACAGGAATCAGGGAGGTTTGGGAGTTCCCAACCTTCTTTGGTATCACCAGGCGGCGCAACTTGCACAATTGTCCACCATATACTCCAAATATGAACATCCGGATTGGGTTCATACGGAGCGCCAAGCTATCCCTCAACACACTCTGGATTATATCCTATGGGCCTCTGCCAAATCTAGACCTGCCGTCATGGTTCCCACACTATCTCACTCGCTCGCATTGTGGGACTCGCTCAAATTCAACCCACGGTTGGTTTCACATTGGAAACCGTTGTCCCACCTGTTCCACAATCCTATATTTCCTCCTGGAATGGACATTAAAGCATTTCAATGGTGGCTGGACAAAGGGATGTATAGGATAGGACACCACGGGCCCTCTCACCATAGCCCATTGCGTTAGTAAACTCGACATGCCAAATGTGGAACGGTTCCGATACAGACAAATTGCCCACTTTATCCGGTCTCTTCTTCCTCCTAGTTCCAATACTCTCGCAGTCACGGATTATGAAAGATGGTGTGGTCAAACTGAGGAGCAGAGGGGTGGCATTACTGTAATTTACCAATCACTTGCTCATGCTGATACCAAAACACTCTATATGAGAGAATGGGAAAATGATCTACAGCATACTTGGAGTGTAGCAGAATGGCATAGAGCCTCTTTGACAGCCTCAAAGGGAATTCTGAATGTCACTTTGATAGAAGCTAATCTGAAAACACTCATGAGGTGGTATATGGTTCCATTGCGACTCTCCAAAATATACTCTGATGCTTCTCCTTTATGCTTCCGCAACTGCGGACATGTGGGATTTATGTTGCATGTATGGTGGGATTGTCCCAAGATCAGGAGTTTATGGAATAAAATATTCCACATCATTAGGAAAATTACTGGGGTTCCTATCCAACAATCGCCTCACATAGCTCTGTTAAATTTCCCTTGCTCTGTTGCTCCCAAACTGACCCAACGACTCATTCAGTTCATGCTTCTCGGTGCTAAACTCACGATAGCGAGGGCATGGAAAACACCAACTGTTTCTCTTTTTATGGTTAAAAGGAAGATCTCTTCGATCATGACTCAGAAAAAAACGGCTAGTATTCTTCTTGACTCCACCGCTAAACATGATGCTATATGGTCTCCTTGGACTAGATACTTATCTATACCAACCATTGATTGAATCTAAACCGGGTGCCGCTGGTGAACGAGATTCGCTCTGATATTCTTTAGCTCCTCCTTCTCCTTCTTCTTCTCTATCTTCTCTCTTTCTCTCTCTATCCCCTTTTCAGATTTTTCCTTGGGTCTAACATACAGGATTTGATTCAACAAGGTCTGGAAGTATCGCATGAGCTTTATTTTACATATATAAATGTGGATGCTTCCCAATGTTTGATCCATTAGCCCACCTATTATTATTTAATTTTTTTATTTTCTTTTTTTCTTTTTATTTTATCACTCAGAACTATTGCTCCATATTAATTGTGTTTTTTTCTATCTATATCACATCTGTATAGGTACGATATCATATAAATTTTTTAACACTTAAACTAGGAGTTTGATTTTCAGGCTTTCTGCATTGATAGAAAGTTTATTCGATTTCCTTTTTTTTCTGCTATTTTATTGGCTTTAGTTGCTATGTATAGCTTGATTGACGCAATTTCTTCACCTCATGAATAGTTCAGGGATACCTGACCCCACTTAGGGGGGGACACTTTCCGTAGCTCAGCACAGTTAGTTCCCTTTAGGGGTGCCGGACTGTGGAGGTGTCCTCTCTTATCGTTCTAGCTCATCCTGGATCTGTCTTGCAGAACGCGTATTACAGACCTAGTTTATAACACATTACTTGTTAATTGTTTTTGATATCTCTGTTGTTCTTTTGTGATACTGATACATGTATTGGAATTACATTCTTCATTCTTTGTTTCTGAAAAATTCAATAAAAATCTATTGACATGAAAAAAAAAAAAAATGCATTTGTCCGAAAATCCGAAATAATTAAGGTCAAATCTGTCATTGAAGGCTTATGGTGTCTGTCGAATGTTCTAAGAAGATTTGACGGAGCAGCTAAACTGTATGACGCCGCAATCGTACATTTCCGGTCGAATGTTCTGCCTACAAGCTATAGTAGAATTCTAATGTTGTATGACACTAGTAATAATTATATTTATTAATTATTATTACTAGTCAACCAACATTAGAATTCTTCTATAGCCTATGGGCAAAGCATTTGACCATAAATGTCCGTTCGCGCCGATTGCTTCGTCAAATCTTTATGTCAGATCTTTTCTCTCTATGTCGAATAATCTTGGACTAACAGAGCTAGGTTAGGCACATTCGACCTTTTTTGCTATTGTCTCTATAATGTTGAATCTTTTCTCTCTATGTAGAATAATAGAGCTAAGGTTAGGCACATTCGACCACAGGTTCGATGGACACAGATCACTATTATCAGTGTCATGTCGAATCTCCAATCTATATCGAACTGTTGTCACAACAAAAAACGAAAATAAAGCATTTGTTTATGTCAGATCTTTCAGTTTTCGGATTCTGCAAGTTCGTTATCGTTTGTTAAAACAATAACGAAAATACCCGAAATTGGGACGAAAAGGCATTCGGACGAAAACGAATGCACATGTCTAGTGAGGAGATGATGTGTTGTAACCTTTAGCAACCAATCAGTGAGCAGTAATGATGTGCACTAATCTCTTGCAACCAATCATTGAGCGGTAAGGATATGCAGTAACCTCTAGCAACCAATCAGTGAGCAGTAATAATGTGCAGTAACCTCTAGCAAGCAATTGGTGAGTGGTAAGGATGTCCAGTAACCTCTAGAAATCAATCTTTGAGCAGTGTTGATGTATATCTTTAACAACCAATCAACAAGCAGAAGTCATGTGCTGTAACCTCTCCCAAACAATAAGCGAGCCATAATGTGTGCTGTAACCTCTAGCAGCCAGCCAGTGAGCTGTAATGATACACTGTAACCTCTGGCAACCAATCGCAATCGCTGCCTGATCTGATTCAGTAAACCGATTTTGAGTCTAGCTGTTATTTCTTGCAGGTGTAGAGCGAAATTGCATGGAAGGGGGCCCAAGAAAATGTTTGCCCAGGGTCCAACCAATATTAACCACTTGCCACCTGTCATATGACGGCCAGGCGGCGCTGCTCTTGTTCTGGGAGGTCGTCATATGACGTCGGTCTATTTATCGCGTGCGCGCAGCCCTGTACTGTCGGTGGTGGCGTGTCATGGAGACACCGCTCATCACCGAGGGGGTGAACAGCCATTGGCTGGGCATGGCTGTTCACCACGTAATCGGCCATGATGAAGTCACGTCCGATCACAGATGGTACCTCCCCACTTTGCATGGTGCAATCGCGCGATCGCGAGCGTGCTGCGTTTGCGACACTAATAAACAGCCATTGGCTGAAAGCTGTTTACAAAGGATCACACCCCGATTACAAAATGTAAACAGAGTGGTAACGAGATGTTACTGGATTCTCCCCCTCACACACAAATCATGTGTGAGAAGGAGATTTGCGGTAACATCTCATTACCGCTTACAGTGTACACCAATCACACTGATTGCCCCCCCAATAAAGAGGACCTGTCACCACCCATAAAAGTACCTGTCACTGTCCATATGAGTACCTGAGTGCCTGTCACAGTCCATCTGATTACCCAAGTACCTGTCACAGTCCATCTGATTACCCGTCACAGTCCATCTGATTACCCGTCACAGTCCATCTGAGTACCTGTCACAGTTAATCTGAGTATCGAGTACCTGAGTACCTGTAACCAGCCCATCAGAGCAACCAAGTACCTGTCACCAGTACCTGTCACCAGCCCATCAGAGTACCCCAGTACCTATCTGCAGCCCGTGCCTCATAGAATATACGTTGGGGTGTTTGCTTTCAAAATGGGGTCATTTTGTGGGTAATTCCACTGTCCTGGTGCTCAAGGACCTTGAAGGTACTACTTCAATGTTGGGCCTCTGTATTTGGCCAGGCTGTGTAAAGGTCTCACACATGTGGTTTCGCCATACTCAGGATGAGTAGCAGAATATGTTTTGGGGTGTCATTTTTTCTATATACATGCTATGTGTTAGAAATATCTTATAAATTGACAACTGTGTGTAAAAAAAAAATGCTTTTTATTTTTTTTTCCACATTTTTCAAAAACTTTGGGAAAAAAATTAACCGTTCAAAAGACTCATTATGCCTCATAGATTATATGTTGGGTGTTTGCTTTCCAAAATGGGGTCATTTTGTGGGTAATTCCATTGTCCTGGTGCTCCAGGGCCTTCAAAAGTGTGAAAGTTGCTTTAGAAATGAGATGTGTCCTTTACGCTTGTAGAACGCCTGAAGGTGCTACTTCAATGTTGGGCCTTTGTATGTGGCTAGGCTGTGTAAAAGTCTCACACATGTGATAGCGCCATACTCGGGAAGAGTAGCAGAATGTATTTTGGGGTGTAATTTGCAAAGCCTATAAGGCTTACCTATAGGTACTGTAAATATCTCCTAAACGTGCACAGTTTAAGAGATATGTACTATATATGCAGCCGATGAGGTCATTGATGTGGGCGCTCTGAAAGAACGGCTCACGTGGCTTAATCATGTGCCGTAAATGACGGCTCTGCCGCGCATGCACGGGATTGACGTCATTGCAGCTCCGGCCAGTCACACAGCCGGAGTCCGAAGATGGATGTGGCCTCTAGTGATGACAGTACATCAGTGGAAGGCTCCGTTTTCAGGTAAGTTTTACATTATGTGCTAGTGTGCATAGCACATTATGGCTTTACCTTACAGGTCAGAAAAAAAAGCCACCCATTGGTATACTACCGCTTTATTGACCTGCCAACCCACTCCAGCTTGTTCAAAATGAGACATGACTGTTTTTTGTAACACAATGCACGGCAATGCACCACCAAGTATTGCATGCTTTGCAGCACGCTACAATGCAGATGTGTTGGAGAAGGTGCAATAGGGTGCCATTTAAAATGAATTGCACAGCATTGCACAAACGGACATAATGCTAATTACCACAACAAAAAAGTGTGCTTTGACCTGAGGTAATATTATTTGCTCAAGACTATACTTTAACTCACAACAGTTTAATATCAAGAGTGTCTTCTTTTTTGGGGGTGGAGGTAAAAGGGCTGATGTTGTGACCACGGGGCTGAGACAAATATTGCCAATAGCAGTGGGCGATCTCTGCACTGGTCTCAAAAAAGGCCCACCCATAGAACTTTTTCTGAAAATTTTTAAACTTACAAAACAACATAATAACGCTGCAGAGGCAAGCGCCCTGCACAGGCGGTGCTTTTCGGTGTTGTACAGTTGCCGTGCTGGCCTCTCCTGGCCTCCAAGGGGGCACCTGCCTCGTTGGAATGTGACGCCGCATCCTACTACCTCTCGTCCTCCTCCATCATCCTCTCTCCTTTCAGGCCCCCACGTGGAGTCAGTGACCTCTTTCATCCCCTCCCTCCTTCACCATAGAGCATACCTGGCAGTAAAGCATGCAGTGGTGGAACAGTACTGCCAGATTTCCTCAAGCTGGGTATCTTCTATCGAGGGGGGGGCCTTCGAAACGTTGGGATCCTCCTGGAGCATGTACCAAACTGTGCTCAAAGAGTTCGGGGGACTCCTCAGGGGACATGGTGGGTCTAGGGAAGGGGTGGCTGATGATGCTATGCCAGTACCCTGAGCCTGGGTGAGAGAGGCTGAGGAGGATGTGGAGGGCTTGGTCATCCATTCTACCAAGCCTTCAGCATGATGCGGCTGCACATGTCCAGCTGCCGAAAACAAAGACGCGCGTGTCCCATGGCCACGTGATGACGATGCACGACCACGTCCACGTCCACGGCCACGTCCACTAGAAACTGAGCCTGCCTGCCCTGTGTTCTTGGCTCTGCACGCTCTGCCTCCCCTTGGCGGTATTCCAGCCATTGTAGTCGGTTGTCCTGTGGGTGCTGCTGAGAAGAAAATTTAGGAGCTCTGTGTGATGCCACTAACACACTAGAAGTCCTGTGGGTGCTTCTGCTGAGAAGAAAATAGAGGAGCTCTGTGATGCCACTAACACACGAGAAGTCCTATGGGTGCTTCTGCAAAGAAAATAGAGGTGCTCTGTGTGATGCCACTAACGCACTAGAAGTCCTATGGGTGCTTCTGCAGAAAATAGAGGAGCTCTGTGTGTTGCCACTAACACACTAGAAGTCCTGTGGGTGCTGCAAAGAAAATAGAGGAGCTCTGTGTGATGCCACTAACACACTAGAAGTCCTGTGGGTGCTTCTGAGAAGAATATAGAGGAGCTCTGTGTGATGCCACTAACACACGAGAAGTCCTGTGGGTGCTTCTGCAAAGAAATTAGAGGAGCTCTGTGTGATGCCACTAACACACTAGAAGTCCTGTGGGTGCTGCTGAAAGAAAATATAGGAGCTCTTTGTGATGCCACTAACACACAGAAGTCCTATGGGTGCTTTTGCAAAGAAAATAGAGGAGCTCTGTGTGATTGCACTAACACACTAGAAGTCCTATGGGTGTTCTGCAAAGAAAATAGAGGAGCTCTGAAGTCCTGTGGGTGCTTCTGACACTAACACACTAGAAGTCCTGTGGGTGCTTCTGCAAAGTATATAGAGGAGCTCTGTGTGATGCCACTAACACACTAGAAGTCCTGTGGGTGCTTCTGCAAAGTATATAGAGGAGCTCTGTGTGATGCCACTAACACCCTAGAAGTCCTGTGGGTGCATCTGCAAAGAAAATAGAGGAGCTCTGTGTGATGCCACTAACACACGAGAAGTCCTGTGGGTGCTTCTGCAAAGAAAATAGAGGAGCTCTGTGTGATGCCTCTAACACACTAGAAGTCCTGTGGCTGCTTCTGAGAAGAAAATATAGGAGCTCTGTGTGATGCCACTAACACACGAGAAGTCCTGTGGGTGCTTCTGCAAAGAAAATAGAGGAGCTCTGTGTGATGCCACTAACAACATAGAAGTCCTGTGGGTGCTTCTGCAAAGAAAATAGAGGAGCTCTGTGTGATGCCACTACACACTAGAAGTCCTATGGGTGCTTCTGCAAAAGAAAATAGAGGAGCTCTGAGTGATGCCACTAACACACTAGAAGTCCTGTGGGAGCTTCTGACAAGAAAATAGAGGAGCTCTGTGTGATGCCACTAACACACGAGAAGTCCTATGGGTGAGCTTCTGCAAAGAAAAAAGAAGGAGCTCTGTGTGATGCCACTAACACACTAGAAAGTCATATGGGTGCTTCTGCAAAGAAAATAGAGGAGCTCTGTGTGATGCCACTAACACCACTTAGAAGTCCTGTGGGTGCTTCTGAAAGAAAATAGAGGAGCTCTGTGTGATGCACTAACACTAGAAGTCCTGTGGGTTGCTGCCTGAGATGAAATAAGGGGTGCTTCTGCAACGAAAATAGAGGAGCTCTGTGTGATGCCACTTACTAAAAAAACTATAGGTGATCTGGGAACAAAATATTAGATCTCGGTGTGATTGGACTAACACTCTTCAGTCCTAATAGAAAACATAGGTCTGTGTGTGGGGGAAAACACACTTCAAGTCCTATAGGGTGCTTCACAAAAATATGATCTCTGTGTGATTGGGCTGGGAAGAAAATTATAGGTCTGTGTGATGGGACTACTCACTTCAAGTCCTAAGGTAAAAAAAAAAACTAACACACTTCAAGTCCTATAGGTGCTTCTGGGAACAAAATATATGATCTCACATGGTGCACATATGCGTCGCTGGGTGGGCAATGCACCACCGAGTATTGCATGCTTTGCAGCACGCTACAATGCAGATGTGTTGGAGAAGGTGCAATAGGGTGCCAGTTAAAATGAATTGCACAAACGGATGGGGGTTAAAAAAAAAAACTGGGCTTTAACAGCCACATGGTGCACATATGCGTCGCTGGGTGGGCAATGCACTTTGCTTTGAGGCGGGGCCAGGGGTGGGGTTGAGGGCAGGGTTGAAGAGGGACCCCTGTGTGGTAGGCTTTACGGTGCCCCACGATTTCTAACAGCAGCCCTGCTAGCTGTAATGCTGCCCAATAGCGTGAGTGCTTTTGCAGATTGTTTGTAAATGTTTGCTGAGTACATTGCTTTACAGACCAATAGCTTCTACTCATTTCAGAGATACCCCTTAGATTTAGATTTAGAGCGACTGCACTTCCAAGTGCACTTTCAGGGCACTTGCAGTGCAAAGTGGATTTGCCTTTGGTAAATAACCCCCAAAGTGTTACTAAACCCACAGCAGTAAAATCAGTCTGTATATGCAGTAAAGCATGCTTGTTATACTCACTGTTGAACCTAAGGGGTTAATCCTCTGCATTGTTTAAAAGGGCTGTTTGATCCTGTCTTCTCTGATCCACTGACTCCAGAACAGGTTCGAATGAGACAAGTAAATGGTGGAGTTAGGCTGCACATGCTCAGTTTGGTGTGTATTGCTAGACAGTTTTTAATTTTTCTTGGGATGGTGCATGTGATCAGCACATGGCCAATCAGCACTGTTCAGACAGAGAGTCGGGGGCCTTGATCCTCATGGGACAGATCAGTGCAGTATGAAAACTCCTCCTACAAGCTTTAACCAGACACTGATAGAAGTCACAAGACTGCTATATACTGCTGATAAGAAAAGATATGTTTTAGTTTATATTTATTAAAATAATCGCATTTCCATTTTCTGTGTACTGTGGGAGACCAGATATAATGACTGCAGGGTCCTGGGTTTAGTAACACTTTGAAGTGATTGTAAAGATTCTTATTTGTTTTGACCGGTTTTCGACCGACTCACATCTTTTTACGGGGGGCAGAATGGCTCCCCTGCACGAAACCCCATATGGGTATGGGGTTCCTTTAAGAGCCACCAGAGGATGCGCGTGCGCCGACAGAGGGGCACACGCACCCACTACATGGCGGGGGACCCGATGCATGTGGCCGGCAGTCGCAATTGCCGCCAGCCATGTGCGATCAGGTGCACATGTGCCAGCATGTGGATTTGTGTGTTTAAACACAAATCGCTGTGCTGTCAGAGGAGAGGAGACAATGTCATTTATTCCTAGTAAGTAGGAATAGCGAAATGTCTACTCTCCTACTCAGTCTTATCCCCATACAGTTAGAACACACTGAGGGAACACACATTTAACCCCTTGATCACCCCCTAGTGTTAACCCCTTTCCTGCCAGTGTCATTTTTACAGTAATCAGTGCATTTTTATAGCACTGATCGCTGTATAAATGCCATTGGTCACATAAATATGTCAAAAGGGTCCGATCTGTCCGTTGCAATTTCGCAATACCATTAAAAAGCGCAGATCACTGCCATTACTAGTAAAAAAAAAGAAAAATGCCATAAATCTTTCCCATAGTTTGTAGACACTATAACTTTTGCGCAAACCAATCAATATTGTTTGGGTACAGCATTGCATGACCGCGCAATTACCAGCTAAAGCGACACAGTGCCAAATGTAAAATGTGCTCTGGTCAGGAAGGGTGTAAAATCTTCTGGGGCTGAAGTGGTTACAAAGTAACAAACATGTTATGCTTACCTGCTCTGTGCAGTCCTGATCCTCCTCTGGGGTCCCCTGCTGGTGCTCTGGGCTCCCCCTCTTCTCCATGTGCCACCATAGGAAGGTACATGCTGGAAAATCGTTATCAATCTGTGACTGCAGTAAATTGGCTTCAGGCACTGATTAATGTATTCTGACCTTGCAAGAAGATCTGAACAAATGAATGGGGTGGGCAACTACATGGCAAATGAGGTTTAATGTAGAAACATGTAAAATAATGCATTTGGGTGGCAAAAATATGAATGCAATCTACTCACTGGAGAGGGAATCTAGGATGGAAAAGGACCTGGGGGTCCTAGTAGATGACAGGCTCAGAAATAGCATGCAAAGCCAAGTTGCTGCTAACAAAGCAAAAAGAATATTGTCATGCATTAAAAAGGGGATTAACTCCAGAGATAACGCGATGATTCTCCTGCTCTACGAGACTCTGGTCCGGCCATGCCTGGAGTATGCTGTCCAGTTCTGGGTACCAGTCCTCAGGAAGGATGTAGTGGAAATCGAGCGAGTACGAAGAAGGGCAACAAAGCTAATAAAGGGTCTGGAGGAGATTAAGTTATAAAGAAAGGTTGCGAGCACTAAACTTATTCTCTCTGGCGATGAGACTCTTGAGAGGGGATATGATTTCAATTTACAAATACCATACTGGTGACCCCACAATAGGGAACGTAGAGGGTTCATTACTGTAAGAGCGGCAATGATGTGGAATTCCCTTCCACAGGCGGTGGTATCAGTGGGGAGCGTCAATAGTTTTAAAAAAACTATTAAATAAGCACCTGAATGACCACAACATACATAAGGATATTCAATGTAATACTGACATATAATCACACACATAGGTTGGACTTGTGTCTTTTTTTCAACTACTATGTAACTATGTAACTACAATGATCCCCTCCCCATTTGTTTAGCTGCTTTTTTTTGGCTGAACAAAAGAATACTAACTATCTATGGGCAGCTTAAGTGTAACTTGCTGGCAGTAAATTGAGGCATTAAAAAAGCACTAAAAGCGTGTGTTTATGTTCGTATAGCTTTTGGACATGAATACATTTTACTGGCTAGAACATTAATTTATTCTTGCCATGGGAATGCATTTCTACACATACTGTAAGTACACATCTATGTGCATGTAAACCTTTTAGGTGCATACATGTGTTTTTTTTCTGCTCTTAAGTCTCTGAATGTACATTTTTATGTTTTTTTTTTAGCCTGTAAACACTCCTCTACATGCACAAGTAAATGCCTATGTGTTCATGGCCCTATAGGCTAACAAAGAGGTGCTTTTACAGACAAAAAAAAAACACTTGTATAAGCTGCATTTTTTAAGTTCCATGTGCATGAGTCCAAATGTATTCAAGATGGCAAAGAGCATGCATACATTGGAAAATAATGAAAAGCAGATTCAGGATGGAAAAGAATATGCACACAATGCAGAGTCTAGTTATGAAATCTGCACAAACATCAATTCTTTACAGTAGTAACTCTGTGACTCAATCAGGGTAACAGGCTTCATATCATAGTTTGTATATGACTATTTAACAATAGAGAGTCCAGCTAGTTCTCTAAATCAGGTCTGAACACAGCTAGTTGCGTTTATTCTTATAAACAGTGTCCCTTATGCCCCATACACACGATCGGAAATTCCGCCAGGTCCTATGAGAGCTTTTGGTCTGAAAATGCAACCTTGTGTATGCTCCATCAAACTTTTGAATAGCAGCCAGCAAATGATTGAGAGCGTGTTCTCAATTTTTCGGTCGGAAAAAGTTCTGATTGGAAATTACGATCATCTGAAGCAATTCCGATGCGCAAAATCCCTACGTATGCTCGGAAACAATTCGACGCATGCTCGGAAGCATTGAACTTAATTTTCTCTGCTCGTCGTAGTGTTGTACGTCACCGTGTTCTTGACGGTCGAAAGTTCAGCAAACTTTTGTGTGACCGTGTGTATGCAAGCCAAGCTTGAGCGGAATTCCGTCATAAAAACCGTCCAAATTTTTCCGACGGAAATTCCGCTCGTGTGTACGCGGCATTACAGTGAAGTCTAGGGTAGCTCTTGTAATACAGATGAACAGCAACATCTAAGGTCCAAAGGACACCAGATTGGAACTAGTAGCAATCGGGAGAGCCTCCCTACAGTGGCTGGACCTTCTGGAGAAGCTGTTTATTTTTAGGCTCTAGCCTTGTTGCTCGTATGCTGGTTCTGACAGTGGAGGGCTTTTTTTCCTGGCTGCAGATCACTTGCCCGGCTACCTCTACCTCAGGGTTTGGGCTCTCTGAGCTCCTGAGGGAGGAAAGCTGAGGGATTTATACTTCCTGGTCGTGTTCAGGAATCCAGAGTGTTGTGGAAAATGGCATTAAAGGGAACTACATACAGTATGTGTCTGCATATGAGCATAAAATGGGCACTAATTATCAAGAGAGAACTCACATGTCTTATATTTAGGTATACTAACCACAAAAGGGCAGTATGTACCTATATGTAACCACAAAAGGGCAGACATTTCCAAGAAAAGGATAGGCAGGCTGACTTTGGCCCATCCTTTGTATGCTGGAGTTTGAGATGTGTGATTCATAGCTTTCTTAATTTGTCTCTTTCAAAAGAGAAAAGCATCGGGCATATGTACTTTTCACAAATGGAAATAGATTTGTTTTTAGAGGTGCCCTTAAAGAGACTTGTCCTCTCTTGACTTAGAGAGGTACCTGCACCTGTATTTAAAGTCTACCCAGATGCAGAAGCCATTTTCTTGAATGGAGATCGGTTCAGGCACACATGGTGGTTGTTTAAGTATATAGCATATTAGGCATCTTTATATATGCATATATTTTTTTATTTCCAGGTTTTTTGAAAGACACATACTTTGTTTTTTTAAAACAGCAACCAGAAACGGCTTTGCATTCTTTTCAAGAAACACTGCCATCAGCCGGGTGTTTGTACTAGAACAAACAGTCAATGATAAATGAGGTCTAACACCACGTCCAATATCTCTGTTAACAAGCTTCAGGTATTTAAGTCCTACTACAGAACATTTTATAAAAACACACGGAGCACAATGTCCTTACTATGTTTCAGTATTGTTTTCAAGGGAAATCCTGTGACATCTTCTCCACTATCGTGGGGATTTACTGTGATCTTGGCAAAGAGTAGAACTGACCTAGCTTAGCCCAGCTTCCATCTTCAGCAAAGCCCACTGTATTATTAATCTTTATTTGTCAGTAAAAGTAACCAGTCACTTAAAAGTGATCTGTTGCTAGAAGGGTGCATTATGTAGCCTTATAATGTTATCCCTGGTGTCGGGAGCGTGTAGAGATCCTGATCCTTGATAGCTGCTGGTCTCATTCCAGCATCCTGATTTTGGCTGTGATGCATTCTCCCTGTCTGTTTGCCCACCTGCAAGGTGATTGATGTGGCCAGTCTCTGGGTGGAGACTCATGCTTGTGATAGCGTGTGTAATACGCACTCAAGCTCTCTGTCCGTTTGTCCTGCTCTACTGTTTTGATTACCCTGTTTATGACCTTGGATCACATATTGACTATTCTCTGAACTCTGCCTGCCTTTTGACTACAATTTGAACCCTGAATACTCTGACCATTGCATGCCTTATACCTGGACTGGCATTGAACCACTTTGCCTGTCTGCCAACAGCAAGTACTTGTTTGCTTTGCTCGGTTTGCACCTGTCCTGCCGTGGTGGCCAGGCTCTATAGAATTGTGTATAAGACCTGGAGGCAATTGAGTACCGGTAGACTTGCTTACTTTATAGGAAAGGGTGCTATAGGTGAGGAACACAGAAGCTATCTATAGTGTATGCCCACCTGCGTTAGGGGTAAGCATGACACCTGGCCAGTACTTCATAAAGTAAAAAGCATAACACATTATTTGACTAGAATAAATAAAAAAGACTTACATTTCCATTATTCTCTAGATTCTGTGAACACACTGGATGCTCTGGATGACATTTACTTTATTGTGTGAGTGTAAAACACTGTGAAAACATTGACAAATTCCTGGCTGCACAAAGCCACAAAGCCATTGTTATCTAAATGTTACGTTACAAGAGTTAAGTTAAGCAAAAAAGTTCTACCACATTAAATGGTAAAGTTTAAGCTTTACCATCCTGATACATTATGTAAAATCACACTTATGAGGTATTCTTGTACTTAAAGTCCAACTGAATTTTCAATTTAAATCAGCTCCCACGTGCATCAGAAAAAAAGTTTTCAAAGTCTTACAGGCGATCGTAAATTCCGCCAACAAAAGTCCAATGAGAGCTTTTGGTCGGAAAATGCGACCGTGTTTATGCTCCATCAGACTTTTGCTGGCGGAAGCTATGAGTAAGCACTTTATTTAGTGTGAAACTCGTCAGCTTTTGTACCCCCTCTTTTGTTTTGCTGTGGACCAATGGATGTGATGTGATTCCCATTTTTCAATAAACTACACAAGATTTTATCTTTTTCCGGTGTGCGGCTGTCCAGAGTTCTTCCACTGCTTCCTGCCTATTGTGTTATTAGCCAGCACCTGGGGCTCCTGAACAGGAGAAAGAGCATTCGCCTTGAAGGGCCATCCTGGAGCGGTGGTTTTTCTTTCTACCAGCAAAAGATTGAGAGCAGGTTCTCAATTTTTCGGTTGGAAAAAGTTTCGATCGGAAATCCCAATCGTCTGTACCAATTCCGGCGCGCAAAATTCCTACGCATGCTCGGAAACAATTTGAGGCATGCTCGGAAGCATTGAACTTCATTTTCTCGGCTCGTCATAGTGTTGTACGTCACCTCATTCTTGACGGTCAAAACTTTTGTGTGACTATGTGTATGCAAGCCAAGCTTGAGCGGAATTCCGTCAGAAAAAACAGAAACCAACAAGATTTTTTAGACGGAAAATCCGCTCGTGTGTACGCGGCATTGCAGTTCATTTTCTATTGAAAGCAGTGCACCTACAACCTGTGTAGAAAAGCCTATTCCCTGCCATCCTGTTGTGGATGTGTAGAGGCTGTGGTCCTTTTTCAGAGGTCCAACATGCTCCTGGCTAAGTCAAAGCTAGAGCTCTCCAGCCACTAAGGAGCATGAGCTTTTCTAATTGGAGTGCCCTATCGCTGACTTTTGTAGAGAGACCACTGTTTCCACACACAAAGCAAGAGTCCATGTTTGCAGGTTGAGAGGCATTTCTGCTTAGGCTGGGGCTGCTTTCTATTGAAACTGAGCTGTAATGCCCCATACACATGATCAGATTTTCCGACAACAAATGTTGGATGTGAGCTTGTTGGCTGAAAGTCCGACCGTGTGTATGCTCCATTGAACATTTGTTGTCAGACTATCCACCAACAAATGTTGGCTAGCAGGTTCTCAAATTTTCTGCCAACAAAACTTTGTTGTTGGAATTTCCGATCATGTGTACACAAGTTCACGCATGCTCAGAATCAAGCAGAAGGAGCCGCACTGGCTATTGAACTTCCTTTTTCTCGGCTCGTTGTACGTCTTGTATGTCACCACTTTCCCACGTTCGTAATTGTTGGCCAACATTTGTGTGACCATGTGTATGCAAGACAAGTTTGAGCCAACATTCTTCGAACAAAAATCCACGGTTTTGTTGGCGGAAAGTCCGATCGTGTGTACTATAAGACTTATGCCCTGTACACACGGTCGGACATTCTGACAACAAAATCCATCTGATTTTTTCCGGTGGATATTGTGCCAAACTTGTCTTGCATACACACGGTCGGACAAAGTTGTCGGAAAATCTGATCGTTCTTAACGAGTTAAACTGGACTTAACGGGACTATAAAGGGGCCAGTAGCCAAAAGCTGTGGTCTCTTAATTTATTCTGAGCATGCGTGGCACTTTGTCCGGAATTGTCTAAACATGATCGAAATTTAAACGATCGGATTTTGTTGTCGGAAAATTTTAGATCCTGCTCTCAAACTTTGTGTGTTGGAAATTCCGATGGAAAAAGTCAGATGGAGCCCACATACGATCGGATTTTCCGACAACACGATCCGATCGCACATTTTCCGTCGGAAATTCCGACCATGTGTACAGTGCATAACACTTTTTTTGATGCATCTGGAATGTATTTAGCTGATTTTAACAGTGCAGTTGGGCTTTAAAATAGATGCACAATATGCTGGGACAAACAACAAAGGTGAAAAATTATTTTACTCAAGACAAATTTCCAAAATGATACGTATAAAGACTTTGGTCTAATGATCTGTAAAAGACTGCAATCATAAAAGGTTAAAACAAATGATGAGAACAACAATGCTAACTACACTTTTTATGACTAAACGTTTTCCTCCCTTCCACCAGAAATGACAGATATTGGCTACAGAACCTTGATATATAAATGAAAGCTGGTAACAACCAAAAGAGAAAGAGCACAAATATCTAATAGAAATTTATTGATGTAAACCTTTTGTTAAACAGTAAGTACTACACAGTTTTATACTTTTGCTACAGTACACACTACCGCTGTTGCTCAGTATTGACATTTATGTTTATTATCTACAGGGTTGCTTAAGTTTTCATTCTGAAATCCATTTTAAGGCTTAAGACTGGAACACAAGATTTCATAACATATAAGAAGTATTTGGCTTTTACACTGTATCAATTTTATAGCCCTTTCTAAAAAAAAAAACTGAGACCAGACAAGGTAAGGCTCATTTCTTAAAGGCCAGGCACACGAGGAAATATACTTGGAGTACTTACTGTATCAAAGGTTATCATCAGCTAAGCCATTACAAAAAAATCTGGTTTGTTGAGATAAAACAAAGAAACTACAGCTTATAGAAGGATGCTAAACCATTTAGCAGCTTTGTCCCTTTGTATGCATTGATTCTTGATACCTCTCACTTATCAAAGCAGTGATAGTAAAGATCAAACACTTCAACTTACCAACCCACATGTGAGTCAATATAATGAGGCGTCAAAGCTTGAACTACAATCTGAGGTTATGAATATTGGTACCCTTGCTGAACTACCTGACACCTTGTTAGTCTCTGATGGATGGAAAAACCCAGCTGCAAAGACTCACAAATTTCCAGCCACACTTATCTCTTATGGGAAAACTGCGAGTATCATTGTCAGCAAGATTACAGTGATGACCAACATGATTCTTGGAGCACAGACCTGCTGCTAAATGGGAAATATTTTGCCCTTAGAGAGAACTGTGTGAGGCCAGTGCCTGAAAATTGTGTATAAATTGGATAATAAATCTTTCTGAAAATATCCCCAAGGTTATGTTAGAGGAAGAAAAGTGATTGGAGTAAGTAGATCAAAGCGAAAACTGAATGTGGTAATACAGTGTGCTTGAAATTATAGGTGAATTAACAAAAACGAAGCTCTAATATGCTGCACATCAAAGAAGTGGGCACTATTATTTTAGTACATACCCTACCTCCAAAATGCAATGGCAGTACAGCTTTTTGGCTGGCACAAATGCCAGTGGTTAAAATTACCTAGGTAGTTTGACTAACAGCAGCAACTATATCACTAGTTTCTCAGAAGAGTCATAAGCTTTTTATTTATAAGGATAGTTATATTAGCACACATATCAGTAACAAGGGAAGAAATTTAAAGGTAACCTGTCACAAGAGTAATATGATAGAAAGTAGCAAGTATCTACAAAGGCTGAGGTGGGCTTTGCCACTCTCAAATACATTTTTAAATATTACAGTGGAAGAAAAGACTAACTATTTTTAAAAATATCCCCTCCCTCCTTCTCCTACCTTTCCTGCCTACCCTGAATATAAAAGGTTTGTGAACTTACCTATTTTTATTCCGCTCTGGTCCGGCTCCCCTGTGTCAGTGAGTGGCTGCTGCAGGGGATAGGAGGGAGCACCCGCAAAGGCTTGCCATGGAAGCTTATGGGTGATGTCATGGCTACTAATCCCATGTTGCTACTATTCCATAGCTGACCTTGATGATTTTTTATAGATGCACATGTTTGATTATATATGGTAATTGTAATTTTCTTGTTTCACAGTATTTTGTGGCCCTTACGACATCCCACCCATCCTATAGCAAAATAATGGCCAGGCGGTGGCTTTCCCATTCTGAATGGACATTATATGACATCCTTCAGAACATGCTGCTAGTGCACGCCCCCGGGGGTGCACAGCATGGCAATCAGTGGTGCGGTGTGTCACTCAGACACACAGCATCTCTGATCATGGTAAATAGCCTATAACGTAGGCTCTTTACCATATGATCAGCTGTGCCCATTAACAGCTGATCATAGTGTACCTAGCAAGTGTTGGTTATCGGCCGATCGAGAACACACGCTGACAGCGTGTAAGTAGAGGAGAGCCGATAAGCGGCTTTCCTGATGGGGGGGGTCTGCACTGATAATCAGTGCAATGATTATCAGTGCAGCACCATCAGTGATGCCCAACAGTGCCTACCAGTGATGTACACCAGTGCCCATCAGTGATGTACACCAGTGCCCATCAGTGATGCTTGTCAGTGCCTTCTCATCAGTGCTGCCTATCAGTGCCATCTACCAGTGCCCATTAGTGCTGCCGATCAATGCCCATTAGTGCTGCCGATCAATGCCTCTCCGTGCCCATCATTGCCCATAAAGGCTGCCCATTAGTGCCCATCAGTGCCACCTATAAGTGCCCATCAGTACTGCATATCAGTGCCACCAATTAGTGGACATCAGTGCTGCCTATCAATGCTCAGTGCCGCATATCAGTGCTCATCATCAGTGCCCATCAGTACCACCTTATCAGTGCTGCCTCATCAGTGCCCATCAGCGAAACCTCATCAGCACACATCAGTGTAGGAGAAAAAATACTTATTTACGCAAAAACCACACTGGCTAAAGCAGCAAAAACCACACTGGCTAAAGCCTGGAAAAAGCCTACAGTTTCGTTCCAGTGCTGTAGGAGAAAAGTGTCCTGGATTATGTCTCAGGAACACATAGTGGCTACATTAAACAACAAGGTTGATAAGTTTCATCTCACCTGGGAACCCTGGGCGAAATATTGTAACATACCTTTACTACCTGGAATGGAAAATAGATCTGAGATTTCCACTTCCTCCCCTCCCTGACACTATCCTGTTCTCCACCTCTGTCTTTTCACACGTTTTTTTTTCTTTTCTCTTTCTCTTCTCGGGACGCCCTGGTCCCCACTTCTCTGCACTCTTGACAAGACCTGTTGTTGTCCTCGCAGGGGTTGCTTCGCTGATTGCAGGACGGACTGTCGGAGGATTTCAGCCCTACGTACTTACTGGCAGGTACTTCCTTGCCCTAAATTTTTCCCATTGTTACTGAATGCCCTGTCTATATGGCTCTGGCCTTTAGCAGGGAGCGACGCCTGTCAGAGGGTCCAGGATCGGCTCCGCGGGAACCTTGAGCTTGTCCACAGTTAGTTCCCAATGGGGTGGCGAGCATGGGGCCCCCGGGGTTGTTCGTTGACCTCCTACTGAATCACCTATACTCATTCAGACATTCTTATCTATGGATGACACCCCCTGACAGTCCTGATTCCGATATACTAGTTTTTATTTTTTTATTTATGTATTTTTATTTATTTTTATTTTTTCTTTCTGATACATGATTATCCACAGTGTCTCCCCTGTTCTCTGTGATGTTTTTGGGTCATTACCGTTATCTGAACCCGACTGTATGTATCCTATGTACTGATCGTCATCGACACGTTATTCTGTTTACGGTTTTGTTACTTTGTACACTCTCATATTTATTCAATAATAAAAATCTTCAAAAGTCAAAATACTTATTTACAAAACAGAAACAAAGAAACATTTTTTTTTTTTAATTTTTGGTCTTTTTTTCATTTGTTTAGCAAAAAAAAAAAAAAAAAAAAAAACCCAGTGGTGATTAAATACCACCAAAAGAAAGCTCCATCTGTCTCAAAAAAATTATAAAAACGTTGTTTGGGTACAGCATTGCATGACCGAGCAAATGTCATTCAAAGTGTGACAGCGCTGAATGCTGAAAATAGGCCGTGGCAGGAAGGGGGTGAAAGCGCCCAGTATTAAAGTGGTTATGAATAAGTGTCTCACTTATAGCGCTGCACATTTTTGATTTGTAATCCCCAAATCGTAGCTGCCTAAGGGGAAAAGTTCTTTGCGATAGTCATCAAACCTGCATAAGCAGCTGACATTTCAATATTTTGTTAACATATAAAACCTTATGTCATCATCCTGGTCTATATCATTAAGCCTCAAAAGTGTTTAGCTAAATCCTTCAGTACAAAAGTTAATACATGAAAAATCTTTAATAATGTTAACAGTATAAGTGATTAGTGGAAGGAAATTAGCTGATATCAAATATCAAGAGAAAAGAAATGGCATACTGTAAGTAAAAGAAAAAGTAGACTGAAAGCTAGTAATTCCATTACAAAATAATAGCAGTAAGCTGTTTGATTTCTTCAAGGTATGAGATAACTACATTGCCTTGCATCTCCTGTTTGCTTTAACCTTCTCATGTTCAGTGATGTAAAAGAATCACGCGAAACCGCTCAAATTGACACAACTCATGTTGCAGCGACTTTGATAAAGGTTCCTGCGCTACATTTTTGCCAATTTCATTTCAACTTGCAAATAATTCTGTTGTATGAAGTTGCAAGCCACAATGAAATTGGCAGTGCAAATCGCACTGATGTGCATTTGCAAATGTCCAACATGGTTGTGCTCGCTTGCGCATGAATGCAAGCAAACATATTGGAACAGCACCGAGTAGCTCTCGTGCCCACTGGCACATGCCACGCACAATAGTTCCTGGTGCAAAATTGCCTTTATAAGGACAGCAGACCCACTCAGACATTGCTGGCTGGCCTTTAGCTTTATGTATTATGTGTTATCATGTGCTCTGTACTCTTGAATCTCCTGTTATCGACCCGGCTTGCCTCTGAACTTGTCTTCTGCTTCTCTCCTGGCTCTGACCCCGGCTTGCTTCAATAAACTTGC
Source organism: Lithobates sylvaticus (assembly GCA_028564925.1). Taxonomy (NCBI): domain Eukaryota; kingdom Metazoa; phylum Chordata; class Amphibia; order Anura; family Ranidae; genus Lithobates; species Lithobates sylvaticus. The sequence continues at coordinate 100,031,467 of CM053036.1, forward strand.
TCTTGTCTGCTCCTTGTGTATGACCCCGGATTGCTTCTGACTTAGCTCCTGTATATATATACTTCTTAATTCAATCTGTGCTACCATGTGTCTATAACACTATAATACTATTTAATTAATATTGTGCAAATATTATAAAAAATTTACCAAAAGAACTCATGTGTCGCCCACTATAACACTATTTAGGCCTCTTTCACACTTGTCCTGCGACTTGTGACTGCAACGTCACATGACAAGTCGTACCCCATGAGTGTCATTCATATCCGTGCGACTTCAAGTCGCACATACTTAAAAGTAGTCCCTGTACTACTTTGGTCCGACTTTTATGCAAGTTGAGGGGTCCATAGACCTCAAGTTTACACAGTCATTCCCTGAAATTGCAGCAAAATCGTGCGACTTTTAAGTCACGGCAGTGTGAAAAGGGGCCTTAGGTGTTTTTTTACCTCACCATCCAAAAAAATTTATTTCTCTAACCAGTGAAGCGCAACACATATATAAAAAACAATATTTTGAAAGAAAGTCCTTATGTCCAATGTACACAAAAACAAAATATATAACACTTGTGTGTTTAATTTGTGGGGATTAATCAATGTAAAATGCCTGAAAACTGCCTCCGTGTGAAGCCAGTCTTAAAGGGGATATAAACTCTCACATATACCCAGTGAAGGGAGCAGCCTCAGATGATACACAGAGACGAAACAAATCCTCCTACATAAGTTTTACATGTATATCTTCTGTCTTCAGCTTTATAAACTGTTTAGAAAGTGCATGTCCTGTTAGAATTTTCTCTTCCTGATTCACCAGTGGGTGTGGATTCTTGCCATACACTGTGAGACAGCTGATTGGAGGAAAGGCACACACCCCTTGTCAGAGAACTAGTGTTCAGAGAATAGGCCGTAGAAGTACTAGCAATCTTGCCAGTAGAAGAAATGGGTGCTATAGGCACATCATGCGATAGATGGTTCCCCCTGCTGGCCTATAAAAGGCTGCCTCTGTCTGATGCAAGTTGCTGAATTGTCCTCAGCTCTTCCCTGTTCCTGTGTTATACTTTCAAGTGATTCCTGTCGTGACCTTGGCTTGCCTCCTGACCTGCTCTGATCTCCTCCAGTGTTTGACCCCCGGCTTGGCTCACAGACTTTGCTATACTTGCACCTGCCTGATTACCAGTCTTTGACTCCTGGCTTGGCTTATCACTTACCTGTGATTGACCATCAGCTGGCCTCACCACAGCCTCCAATCTGCTCTCCTGTGTTGTTCTACCCTCAGCCAGGCTTTTACTAGTGTCCGAATTACACCTTGTCGTCTTCTTAAGCAAAGTTTCCAAGTGATCATCAGCTCAAGATTTCTGAACCTGCTGGCAACTCGTGCTTCTTTGAGCCCTATACCTCCTGTACCACCTTCAGGGGTATACTGCGCTTAGCCGCAAGGGGAGCCTCTCTCAGCATCTTGGCCTCGGAAAAGGTACCTGACACCCCCTCTTCACATAGGCAGAAAAAGGAAGAAACAATGCAGAGCTGTGCTGTGAATAGACCAGCTCTCTGCTAATCTATTTATAGAACCCACCCTGACACAAAAGTCACCCTGGTTTTATCACAGTTGATGGAGAACTTGTCAAAAGTTATCATGCTGATAAAAGTTGAATGGAGCAGGAGAAAGCCATGGGACTTAGGGCTTTAAAGAGAGAGAAGAAAACGCTGCAGATATATATGCCCAGCTCAAATTTCATGAATGGGGTTTACATCCACTTTAAATATTTTTTTTTCATAATGTTGTCATTTTAACAAGCTATTTCTCACACACGGCATTCAGGGTTGATGGCGTCACAAGGGGGCCAGCTGGCAGACAGTGGGAGCCTGCGGTGTGTTTGGTGAATGCCTAATCATTCACATGTACCCCTACTCATTCACATGTACCCCTACTCATTCAAATTGAGGGGGGCGGGATCTCGGACTGGGGGCAGCAGAGTGGACTTGGGGGCAGCAGAGTGGACTGGGGGGGCGGTGGAGTGGATTGGAGTGAAGCCGAGTGGACTAGGGGGCAGTGGAGTGGACTGGGGCCAGCAGACTGGATTGGGGGGGCAGCAGAGTGAACTGGAGGACAGCAAAGTAGACTGGGAGGGGGGCAGTGGGGTGGACTGGGGGCAGCAAAGTGGACTGGGGGGCAGTGGGATGGAAACCAGGGTGAACTGGGATGGGGGAGGGGGCTGTAGGGTTGACTGGGGGAAGTGGAGTGGACTGGGGAGGAGTGGGCTGGACAGGGGGGAAGTGGGGTGAACTGGTGGGTGGGAAGTGGAATGGACAGGGGGGCAGTAGTCAGGTGGACTGTGGGGTGTCCTGTGAATCTGGATGATCCTGTTGGCACAGGAGACACACAGACATGGAGAAGAGGGATCCTTTAGCTGCTGGTGGTCTGTCCTGAGAGGTGCCTAACATTTTTGGGCACTTAAAGCCTTGATGTGTAAACTCTGAACATCAGCGAGGGGGACAGAAGCCAGTAGTGGTAAACAGAGAAGAGTGTGTGGTCACTGGACTGGGGGCAGAGATGAGGGTAAGACACATTGGTGACAGACACTAGCAAGCATGCTGTCTGAATAATGTGTTGGGGGTGTCCGGAAGTTGGAAACTTGGACACATGATGCAAAAAATTGACTGTCTGGGTGAATCCTGGACAGGTGGCAACCCTACTGCACAGTCTTAACACAAGTAGTGAGGTAGGAGATGTCAGACTGTTTCTTTCATTCATAGCAGCAGTTCTTTCTGAAGTGTAAAGCCAGGGTGTTTGATGTTCTGTTGAAGTTGGGGGCCAAGTTATAAACAAGAAAACAGTAAGTGATTTACATTTTTGCATAGCCTTAGCTTAATACATATGTTTGCTTAGCTAGGATGGTAAGTGTCCATAATAAGTCCCTCAGCCACCATATTTAAGGCCCTGTTCACACGCTCAGCTCTGGAGCTCCAAAAAGTCCCAACAAGCAAAATCCCATTAATTTCAATTAGGGTTGCACCGATATCACTTTTTTAAGATCGAGTACAAGTACCGATACTTTTTTTTCAAGTACTCCCTGATACCGATTACTGATACTTTTTTTTATTGTCAAGTGACAGTTTTCAAAGCACAATACAGACTAACGATATCTACTTTATAATTATGAAGAACTGTAACTGGCACTGATGAGGAGGCCCTAATATGCAGCAGCGCTGATGAGCACTGATAGGTGGCACTGACTGATGGGCACTGATATGCAGCACTGATGGCTGGCACTTACTGATGGGCACTGATATGCGGCACTGATGGCTGGCACTTATGGGCACTGATAGGTGGCACTGGTATGTGGCACTGATAGGTGGCACTGATAGGTGCCACTGACTGATGGGCACCGATATGCGGCACTGATGGCTGGCACTAATGGGTGGCACTTATGGGCACTAATAGGTGGCACTTATGGGCAATGGTAGGCAGTGGCACTGAAAATAATGCAGCACTAAAATAAAATCAAAAAGTGAGCTGTACACTGCAACGCCCATCTTGATACACCCTGCACTCGGCCTCAGTAAGCCTAGTCTGAATGCAGCATAGTATATGGGCTGGGTGTAACAAGATGTCTGCAACTAGATGTCCGCTGCCGCCTTGTGACTGCAGGCTACTGAGGCCGAGTCCGTTGCCGTGTACAGCCTCTGATGGAGACTCGGGCCGTCACTTCCGTTAACGATTCTGACGGCCCGGTCACCGATGGATGCACGGCTGCACACGGCCTGTACTGTGACCCACAACCCTGCCCACAAACTTACCTTCCTCCGCTGCAAGGACCGTGCGTGGATCTCACCGTGCCTGGACCCACGCTCCGTCTTCTCCCACCCACTCCGCCCGCCTACTGACTTTCGGGATGCAGGTATCGGGCGAAGCATCGGGAGCATTTGCCCGAGTACAAGTACTCGGGCAAATACTCAGTATCGGTGCAACCCTAATTTAAATGGTCCCTGTTCACATATGAGTGTTTTGTCGCCTGAAGCAAAAGGCCTGAAGCTAAAAAAAAGTACATGGGCTTATTTTTCACAGATTACAATTGTTTTTGGCCCCATAGAGTTTAATTGAAACGCCTGACTTGAGCGGAAAAAAAAGCTTGTAAAACGCACAATTAGCAGCTCTCTACCTCTAATTTCTTCTCCCTCTCCTCCACTAGTGCTTTCTATTGACTGATACACTTCTAAAAAGCTTTAAAAAAACGAATCACCTTCTTTTCTTTGTTCTTAGGATACTTACCTCTGCATATTATATATGGATATATATCTACTTGGTAAATGATAAATGCTTGCATTGCTTTAGGTATTCCAATTTAATCACATTTATTTTACAAAAGTCCATAAAGCAGCACTCATATTTACAAGTTTTAAAGTAGAGAATGCTTAGAACGACTTCAGTTTTGTCTTTGCCAGAGACACAACAGGTGTAAGGGGAAATCTGTGACCAGAACAGATGTGTCATTGAAAGACGGTCACCAGAACAAAATGAGAGGGTTATTCTGCCAAGCAGAAAAACTAACAGCAATAAAAACATCACATGGGGTTCTAACATATTTAGATTCTATCAAAAATTTAAAAAAAAAAAAGGTTTGGCTTTAGATACAGTTTAAGTATTTTGAAAACAGAAAAAAAAAAAAAAGCAAGGATCCTGCAGTTTTCCTAACACTAAAGGAATTTGTCTGCTGTTCGCCAAAGAACATACTTTATTGTTTGCAGTTAAACTATGTACTCTTTATTATATAAAAACTGTTATATTATCTCCTGTAAAAAGAAAATAGCATTGGCTAAACATATGCAACATATGGCACTTATTTTTCTATAACAAAATGTAAATTTTAACAAGCAGCTTGGGCGAAAGGTTAACAACCCTGCTGCTTAGTGTAAGTCATGTTTTCAGCCTGCTAAAAATAGTGCTGTTACTGGCAGGATCTCCAGATAAGAAACTTTGCAATATGATTGACTAATTAACTTAAGGATACAGTTGTAATAATGGTTTATAAGAAATAACATTGTTAAGACGAAGTGGTCGTGTAGCTCTTAACCACATGTCGACCAGCCGCAGCAGTTGTACTGCGGCAGAATGGCACAGCTAGGCGAAACAACGCTTTGCCCTGTGGCCACTAGGCCACTGCTCGCCCATGGAGCCAATGCGAGTTCCCGGCCGGGCTCCTGCGATCGCTCGAGGCACACGAGAACTGGGATCAGTTTGCTGTTCTCTGTGGGGAGAAGTGACTGATCGTCTGTTCTTACAGCGTATGAACAGCGATCTGTCATCTCCCCTAGTCAGTCCCCTCCCGCCTTCAGTTAGAACACACACTAGGGAACACAGTTAACCCCTTCCCTGCCAGTGACATTTTTACAGTAATAAATGCATTTTTATAGCACTGATCGCTGTATAAATGCCAATGGTTCCAAAAAAAATTCAAAATTGTCTGACGTGTCCGCCATAATGTTGCAGATCGCCGCCATTACTAGTAAAAAAAAAAATGAATAATAAAAATGCCCTAAAACTATCCACTATTTTGTAGACACTATAACTTTTGCGCAAACCAATCAATATACACTTATTACGATTTTTTTTTTTTACCAAGAATATGTAAAAGAATACATATTGGCCTAAACTGAGAAAAAAAAATTTTTTTTTATAGATTTTTGGGGGATATTTATTATAGCAAAAGTAAAAAATATTGTGTTTTTTTCAAAATGTATGCTTTTTTTTGTTTATAGGGCAAATAATAAAAACCACAGAGGTGATAAAATACCACCAAAAGAAAGCTCTATTTGTAGGGAAAAAAGTACATCAATGTTGTTTGGGTACAACGTCGCACGACCACGCAATTGTCCGTTAAAACGGCGCAATGCCGAATCGCAAAAAGTGCTCTGGTCAGGAAGGGGGTAAAATCTTCTGGGGCTGAAGCGGTTAACAAGTAAATGCAGTTTTGTATAATATGATCTTATCAACATCCCCCCTTTGGCATGTTGGTTTACATGATCTAGAAAGAAACCAATACAAGAAGGGATTAAATTATGCTTTAGGTCAACGTGCCTACAGATTGGTGTAAGTGTAAAGCCCCATACACACGATTGGACTTTGTACAAACTTTCCCATGGATTTTTGTACAAAGGGCGCTGTCTGTAAATTTGTATTGCATACACACGATCTGACTTTTTAGCAAACAAACACGAACATAGTGACGCTTCAACGTACTGATGACACTTCAAAAGACAACGTACAATTACTCCACCTCCACCTTTGGTCAACTTCTGTATTGTGGTCTGATTTTTTGCATTGGTTCTGAGCATGCGTGTTTGTACTTTGTACAAAAGTCTGATGGTTTTGTGTACACACGATCCGACTTTGCTCCATCGGACTTTTGTTAGCAGAAATTTTGTCCGATGGAGCGTACACACGGTCGGATGTTGCCACAAAACAGCTAATTTGCATGTTTGTTGTCAAAAAGTCAGATCGTGGGGGCGCATGCGCGAAGCTCGACATGGAAGACGTTCTCCATTAGAGCTCCGCACTCCCCGCTGCATTACTGGACCCCATACGGCAGACTGAACCCGCCAGAAACCTACCTGTCTCCCAGGACAGACACACGAACCACCCCAGCTCAACCCGAAATGGTTCTTACGGGCCACAGGGGGAAAAACAAGCCGAAACCAATCAAGGAAGCACTAGCCCGCGCTTCTTACAAGATGGCGGCGAAGGCCCTGGCCAAACAACACGCAGCCACACTTGTCCCGGACCCACCGGACAGCGATGAAGGGGATGAAACCGACTCTAACATCGGAGGATCCCCACCCATGCCATCCTCAGGTATGTCACAAAGTGCATTTTTACAACACATGGAAAACATGCTACAGAAAGCCCTCAAAAGCACATCTGAGCAAATCACTAACAGACTGTCCCGCGAGATCCGCGAGATAGGCCAGCGCACCGCAGACCTGGAAACAAGGGTGGACGATATAGAACTCACCCTCCAAGAACATACCCAAGAACAGGCTGCACTTAGAGAAGAAAATGCAACGCTGCTTTCCCGTTTAGAGGACGCGGAAAACCGCTCCCGCAGGTCCAATCTCCGCATGCGTGGCATACCTGAGACGGTGGAAGATACACAATCTTTCACGACAGCTCTATTCCAAGAATTGGCCCCCTCAATCCCCATTGAAAGGCTTGAATTTGACCGAGTCCACAGGGCCCTTACTCGCCGCCAAAATGATGGCCCCCCGCGAGACATCATAGTGAAGCTACATTATTTCCGCACTAAAGAACAGCTCCTTACAGCTGCTCGCAAGAAGGAAGAACTCCTGTTTCAAAGCCACAAATACCAGCTTTTCTCCGACTTAGCCCCTCTAACAATAGCCAAACGACGCGCCATGAAGCCACAATTGCAGATCTTGATGCAACACCAGCTTAAATATACATGGAAATTTCCCTTTGCACTGCAGTTCTCCTATCAAGGTCAACAGCACTCTTGCAACACACCAGAATCACTGCAACGGCTGCTGGAAAATCTCCACCTTGCACCTTCAATCCAACACTCCGAAACTATGCTGCCACGCACTCCAGCCCGCATGCCGACCATGCCATACTCAGCAACACCACTTCGCCACCCGCCAGGGCCATCATCGATCTGTAAAGGGACTCCATCCCGATATCAGGAGGGTGACCAGTTCACCAACCAGAAGCCCCGCACCCCACGTTGAACAGATAACTGTATCTCTTCCCCCTGTCGTTTTGTCCTGCTTGTGTCTCTTCTAGGTTCCTGATGGACACCCGATACCTCGCTCTGGAACTTTACACCAACCTGTATTGAGAAATGTTCTCCTAGTTCCAGCTCAGCAAGCAGGCTCCTGGGCCGCACACTCCAATACAGACCACCAACACCTAGAAGACAACGACTGGGTATGTAGCCTTTACACCCAGCAAACAAGTCCTGGACACAAACCCGCCTTTAGGCGGCCCTCTAAGGTTCAGTCACCACTACTAACCACCAATCCAACGATTGTATAACTAAAAGATCCCTTTATTATTCGCTGAAAATGTGTACATTTTATGTGAAACTGTTTCTTTTTTGACACCTTGCACTCCCTGCGGGGTTAACCCCCTTGCAGGGAGTGCGGGGTCCTCAAAACCGCTGTGTAGTACCATAACCCTGCAACTCTACTCAGAAAGCAATACCACATTACCTGTTGTCAAATCTCTCATAACTATACCCACCCCTTCCCTTACCTCACACCTACCCTTCCCAGTCCCCCCTACCTCACCCTCCTGTTTCCCCTCCCCCCCCCTTTTCCATACCCCTCTCCTATACCCCCCGATCATTCCCCCTTACTCTTGCCCTCTCCCCCCCCCCATCCCTTTCCCCATCCCTCCCCCCCCCCCCCTCTTTCCCGCCCCTATTTCCCAATGTTGGTATATATCTATGCAAACCTTGATGAGAGACTCCTACATAACTCGTGTAGATACTTAGGCAACTCTATAGAACTATTTACAGCCAGTTTAACAATAACAGTTCATCCACCTTATTATTGTTGTTTTTTGCTCCTTGTTGTATAGCAATTTTGTTTTGTCCATTTGCAGCGGGGAGCAGTCACTGCTCCCTCGCTCTCTGGTACTCGCACCCTTCAGCCTCCTTCCGGCTGCGGGATCCGAGCACCCCACCTTGTCGGGCAACCCGACGCTTTGTACCGTTACTCTACTGCCTAATGCCTTGCTCTATACCCTGTCCGACCCTCTATTTTGCTCCCTTTCTAAACCCCCCCTCTAGCTCCTACCTTCTCTCCCCTATTTGCTTATTCTTCTTAGGTCGAGTGGCTCCCTGTGACCATAACCTACAGTACACGAAACCCACAACCATACAGAAATGGCCCCCTTAAACATACTCTCCCTTAACGTTAAGGGCCTGAACTCACCTAACAAAAGAGTCAAAGCATTTCAAACTTTTGCCACCCTAAAAGCAGATGTGATAGCATTGCAAGAGACTCACTTCTCAGTCCGTCATACCCCTAAATTTTTTAGCACTCGTTACCCCAGGGTATACACAGCTTCCGCTGACACAAAACACAGGGGAGTTTTATTAGCCTTTCACCATACTCTTCCATTCACCCTCACAAAAGAAATAAAAGACCCGAATGGTAGATACATCATATTAGTTGGTCTCCTACAGGATATAGAAACCACTTTTGTCTCCTACTACGCCCCAAACTCCAACCCAATCCCCTTCTTCTCACACTTATTCCAAGTCACTAGAACGCACTGTAAAGGCACTCTATTCATATGTGGAGACTCAAACCTAGTAACACATGCCCATCTCGATAAATCCCCTTATGCCCCGGAACACTTCTCCCCCTCCCTACAATTTCGTAAATTACTACAGCAAACATCCCTTCTGGATTCTTGGAGAGAATGCAACCCACTCAAGAAAAATTACACCTTCTACTCTCACCCGCATAAATCGTTCTCTAGAATAGATCACATCTTTGTTCCAGTCGCATCCTCTCCCATACTGCTCCACTCCTCTATACACCCCATCACCTGGTCAGACCACTGTGCAGTCATCACCACGGTCTCCTCCCTGATCCCTAGATCTGGGGATAGATCTTGGAGCATGAATGACTCTCTCCTTACTAACCAGTCTTACTGTATAGATATACAAGTTGCTCTTAAAGAATACCTTCAGCACAACAATACCCCGGACATCTCCCCAACCCTACTATGGGAAGCCCACAAACCGGTAATCCGGGGGCAATGTATTTCAGTCGCCACACAAATTAAAAGACTCAAGAGACTTAAACTCCAAACCCTAGAATCCGACTTCCAATCCTCCTACCTACAGTTCCAAGCCTCCCCTACAGAAACCAACAAAACTATTCTTGATAAATGCAAACTGGAGTTAGACCTCCTTCTGGCTGAATCTGCGGACAAATATATCCGCAGATCCGATCATAAAATTTACACCAAAGCTAACAAGCAGGATACATTCTTAGCACTCCGCCTTCGTCAACCAGACCGTATTCACAACCCAATCAGGCTCAAGTTGGCCCCCGACTGTATCACCAGCAACCCCATCAAGGTGCTCTCTGAGTTCCGCAAACGTCTTGCTAAATTATATGAATCAAAGGGACCGCTTCCCTCCAACCTATCTGAAACTTTGTTTCACAACCTAGCAATTCCCAAACTGTCGGAGGCCAATCGTGAGTCTATAGATGAACCGGTCTCAACAGACGAAGTTCTTGCAGCAATCAAAACCCTCAAACCCAATAAACGCCCAGGCCCAGATGGTCTCCCGGGTGCTTACTACAAAAAGTTCGCCTCTACCCTAGCCCCACTCCTCACCCACTCCTTCAACGCCTTACTAAAGCAACAATCATTTGGCCGCGACACCCAACAGCCATAATTGCCATGATTCCCAAACCCAACACAGACCATACTCTCTGGTCAAACTACAGACCCATATCTCTACTGAATGTGGACATTAAAATTTTGGCCAAGATCCTAGCCCTGAGACTCAACCCAATCATAGGTGACCTGATATCCAAGGACCAGGTTGGCTTTATCCCCCGCAGGCAGGCCAGTGACAATATCCGCCGCATAGTCCTCCTTCAACACATAGCTAAGTCACGCAACATCCCCATGCACCTCTTGTCCTTGGATATCAGGAAAGCCTTCGATACGGTGTCCTGGCCATATTTACACTACATCTTGCAGAAGTGGGGCTTCGGCCCAAACTTCCTCCAATGGATAAGTGCCTTATACACACAACCCCAAGCATACGTGAAATACTAAGGGTTTAAATCAGACTGCTTCCCGATCCAAAGAGGTACCCGGCAGGGCTGCCCCCTATCTCCCCTGATATTCGCCCTAATAATTGAACCCTTAGCTTCCCTGATTAGGTCTAACCATGATATTCGGGGTCTAGAAATAGCTAACACCACACACAAGCTATGCCTCTTCGCTGACGATGCCCTTCTATTTGTTACTTCCCCACATACTACCCTCCCTAACCTCTTACAGCTCCTGGAAAAGTTCGCCACGGTCTCTGGGCTAGAAGTCAATCAGGCGAAATCCAGAGCATTAAATGTCTCTTTAACCCAATCTGAACTTCAACTCCTGCAAGCTAACTTCCCTTTTCAATGGTCTTCCAGCTCTATCCCATATCTAGGGATTAAGCTTACGAGCAACCCCTCACACCTATTCCAATCGAATTATATCCCCATGCTGAAACATATGACTTCACTGCTTAACACCTGGCTACCGCTATGTGTCTCTTGGCTAGGAAGAATAGCCGCAGTAAAAATGTCACTGCTTCCCAAACTTCTCTATTTATACAGAGTACTACCGACACCAATCCCGGCCTACTTCCACAGAGTGATACAAAACCGTGTGTATAAATATATATGGGGGACTAAAAGACCTAGAATCTCCAGACCAGTCTTACTTCGTAGTAGACTACATGGAGGCCTTGGAGTACCAAATTTTGTACATTATTTTCACGCAGCCCAACTAGCTCAGCTATCCCTTTATCATGCCAAAGCGGAAATCCCACTTTGGGTTGCACTGGAAGCCATTGACACCCACCCCATTTCTATATCCAACTTGCTCTGGCTACCCCCGCAACACCGGGGACCCACAACCAATCCGGTCACTCTCCACTCACTGAAGCTCTGGGACAAGATATCTAGGACATTTAAACTAGCTTCTCCTCACCGCCCGCTTCTCTCTTTTGTAGGTCACCCGCTATTCTATCCTGCTTTCACCGAACCAACCTCTTTCCAGACCTGGACACAGGCGGGCCTGCACCGCTTCCGAGACCTAATCTCCCATGGCTCGGTTATACCGTTCCCGACTCTGCAGGCACACTCACATTTGCCCCCAGGAGAGTGTTTCCGCTATCTTCAAATCTCCCACTTTATCAGCACTAATCTCGGCCCGAATATAGCCCACACGGGCCTAACACCTTTTGAAGATGTCTGCGATTCAGACCCGCATGCCCCGGGTATTATCTCCAGACTGTACACACACTTGACCTCCCCTCCCACGAATACACCCCCCTACGCCTCAGCATGGTCTAAAGACCTAAATATTGACCTGGACCCAGATGATTGGTTAACTATTTGGTCGAACACCAAACTAGCATCCCAGAACATCATCGCCTCAGAAGCTAACTACAAAGTGCTAATGCGGTGGTACTTAGTGCCCGCAAGAATTGCCAAGTTCACCCCATTATACTCCCCGAATTGCTTTAGAGGCTGCAGTGAGCAAGGCACCCACCTTCACATTTGGTGGACTTGCCCAATAGTCCAACGTTTTTGGACGACCATATTCCAAATGGGATCAACCCTACTTGGACACAACATCGCTCCAGACCCTGCTCTGGCTATCTTAAATTACACACCACAGGACTATACCAAGGCGCAATTACGCCTCTTGCTGCAACTCACTACAGCCGCTAAGCAGACTATAGCAAGAAATTGGAAGACCCCCAACCTCAGCATTACTGAAGTTAAAAATAGGGTTACCCGTGCTATGATACACAGCAAAATTGAGGCCAAGATACTAGATAGAACCCCTCACCACCTTAAAATCTGGCGCCCCTGGGCGGAACATTTTCTTCCCAGCGACTTCGACAGACTCCTCCTGGAACCCTAATATGCTCTCTGACCTTCCTCGCAACCAAGGGGAAACCACTGGTTCCTGGGAGCCACTCGACCAAACCTAAACTCAACCTCATGCTTCTGTTTTTTTCCTCTTCCTTTCTTTCCCTCCCCTTTTTTCTTTTTTCTCTTTTCTCCTTCCTTTTCCCCCTCTTTACCTCTCCCCCTCCCTCGCCTCTACCCGAAATTCTGAATAAGGTGTGGACAAACCCACACCCTAAGCGTTATCACTGTTACCACGTTCCTTTATTATAGAGCACCTCGTGCCCAATGTGTGTATGTGTATGTTGGGGCCTGACCCCAGTCACAGTTACGTTATACTCTTGACTCTGATACACTATAACTAAATGCAGATATATCCTTCAGCTTGCCTCAGAAAATTACTGATGTACTTATGCTGCAATGTCACCTGCTCTGTATGTCTTTCGAATCTGTTCGTATATTGTTTGTAACAGTAAAAGTTACCTCCGTTTTCTTGATGTTACTGTAAACTTGTTTTCCAATAAAATATTTGAAGAGAAAAAGTCAGATCGTGTGTACGGCCTTAAGTATGTGCTCACCTGTTTTTATTAACCGCTTCCCGACCGCCTCCTGTAGATATACGTCAACAGAATGGCATGGGCAGGCAAAAGCACGTACCTGTACGTCCCCTTTAATTTGCCTGCCCGGGGGGCGCGCGCGACCAGGTCGAGAGCTCCGTGACCACGGCCGCGGGACCAGCGGATCGCCGCTGGTATCCCGCGATCGGGTTACGGAGCTGAAGAACGGGGAGAGGTATGTAAACAAACCTCTCCCCGCCCCCTAGTGGTTAACGCCCCTAACTACAACTGTCATTTACATAGGAATCAGTGCTATTTAAATAGCAGTGATTGCTGTATAAATGACAAATGTCCCAAAAATGTGTCAAAAATGTCCGATGTGTCCGCCAAAATGTCAGTCACAATAAAAATCGCTGATCGCCGCCATTACTAATAAAAAAAAAATATTAATAAAAATGCTATAAAACTATCCCCTATTTTGTAAACGCTATAACTTTTGCGCAAACTAATCAATAATCGCTAATTGCGATTTTTTTTTACCAAAAATATGTAGAAGAATACGTATCGGCCTAAACTGAGGAAAAAAAATGTTTTTTTATATATTTTTTGGGGATATTTATTATAGCAAAAAGTAAAAAATATTGCATTTTTTTCAAAATTGTCGCTCTATTTTTGTTTATAGCGCAAAAAATAAAAACCGCAGGGGCGATCAAATACCACCAAAAGAAAGCTCTATTTGTGGGAAAAAAAGGACGCCAATTTTGTTTTGGAGCCACGTCGCATGACCGCGCAATTGTTAGTTAAAGCGACGCAGTGCCGAATTGCAAAAAGGGGCCTGGTCCTTTGGCTGCCAATTGGTCCGGGGCTGAAGTGGTTAAACATTGGGGCTAATTTACAAAAATTTGGGTTGATTTAAGAAAAATAGGCTGTTCACTTTTCAAGGGAATTATCACCAGAGCTTAGCGAATGAGGGAAAACTCTACTGACTTCCATCATCTAATCATGTGCAAGCAAAATGCATTTTTTTTCCGCATGATTAGGTATACTTTACAAAGTAAAACTTCATCACATTTTCTAAGCCATGGGGATAATTCCCTCATGCAATGCAACTTCACTTGCCAAGTGAATACCCTATATCAGGGATATGCAATTAGATGACCTCCAGCTGTTGTAAAAATACAAGTCCCATCATGCCTGTGCCTCTGGGTGTCATGCTTGTGGCTGTCAGAGTCTTGCTATGCATCATGGGACTTGTAGTTCTGTAACAGCTGGAGGTCCGATAATTGCATATCCCTGCCCTATATCCTTGTACTTAATTATCCCTATAAGGTCACATGCTGTGATGTGAAGTTGCCTGCTATGTGCTCACAGTGCTTTTTTTCCTCAAACAATAGGTGCTGGAACTCAACCACGACCCCCCAACCCCCCGCCCCCCCCCCCCCACACACCCTCCAATTCACATAAAATAGTGGGTGTGGTCAGATTTCACAAACAGTAGGAGGGTCTTATAGGGGCATTAAATACCAGGATTGCATTACATACAGAGCACAGAATCCATGAGGGTTGCACACAGAGTCACTTGTAAACACAGAAACCGCACAGTGATTGTGGTGAGCAGGCACCAAAGGGTCTGAGCCAGAGGTGATGGAACTGAGTTCCACCAAGTTCCACCTGAAAAAAAGCCCTGCTTGTAGGTAAGTATTTTACACTTGATTTATTTTATGTGTAGGTGTCCACAGGTGCATACATAGAACTTTTGAGCACCCCAGGGAACCAAAATACCAGAGTGCTTTAATATACCAATTCAAGAATAAAAAGTTGAGGACTAAACCACTCTCCCACCTGCAAATTCTAAATAATGAGTATGATTTCTGTCTCTATGTCTATTAGGAAGTTGTAGTAAAGTGGAAGGCGGGGTAAACCTAAGCCTCAACCTTTAATTCTCAAATTGATATTTGCATATTAGGTCACACTGGTATTCAAGCATCTCAAAATGTGTTAAAAAGGAACGTCCAGGCAAACATGCATGCAAGTGGATCCAAACCCCAAAGTCACATTTAGCTTATTAAACAATTGCAATTTTTTTTATCCTTGTTTTTCATTTCAGCTATGATACTGATCTTCTCCAACCTATTTGCAGCCTTTTCCAGTCTGCATGCACATACTCATGGGGGAGTGTTGCTGCCTCTGGTGACAAGGGGAAAAAAATTACTGGCAACCTACAGCGATCAGGGTAGTTTTTACGTCATAACATGTCTGAAAATATATGACAAGCTATTATTTTAATGTAAGCTATAGATTTAAAAAAAAGAAAAAAAAGGTAAAACAACTTTTGAAATTACACTAAGATGTTAAAAATATTTTAAACTCTTGTGATTGGGTTTAGATCTGCTTTAAACCAGGCTATCACTTTACTTAGTCTGAGAGATTGGAAAGCGTTTTGAACCCTGACTGTACACAGATTTTTCGGATTTTCTAAAAAAAAAAAAAAAAATGTCAGATGCATAGCACAAATGTACCCCTGTAGTGAAAGAACCTGTGGGTTTTGCTTGTTCCCTGGACCAAAAGTTCCACGGGAATTTTGCATGATTTTAATTGATTCTTGGTATCTCTGTACCCTGGAGGCTTGTTGGCACCGCTTCATAGTTGCTGTGGGCATTGGCGGCTTTCTTGTTTCCATGGTTGCAGTGGTGTTATATTTACATGCGGGTGACGGCGTGGCTCTGTGCACACTGATGTAGTCCCACCCAGGACGTAACGCGTATGGCAGAAGTCATGCCTCTGATGTCAACTTATGCTTTCTTACCCATCGGCTTGTATTGTTCTATACTGAGCGTTCTACTATGCACTCATGATAAGTGTCACATTTTGTAAGTGTGATTTTAAATCCTTTTTTAATTAAAGCCTTTAGCAGAGAGCATTATTTGTCCCTCTTTTGATTTTTTTTTGATATCTTATGTTCTTTCATTCAGGATCAGCGGTGTTTCCATCCAATATGTGACCCCCCAAGGGAAAAACCTGAAATGACTGTCCTGTTAACTCAGGGATCATGTTCTTAAGGTGAGCGGCCACTATTGTTTTTGGTGAAGAGACTGAGCACCTTCTTCACCTGGATGTTGATTTGTCACATTTCTGATTCACTGTTTGATCAGTATCATTGCTGGTTATCGGCTTTCTTTTGAGGACTTTTCATGGACTTTTATATTTATTTGATTGCGCTGCACTTTTTGATGATGATATTGTGGTAAATTGATGCATGGGAATAAATACCCCTTCCCCAATGAAATTATAAAATTAAAATAAATAAAATATAAATAGTTATTCTAAATAATTCAATAATTAAACACATTAAATATAATAATATGAGTATATTTATTCTGTTATGCTAGCCTCTGTGAAAAGACCAGGGCCTACCCTCTCAGGCTAGTGTAAAGCCCCGTACACACGATCAGAAATTCTGCCAGCAAAAGTCCGATGTGAGCTTTTGGTCAGAAATTCCGACCATGTGTATGCTCCAGAATTCCAGCCAGCAAAAGATTGAGAGCAGGTTCTCTATTTTTCGGTCAGAAAATTTCTGATCGTCTGTGCAAATTGCGATGCGCATTATTCCTACACATGATCGGAAACAATTTGACGCATGCTCGGAAGCATTAAACTTAATTTTCTCAGCTCGTCGTAGTGTTGTATGTCACCGCGTTCTTGGCGGTCAAAAGTTCAGAGAACTTTTGTGTGACCGTGTGTATGCAAGCCAAGCTTGAGCAGAATTCCGTCGGAAAAACAATCCAAGATTTTTCTGATGGAAAATACACTCGTGTGTACAGGGCATTATACTACTGTTTAGGCTGTGGGTCCCTCTTGCAAAATATAGCATTTTTTTACTTTAGAAAGCAGTGTCTTCCTTTTTGAGAGTATTTTTCCTTTTCCTCTTGGCTATGATGCACTTTAGCATTAATAAAATGAAGGTAATACATGTGCAGGTATTCTAGCACCAGTTTAGGGAAGTATATGCTTGCTGCAAAAACATTTCCTCCGTTATTTTTTTTTCTACTTTAAATCTTTTGAAATTAATCAACATTAATATTACAAGGTAAATTGCAAGTCTTACTGATTTTCATCTTTTTATACCAACAATTAAATATAAGAACACTCTAATCAAATATATATTGTTGTGCAACTGTAATTAACAAAATTACATCACGGAATTCAAACTCAGCTTTAGCGAGGAATACTCAGAGGGATAAATGTCTTCAATTAAACTTTAAAAACTCTATTTTACAGATGGAGAAAAAAGTTTGAGTGTGACAAAATGATCATCGTGCACAGAAGAGGTGTTGACTAGAGCACAAGCAACTTAGTTTTACAAAGACCTGAAATCCGTCCATCTGTTCACAGTCAGGGATTAAATTAAATCCATTGAGCCTTTATAGTCTGAAACCTAGGGAACACTAGTAATTGGATGTTAAGCTAATTGAATGCTTTGACAATTTGGTTTTTTACATGAAATATGTTGCTGAAAAACAGCCAACAATTATAGACAAAGAATATAATACAATTTGTCCTGAGTGTATCAGTCTGTTCCTTAAATTACAGGACATTAAGGCTGCAGTTTCATACAAAAGGACTCATAAAACAGGGTCACATTCCTGACACCCACTAAGTTCTATGGAGCACCCTGTATAAAACAGGTGTATTGAACCAAACACTTCATACATATATGCTTTCACTAAATAGTGTGCTCTGCTTATTGCATTGCCATTTTTACAGCTGAAGTATTAATACAATAGTAAATGTATTTTTAAAATTCAAACAGTGAAAGTACCTAAATTTGACCTCTTTGCAGTCCCTGTAAAGCAGAACTGGAGCATGATAGGAAGAAGAAGCACAAGACACCTATCAGTTCATGTGCTGGAAGGGAAAAAAAGAAAGCAGAGGAATAAAAATCAGAGTGACAAAGAAATGAGCTCAGCACAACTCTGCTTCTATCTTCACTGTCCAATAACAGGCCGGGCAGGTCCAGGATGACCTGAACTCAGAGCAAGTGGCTTGGATAATGATTGTTCATTAGACTGAGGACATTTAGCAGAAAATAAGGTACTATTGGGAATTGAAGGTGAATATTGTAGCAAAAGCTTGTTTTTTTATCGTCTAATGGCCTAGTCATGATTATGCTGTTATTTTTGGCTGGAGTTCTGCTTTAAATGTACACATACTTTAAAATCTGTCTGCATCTTATGCTACAGATCCATTCATTTACACTGCTTTCCTCAGCTGCACCACCTTGTAAAATTTGTTTCTTAACCTCCCTGTCGGGATGATTCTGTCTGGAATTTAGTGCTGAAAGCGGTACAATTATTTTGCATGGAAATTTGGCATTTTTATATTGTAGGCATGCAATTCTTATGAATAACTCACTTAAATCTGTCTAAACCAGAGTCTAGTAGACATCCCGGGTATGATAAAGTTTGAAACACAAAATCATAAATTATAATATAATAAAAATATATATAAAAATGATTCAATAATGTAATCAAATCAAAAACACTGAAATTTGCAGAATAGTCGCTGTCATTAAATTTATTGTTTGATGATAAATTGTGATTCTAATTTTTTATCGTTTTTTTCTAGCTGGTCTAAAACCACTTTTGACATAAAGGGACACTTTTTGGTTGCTATGGACAATCTCTAGTTTCCAGGCAGAAAAAAATATTTTTATTATATAAAATGAAATGCAGGGCACTGGGCAGACCACTAGGGACAAAGGGGTGTATTTTTTGTATACAGTACTGTAATCTGTAAGATTACAGTACTGTATGTGTACTGTGTTTTTAAACTTTTTTGAATTTGGCACCGATCTCCGCTCCCGTGCGTCGGAACGTCGCAGGGAACGGAGATCAGCGGCACTCGGGCACTGTGTGAATCGAGCGAGCTGAGGGCTCGCACACAGCGGGGAGACATCGCAGGATCCAGGGGATAAGGTAAGTAACTTCCCCCTGTATCCTGCAATGCAGCCCGAGTCTGGCTCGGGGTTACCACTCCTGGTACAAAAATCTCAACCCGAGTCGGGAACACCGCCAGGGAGGTTACAGAGAATATTTAAACTTATTACATTTTTACCTATGCAATCAGAGACTCACTTATTTTCAATACATGCACCTTTTGTTCCTACTACGTATGTATTGTTAACCTTTTAAAAATGAACTATTTAAATGAGGGATTTTTCAGTTGTT
The DNA here is from genome assembly GCA_028564925.1 of Lithobates sylvaticus. Classification (NCBI taxonomy): domain Eukaryota; kingdom Metazoa; phylum Chordata; class Amphibia; order Anura; family Ranidae; genus Lithobates; species Lithobates sylvaticus. Next base: position 100,050,913 of record CM053036.1, read on the forward strand.
AAATAGTATTTTTCTGCAACATTTTGGGTTTGCATTACATGAAAACACTTGGTGTTATTTGCTTTGTAAACCCTATACTATCCAGTCCCCCAGCAGTGCTTACAATGTCATAATCACTGGGGATTTACCAATATAAGAGCATGTGCAAAGATGTGCTTATGTGAAATGGTTTGTAGGTCTTGCAGCATTGCAGTTATGCTGCGTACACACAAGCAGATTTTCCGGCGGAAAAATCTTGGATGTTTTTTCTGACGGAATTCCGATCAAGCTTGGCTTGCATACACACGGTCACACAAAAGTTTGCGGAACTTTCGACCGTGGTGACGTACAACACTACGATGAGCCGACAAAATTAAGTTCAATGCTTTCGAGCATGCGTCAAATTGTTTCTGAGCATGCGTAGGAATTTTGCGAGTCGGAATTGCTACAGACGATTGAAATTTCCGATCGGAACTTTTTCCGACCAAAAAATTGAGAACCTGCTCTCCATCTATTTCTGGCTGGAATTCCACCAGCAAAAGTCCGATGGAGCATACACACGGTCACATTTTCCGACCAAAAGCTCTCATCAGACTTTTGCTGGCGGAATTTTCGATCATGTGTACGTGGCATTAAAAGTTGAAGTAAAAATTGCAGTGTGCACACTGTCACATCACTGCTTGCTTGATGTGGAAACTTCCTATTGGAGGTGGCAAACCTTTCAGTGGCAGGGACCTCTCAAATCAATGAACTTCAGAAGATGTAAATAAGGGCAGTGAGGAAAGGGATAATGGAGTGTTGTACGGTGGTGGTTCCCCAGAACAGAAAATCACTATTCCCCATAGAAGAAACCAAGACTTTCAGTGAGTACACCACGGGATAAGCTATGAAAATGTATTTGGCACTAACAATAAGGAGTAAGGTAAGTCATGCATAACGCACTATTGAATTTTGGTTTGTTTGAGGAGTTGGGCTTTAATCCATATGTAAACTAAACACAAAAGTTTACCTAAACCATTTCCAAGGTGCATGTTCATGTTTATAAATTACTCTTTTTTTATTTTTTTTTAGCCAAACTAATTCTATTCAATCCTGCTATCTTCTGTTCTACTTCCTATGATGTCACTATGATGTCACTTTTGACCACGGATTCAGAGCTGTGATAGCATTGGCAGGCATGCACAATACCATTCTTAGGATGCTTGCAAACCTGGAGTCAACGTGTTACATGCTGATGCACCCTTAGCAACTTGGCTGGGAATATGGCACATTTTGCTTATTCCGAGGATAATAAAAAAAACTTGTAAACTAATTGCTAATGAATTTATATACATTTAAATTCATACTTTGAATGTATTTGTTTACCTTGATTTGACTTGCTGTCAGCCTTTTGCAGTCCTTGCATTGAGCTTAGAAAATGAGAGGTAAAAGTAGTACAAGGAGCCAATGAGGTGTGTTGCAGTGCAAGGAACATAGATAGGAGGAGAGCAGAATGAGAGAATGAGCTCATGACTGTACCACCTCATCTTTCACTGTTCAGTCACATAGTGGGTGGAGGCATGTAAGTGAAACTGCAGCAGAGAAAGGTCAGGTCCCCTCCCCTGTTAGACTGCAATGTTCTTTGTGAGAGGGCTGTGTACATGTTAAGACTGAATGGACAGAAATAGGTGAAACAGTTCTCATTTACTTAATCTGTGTATTAATTGGTTTTCCTTGCATTCAGCTTTAATTTATATGTAGCCTGGGCATATTCTAGGTCAATCTCTGTAGGTTTTCCCCTTTATTTACAGCATATATACAGTGCCTTGAAAAAGTATCCATACCCCTTAAAATTTTTCACATTTTGTCATGTTGCAACAAAAAACATAATTGTATTTTATTGGGATTTTATGTGATAGACCAGTGGTCTCCAAACTGCGGCCCTGGGGCTGGATGTGGCCCTTTGCTTGCCCTTATCCATTCCTCTCACTCTTATGAGACACTTTTCGACCAACTGACACCCAACAGCAGGGCATCATTTCTCCCCCTGACACCAATAATAGGTCATTAGTCTTCCCAATGATACCAATGATGGGACACTATTCCTTCCCCTAATACCAAATATGGTGATTTTTATGCCCACTGATGCCTGGAAAATGTCCACTGCCACTGGCCACAGTCTGGCCCCCCTAAAGTCTGAAGAACAATAAACTGGCCATTTGTTTAGAACATTTGGAGACCCCCGTGATAGACCAACACAAAGTGGCACATAATTGTGAAGTGGAAGGAAAATGATAAATGGTTTTCAAAATGTTTTAACAATAAATATCTGAAAAGTATGGGGTGCATTTGTATTCAGCCCCCTTTACTCTGATACCCCTAACTAAAATCTAGTGAAACCAATTGCCTTCAGAAGTCACCTAATTAGTAAATAGAGTCCACCTGTGTGTAATTTAATCTCATTATAAATATAGCTGTCCTGTGAAGCCCTCAGAGGTTTGATAGAGAACCTTAGTGAACAAATAGCATCATTAATGCCAAGGAACACATCAGACAGGTCAGGGATAAAGTTATGGAGAAGTTTAAAACAGGATTAGGTTATATACAAAAAAAAATCCCAAGCTTTGGACATCTCACGGAGCACTGTTCAATCCAATATCCAAAAATGGAACGAGTATGGCACAACTGTAAACTTACCAAGACATGGCTGTCCACCTAAACTGACAGGTCGGGCAAGGAGAGCATTAATCAGTGAAGCATTGCAAGTCTGGAGAAGCTGCAGAGATCTATAGCTCAGGTGGGAAAATCTGTCCACAGGACAACTATTAGTTGTGCACTCAACAAATCTGGCCTTTATGGAAGAGTGGCAAGAAGAAAGCCACTGTTGAAAGAAAGCCATAAGAAGTCCCGTTTTCAGTTTGCGAGAAGCCACGTGGAGGACACAGCAAACATGTGGAAGAAGGTGCTCGGGTCAGATAAGACCAAAATTTAACTTTTTGGCCTAAAAGCAAGATGCTTTGTGTGGCAGAAAAATAACACTGAACATCTCCCTGAACACACAATCCCCACCATGAAACATGGTGGTGGTAACATTATGTTGTGGGGATGCTTTTCTTTGGCAGGCACAGGGAAGCTGGTCAGAGTTGATGGGAAAATGGATGGAGTCAAATACAGGGCAATCTTAGAAGAAAACCTGTTAGAGTCTGCAAAAGACTTGAGACTGGGGCAGAGGTTCACCTTACAGCAGGACAATGACCCTAAACATACAGCCAGAGCTATAATGGAATGGTTTAGATCAAAGCATATTCATGTGTTCGAATGGCCCAGTCAAAGTCCAGACCTAAATTCAACTGAGAATCTGTGACAAGACTGGAAAATTGCTGTTCACAAACACTCTCAATCCAGTCTGACAGTGCTTGAGCTATTTTGCAAAGAAGAATGGGCAAAAATGTCACTCTCTAGATGTGCAAAGCTGGTAGAGACAAACCCAAAAATACTTGCAGCTGTAATTGCAGTGAAAGGTGGTTCTACAAAGTATTGACTCGGGGGGGAAGGGGGGGCTGAATACAAATGCACACCACACTTTATCATTTTCCTTCCACTTCACAATTATGTGCCACTTTGTGTTGGTCCCAATAAAATAATAAAAATCCCAATAAAATACATTTTACATTTTTGGTTGTAACATGCCAAAATGTGGAACATTTCAAGGGGTATGAATACTTTTTCAAGGCGCTGTAAAAGCCAGTCTGCACAATCATATTTGTATGGAGAAAATATGGACAATTTAAGTGTACCCTTTTGTGCTAATATGCTGTGCCTACATATGAACATTATGGCATAACCTACCTAAGGGCCTCTCAAAAATAAAAATGTTAAAAAAACTATTTTTTGTTATAACAAATTAAAATATTGAGAGAGAGAGAGAGAGGGAGGGAGAGAGAGAGAGAGAGAGAGAGAAAGAGGTGGAAAGAGGTGTGAGGGGTAAGGGAAAGAAGATGAGAGAGACAGGGGGGGAGAGAAGGGGATGCACATGAGCATGGGGCAGCTGACATCCCCTATGTTCATCTATACATCACAATAGTAATTACAAAATTAAATAAGTACTAATAATGGGCAGAACAAATATGAGGACTGAGATTTCATTTAGTTGAACTAACAAAAGTGTGCCCATTATAGAGCTGGTAACTTTGAGGATATTCAATTATAAAATTAAATAACTATTTTTGTGGGTAAGAACAAATATGAGGACTGAGATTTCCTGGTATAAAAGTGGGAAGTATGTACAGGTGAGGGAGAGGTAATGTGGAGGGTCTAACAGTGGGCACTATGTACATGAGAGGAGTGCGGAGGGTATGACAGAAGGCACTATGTACAGGAGAGGAGTGTGAAGAGTATGACAGTGGGCAGTGGGCACAGCAGAGGAGTGTGGAGGGTACGACAGTGGGCACTATGTACAGGAGAGAAGTGTATGACAGAGGGCACTATGTACAGGATAGGAGTGTGTATGGGCTACCTGGTTTTACACAAGTGAACCTATTAACCGACTTGAGTACAACCAGCCTGTGGTTTTCCCCAAAACAATCAGTGCTGCACTATGTATAGGAGAGGAGGATGAAGGAATCTGGGAAGGAAAAATTTAAAAGTTTTTATGTAAAGGGCTGTTGGTGAAGTACAAGAGAACTGATTGTTAGTTGGACAAGTGACATATAGTTTTGTTTTTTGCCAATTTGCAAAACCATATATATATTGTATAATAATATATATATGCTTGTGGGTTCTGAGTAATTTTCTATCATGTAGGAGAGAAGTGTCAGAATTGGCCTGGGTGGCGAGGGGATAATTATCATAAGTAGTATACAGATAATTATTATAAGCTCTGTGAGTTCATCCTCTCAGTCTGCTGCAGCTTGTATTTAAACTGGCTGTTCTGTATGTATATTTTTTTTTTGCTTCTAACAGAGTTGGCCTACAATAGCCCCTATGTTAATCCGGCCCTGTATGAACACTGTTCTTGGTCATGTGATATTACTGGTAGGGAAATATAGCAGGCACTAGGGGTTGCAACATCAAAAGCTTTGTGATACTGCAGTGAGCTTCCCGTTTATGACATGCCATGAGCCGGTGTGCCATATTTTTCTGATTTGTTTATCTATGTCAGAAACACGCTGAGCTTTCAGTACCAATGTATATGAGCTTAAATATTTAATGCACAGTCAATCATTTGATCATTTTCATGTTTCTTAGTAAATTTGTATTTAAACTTTCTTTGTAGTAACTATTATGTTACATTGTAGTTTCTGAAAAGACACTTTAAAGACAACTAGCACAAATGTATTACAAAAAAAATCTTTGAAAAGTCATGCTTAGGCACAATTAAAAATACTGTGGTTTAAATATATATTTTAAACATCTGACAATGCCTAAAAAAGACCAGACAAGGATATGGCCTTTTCTACATTGTACTTGGTATGATCAAGGACATAATCTGCCTGAACAATTACATTATTTTCAACTTTCTTGGAATCTGCTCAGAAGACAAAATTGTTATGACTACACAAAAGGAATATTGAACTTCAGGGGCAAAGAAAATACAAAGATTTTGGCAATCTGCAAAGAAGGAAGCAGATATGCCTTTATCTTCTATCAGTTTTAATTATATCATGAGTTAGTATTATTTGTGAGGACAATTTCTGTTTTACTTATAAGAAATGAAACAATTAGTCTACAGCTCTGTCAATATATGAAAAAAAAAAAATCAGGTGACAAATGTACAGAAGTCACATATAGATGAAGCTGAATAAAGGTATGGATTTCTATCCAAAGTTAAGCCTGGTACATACTAAGTTTTTTTATTTTTCAACCCACGGGGCTGGGCAATAAAAAACTGATGAGCTCAGGAGGAGACTCTGTACTAACTAGGCTGAGAGTGCTGATCTGGCTTTTTTCGGTCAGTTTCTATTGAACCGGCTGATGTTGCCCAATATTCAGCCCGTGTGTACAGCCCTCTCTTGAAGTTCAATGTACAGTGTACAAACCTTTGTTGCTGATTCCTACCTGTTTCTGCTCTGAAAAAAAAAAAAAAAACTGTTCGTTCTTCTATGTCTTTTGGATACTGATTCTGAATGGGGATGAATTTTTTATTATTAACCAACTGATGCACTTGGAGTTTTCTAATGAGGCAAGTTTCAAGGTCTGCATCCATTTAGAACTAATTAACCCTTTGTGAGATGTAATTTTTGTTGCAGAGGATGCCTAAAATCTGACTTATCTTAGCGTACACTTCTGGGAAAATTAGTGAGCCAACCACACAAGCCAAAATGGCGTTTCTGGGGGTGTTCCCTACACCAACTGTGTACAGAACACCTCCAGGTTGCTATATTGTATTGAGTTTTACAGACAATTACAGCAATGTAGATTGAAAAACTAAGGTAATTTTTAATAACTTTAAATTACAATATGGTTGTGTTGCAATTATATGTGCTATAATATATATATATATATATATATATATATATATATATATTATTTTAATTTTTTTAATTTACTAGATTTTTTATCTTGAAAGTGATTACACTTTAACACTTTTCAATAAATGTTTCAAATGGCATAGGACACAAAATCAAACACCTTAATATTGCAATGTTCAGTATGAAAGTAAAAAGCATATAAAAGAGTTAAGAAAACCATGACCACTTTGCATATAATGACAGACTTTATCAACAGAATTGTCTTTATACTGATAGCTTCCTATTTTAATGCTGGTCATAGACAGCCAGATCTTTGCAGTGACTGTGAGATCAGGCCACCTTTGCACTGAGTCCTGGTGTACAGAACATTTTGTTTTCATATTGAGTGGAATGGTTGTTCCCATTTATCATTGAAAAGGGAGAAACTGAACATTTGGTTCTATATGTTTTACAAGATGCTGGAAGATCTCTACAACAGCCATTGTGTCTTTCTATTACAGGACTCATTATTCAGTACCTAACTACTGCTAGTGATGCTCCATTTGGTCACAAGAAGTGGTATCAAAGACTAAATATTCACAACATTTTAGCTATTTCAAATACTGTGCAATATATTTGACATGCATTTACTTTCCTGTAATAACTGTCCTAAACAATGACTAAATTGCTTACACCATATGATTGAGTGTGTCAGTAGTGTGTACACCATTACAGGCTGAAGCAAAGTGTGCAGTTCATTCATACCCCTAGACAGATATTGAGACACAGCTTATGACAACTACAAGCTTTTATCCCAGAATAATCACAATGTGCTGCCTACTCCACCTGGTGACTTTACTGAGGCATGCAAACTTTTAGACCATAAGTCACTAAGAAATGTGCAATGATACACTGTGATACAAGAGATGAACTAGAACATTGCAATTAGTGATTGAGTTTATTTGATGATTACTGTAAACATTTTCATATGGCATGGATATCAAAGGCAGTTGTTTCTATAGCAATTAGCGTAGATGGCAAGGAAGAAACCATGTAATTTTATGGGATCAGTGTAATCTTTTAATTCTTTTACTTGGCATGGTTAGCAGCATGCCACTATATTTTATACCTATTAAATAAATGCCCAAAATAATTAGTATTCCTGCATGTTTTAGCGTATTGCCTTGGATCGATTTACAAATGTGGGCATATGCACTTAAACAACAGTGTGTTTTGATTATCATGTTTATAAGTTATACTAAAATCCTTTGTAAGGTTACTTAAGAATGTATACGATTATTCCTTGAAAAAAAGCATATATTTATTTATCCAACCTGGACAGACTTCCCTGAGGACCCATCAGTATTTGGTTTGAAGTGTCACTTTTGGGAAGATCTCTGTGTATACTTCATCATGAGTAATCAGGGGTGAAAATTTGGCTAAGCGCGAGACTTGTACAATGCAGACCAGCTTGGAGAGCAAATTGCCTTTCTTGTTCTCTCCACGACCAATTCCCAAAGAAGATTACAAGCGTAGCTGCCAGATTGGGTTTTAAAGCCTACACATTGGCAGATGTTCAGGTTCTGACTCAATGTGCAACCTAAATCAAAAACTGGTACAGTGGCTAACTATAAAATAGACTGTAAAGAATATTATTCCTAATATGTAAACTTAGATACAGACATGACATTTTTTTTCTTTATTTTGCAATAATTGTAGTGATGTATCATTATTCTTTTTTTTAAGCAGCCGGATGGCATTCATTTTGGTACTTTTGCAAGTTAATATAATTTTGTTAGATTTCTTTGTCATGCCTATTTAATTATGCATTGCAATATGGCAGTGACCCCAGTCAGAATTTCTTCTTTCATGTAGAGTACATACAAAGTATTTATGGACATTAACCAGTCAAAGTCCAATAATCTCCAAATATATATGCATACAGTTTGTATGTACTATGGAACTTTACGGGTAAAAGGATTTTCAATATATCAAATTCAGTTAAAATTCATAATTTTTAATCATGAAAAACATGTAAAAGACACACAAAAGAGCCCAGCTTAGCAGGGCTCAAAAATAGTATGCCTTTCAGCTAATTTCTCAACATCATCATGTTGCAAATATTGTTTATTATATGTGAACATAATACTGTATGTACATAATCACAATGGTATTACAAGTAAATGAAAGTCCAAGCATAGCAACTGTGGTGAAAGGTTTGATGAGCAGTGACTCATTTTGTTGAAGAATCATTCAACTTCTTCAGGGCGCTATAGTAGGTGACTTCTCTAAAATACAGTATACAAAGTAAAATACATATTTATCATAACATGTCTGTCACTATACATATGTAAGCATTCAATATAGGCATATACTGTGTGTATGTGTAATATATATATATATATATATATATATATCTCAATTGAATAATTATCCACATATTAAATTATATTAACATATACTGTATAGCTAATGTGTAACAACACTAATGCCGTGTACACACGACCGGTTTTCCCGTCTGAATAAACTCTGAAGGTTCTTCCGACGGAATTCCGCTGAAACTGTCTTGCGTACACACGATCACACCAAAGATCGGACCGTCAAGAACGCAGTGACGTACAACACGTACAACAGAACTAGAAAAAGGAAGTTCAATAGCCAGCAGCCAATAGCTTCCGTCTTGTACTTGCTTCAGAGCATGCGTCGTTTTTGGTATGTCGGAACAGCATACAGACGAGTGGTTTTCCCGTTAGGAATTGGTTCCGTCTGAAAAATTTAGAACATGTTCTCTTTCTAGGTCCGTCAGAATTTTCTACGGAAAAAGTCTGATGGGGCATACACACGATTGGAATATACGATGAAAAGCTCCCGTCTGACTTTTTCTGTCGGACATTCTGCTCGTGTGTACACAGCATTAGGCTAGATTCACACCTATGCAGTTTTAGTCCTTTTTGCATTTTGCAGATTTGTTTATGTCCCATAGGAAACCATGTTAAATGGACTGTAGTGCAAGTCTGCAAAATGCAAAAAGCACTAAACCTGCATAGGTGTGAATACAGCCTAAAGCCCCATACACACGCTCGGATTATCCGAGGACCAGGTCCGTCGGATCATGTCCGTCGTACTTTGTCCGATGTTGGTTTTGCGTACACACGGTCGGACAACGTTGTCGGAATTTCCGGTCTGCAAGAACGTCGTGACGTAAGTCGTCTTCCACGAGACTAGAAAAGGGAAGTTCAGCACCACGTCCTGCACCCGTTGGGCTCCTTCTGCTGATCCCGTGTTTATCGCGAGTTAGTCGAAGTTTGGGGACTTACGATTCGCGCTTCTCAGTTTTCTGACTCAGATCGTTACTGCTCTTCAGTTTGTGCTTGTCGTGCGTATCTGTTTATTAGTGCGTGTAGTCAGTTCACATTTGTTGGTCATTGCGGCCTATATCTTGATATAGGATGCTCTGATTTTCACTGCTTATTGTCTGCTCGTTTCTGGTATTCATTTCGTTCTTTCAGGCCTTGCTGTTTATCGGTGCTTTCTGTTTGTCCGTTCTGACCAGCCGACCGCTTGTGAGCGATGTTTCCCGTACGTAATCGTCGCCGAGTTCGTGCCGGGCTTTTAGCTTTGACCCAAGACCCTTCCATGAACAGAGTGACGAGGAGTATGTGGACCAAGAATTGGTTGCTTCAGCGTGATCAGTTCTCGCACATGCCTTTGCTTCGTGAGACCCGGGAGAATAATCCTGATGATTTCAGGAACTTTCTCCGGATGACGGACCCCGTTTTTCACCGTCTTTTGGCTTTGCTGACCCCTTTTATCAGCCGGCAGGATACCTGCATGAGACAAGCCATCACTCTGGAGCAGAGGCTTGTTGCTACGTTGAGGTACTTGGCGACAGGGAGAAGCCTTCAGGATTTGAAGTTCTCCTCAGGTATCTCTCCCCAGGCCCTGGGAATCATTATTCCAGAGACCTGTTCTGCCATCATCCAGGTCCTGCAGGAGGACTATATTAAGGTAACATTTCTCCTTTACTATTCCCTTCTATGTATGCTCTGTTTGCTAATGTCTTCTATTTTTGACCTCCTTCCCTAATTACCATGATTGCAATATGCTCTAATATGCTGTGCCCCTTTTCTCCTTCATGCATTTTTCCCTTCACTTACCTCCCCAGCATGCTATTCTGGCCCAATAGACACCTATGGCCTAGTCACTTAAGCAATGTATTTTGTCTGCTGCATAGTATTGTTTTCCCCCAAACACCCCCTAAAATATGCACAAATGTTTGCTGTGTGTTTTACTTCATGTAGAGCCCCTTTTTTTCCCTTTTTGTTGGTGGGGGGGTGGGGTGCCAAACTCATTATGAACCCCCTCCCCCAACTGCTCTGTCAGATGGTACCAATCCTCTATCTGCTGGCTTTCCCAAGGTCAATACACACTATATACCTACCTCTTTATAGTGGGCATCTTTAGGGATGAATTCAGCAAAGCATGTAGTGCAAGGGGCTGGCTCCATACTTTCCATTTCCTCTTTTTTGTGTTCTTTCCCTCCTATTAGCTTGCTAGGTAATTTCAGAATGTCCAAATGTGCGTTCCTTTTTTTGGGGGGGGGGGGGGGGGATTTGGAATGTTATTTTATCTTTCCTGTGGGCTGCCAATAGTGTTGAGTAAGGAGTGTCTGGCCAAACTAGCACACATTATTGAGCCATTTGGCAATCAATGAAGTGCAGAGGGTTACCTGTCCAAACCCCCCCCCCCCCAAACCCTAGTTATTGTCAATGGCCCATCAGAAGTGGGGGGATTGATGGGCGGTGAGTAATCTGCTAGGGGGACCCTCTACTTTGCGTTGCAAATACTTTCCAGCGTAAAATGTAAAAGTCTGATCTTGTTCCAAGATGTTTAGTGTCTAATCTGCTTGCAATGTTTATGTGCAAAGTGACTAATTTTTTTTTCTTGTTTCACTCCACAGTTCCCTTCCACGCCACAGGAATGGCAGACTGTGGCCTCCCACTTTGCCAGCCGTTGGGACTTTCCTAACTGCGGAGGTGCAATTGATGGGAAACACGTCCGCATCGTCCCACCCCCCAACTCGGGGTCCTACTATTATAATTACAAGGGGTTTAATAGTGTAGTGATGTTGGCGGTGGTGTCGGCGACATACGAGTTTTTGTATGTGGACGTGGGGATGAACGGCCGGATCTCGGATGGTGGTGCCATTGCGCACACGGAGTTCTACTGGCGTCTCCAAAGTGGCAGTCTGTGCTTGCCACCTCCAGAGGAGAATGCTGAAGGACTCCCCTTCATCTTTGTCGCAGATGAAGCGTTTGCGTCGACTCCCCATCTGATGAGGCCCTTCCCGATGAGGACCCTCACCCCAGACCAGAGGGTCTTCAATTACAGGCTGTCGAGAGCCCGCAGAGTGGTGGAGAACACCTTCGGGATCCTGGCCAGCTGCTTCCGCCTGTTTTTGACGGCTATTAACTTGGCGGAATACAAACTCAACCACATAGTTCTTGCCTGTTGCATATTGCACAACTTTTTGAAAAGACACAACACCAACTATGTGGTGCCCGTTGGCCCAGATGTGGAGGGCCCTTCCAATGCCGACCTCACAGCCCTTCAAGCGGCACGTCCAGGCTTGCCCCCTCTAAATGCCCGCGAGGTCCGCGAGCAATATATGGAGTACTTTGTGGGTAGGGGGGGCCATTGCTCTGCCTGACGATGTGTGAGAGGCATTTTTAAATAAATATATTTTTTTACCAAACCTATGTTTTCTTGTCATTTCCATATTCTAGCTTATTTGAGATATACATGTTTGCCCTTAAGCTTCAACAGTGGGAATCCACTTTCTGGGCAAAAGGAGGTAACAGTCTCTTCTTCCCAAAAAGATTCTTCTCATGTTGTGTGTTTGATACCTAATCTTTTGTTTAGAGAAGGTTTGTAGTGCATAACTGACACCCAAAATACTCCTTTTCATCACCACGACAGAAATGTGTGTATTCCCAAAAATGGTGTGCTACGTGTTTTCGTACAAATCACTGTGGGTGTCATTTACATCAGTCAAATCTACTATGCTCTACAAGTGCAGTGCAAAAGTGCCCTGGAAAAGAAACTTGCAGTGCAAACTGGACTTGCCTTTAGTAAATAACACCCATTGCCCCCCAAATCCTTTACATTTGACATACATAATGCTTTTGTGTTTTTATATAAGGAAGCCACACATTTAGAAAATTAAAAAAGTTTACTTGCAACACATTCACAAGTTTACAAACTTCTTGGCAAAACTGACAAGATCTTGGTTCTTGACAACATTGTTTACAAACATTCCGCATTTGGTAAAACCAGGCATGGAGCAAAACAGAACATAGGAACTAGGAAAGTTCAACTTTCTAAAGTGAAGACAAGATCAGACATGACTATATGTTCAAAGTGTGTTTGATCTTGCCTTCATCACATGGGGGGTCACCCCTGGAAACTGGAAATTTAGAACATGCACACAACTTGGGTCTGAAAATGGACATTAGATGGTAAAACACATGCCTAGAATCTTCAAAAGTGCCATTTTCAATCATGGGGATGAATGGACGTTTTCTGGGGGTGCAACCCCTTCACCACAACCACTTTAGTAGTTCGTAAAGTGGTTGCTCCCCCCAAAAAACGTTGTCATTCATCCACCATGCTAGCACATGTGGACACAATGTGTGCATGTTCCAAATTTCACACAGTTCTTAAGTTGCAAATGTGTTCAGAAACAACCACAAATGTGTGTTAATTACTTGGTGCGTTTTCAGATTTTTCCTAAAACATCAATGATGTTCTTCAATTTTTGTTAAACATCATTGATGTTTTGCTTTATGTCATCTAGATCTCGATTGCAGACCATTATCTCCCCGATGAGTACGTGGGCACTCTCTGTGGTAAAGTGCGATTCTTCTTCCACAACATCCACGTCACCTAAAAACAACCAAAAAAAACTAAAATGTGTGTTGGAAATGAGGCAGGCATACATTGATTAGCTTACCAGTAGCTGTGTTCTCCCACACTCACCTGTTGTGGTGACAAGTTCTCCAATTTCTATGATCTCTCCTCCTCCTCCTCCTCCTCCTCCTCTGCTTCTGGTCTTTCCCCTTCTTTGGGAGGTGTTGGTTTTGTGGTTTCCTCAGACGTCCCGAGTTTTCGCTCCCCTATGAGAATGTACAAAAGGAAGATTTAGCAACACAATCTATTGAGGGCAGAAAGAGGAAATGACAAACATTGCTTGAAAGTGAGGGACAATATTTTTGGTTGGCCAGTTACAAATGACAACAACATGAATGTAGTCACTTTGTAAAGGTGCTAAACTTACTAGCTTTTTGGTAGAAGTTTGTCTGATGGAGACCCCCCTCTAGTATCCACTGGAGCACATGTGTGGAAAAGCATAATAAAAAGTGGGTTTGGGTGTCCCAGCACTAGTGCTCTAGAGTCCAGATGGGTAAACAGCTACTGGGTGACCTCTCCTTTACATTGAATAAATTGGCTTTACATTCTTGATGACATCTCTAGTGAGAACAAACTTCCTTTCCCCAAAAAAAACAACAAACATCGTATTATAAGTGGCCGAACGATCGAGGTTGAGTACGATCGAATGGACACACACACACACGAACATGACAGTGGCAGAAAGATCGAGGTTGAGCACGATCGAATGCACAGACGAAGATGAAAGTGGCCATTTTCTAATGTACAACTTTGTAAAAATACAAACACATGGAGCAGTATGCAAGCCAAAAATCAAACACAAAACACAACTACTTACTTTTTTGAAGAACTCGCTTGATCTTTCTGTACTGATCGGGCTCCCTCAGTTTCAGGTCTGACCAGCGTTTCCTCAGTTGCTCCTTGGATCGTTGTACCCCAAAATGATTGTACAGCCTCCTCACAAGTTTAGACATGATCTTGGCCTTGCGGACATTGGGGTTGAGGTAAGGCCCATACTTCCCATCATAGTCGCTCCTCTTTAATATGTCCACCATCTCCAACATTTCTCCAAATGACATATTGGAGGCCTTGAATTTCAGGCTCCGGGATCGGGACGTTTCTGCCTCCGGCCTTTCCTCGTCCTCCTCCTCGTTGCTGCAATATTTCGGGCGCACCTGCTGTGTCCCCGCCATGTGCTCTCCCCACTGCGCCGTAAAGAGAAGGGGTGGGGAATAGACGAGAAAGATCGTCAGGGGCGGGCGGAGTTTCACGCATGCGCACTGTATATAAAACGTCACACGCCTGTGTCGTAGCCACGATCTGTGAGACGAGGAGAGAGAAAGCTCACACACGAGACGATCGCTATAACGAAGGTACGATTTGACGTTGGTACATAACTAGCCTAGACTGATTAGACCTTGAGGCTTCTTTATGGAGAAGATTAGGAGAGTTTTGCATGACATTATTTCTAGTGTTTTGTGTGGTGTTGTGTCTTGCAGAGATTATGCAGGGATTCAACGACGTGAGTTTTCTCCCCCTGTTCATTGATAAATACAGGGAAATTCCCCTTTTATGGCAGGGCAAACACCCCTATTACGGCAACAAACCAAAGAGGTACGCAGCCATGCTGAAACTTTTGGAATTTGTAAAGCCAACGTTCCCCACGGAAACTGTTCGTAAGTTAAGACAGAAAATTGGCAGCCTGAGGAGTGCGTATATCAGGGAGCGCAAGAAGGTCCTGAAGTCCCAAGAATCTGGAGCTGCAGCAGATCAGGTCTATGTCCCCAAGCTCTGGTACTATCACAGGCTCCATATTCTCAAAGACCAGACTGATGTCACAGAGTCACTCTCGCCTCCTCCTTCCACGCTTCCTTGCGCGCAGGCCACCCCTGATGAGGCTTCCGAGGAGCAACCTGGGCCTTCCAGTCTGGAAGAGGTGGAGGCCCAGCTTGAGCCAGGTCTAGTAGTTTTGGAACCATTTTTGTGAAAAATAAATGATGTTCAGTTAATTCTGGATCCCCAATTGCTTAGTTCCAAACGTGTTTGACATATCAACTGACAGTAGTGTTGTAGACATTTGGGGCCAGAATATAAACTGCAGGGCTGAGAATTGTATGGTTTTCTATTTGTAACCATTTTGCAACAGTCACTAGATGAAAATTGTGTGTGTTTGATGAACAAATAACTGAAACTATGTCCCTTTTTCATACACAGGAAGACCTCAGCCAGGAGGAGGCTGTGGAATGTGGCAGTCAGGAGGAGGAAGGGGTTAGTGGCAGCCAAGAGGTGGGTAGTGGCAGCCAAGAGGGGGGTAGGCCTAGGAGCCTGACTGACTCCCAAGTCCCTCCCCTCTGCCTTCTCTACAAAAGGGCGAGAAGGGGGGGGGGGTGAGGCGGGAGAGTCAGCGCTCCGGATGATCAGAGAGGCTTCAGCCTCCCTACATGCCACACCCACCGACGAGGAGACCTTTCTCTGTGGTTGTCACGAAAATGATGGGTATGGAGGTGGGGCAACGCAGCATGTGTGAGGATGTCATCCTCAAAGTCCTAAATAAGGGGATGGCTGGGAGGATGACCCCACTCACACATGTTTGCGAAAGTCACCTTGCTCCGCCTCCTCCTCCTCCTTCTGCCACCCCACCAGCACCACAGCCACAGCGTGCAAGGAAGCGTGGAAGGAAGACCTGAGAGTGACGACCTGGATTCAGTCTGGTCTGAGAGAAGATGAGCCTCTCGTAGTACCAGAGCCTGGGGACCTAGATGGCATCTGCTGCAATTCCGGATGTTTTGGACTTCAGGACCAGATAGCACTCCCCTTAAGATACGTACTCCTCAGGCCCCCAATTTTAGACGCTTCAAAAATGATGTTTGCCGTGGGGGTCCAAGGCTTTGCAAATTCCCAAAGTTTCTCCATCGCTGTGTTCCTCTTTGGTTTGTTGCTGAGACCTAAATAAAGGTATTTTTGATTTGAAATAATCATTGCCTATGTGTTTTACTTTTCTACAATGACAGTTTATTTGGGAGTAGGCAGGTACATTTCACTAATCATAAAGTATAATTAACAAGGGGCACCAACAACAAACAAACTCCTAGTAAATTTAAGCAACAAATAGAAATGTTAATAATGTTGTTTTGCTAAGTTGAGACACACAACCCCCCTCAAAAAAAAAAAAATAAATTATCCTTAAAATATGTATTCCAAACAAAATACAAAAATGACAAATCATCCAAAAAATATAACAAAGATTCTTTTACGATCTGAGTAAAAATAAACATGTAGTCTAGAAATCCTGAAAACTAATAAAGAACTAAGTTTGGGAGAAGTGCGGGTGAATAGGAGCAGCTAAAACATGTCATTCTTCTTGCATTGTAAAGAAAAAGAGAATGCGCTGCATTAAAGACATTTTAACATTGCAGCGTGACGAATGTGCTGTGTCGATTAGGAAAGGTAGTTTTACCTGACCGAGCGCTTCCGTCACAGAATTTCTTCTGAGCATGCGTAGCACTTTGTCCGTCGGACTACGCTACACACGATCGGATTTGGTGTCAAATATCCAGCAGGAGATAGAACTTTGTCCGGACAATCCGATGGAAACTGTCCGATGGTGCCTACACACGGTCGGAATTTCTGACAACATTGTCCGATAGGACAGAATCCATCGGAAAATCCGACCGTGTGTATGGGGCTTTAGAGTGGTTTCACACTGAGGCATTGGGGGCATCAGCGGTAAAGCGCTGCCATTTTTAGAGGCGCTTTACCGTTGTTTTAGCAGCGCTATTCGGCCACCAAAAGAGGGTTAAAAACGCTGCAGCGTCGCTTTGCCGGCGGTTCTGTTTCAATGGGCAGGGGCACTTTAGGAGAGGTGTAAAGATGCTGCTTGCAGGACTTTTTTTACCATCCTGTAAGCACACCGCTCCAGTGTGAAAGCCCGACTGAGAGGAGAGGCTATTTACAGGTGCTATGCAGGCGCTATTTTTAGCGATATAGCGCCTATAAAGCATGTCAGTTTCAGTGTGAAAGCAGCCTAACTTGTCCATGCACAAGAAGTTGACATAGCATTTCCGTGTAAGTCTCATAGAAGGCAAGAGGAGAATAAGTCCCATAAACTTTAGCTCCAGCACTGGTCTTAAATATTGTACAATAAAAGGATTTCACAGTTAGAATAGATATATAAAGTATTCAAGCATAAGAATATATCCAATAATGAAACATACCCCCAATCTTGGTGTAGTCTTAAAGTATAGCTGAAGGTGTGGAGAGTAGGGATGAGCCAAACACCCTCCTGTTCGATTTGCAGCAGAACATGCGAACAGTCCAAAAATTTGTCAGAACACATAAACACCATTAAAGTCTATGGGACACGAACATGAATAACCAAAAGTGCTAATTTTAAAGGCTTATATGCAAGGTTTTGCCATAAAAAGTGTTTGGGGACCTAGGTCCTGCCCCAGGGGACATGCAGGTAGGTTAATTGGCTTCTGTCCAAAAAATTGGCCCTAGTATATGAATGGGGACCTTGGATTGTGGGCTTCTTGAGGGTAGGGACCGATGTGAGTGTGCAATGTACAGGGATAGGGACAATTGTAGACACTCACTCAGGTTGGACTGATGTCTTTATTCAACCTTACTAACCATGAAACTATGAAACTATGTATCAATGCAAATTTTATTTTTTTTAAACCGACTATTTTTCGGTCCATCTTTTTGTTAGAGGGTGGCTATGTTTGCTTCCTATTGTCCCACTGTATGTAGGAATGTAGCCACCCTCTCTCCCTTGCTCACAAGACTGAATAGGTATTATGGACTGTGGACTGTGGGATTTGCAGCGTCCTTGGAACTGTGCACATGACTGCAACTAACTTGCACTGCTAGTTCCAAACAAAAGGAACCGAGGAAGAAAAAAATGGAGAGGCCTAGGAGTTCATGGAGTACATATTAAAGGAGGCATAAAAACACAGTAAGGAACTATTTCATGAGATTACAGGGCCACCAAGTAGTGGATATGTATAGATTAGTTTTGGAAGATATTGTTTAGTGTCACTTAAATTTTTTGCTGTAGATAGGGGTTTTAATCCTTTCTGAATGTATCAATTTATTTTTTGCTTTCCCACTGGGGAGATTTTACAGAAAATTGGATTAGTCTCAGAAATTTTTTTTTTTTGATTTTTTTTTACTTGCATAAACTTTTCTTTCATCCTCATTTTAGTTTACTATGGGTCAGTTCCACTCCTCTGACTCCTCCAGGACCCCCCTTACTAGCCCATCAATAGAAAACTAGCTTTATCCCCCCCCCCCCCATTATTGCCATTAGAAGTGTAGCAACAGAAAATCAGGGTGGGAAACCTAGGCTGACATGAGGAAGATCCAAGTAAATCACAGTAAATATAAGAAAACAAGTTCCCTGATTCCTATGCCTCCTCATGTCAGCTTACTACTAGCTGTAACAAGCAATCTTAGAATCTGGAGGGGAAATCTATGAGTCACTAGGTACTGCACATGATCATATTAGTGGCTAATAAGAGGGACATACATTTTGAGCCATTTTGAGCCAAAAGGTTCTGCAATCCCAGAGAGAAGTACTCTCTGTAATGTCATATAAAGGTGTCTAGTAGGACATATTCACAATTCATGTGAAATGTGGTGACAACCTTTTCTAAAAAGGATGGCCCTGACCTGGGTAGTTATAATGCAGTAAGGCTTTCTGAATACAAAATGCACAGCTCAAAGACTAGTCTTTCTGATGCTAAAGCCACTGACAATATTTTGAGCACCAGGGATAGATCCCATTTGAAGAAAAAGGATCTTACCAAAAGATGGATCAAGAAAATTGCCTTTATGAAATCCATAACAAATCAAATGCCCATCTTTTGCTTGTTAATAGGGAAGAGCCGAACACCCCCCAGTTTGGTTTGCACCAGAACTTGTGAACAGTAAAAAAAATTGTTGCGAACACGCAAACACTGTTAAAGTCTATGGGACACGAACATGAAAAATCCAAAGTGCTCATATTAAACTTATTGTCATAAAAATTGTTTGGGAACCCTGGTCCTGCCCCAGCAAAATGACATTTCGAAAGGAAAAAATTTAATTTAAAACTGCTTGCGGCTGTAATGAATTGTCGGATCCCAGCAATATAGATAAAAATCATGGAAAAAAAAACGGCATGGGTCCCCCCCAGGCCATTACAAGGCCCTTCAGGTCTGGTATGGATATTAAGGGGAATCCTGCGCCAAAATTAAAAGAAATGCCGTAGGGGTCCCCCCAAAATCCATACAAGGCCTTTTAGGTCTGGTATGGATTTTAAGGGGAACCCCAAGCCAAAACTAAACAAAATACGTAGGCGTCCCCCAAAAATCCATACCAGACCCTTATCTGAGCACGCAACCTGGCAGGCTGCAGGAAAAGGAGGGGGGATGAGAGAGCACCCCCCCTCCTGAACCATACCAGGTTTCACAGGTCAGGGATAGAGATGGACCGAACACCCCTTGGTTTGGTTCGCACCAGAACTCTTGAACATCGCAAAAGTAAGGACCGGAACGACGAACCCCATTAAAGTCTATGGGACCCAACGAGAAAAACCCAAAAGTTCAAATTTTTAAGCCTTATGTGCAAGTTATTGGCCAAAAAGGGGTATGGGGGCCTAGGTCCTGCCCTGGGGGACATGTACCAATGCTAATAATAATAATAAAAAAAAAGATAATTTATTAAAGGAGCAGCAATTTTATTGATGCTTAAAGTAACACAATAAAAATGTATAAAAAAAATGTAAACACAGTGCATGGGGGGTCCCCTTAGTCTGCCTGTAAAGTGGCACATCTGCACGTGTATTGAACCTGCTGCAGCAAAACTGACATTTCTATAGAAAAAAATTACATTTAAATTGATTTTCCCTGCAAGCTTTCTTTATTTAGTGAACAACAGCTTGGGAAGCCAGTCTGTATGATGAGGGCACATTTTAGTGCACTAGGAACAAGATTACAGATTTTTTTGGATAAATTATGGTGTCTTTGTCAGACTTTGGATGGAAACAACAAAGTTTTACACCGTGAGCAAGCCTTATGTGAAGTAGTCAAATTATAGCACACTCAGGCCAAGATTAATTATTTTCTTTTAGATAAAGTCTGGTGTCTCTTTCACAGACTTTGTATAGAAGTAACAGGTGCAGAAAAATTGGACTTTGGGTGTTGGTGGTGCCAATACTACCCTATAGAGGTACTTTTGATGAAAGCAAGAATTGGCCTTGCTGGAAAAATTTTAATTTGATGCCCCTGTCAAACAGTTGCAGAAAAATTGGGCTTTGGGGGTTGGTGGTGTCTTCATTCAGTAACCCTATAGAAGTACTCTTGATGAAAGCAAAAACTGGCATTGCTGTAAAAAAATGAAATTCGACGGCCATGTCACACAAGTGCAGAAAAATTGGTCTTTGGGTGTTGCTGGTGCCTTCACCCTATAACCTTCTAGGGGTACTCTTGATGAAAGCGAGATTTGGTCTTGCTGTAAAAAATTTAATCTTGACACCCCTATCACACAGTTGTGAAAAAAATTGTCTTTGGGTGTTGTTGGTGCCTTCACTCCATAACCTTCTAGAGGGACTCTTAATAAATGAAAGAATTGGACTTGCTATAAAAAAATTGAAATTTGACAACCTATCACACAGTTGCGGAAAGATTGGTCTTTGGGTGTTGTTGGTGCCTTCACCCGGTCACATTCTTGACATTCTCTTGATGAAAGCAAGAATAGGCCTTGCTGCAAAAAAATGTTATTTGTATTCTTGTGTTGAATAAATAAAAATCTTTGAAAGTAAAAAATCCAGGGTTTACAAACACTTTAGGGATAGTGATCACGTGAAGCCATTTATTATCACATAGTTGTTTGGTTCCTTTTTAAATCATAATAACAGAAATCAACTAAATGGCCCTGATAAAAGTGTATGTTTTGCCTTGGTACAGACACATCAGGTGACACTCACAGGTTAAAATGACAATTAAAGGTTAATTTTGTCCCTTCTGTAGCTTTTATTTTTTTTAATTGTATTTTTTATTAAAGGATTTAAAAAATAAAGAAGAGAAGTCAACTTCAAACAGTTAGTACAAGATAAGTACATTCATTCAAATAGTATCTAACATAGGCAGAAGCCTTAAAGATAAGGTTACATTGCTGCCAATTTTGCTAGTTTACAATATAGCCTTTGTGTAGGTCAGAGGAGGGAGGCAAAGAGAGAAGGCGGGGTGGGGGGGGGGGGAACCGAAGGAGTGGGTAAGAGTTTGAATGGAGTAGGTCTATTTAAGGTGAGGGTGGAGGATTTGGAGCCGAAATAATGTTTAATTTGGAGATAGGAATAGAATAAACGTTTGGAGACTTGGTGTTTCCATTGAATTTCATCAAAGGGCAGAAGTGTGTGGGTGAGTGTGTGTACGATATTCCGGAGCTGGAAGATTCCAGCTTGTGTCCATGGGAGCATTCAGGTATAGGACAAACTATCCGGTATGTCATGGTTAAACAACACATTTAACAGGGGTGGGCATGGGGATGAGAGGGAGAACTGATGAGAGTATTTCTTCCATATGGAAAGAGTGAAAATCATCGGGTGCAAGCATAAGTTTCTAAGTTGGGTTATGGAGGTCTCTAGATTCATCCAAATCATGGAGCAGTTGTGAACTGGGCTAGTAATGCTCATTTCAATTTCCGACCAGATACTGGATGCCATTCTATGTGACCAAACTATGATCGGTTTTAGATGGGTAGCAAAATAATATTTGAGGAGGTCTGGGGCTCCCAACCCGCCTCTGGATCTAGGGACAAGTACGACGACCTAGCTATTCGATGAGCTTTATAGTGCCAAATAAAGTTGAGGAATGATCTCTGGGTTGATTTAAGTTGTGACATTGGGAAGGGAATCGGTAGGGTTTCAAATAGACAGAGGAGTTTCGGCAGGACAGATATCTTCAGGACATTGATGCGACCCAAGAGAGAGATGGGATATGTGTCCCATTTGTCGCAAGAGTCAGTCAAATGTCACGGAATAATGGGGGAAAGTTGGCCTGGTAAAGGTTTGAATATGAGGAGGTTAGGTTAACTCCTAAGTATTTGAGGGAGTTTGTGCACCAATGATAGGGGTAATTTTGTTGTAGGGCAGTGAGATCTGAGAGTGAGATGAGTACGGGCAGAGCTTCCGTTTTGCTTGTGTTGATCTTATATCCTGAGAGAAAGCTATATTCCTTAAGCAGGGCATGTAGGTTTGGGAGGGAAGTGTGGGGTCTGGTCAAGGTCAGTAGAATGTCGTCAGCGAATTAGGACAGTTTGTATTCGTTTTGACGTAAAGAGACCCCGCGGATATCAGGGTGAATACCAATGGCTGCAGCCAGGGGTTCCAGACAGAGAATTAAAAGTAGGGGGGATAGCAGACATCCCTGCCTGGTACCATTACTCAAAGAGAAGGATAGCGATAAGTAGGAGGAGGATAATTGAACTTGGGAGGAGGGTCTGGAATATAGAGCATGTAGTGCAGCGATGAAGGGGCCTTCGAAACCATAGTTGTGTTGTGGAGCATATTGTAACCAGGCTTTTTTGTAGCATTGGCGCAGAAAAGGCTTCTTTCTGGTAATTCAACCATGCAGCTCATTTAAGTATTTCAAGTTTCATTGTATTGTGCTCCTTCAAACAACCACACCGTCTTTATCCAGAGAAGCCTGTATTTCTCCTGAGGTTACCAGTGGGTTTGTCTTTGTAGCCTGAACAATTTCTCTGGCAGTTGTGGTTGCAATCTTTCTTGGTATACCTGACCTTTGCTTGGTATCCAGAGGTCCCTGAATTTCCAACTTAATTAGTAATTAAACAGTACTGGCTGGCATACTCAAGGCTTTGGATATATTTTTATATCCTTTTCCATCTTCATAAAGTTTCATTACCTTGTTACGCAGGTCTTTTGACAGTTCTGTTATGCTCCCCATGACTCAGAATCTAGCCTGCTCAGTGCATCCACGTGGAAGCTAACAAATTAATTGACTATTAATATATATATAACTACTAATTGAAATTTAAAATCCACAGATGTGGGGAATTAACCTTTAATTTACATTTTATCCTGTGTGTGTCACCTTGTGTGTCTGTACCAAGGCCAAACATTCCAGAGTATGGAATATTTTTGATCAGGGCCATTTGGTTGATTTCTGTTATCATTATGACCTAAAAAGGAGCCAAACGACTATGTGATAACAAATGGCTTCATATGGTCCTTATAAAAAACAGAGTTTTTTGATTAGTCGTATTTTTAATATCATTGTCACAATTCCAGGGTATGCAAACATTTGAGCACAACTGTACAGTAAATCTGAACATCTTCCTGTAGAGTTTACATACTGATAAGGATCACTTAAAAGCATACCTATATTTCAGTCTTGTTTCAGCTGACAGAATTGACTCGCAGTGGAAGCTGGTTTAAGAACAACATGCAAAAGCCCAACGAAGCATGACAAACCAGGAATAATTAACTTTGATCTGGTTCCCTGTACATAGGAAAAATTAGGCAAATGTGCACTTTGTTAGTAAATGACCCCCATTAGATTTGGAACAGTAGTGTTTTTTTTCTGTTTATGCCATGTTTTAGTTTTAACATAATTAGTATAATCAACCATGATAGATATAATGAGAGATATACACAGAGATTTTTCAGAAAAACCTCAGTGTCAGAGAAGTCATTTTTTTAATTACCCAAGTTCAGTCTTTCAGCTTGAATATAAATGTAAAGATATGTAAATAAGAGCATGATTGCATGCACGTGCATTGACAGACTGCTTGGTACTGGTTGCCTGGGCTTTTTAGCAGCAACAAATAATGTCACGCTGTCAAAATTACAACATATTCTAAGATTAGATAACAAGTATAACCTGAAGGCTTACTGTCATTGAAAATGTGCAGCAAAGGTACATTGTAAACTCTACAGCTTCAAAAACTTTCACAAATGTTGCCAGATTTCAATAAAGTAATGTGTCCATCAGACTTGATAATTGGCTGTATACTGGATATTGTATGTTGAAAAATGCCAATTCATCCATACTGTAACCCTTTTGATAAATTATGTCATTGTACTGTACCTCATCATAATTAAAAAAATCTGTTTTTGTTATTAAACATCAATTTTTTCATCCATATCTGTAAAAGTGATTGTAAAGTCTGAAGTTTTTTTTTATCTTATTGCATTCTATGCATTAAGATAAAAAGTCTTCTGTGTGCAACAGCCCCCCTTAGCCCCCCCCCATACTTACCTTGGCCCCATTTCTATCCAGCGATGTCCACGAGTGAATCGCCCTTCCAGGACTCTCCCTCCTGATTGGCTGAGGCACAGCAGTGGTGCCATTGGCTCCTGCTGATGTCATTCAAACTCAGTTAGCCAATCAGGAGAGAGAGGGGTGGGGCCAGGTGCCCCCATAGCAAGCTGCTTGCTGTGGGGGCACTCGACAGGAGGCAGGGGCCAGGAGCTCCAGCCAGGGACCCAAGAAGAGGAGGATCTGGGGTACTCTGTGCAAAACCACTGCACAGAGCAGGTAAGTATAATGTGTTTGTTATTTTTATAGAAAAAAACATGACTTTACAATCACTTTAATATGCCCAACACATTTTTTGTTTGTATGTATACACATGATAGTAGTTGTAACAAAAATAAGATCTTTAAATGGCAATTAGCCGAAATTGTGATTAACTTGTCACTCAATCTACTTTTTATTCCTATGTTGTTTTTTAAAATGTTAATCTTGAATGTAGCTGTCATTTACAGTTTTATGATGTTTTCAAAAGAAATGTTAGCAATGCCTACTTTTAGGGAAAATGGTAGACATAAATACGTATAATGTATTATGTACTGTAGATTAGATATATTGTCAGTGATCTTGACAGTATACATGAACTGTCACCATTAGATGGCACACACAGTACTTTTCCTGGGGGCCCAGGTAAAAGGTTTATGTGATGCTACCCTAGTTATCACACTTCCCACCTTCCATTATAATATTGAAAGAGAAGGGTCCTCTTTTTCCATCACACTGGAGCATGGTTCATAAAATGATCATCTGCAGGGTCAAGGAATGGGAGAAGGTGGATTAGGCTAGCCATATTCTCCTTCTTTTTGGAACCCCTTCTGTGTAAAGACATGAAAGGCTACCCATGCAAGAACAATTTTTAGACTCCTTGTACAACTACTGCTCAAATACAGACTCCATTTTACCGTAAGTAAACAGAGAGATATACAAATTAAAAGTTTACATTAACTGTAATTCTTTCATGATTTATAGCAACAGCAACTGGAGACAGACAGGATAAACTCCCTTGGAGATCAAACCAGAAACCTTGTGATGGCATAAGGAACATTACCTTCCATCTCCTACCTACCCAAAAAGTGAGCAATGTCCATATCAACACAATAAGGAAAGAGGTACCAGCATCAGCCTGGATCAAATTAAAGGGGTTGTAAAGGTTCATGTTTTTTCACCTTAATGCATCCTAGTCCAGCGCTCAATCCCGCACTTGATCGTTGCCCGGGCTTCTTGGATAGATTGATAGCAGCGCAGCCATTGGCTCGCGCTGTTGTCATTTAAATCCAATGACGCGGGTGCCAGGGGGAGGGGCCGAGTCCTGCACTCAGCGGCTATAGACGCCGAATGCAGGACTCAGGAGTGCCTCCGCAAGGTAACCCCCGGGGAGAAATGCTCTCCCAGGGGGTTATCTGAGATGGGGAGGAGAGCCGTCGGGGGACCCTAGAAAACACCATTCGGGGCCACTCTGTGCAAAAAAGCTGCAC
Organism: Lithobates sylvaticus; assembly: GCA_028564925.1. Classification (NCBI taxonomy): domain Eukaryota; kingdom Metazoa; phylum Chordata; class Amphibia; order Anura; family Ranidae; genus Lithobates; species Lithobates sylvaticus. The sequence continues at coordinate 100,077,061 of CM053036.1, forward strand.
AGTGGAGGTAAGTATGACATGTTTGTTTAAAAAAAAAATAATAATCTAACCTTTAGTGTCACTAAATTAACTCTTATGTCCCAGAGAGCAATTCTGTTTAAATGGTACAGTTACCCGAGCCTGTGATGGTTTCCTTTCTGGTAGTCACTATAATCGTTGGAACTATATAAACAGGGGTTTGGTGCCCTTTTCGTTGAACGTTGTTAGGCTGCTTTACTAAAAGAGTTAAGAATCTTTTCTCAGTAAGTTGTGAGAATATTTAGATAAACCATTTATTTGTGAAAAAAAATATGTTTACACTAAATACACAATTATGTTAAATAGGATTTTGCTTTTCACGTGGTTGGAGCCATGAAGAGGGTGGAGCATTGGCTACAGTTGGAAACCTACTATAGTTTCCAAAACGTACATTTCACACACAGCTTGTCGCCTAAATTCCCTAAAAATACTGAGGTAGGAGGGTCCGCATTGCAGCTACACAACTAGCTTTTTCACAAGAGTGGTCATCAAAATCTGCTCTCATGTTTTTCTTATGTAAATAATAAAAATAAATTAATTGGTGTGACAGAAGCAGTCTGGCAAAAATACACACCTGTCCAGTGGGTGGTGCTTATTATTTCCTGTTAGCCAAGGCCACCACTGGTATCCCACACTTATGAGTGCATGAGATGTCACATTCCCTGCTGCGTGCTGTGATTCCACCCACCAATTGCTACATCTAGAGGAAACAGTGGTGACATATGCGTTGGCAGGTGGAGTGTGCAGTGGGGAATGTGGCATCTGAAAAAATGGAAGTGCCAGATACCAGTGGCACCAAAAGCAAGTACTCCCAGCTTCCGTAGGAACCAGCAGCAGCTGGAAGCTGTCATATATAAAAGCTGTAAAAATACCACAACATGATGTTTGGCTCCAACCAAACAGGGAGCCAAAGGGAAAAAGCTGGACAGTTGGCTCGTCCCTACAGAGTGGCAATGGTTCTTATAACCCTTGGCTGCCTATAGCAGTTGAGAACCATAAGTATTGAAGCAGAACACACCCTTTGAAAGCCTTAGGCCCCTTTCACATGGACGGTCCGTTCAGGTCTGCCTGTCAGTTTTTTAGGCGGACCTGAACGGATGCTCCATAGATCTCTATGGAGAGTCGGATGTCAGCGGTGACATGTCCGCTGACATCCGACCCGCTCCAATCTGAAAAAGTATGACAGAGGAAAACCCTATTTTTCCATCCATCTACGGATCGGATCGGATGACGATGGACTCTATGGTCCGTCGTCATCCGATCCCCCATAGGGGAGAGCGGCGCTCTGACAGGTCCGTCCCTGTACAGAGTGCAGAGACAGACCTGTCATCTTCCTGCTCAGTTGGGGATAGACGGAGTGATCCCCCGCTGTGCAGAGCGGGCTCTGTACATGGACATGTCCGCGTAAAAGAGCCCTAAAAGTGGTATTAAAACAAAAATTTTATTTATTGCAGCTTACCTATTCTTAGATGCTTTGGCTGCATGAGCTTTCTTTTTTAAGCTTTTTGTTCTTTTATTTTCACATTTTGTTTTTCAACTGCTTTTCAAGCTATTTAGCAAAAGTGTCAGCTAGAAAACATTTAACACTGACAGGAATTCTTACAATGGTCAGATTTGAATAATTTATGTAAAATCTTCCCAAAAGAAAAAAAAAATCTGCTGCAGTAACTGCTTTAAAAGTGTTTTATGAAGCTTGGCTTTAATTTTTAAGGAAGTCAATCTAAATATGCTAGTGCATCTAAAACTACCCTCTTCCCAGACAATGCTGCTTTCCAAGAGTGGTTACATTGCTTCTCCATTCAGATTGGTGCAACTTCAAAGCTTGGTGTACACTGAGTTTTTTTTTTTTTTTTTTTTCATTCAAACAGTGGGTTGTATAAAAAAAAAAAAAAAAAAAAAAAACTGACAGATACCCCTATCCACACAAATGATGTGGATGCAGGAATTTCCCCTGCTAACCATCAGTAAATATATTGATACATATTGATACATATATATATATATATATATATATATATACACACACATTAGTACTGCCTATATCAGGGTTTCTCAACCGGAGTTTCCCTCATGGGTTCTGCTGCAATCTAACTGTCAATTGCAGGCAGCTGATGGGTAGATTGCATCCCCACTTAGCAAACACTGTCCTATACTTTCTTCCACATGCAGAGTGGTGCAGGGAAAAGACAGGACTCATTCCTGCACCACTCTGCATCTTGATTAACAACAAGCTCAAACGTGTTTGGTCAACCAATCAGAAACCCCTCCAGTTTCAGACACTAGTATTTCAGGTGAAGTTTTTAGAGGTTTCATTCATCATTATGAAAGAACAGGTCTATATTTTAACACACATTACTGCATGCATGGAAGCTACTCTGTCACCTGTTCTAAAGCCCAATAAATGTATCTCTCTGGATGAACTGAGTTGTTGAGGGAAAATTCATTTTGGATGAGGAGTTTGCATTCCATATTGGCTAACACATTCTTGCCTCAACAACAATTATAACAAAAATCATCCATATATCACAACTAGGGATGAGCCAAACACCCCCCGTTCGGTTCGCACCAGAACATGCGAACAGGCAAAAAATTTGTGCGAACACGTGAACACCATTAAAGTCTATGGAACATGAATACTCTCCCTTATCTGAGCATGCAATCTGGTAGGCCGCAGGAAAAAGGGGGTGGCGAGAGAGCCCCCCCCCCGTACTAGGCCACATGTCCTCAACATGGGGAGGATGTTTTGGGGTCCACCCAAAACATGGGGACAAGGGCCTCATCCCCACAACCCTTGCCGGTGGTTGTGGGGGTCTGTGGGTGGGGGGCTTATCGTTAAAAAAATGGAAGCCTCCTTTAACAAGGGGACCCCCAGATCCCCCCCATGTGAATGGGTATCGGGTACCCCTACACATTCACCAAAAAAAGTGTCAAAATGGTAAAAAATACAGTAGACATTTTGGGACAAGTCCTTTATTTAAAAAAAAGTGTACCGTGATGTCCATTCATCTTCCATTACAGCGTCCAATGGACCGAGGAAAAAAAAATGGAAAAAAACACTGCCTCCAGTGACCCCCGTCCCCATGTCACGTCACGTAACATCAGAGGGGGACAGGGTCACCCGTTTTCATCTCTGGGTGACCCCGCCCTCAGCTATATAACAGCTGTCAATGCAAAAAGCCTGCAGTCAGCGGAAGACTCCCATGGAGGCAGAGTTTTTTCCCGTTGTTTTTTTCTCGGTCCATCGGACGCTGTGATCGAAGATGAATGGACATCGCGTGGACCCTTTTTTTTTTTTTTTAATAAAGGACTTGTCCTAAACTGTCTCCTGTAATTTTTACCAATTTGACACTTTTTTTGGTGAATGGGTAGGGGTACAATGTACCCGATACCAATTCACATGGGGGGCGGAATCTGGGGGTCCCCTTGTTAAAGGGGGCTTCCAGATTCCGATAAGCCCCCCCAGACCCCCACAACCACAGGCATGGGTTGTGGGGGATGAGGCCCTTGTCCCCATCAACATGGGGACAAGGTGTTTTGGGGGGACCCCAAAGCACCCTCCCCATTTTGAGGACATGTGACCTGGTACGGTTCAGGAGGGCTGTAGCCTGCCAGGTTGCATGCTCAGATAAGACCTGAAGGACCTGGTATGGATTTTGGGGGGGGACCCCTACACCATTTTTTTCTTAAATTTTGGTGCAGGGTTCTCCCTAATATCCATACCAGACCCAACGGGCCTGGTAATGGATTTGGGGGGACCCATGCCATTTTTTTCAATGAATTTTATCTATATTGCCGGGATCCGACAATACATTACAGCTGCAGTTTTAAATTACATTTTAGAGCACACTGTGATTGCCCAATCATGCAGGTCAAGTGGATGCTTTGGCCAATCAGCAGCCGCCAATGCACTGCGATCTCGTAGTGCATTGACGGTCTCGCTGTTCATTATGGCACATTCCGCGGGTGCTCGAATTTCCCGCGAACGCCCCATAATGTTCAGTATTCGGCGAACTGGCGAGCACCCGATGTTTGAGTCGAACTTGCTTTCAACTCGAACATCAGGCTCATCCCTAGTCACAATCATAAGTAAGCAATGAGAGACCACTGGGTTGTACTGTAGGTACTTGTTGGTTTAAAACATACAAGTGCCACATCCTATTGCTATGACGCAGAAGAATTGATCTTGTTCAGCAGTCCATGGACTTTAAAAGAGAACTATGTTTTTTTTTCCCTTTTATACTTACTGAGGCGGATGCAGCATGGGACCGATGCTGCATCTGTCCCCCGGAGTCTGTACACTGAGAACCGAGCCATTGAACATCGCCGATGGCTCCGTTTTCACAGATCCCCGAGAGGAGAGCTGCTGACTGTCAATCAGCAGCTCTCCTCTCTGCTCCTCCATGCTCACTGGAGCGCTAAGCTGTGGAGGGGTGGGGATTGGCCATCTCAGTCTCTCAGTGTCTTGCTGAAAGGCTGAGACAGGCATCAGTCCAGGCACCTGGCGGTTTTAGGCTTCATTGTCGTGATGACCCCCGGTGCCTGGACTGATTCCAGTGATGTCAGCAGGGGTCACAGGAGTGTAAAACGAATTGCACTCCTGTGACCCTTAGGAGAAGCCCAGCCAAACAAGCTCAGGCTGGACTTCTCCTTTAAGGACACACAACATTCATTTAATAAAAAATATAAATGTTATTAATGAACATTTACAATCATATTATTAATTAAAACCCAAAAAGTACAGTAGCATATTGCACCTATGTGTTAATAAAGTAATATTCACAAAGAACAGCAATCACAAATACTGTAAAATATTGGTAATTGGGAATATGGGCATATCCATCCCTATGCATGGGGCTTGAGATGTTCCATGTAGTTCAGCTTTTACAGGAGCAGATGGTTCAAAAATAGAAATACTACACCAACAACATAAAGAACACACACAGAAATAACTTATAATAGTGCATATATAATGGTGATGGTCAGATCATCAACACCAGTAACTCAATACAAATAGAAGAAACTGTCATTGCACTGGTCAAGTAGAAAAAAGTGAAAGCTGTATTACTAATAAAATGCATATCTTAAGCAAACTTGGGGGCCTCATACAACATCAAAAATTAAACAAATATATACAAATGGCTACAAAGCCTAGAAAAAACACAGCATGTTGACTAAAGATTCCATTTAGCTATCTTCATAGACTGCCCTATTTTGGTATTACCTACTTAATTACATGTATTACCATGTATTACCTACCTAATTACAGATAGTAGGAGCCTCCCTTTTATAGTACAGTCAATCTATCCTGTTTCCAATCATCATTATAGATATGCAGAGCTTGGGGGTATGCGTAACAAAAGGGCTCATTTCCTACAAGGGTAAATCAATGAACATCCTCACATACAGTGCAGGGGAAAAGGTTTTCATACCCCTTGACATTTTTTTAACATTTTGTCATGTTACAACCAAAAACGTAAATGTATTTTATTGGGATTTTATGGGATGGACCAACACAAAGTGGCACTCACACACCCCCCAGGTACGAAATTTAAAGGAATATTACACTTTTATTGTTTCACTTTAAGCATTATTAAAATCACTGCTCCTGAAAAAAACGTCCCCAAACACTTTTTATGACAATAACATGCATATTAGCCTTTAAAATTAGCACTTTTGATTTCGAACGTTGGCATCCATTGTAACTAATAGGGTTCTTATGTTCGCACGGACTTTAGGTCCGTTCGTGGGTTCTGGTGTGAACCGAACCCGGGGGTGTTCGGCTCATCCCTAATCCCCATTTTGAAACATGGTGGTGGCAGCATCATGTTGTGGGATGCTTTTCTTCAGCAGGGACAGGGAAGCTTGTCAGAGTTGATGGGGAGATGGATGGAGAAAAATACAGGGCAATCTCAGAAGAAAACCTGTTAGACTCTGCAAAAAACTTGAGACTGTGGCAGAGGTTCACTTTCCAGCAGGACAACGACCCTAAACATACAGCCAGAGCTACCATAGAATGGTTTAGATCAAAGCATACTCATGTGCTAGAATGTCTAAGTCCAAGTCCAGACCTAAAATCAAATAAAGAATCTGTGGCAAGACTTGAAAATTGCTGTTCACAGATGCTCTCCATCCAATCTGACAGAGCTTGAGCTATTTCGCAAAGAACAATGGGCAAAAATGTCACTCTCTAGAAGTGCAAAGCTGGTAGAGACATACCCAAAAAGATGTGTAGCTGTAATTGCAGCTAAAGGTGGTTCTACAAAGTATTGATGCCACACTTTTCACATATTTATTTGTAAAACATTTTGAAACCCATTTATCAGTTTTCTTTCACTTCACAATTATGTGCCACTTTGTGTTGGTCTATCACATAAAATCCCAATAAAATACATTTACGTTTTGCGGTGGTAACATAACAAAATATGGAACTTTTCAAGGGGTATGAATACTTTTTCAAGGCACTGTATATGGTAATCCCATTCCTGCTCAAGATAGAGTGGCCCATGCTCACCAAGAAATACAGCTAGATATACTTATGTAGGGGGACTCACACACACAACTAGCACCCAATTCAAAGTGTTCATACAAATGCACTGTCTCATAGCCATACCTTATATCCTCCTCCACAAAGCTATTGCGCTGACTAGAACCCAACCATCATTTAATGGGGCACATAAGAGGGCCAGGGGAGTGGTAGGTAACACCAGATTGCGTCCTGAGATCCTAATTCACATATAAAAAACAAACACAAGAGGGCACTTCCATCTAGGTGTACCATTTTATTAAAAAGATAAAATGACAATAAAAATAAACTCACTAGTTAAAAGTGGATCAAGGCTTGTCATTAACTCATATAGACCGCCAAAGGATCACCAGGAGGCCACAGAGCTCTGCAGGCAAGTGGCTGGCTGAAGCAGAGTTCATGGTGGAAGTACAGCTGTCAGGTTTTAGGCTTGAACATAAGCAACTTCAGCTTCCGGAAGCTGGGTGATGGTGGCAGGAAGTGGAGGGGATGTGGCTGTTCTGTAATGATTCTGTAAACGGTTATGCTTTTTAGGGTCTTGCGATATGTGTAAAGAGAGATCACACCCACAATTCTAAGTATATAAAAAGCATTTAATTGTATAATGACAGATATGGTGACAGAAGTACAAATGCAATAATATCAAAATAATATATAAATAGACCTGGCTGCAGGTAGACTTTAGATGCTCTTCCAAAGGTCCCTGCCCATTTTACAATGATTTGGCAGAGGATCAGAGGACAAACATGTGCTTCTCGACGTTCTGTTAGAGGACTAGTTTGGTCCAGTTAGGGCTGTGGTAGATACAGGCTAGTATGTGGGAAAATTACCAATCAAAGTTGTTTGGACAGTAATATCGCCTTTTAAGAGGGATAGTGGGCTCGGTCACCCTGCACCTTGCATTCCACAAGCTTTATGTTAGTAAGGTAAAGCTATAAATATGACCTTATATGGCTCCTTGACCAGGTCTTAGAGGAGGCTTCCCTTAACATTAGTGAGCCACAAGGATGGAAAAATTGGGTTTCTCCATCACTGGCTACATGTTTCTGGGCAGAGAGGAATGCCCTTTATCAAACCATAGGAATCTATGGGGACGCACATTGAGAGTTGTCTGCATTAATTCGCTGTACAGTATATGACTCCTGTAATGGGGGTCATGTAAATTAATTTAAATAGGCTGTGACCAGTGTTGATGAAGGAAGATCCTAGTTATATTGATGGATATATGGAATCATATGTACCTTTGGACATTGCTTGATGGGAACATATTGGACATTGTCCATCAATGACACTATTGAACTTTGGACACAATATCAATTAATTTTTTGGACACTGTGTTACAAAGAGAAATCTGGTGATATGTCTAATTATCACTATTTTTATTACCACTTCTGTATACTGTTAGCAACCTTCTAGGGACACCTAGTGGTTGCTTATGATATTGCACTAATTTGCAATCTATGAGATGCCGTATTTATTGGCGTATAACACGCACAGACATAACAAGCACATTCATTTTAAGAGGGAAGTTTCAGGAAAAAAACTAAAATTTTACATAAGGAACTTTAAAGCAAAATAAGGGTCAGTGCCCATCTGCAGCCTCACCATTGCCATCAATGCAGCCTGATCAATGCCCATCAATGCAACCTCACAAGTGCCATCAATGCACAAGCCTCACAAGTGCCATCAATGCAGCAGCCTCACCATTGCCATCAATGCAGCAGTCTCACTATTGCCTTTAATGCAGTTGCCATCAGTGCAGTCTGATCGATGCCCATCTGCAGCCTAGAGGGGACAGGGAGGGGGGCGGGACGAGCACCGACAGATTACATACAGTGAGGATCTCCTATGATAGACAGAACAGTGGTCCAATGGTGACCCAGGAAACGGGACTTCCTATTACAGAGGCCACCAAGTAAACATGAGATTTCCACTGTATATAATCTGAAGGCGCACGTCCAGCGCCCTCCCTGTCCCCTCCGAGGCAGCTAAAATTTAAGTATTGGAATATAACACGCACACGCTATTTGCACCCGATTTTCAGGGTGAAAAGGTGAGTGTTATACGCCAATAAATACAGTATATGTTTTGTTAAAGAGTAGGATGCGCGGTTCACTTTACATTTTCTTTCATAGGTACAATATGCTACTGTACTTTTTGTGTTTTATTTGATTTTATGATCGTAAATGTGCATTAATAAAAAAGTATATGTTTTATTAAATGAATGTTGTGTGCCCTTAAAGTCCATGGACTGCAGTCCAAAATCCACTTTGATATTTTGCATTGGTGCATGGCAGTTGCTATGATTCCCACGTCTTTCTGATAGTAGTTTGCCTATAAGCTAAAAACATGTCCAGAATTTAGCTACAACGTTTGTCCACATAGAATTAAATATAATTCACCTCCAAGTTTGTGTTTGCCAAATTTTGAGAAAGATTCACTGGACCCTTGTCTAATTTAACTTGGAGAGATTCACCCATCACTAGTTCCTATCTACTCCAGGTCTTATCGCACTGACATATATATATATATATATATATATATATATATATATATATATATATGACTGTGGCAGCATAACACTTTTTAGCAGCACTTGTATAGTAGTATACCAGCAATTATCTCCCCCTGCAAACACTCTGTGATCTCACCCTAAATATAGCAGTAGTATTCTGCAGCCCTGTATGGTAGTATAACCGCAGCTATCTTTCGCTGCCAGCATTTTATGATCTCTCCCTCTGTACTCCCAGTCTTCCCACACGCTGACAAAAAGCTGCTGGGAACCCTGACTTTTCTAGATAGGAGCTGGAACATGAAAACTGTAAAACAATTGAGTTTGAGTCAAACTCATGTTTAGCCTGAACCCAAAGCCAAATATTTTGGGACAGCCATACATTTTATCAAGTTTTTCCAGGATGATATATTTACTGCATACTTCACAAATATGGCTTATATTAGCAATTAGGAATACCTAATTGCTAATATAAGCCATATTTGTGAAGTATGCAGTAAATATATCATCCTGGAAAAACTTGATAAAATGTATGGCTGTCCCAAAATATTTGCTCTTTTCCACTCATGGTTTTCTGAGTCGTTTGGACAGTGAGCAACTTCAGTGAGCTTGATCTAAAATGTTCCATGTGTTCTGTTAAGGACCCTGGGGCATCAAAAGCTCTATCACTGCTCAGTGAGCTTAGCTATAATGTGATTATATTGAACTTTACATATTCCTCTTCAATAAATATTAACCAAAACATTTTATAAGTAGAAAAACCACTGAAGAAGTAAAGTAGGGTTTGTTAACCGTTTTACTAAACTGCAGTATGTCAAACAAAACTAAATGTATAGTGGGACTTTTTAAGGTATACCCGCTCAACACAACAAAATAGGTAGAAACTAAAATCTGTATTGATATTGATGGTCTAATACCCATGTAATTAAAAGTTTTATGTCTAAAAGACTTCAAATATAAGAAATGTTCACACTCTTAAAGAGGCTAAAGACTCCAAATACCAATTTACACAACATCACTAGGGATGGGCCAACGGTTCAGCCCGAGCATAAGTTCAGACCAATCTTTGGTTGTTCGGACGTTTGGCGAACAACGAACATTATGCAATGTTCACAGCAAATTTGAAAGACGCGGAACCCTGTTACAGTCTATGGGACACTAACATGAAAAATCAAAAGTCATAAAAAGTGTTTGGGGACCCAGGTCCTGCCCCAGGGGATGGATCAATGCAAAAAAAAGTTTTAAAAACTGAAATTTTTTCAGGAGCAGTGATTTTAATAATGCTTAACCACTTCAATACCAGGCACTTAGACACCTTCCCGCCCAGACCAATTTTCAACTTTCAGCACTGTCGCACTTTGAATGACAATTGCGCGGTCATACAACACTGTACCCAAACAAATTTTTTTATCATTTTGTTCCCACAAATAGAGCTTTCTTTTGGTGGTATTTGATCACCTCTGCAATTTTTATTTTTTGCGCAACAAATAAAAAAAGACCAAAAATTTTGAAAAAAAAACAAGTTTTTCTTTGTTTCTGTTAAATTTTTTGTAAATAAGTACGTTTTCTTCTTCAATGATGGGCACTGATATGGCTGCACTGACGGGCACTGATAAGGCGGCACTGATGGGCACCGATGAGGTGGCACCAATGAGGTGGTACTGATGAGGTGGCACTGACGGCCACTGATGATGGGCACTGATAGGCAGCACTGATGGGCACTGATAGGTGGCACTGATGGGCACTGATAGGTGGCACTCATATGTGGCACTGATGGGCACTGATGGACACTCATAGGCGGCACTGATGGGCACTCATAGGCGGCACTGATGGTCACTTATGGGTGGCACTGATGGGTACTTATGGGTGGCACGGATAGGTGGCATGGATGGGCACTGATGGGCACTGATAGGTGGGCACTGATGGGCATGGATGGACGCTGATAGGTGGCACTGCTGGACACTGATGGGTGGCACTGATTACACTGATGGGTGGCACTGATAACACTGATGGGTGGCATTGCTGGGTGATGGGTGGCACTGATTGCTACTTGATGGTGCCAGCCAGTGCCCATTTGTGGGCACTGACTGGCACAGATTGGGCATCATTTGCACATGTGGATAGCCAGGGAGTACATACCTGGCCATCCACATGTTGCCCACTTCCCTGGTGATCCTAGTGGAGTCCCTGGTGGTCCAGTGTGGGCATCTGAGGGGGGCTGCACTGATAAACAAACAGCGCAGACCCCCCCTGTCAGGAGAGCCACCGATCGGCTCTCCTCTACTCGCGTCTGTCAGACGCGAGTGAGGAAAAGCCGATCACCGGATTTTCCTGTTGACATCGTGATCAGCTGTGATTGGACACGGCTGATCACGTGGTAAAGAGCCTCCGCCGGAGGCTCTTTACCGAGATCAGTGTAGCGGTGTGTCAGACTGACACCGCTCCACCGATCGCCGCGATGCGCGCCCCCACGGGCGCACGGGGGCATGTTATCCTGAAGGACGTCATATGACGCCCAGTCAGGATAACGGAACCACTTCCCGGACATCAATATGCTATTGACCGGGCGGGAAGTGGTTAAAGTGAAACAATAAAAATGAAATATTCCTTTAAATATCGTGCCTGAGGGGTGTCCCATACACAAAGGACAGGGACAGGAGCACAGACAACCCTGGATGTACACTGCTTCTCCCAACGGTTCTACACAGGTGTAGAATGTATGGGCGGTGTGGTGGGTGTTCCTCAGTCAGTGCTGATTACAGTCACAGGCTCTGTTTCTGGGTCCTGTGTCCTGAGGTTGTGGCAGCATTTTACTGTCCTAAGTGAAAAAGGAATTCCAGAAAAATTTATTCCAAAGCTTAGGGAAGTTGGATCTGGATGCTGTGAGGAACATAAGACCTGTGTGCTCAGCTATATCCTTATTGCTTTCTGACCTGTTTCAGGTCGAATGCTGGAGGTGAGAGGCCATCTATATATGTGGTGGAGGGATCACTGAACTTATCAGACCTTTCAGCCTACATAGAGTGTTTTTACCTTTCCACCCTTACCATTTTGGATTATTGATTGATATTTAAATTTTATTGCGCAGCACTGTTTATCTTTATACTGTTTTTCTACTATGTTTTAACATTTTATTTCATGTTAACTGTTCAAATTTTTGGTATTTGCAATACCCACATTATTTTGTATTTTACTACCTCTATATTTTCTATACTTACAATAAAACTTTATTGTGAAAACATTTTTTTTATCTTCAATTATATTATGTATATTCCTTTGGAATTACAATCATGTGATTGCATACCTCAATACTTAGCCGTGCTTCACACATAAAGTCCCACCCATTCATCTGCCTCCATCTCTAATATATATACTCTAGAAAAGGGGGGGGGGGCTTTTCTAGAGTATACATATTAGAGATGGAGGCAGATGAATCTACCCATTCATTGCCTCATTTAAAGTCCCAATTTTTTGTTCCCTCCTCTTTTTGGAATTTTGGCAATGACCAAGAGAGGGGGCCTAAAGAAAAAGGGAAGGAGAGAAAAAATTGTGCCCGATAAGGATTTATGTATATAAAATTATGTATAAATGACCATGCATGCATGATAATCTGCAAGGCCTTCATATAACTTTTATACAGTTTTAACTGTCAATTTATACTTGCCAGTGTACATAAGCCCTCTTACAGCAAATCAAGTACAAGGGTTTTTTCCCCTATCGTCTTTCAGGACAGCCACCTGAGAGACCTTGGCTCCTCCCCTCTGTAGGAAACACCTGCGCCAGCTTGCTATAAATTTCCTCCTCCCCTGCTGCTCCTCAGTTATTTGTGTTTCCTCCAGGAGGGGAGACACCTTTTTGGAACCAGCCAGAAAGAGTCAGGATTACCAGGGGGTATGGGCTCAGGCAAAAGATACATGTCCACAAACGAAGCAGCAGCGGCTCCTTCTGGACAAACAGACCAGGTAACTAACCTGGGGAGACTGCCGCCCCTGCATCCCTGAGTGCAAGCGGAGGTCAGGGGGGTTTCCTTCTCAGCTCCGAGTGCGGAGCACAGGTACAGGTCCTGCCGTTCCATACCTCCAGCGGCGTGTGGCGCTCTCAGCGCGGAACACGCTGGGTATAGGAGACCGGCGTTGTCAGTGACGGGCGACGTCACATCCGACAAAAGGGGCGTGTACTTCCGGGTTCGCGGTTTCCGGTTCCGGCCGCGAATCATGAAAAGGAGGCCAGGCATGGGCTAGGAGAGGAGCTACACATGCTGTAGTGTCAGCTAAAGCTCCGGTGGTGACACAAGCATGTCGGACGCAGAAGGTAGAGACCAGACTGCTACGACAGAGACCAGCTCCAGCCATGTAAAGGTAAGGGGAACCTGGGGAGGACCTCCCCTGGCCTATATCAACCACCCATCCCCCTCCCCCTCAAGGGTTCAGCAAGGGGGGGGTGGGTAGGTCCCTCCTGTGTCAGAGGGTTATTTTTCATTGGGCCCCTAGGGTGGTAAGCCCATATGAAAGACGCTGTGCACCTGCATGCTGCAGGAAGCTTATGTCAGTATTAATATGTGTGGGGTTTCTCTTTATGTCTTTTCAGAAACCTGACAAGTCCAAGCCCTCTCATAACTCAAAAAGGAGGTGCCCTTCTTGTAAAAACACACTAAAAGATTCCTGGGGGAAAGCATTATGTAAGGAATGTATTCACAAGTTGGTGCAAGAACATTCCACAGAGCAGGGCAGTGATTTAGCGGCATCTGTCAAAGAGCTATCAAGTACCTTTGTAGCCTTTAAAACCCTTTTTGAAGGGTTCCAGATCCCTCAACTGCAAACTGCCCCCCCACCAGTACTACCGGTACTAGGAAAAGCACAGGCACTACCCTCCACTAGTGCCGGTCCTTCAGTTACTCCTAGAGAGGAGGCAGAGGACGAGCCTGACAGCACAGCGTCCGGCTCCCAAGAATCTGAGGGTGAAGCACTGGAAGGGGATTCCAGAAAACCCTCTAGATACAAACTCTCATTAGAAGAGGTAGACCAGCTGTTGGGAGCCATTCATACCACGCTGGGTATACAGACGGAAAAGAAACCTTTATCCCTGCATGATCAGATGTATGAGGGTTTGGGAGAACAAGAAAAGAAAAATTTTCCTGTTCATGACGTCTTAGTAGAGGCAATTAAGAAAGAATGGCAGGAACCTGAAAGGAAACCATTCTTCTCTAAAGCCTTAAAGAGACGGTTCCCATTTTCAGATGATGAGTCATCAGTATGGAACAAAATCCCAAAACTAGACGCTGCCTTCTCACAAGTCTCCAGGCACACCGATCTAGCTTTTGAGGATATGGGGGTCCTTTCTGAAGCAATGGACAAAAGAATGGATACCCTATTAAAGAGGTCATGGGACTCCACAGTGGGAAGCCTAAAGCCAGCCATGGCGGTCACGGTGGTAGCCAGAAATGTAGAGTTTTGGCTGAACCGTATACAGGCACATATTGAGGAAGGTACTGCGAAGGAGCAGATTCTGTCCTCCTTTCCCACTCTTCTCAAAGGCGTTGCATACATAGCAGATGCATCAGCAGAGCTGGTACGCATGGCAGCCAGATCCTCGGCTCTAGCCAATTCTACCAGAAGGGCCCTATGGCTAAAAACTTGGCAAGGGGATGCTGCATCCAAAGCCAAGTTATGCGGGATCCCGTTTACGGGAGACCTGTTATTTGGGCCAGGCTTAGAGAAAGTGTTAGACCGTACAGCGGACAAAAAGAAGGCTTTTCCGCTAAAACGGAAAGCACCCTGGGCCCAGCCTCCACAAAATAGAAAGAGGCAAAAGAGGGACACCAAGTCCCGGTTTTCAGTACCCAAGGCAACTAATCAAAAGAAACCTTGGGGTCAGCGAGGGAATAGCAAAGGAGGAGCAATATTTCGCCCTCCTGAGCAGACCCGCAATAAGGACTGAAGTCCTCTCAGTGGGAGGAAGACTGGGGGCCTTCATCTCACAATGGGAAAAAATATCCTCCAGTCAATACATCTTAAGGACGATAAGAGACGGGTATTCCCTAGAATTCTCAAAATTCCCCCCAAACAGACTGTACATCACCAAGCTGCCAAGCAACAAGGAAAAAGCCAGAGGGTTAATGAGATCCATAGAGGACCTCAAGAAACAGGGTGTAGTCATCAGGGTACCAGGGGCAGAAAGAGGTCAGGGCTTCTACTCCCATATATTTGGAGTACAGAAACCCTCAGGAAAGGTCAGGCTGATCCTCAACCTCAAACCACTAAATCTATCCATAACCTACAAAAGGTTCAGGATGGACTCCATATATTCAGTGAAGGCCCTGTTGCCTCCAAACTGTTATATGGCGTCGCTGGATTTAAAGGATGCATACCTGCACATACCCATACACCCAAATCACCAGAAGTTTCTAAGGCTAGCAATAGAAACAGGAAAAGAAACTGTACATCTTCAGTTTCAGGCTCTGCCCTTTGGCCTATCATCTTCGCCAAGAATCTTTACCAAGGTTCTGGCAGAAGCTTTGGCACCACTACGACTAAAAGGCATATCCATTATTGCCTATTTAGACGACCTTCTTCTTTTTGCAAGGACACCCGAAAGGTTATTAGAAAACCTCGAGTACACTCGGGTATTCCTAGAGAGTCTAGGTTGGTTGGTGAATGTAGAAAAATCAAGTCTACAACCCACGCAACAGTTAAAATACCTGGGTTATGTAATAGACTCGGTTCAGCAAAGAGTTTTTCTACCCGAGGAAAAGATAACAAAGATTCAAAGAGAAATAAAGGCAATACAGACCAGTATACCCTGTTCTATAAGAAAAATAATGTCAACACTAGGGTTGCTAACATCTGCAATCCCAGCAGTTCAGTGGGCAAACCTGCATTTCCGACCACTGCAAATGTTCCTATTAAAGATATGGGATCACAGGCAGGAGTCTCTGGATTTGCAGGTATCAATACCAGCAAAGGTAAAAAAGTCCTTATGGTGGTGGAGAAAGACAGAAAATTTAGACATAGGACGGCTATGGATCCTACCTATCTCCCGAATCCTAACCACAGACGCAAGCGGTGTAGGGTGGGGAGCACACCTGGACTCCCAGTTAGCACAAGGTGCTTGGGGGAGGGAAGAACGGACAAGATCGTCCAACTGGAAGGAACTGAAAGCGGTATGGTTCGCACTCCAGTCCTTCCAGAAGGAATTAAAAGGACATCATGTACAGATCAGATCAGACAACTCGTCAGTAATAGCTTACATAAGCAAGCAAGGGGGAACCAGAAGCGGAGTTCTGTGGGCCCTAGCAGAAGAGATCCTGAGATGGGGAGAGAAAAACATACTCTCCTTTTCAGCAGTACACCTAAAAGGAGACTTAAACAGAGTGGCAGACTTTCTCAGCAGGAAGAAAGTAAGAGAAGGAGAATGGGTGCTAAAACAAGAGGTATTCAACCAGATTACCAAAAAATGGGGAATACCTCAGGTGGACTTATTTGCTTCCAGAGAAAGCAGGAAAGTCCAAGCCTTCTTCTCCCTAAAAAGGGAGGAGGGAGCACTCGGGGTAGACGCATTGGCGCAGAAGTGGGCGTTCAGCAGATGTTATGCTTTTCCCCCACCAGTACTACTACCCGCAGTAATAAGGAAATTTCGTACAGAAGACACGTCATTAATCCTTATAGCACCTCACTGGCCCAGGAGACCGTGGTTCTCTATGCTCAAAGAACTAGCCATAGAGCCTCCTTGGTTTCTACCAATCCAAGAGGATCTGCTAGCCCAGGGCCCAGTGCACTGTCCACAGGTGGGAAAGTGGAAACTAGCCGCCTGGTATCTGAGGAACAGCTATTAAGAGCTAAAGGGTTCTCAAACCGTCTGATAGACACACTGCTGAAAAGCAGGAAGGTTGAGACACGTAACATCTACCAGAAGGTATGGAAATGTTTTAATCGTTGGTGTACAGAGAACAACTTTAAAACACAAAGCTCAGTAGCAGTCCTAGAGTTTCTACAGAGTGGTGTAGACAAAGGACTAAGCCTCAGCACGTTAAAGAGTCAAGTGTCAGCACTGTCAGTTTACCAGGAGAGGAGTTTAGCCTCAAACCCCTGGATAATCAGACTCTTTAGATCCGTGAGCAGACAAAGGCCGCCACAAAACACAGCCTTTCCAAAGTGGGACCTGTCATTGGTGTTACAAACTCTGACAGCAGATCCCTTTGAACCATTAAAGGATTGCAGCCTGAAGATGCTGACACTTAAAGCAATCTTCTTGGTAGCAATTACTACAGCAAAAAGGGTCTGTGAGATGGAAGCCCTATCTATCAGACCCCCATTTTGCCAGATCTTTCCGGATCGTATAGTCTTCAAAATGGATCCGGGGTTTCTACCTAAAGTGGCCTCAAAATTTCACAGAGGTCAAGAAATTGTATTGCCATCATTCTGTCCGAATCCTTCTCAGGAGAAGGAAGTGAAATTTCATAGTTTAGATGTCAGGAGATGCATCCTGCATTATTTAGAGGCAACAAAGTCAATCAGAAAGACGGAGTCTTTATTTATTTTATACACTGGAGCCAGGCAAGGGCACAAGGCTTCAAGGAGTACTATAGCCAGATGGTTAAGGGAAGCCATAGAGCAGGCTTACAAAATAGGGGGTATGCAGATCCCAGAAGGAATCAGGGCACACTCCACAAGGGCAATGGCAGCGTCACAGGCAGAGAGAGCTGGAGCGACGCCGGAACAGATTTGTAAAGCGGCAACATGGTCCAGCTTTGCCACTTTTGTAAGACACTATAGAGTGGACTTATGGTCAGCTAAAGATCAGACCTTTGGACGTAAGGTCTTACAAGCTGTGGTCCCGCCCTAGGGGTAAGTGCTCGGTTATCCTCTCAGGTGGCTGTCCTGAAAGACGATAGGGGAAAAACGAAGTTACTTACGGTAACGTTCTTTCCGGGAGTCTTTCAGGACAGCCGGGTACCCACCCAAATGTATATCAAGTATGAGGTTTCCTTGCAGGAAATGTGATATAAATTATTATATGTGTATCATATGTTTCTTGTGTCTCCCCAGCAAACTGGAGGTGCTCTTCAAAGAACTGAGGAGCAGCAGGGGGGAGGAGGAAATTTATAGCAAGCTGGCGCAGGTGTTTCCTACAGAGGGGAGGAGCCAAGGTCTCTCAGGTGGCTGTCCTGAAAGACTCCCGGAAAGAACGTTACCGTAAGTAACTTCGTTTTTTTTTTTTTCTCTGTCATATCATCCAAATTCACTCCAATTAAACAGCTGACACACTATGATAAGTGGGGTAGAGCGAGAGAGAAAAAAAGAGGGAAATTTAAGTAGCTTTAAGATGTCTTCCAGGACAACTTTCTCCCCTTGTTAGATATGATTCGTCGGGATGTGGAGGGGAGGGGGGGGGCGATACTCTTGTGCACATTTCTGGATCGAGGGGAAGCTCAAGCAAGTATTAGGGGAGCTTCTGCATACAGAAGGATAGAAGCATAGAATGCATGAAGGGAAAAAACCTTCAGCCATTACAACTACTTTAAGGTATCAAGACGAATGACTTTGCAAGACATGGTGCATTTGGACGCAGTTCCAAATCTCATGCAAATATAAAGAAATATTGGGGACATCGCCTTAACATTGGACATGACTTGGTCTGCCTGATCGGGTAAGATTTTCTGAAGTTTTTTTTTTATTATTATTTTTTTTCCTTTTAATATTGTTTGAAGGGAGGGGGTAAGGTAAATAGGGAAATATTTGATTACTTTGGGGTAGAACAGAACATTTACAGTAGTAAAAAGATATAGTTGTATACTTAAGGATAAGGGTACATTTCATTGTTTTTAGATCAGATTGAATAAACAGGTCTAGGTCTAAGTAAAGTATGATGGGATAATCTGCCTATTAACTGTTGTGACAGATGTCTGCATGTGTCTCATATTATGACAATATGGCTGATGTTATTTATTTCAGAGCTGAACCTGATTGTCTTGACTAAATAAAGAGTTATAACAAAAAAATATCTTTATTAATATTGATGATCTAATACCTATGTAATTTAATGGTTTATGTGTAAAAGACCACAATGATATATGGCATCAAATATAAGCCATTTCACACCCTTAAAGAGGGAAAATACTCCAAATACCACTTTACACA
Organism: Lithobates sylvaticus; assembly: GCA_028564925.1. Taxonomy (NCBI): domain Eukaryota; kingdom Metazoa; phylum Chordata; class Amphibia; order Anura; family Ranidae; genus Lithobates; species Lithobates sylvaticus. The sequence goes on from CM053036.1 coordinate 100,096,250, forward strand.
ATTTTACTAAGATTATATCTCAAATCCTAATATCCAGGACTGACAGAAAAGAAAACGTGTTCCGGTCTTATGTGTATACCTACCATAATGATGTTACTGTTTTTGTAAGTTGTGGCTTTTCCACACTTTTGCCTCACTTCAGCAATTATGTATTATGTATCATTAAATGTACATTTACTATTTATAATTTATGCTTTCAGCACCTTATTTCTGATAAAGTAATATGCGAAACATGTCAAATGAGGTAATACAGAATGCCTACTGATCAATAGATTTTTTCCATATTACTACAGATTATAATCTGCAGTAATATTTAGGGATGAGTAGTTCGCTTCGCACCAGAACTTGCGAACAGGCAAAAAATTTGTGCGAACACCGTTTAAGTCTATGGGACACGAACATTAAAAACCACAAGTGGCTTAAATGAAATTTATTGCCAAAAAAGTATTTGGTAACCTGGGTCCTGCCCCAGGGGACAAGTATCAATTCAAAAAAAGTTTTAAAAATGGCAGTTTTTTTCAGGAGCAGTTATTTTAATAATGCTTAAAGTGAAACAATAAAAATTGTCGAATTCCTTCAATACAAATAAATCTCATTGAAAAAAAAACAGCATGGGTCCCCCTCCAGTCCATTACCAGGTCCTTTGAGTCTGGTATGAATATTAAGGTGAACCCTGAATCAAAATGTAAAAAAATGTAAGTGTGGGGGTCTCCCTAGAATCCATACCAGGCAATTCAGGTCTGGTATGGATATTAAGGGGAACCCTGTGCCATTTTTTTTTTAAATGGCGTAGGGGTCCCCCCAAAATCCATACCAGACCCTTATCGGAGCACGCAACCTTGGAGGCCACATGAAAAGAGGGGGATGAGAGGGCACTCCCCTCCTGAACCATAACAGTCCACATGCCCTCAAAATGGGGGGTGCTTTGGAGTAGCAGTGTCAATTGCCCGGACAACAGTGTCACTCAGCAACCGGCACTTAAGACCTCCCCTCAAGATGTATGCTGATAAGAAGCAACACGTCGGCGTGCCTTGCCTTGAGGGGTAAATTTGTGGAAAAGCCTGTACATTGGAAAAACTGCTTTAAAACCCATGTTAAAGGCTGTGTCCCAAAAATGATTACCATCGGGATAGGCCATAATTCACAGAAACTTTGGAGCAGGTAACTTAATAAAGTCCTACCACATGATGAGAAACTGCAAGCTGATTTGGAAGTTAAAAAATTCTTAGTTTTTTTCCACAAACTCAACCCCTGAGGTATCGCACATGAGATCTTGGGAAGCTCCTAAGTGTGCAATCAGAGGTGAACTAATAAAGATTGGGGCTAGACACAAGAAAGAAAGGTTAGAGAAACTTTCAAGATTATTATCTCAAATACAGTCCCTGGAAGCTACCCATAAACAATTGTTGGCAGCAGCAAAGGCTGTAATGCTTCGTTCATTGTGAGATCAGGTCAATACCCTTCTCTTAGATATGATAAAAGTAAAAATATTGTTTGTGTGTTATATGCACACCCAGTTGCAGCAGTTAAGGTCAACAATATAATTTTGGCAGATTTTAATCAATCAAACAGTACTAGACAGGGTTGCCTGCTCTCACCACTCATTTTTATACTGATGCCTGACCCTTATTGAGACGTATTAGAGCAAATATAGACACATTAAGTGTAAACGTGAGAGGAACACAACATAAGGTTGCTGCATATGCTGATGACTTGTTTTTCTTCTCCAGACCAGAGACAACCATTCCTAATCTCCTACAACAGCTTGAAGTTTACTCAAACCATTCTAATTATAAAGTTAGCTTAAAGCAGAGGTCCACCCTAAAATAAAAAATGACATTAAAATTCTACAAATAATATATAAAAAAACATTTAAAAAAAGAATGTTTTTTTACTTACCAGAAACCCCTGTTGCTAGGCAGTCTTCCCAATCTGAAAAAAGGGAAAAGGAGCTGCGCTAAAACCTGTGAATGGACAACACCTAAGCCCCATACACACGGTAGGATTTTCGCATGGATTCTGTCCGATCGGACAATGTTGTTAAAAAATCCGACCGTGTGTATGCACCATCGGACAGTGTACGTCGGATTGTCCGACGGACAAAGTCCTATCTCCTGCTGGATAGATTTTCCGACAACACGGTCCGATCACACCAAATCCGATCGTGTGTACCGTTGTCCGACGGACAAAGTGCTACGCATGCTCAGATCACATTACAAGACCAAAGCTATTGGCTACTAGCCTCTACGTAGTCCCGTCGTAGGCAACAAACGTCACCACGTTCAGAATGATCGGATTTTCCGACAACTTTGTCCGACCGTGTGTACGCAAAACCAACATCGGACAAAGTATGACGGACATGATCCGACGGACCTGGTCCTCGGATAATCCGAGCGTGTGTATGGTGACAAATATGGAAAAGTGATTGATATCCAATCAACAAGTGAGTTGGCTGAATCAATTGAAGAAAAGGTAAACTCAAAATAAATTAAAAATGAATAATAAACACCTAAAGTGTATTATAATTAGTAAACACCTGACTGAGTCTGCAGCCCACCCTGTAACTCTGAGGGGCAAAACTCCGAAAGGTGGATCTAAATCTTAATTGCCAAAAACCAATAACACAATACTTATAATACTATGTCTGAAAAGTGCACAATATATGATAAATAACAGGCTGAGTTCATGGCCCCAATAAAAAGCTGATCACAAAATAAACACAGTTTTGGCATTCAAATATTGCATAAAATAAAGTCCATGTGAAAAAATGTATAATGTCCAATGATCGCGAATAACAGCGAAGATTGGAACTGTCAAAAAATCCTCTGATATTAGAAACCAAAGTGACAACACGCTGTATAGTGAAATAAGCCTCCACCAGAAAGCACACTTGTCCGCCTACCGGAAATATGTGGTCCCTTATTACAGGGGACCCGTATGGGCAGATGGCTCTTAACCCCAGCCAGGGATGTAAAACAGGATCCTGGAACTTTTGCTGGCAATATTCTCCTATGGTTATCAATCAGGGAGTATCCAATGTGGGGTCAGCTCAGGGTCAATCAGAATGGCATACAGCAAACCAGTACCGGAAAGGATGAAAGTACTCGCATAGTGTAAAATCGGAAATACGCGGTCCCTTATTACAGGGGACCCATATGGGCAGATGGCTCTTAACCCCAGCCAGGGATGTAAAACAGGATCCTGGAACTTTTGCTGGCAATATTCTCCTATGGTTATCAATCAGGGAGTATCCAATGTGGGGTCAGGGTCAATCAGAATGGCATACAGCAAACTAATGCTACAGCTCCTAATGCTAATAAATCGATTCTACTGGGCCTGGCCACCTCCTGACTGCCACTTACCCCACCACCTCCTGGCTGCCACTTTCCATGGCCTGGCAGAGGCTTTCCTGTGTCTGAAAAAGGGACATAGTTTTAGTTCAGTCACACACAATTTTCAGCTCATGACTGTTGCAAATTGAATGTTAATAAATAGACAAGTCTATCATTCTGACCCCAGCATTTTTCATTCTTGTCCCAATCATTTGTGGCCACTATTGATAGGTAAAGCACTTTGTGAAATCAGAAATTAGTTATCAAAACTAACATATATATATATATATATATATATATATATATATATATATATCATATATCATTAATTTGACAAAAGATATTTTGAAGAATGCTATACCTGACTCAAGCTAGGCTCCTCCACATGTTGCTGCCTGGAAGGCCCAGGTTGGTCGTCGGAACCCTCAGCTGAGGTCGAAGGAAGCCTGGAGAGTGCTGGCCTAGGTTCAGTCTGGCCTGCCAGAAAATGCAGTCTGTCATAGTACCACAGCCTGGGTACATAAATGTCATCTGCTGCAGCTCCAGATCTCTAAGAATCCTGGACCTTCTTGCGCTCCCTATTATAAGTGCTCCTCATGTCACCAATTAGGGTCTTCAAATAGGGGGTGTCTGCCGTGGGGATCACCAGCTTCACAAATTCCAGCAATTGATCCAGCGCTGCCTTCCTCTTTGGTTTATTGTTATAAAAGGGGTGGTTTACCTGCCACAGACAGGGCAGCTCCCTGTACATATCAATGAATATGGGGATAAAGTCCTCATCATTGAATAGATTCATTTTCTCTTCAAGACACAACACAAGACAGACCCTAATGTCAGGCGAAACTCTCCTAATCTTGACCCAATATAGGCCTCAATCTATAAGCAATATAGGCCACTGATGCACCAACTTAAAATTGTCCCTTCGTTATAACGATCGTCGCTTCCGTTACTTTGTCCTCTGCTCACAGATCATACGTATGACGCACGCGTTTTCCGCTTTATATACACTGCGCATGCGTGAAACTCCACCCGCCCCTGATGTTCTTTCTAGTCTATTTCCCACCTGTTGTCTTTCGGCGCAGTGGGAGAGCACATGGCGAAGAGACAACAGCTGCATGCAGAGGAGAGCAGCAAAGACAAAAGGCTGGAGCCCCGAACCTCCCGATCCTGGAGGAGATTGAAAGACTCAATTATAGCCTTTGTCATTCTGAGACCACAGTTTCAGGTAAGATATCTGTTCCTGGTGTGTTTTTTTCTTTTAGGTGATGGGGATGTTGTGGAAGAAGAATCTAATTTCACCGGTGAAAGTGCCCAGATCCTCATGGGGGAGAGAATGGGGTGCAATCGTGATTTAGAAAAAATAAAGGAAAACATCAATGATGTTCAAAAAAAAAGGCAGAATCTAAAACACACAAAAATTGGAAATTTTTCTTGTGTATTTTTTAATTAAAAAAAAAAACTTTTAAAGTGTTTTAAAAGCCAGATTTTGAAGATGCACACACACTGTGTGCATCTTCAAAATCTGGCTTTTAAAATACTTTAAAAGTCAACATGTGCTATCTGCCATCATGGAGTATCAATGTACGCGTTTTGTGTGTGCAACCTCTTTCTTCCAACTCAATTAGGTGAGAGGAAGGGGTTGCACCCCCAAAACACGTCCATTGATCCCCCATGATGGGAGCTAGCACATGTTGACATTAGGCATGGGATCAGGGGGGAAATCACCAGTTTGAATCACAATTTGTGTACATCTTCAAAATTTGGGTTTTACAGGGGTGACATCACTCCATCTGATGAAGGCAATATCAACACAGTTTGGACATACTCATGTCTGATATTGCCTTCACTTTCTCAAAGTTGAACTTTGTGAGTTCATGAGTTGTGTATGTTATGCTTTAAAAACATGCCTGTTTAACCAAAAAAAGGATATTTACAATGTGAAAAAAAAAATACACCAAAGATGTTGGTTTGTTCAAAATCCCTTTTCTAACGCACATGTGAATGTGCTTTGAATAAAATGTTTTCTACTCAACAATGTGGTGGCTTCTTCTTTCAATGCTCAATAGCAATTTTTGTAGTAAGTAGGTGTTTACAGTGACAATGGGGGTTAGTTACTAAAGACAAATCCACTTTGCACTACAAGTGCAGTTTCAGTGCAGTTTCATGTGCACTTTTAAGTGCACTTGGAGTGCAAAGTGGAATTTCCTTTAGTAAATAACACCCACAGTGCTTTATAACTTGCCACAATCAGGCCATTTTCATGACTCCACAAAAGTCATTCATGGTGCTGAAAATGATGACTGAAAATGATGACTATTTTTGTCAGTAATGCATTACATACATTAACAACAAAAACAAGGTGTGTGTAGCAGACCCACAACATACTAATATTTAGCTGAAGAAGAGATTGTCACCTCATGTATCAAATAAATTATGCTAGCACTATTGAAGAAAATGTCCAAAAAGAAAAGCCCATTGGAGAACCTAGGACAGCTAAAAGAAACCCAGGCAGTAAATCAAAGGAAATCTTCTTTCAGTTTAAGTTCAAAAATTGTTGATAAAATGTTTCTTAAACATTTTCTGGCATATCAATGGCCCCTCACCCGCAAAGTACTCTACATACTTCTGTCTTACTCTTCGGGCGCTTTGGGGGGCAAGCCAGGACAGCCAGCTTCAAGCGCTGTCAGGCTTTCTTGTTGAAGTCCGGCCTCGGGCCCAACTGAGGCCACATAGTTCATTGAATTTCTCCTTAAATAGTTGTGTAGAATGCAGCATGCAAGTATTATATGGTTAGGTTTATATTCTGCCATGTTGATTGGCATAAGGAATAGGTGGAATCGGCTGACCATTATCCCAAAAGCGTTCTCCACCACTCCTCTGGCTCTGGCCAGATGGTAGTTATAAAACCTCTGGTCTGGGGTGAGGGTCCTCATGGCTTCAAAATGGTCGGCTGGTCAGAACGAACTAACAGAAAGCACTGAAAAACAAAGGCTGGATCTGAAAATCAGAGTGGACAAGAACGCACTGAAAATCAAATACGTAATAGAAATACGAAAGCACAAATTGAAGAGCAGTAACAATCGTAAAAGCAGGAGGCTGAAAAGTGTGAATCATCTGTCACCAAACTTCTACTAACACAAGATTAGCGGAAGGAGCCCAAAGGGTGGCACACTTGGTATTGAACTTCCTTTTTCTAGTGCCGCCGTGCGTGTTGTATGTCACTGCGTTATTGACGTTCAGAAATTCCGACAATTTTGTGCGACTGTGTGTATGCAAGACAAGTTTGAGCCAACATCCGTCGGAAAAAATCCCATGGATTTTGTTGTTGGAATGTGCAATCATGTGTATGCGGCATAACAGTTCATTAAGAACTACAAGCTGTCTGCATTGGTGGACAACGATACTTATAGTGAATTAATTCACAGGAAACTGTGAATGAATGACATGGCTGTGTGGACAGAGCCCCAAACAGCAGGGCTGTTTGCAAAAGGGTAACAGTGGGTGCAGGGAGAAGATCCCCCGCTCACTGTTACAGAGCGGGGAGTGCTTGAGGCAGGTGTATTGGAGCATGTTATATGTTAGACCCCAAATGTAAGTGTAACATGTAACATGCTTCGAAAAGTGAACTTATCCTCAAACTACTGTGTTTTTCTACCAAGTTTACTTTCTCCAGTAACAAACCAGGTTCCATCTTTCACACTTTTTTGGTCAGCTTTGAATCTAATTTGTTGCTGACAGTAAGTAACTACAATTCTTAGAAAGAATACTTTGATACAATATATGTCCAGAAGTACCCATATGCCTATGTATTTAACATGCCATGGCAAAAGCATGCAGGAGAGTAGGGACTTAAGGTGGTTGTAAAAGCTAAAGGATTTTTATGTTAATGCATTCTCTGCATTGAAGTAAAAAAACTTTGATGTCTAGCTCTCTATCAGGAATGTACTTACCGAGGCCGAGATGCCGAGAGCGGTTTACCCTTGCGACCCAGCGCAGTCTGCCCCCCTGGAGGTGGTACAGGGTGCAAATGGCACCAGGAGACACAGGTTACCCCCGTTTCGTAGGTGAAACTTGCATGAAGGTCCGGTGGGAGTGAAGACTGAGCCCGGGTAGGCAGACGGGCAACAGATGCTGTAGACAGGTGCACAAGAACCAGGTTGGGGGTCAAACACAGGCAGTAGCTGTAAGTCCGTACAGGCTGAACAGGGGTGTCTTTGAAAGACACAAGGCAAGTCCAGGTTACAGGGCAGGTAGACTGGTGCAGCAGATAGGTACTTAGAGCCAGGCTGGGGGTCAAACACAGACAGTCACTGGGTATCAGCACAGGCTGAGAAGAGGTGTCTTGGGAAGACACAAGGCAAGTCCAGGTCACAAGCAGTGGGTCAGGCAAGGAGACAGGAGGCAGGTCCGGGTCACAGGCAGGGGGTCAAACACAGGAGAAAAGCAATAATGGATAGTGGACCCTCTGTGCTATCTACGTAAGTACATGCCAGCAGAGCTTTATAAGAACATCACATAAGGAATGGTGGACTAGTGGATGATGTACCAGGCTGAAGCCTTTAGGCACATCTGTGCAGATGGCAGCTGACCTCAGGATTATAACCAAAATGTGGTACAAAGTCAACAGGCAGTTAGAGCAACAGACAAAAAAGGCAAAGTTAAGATTGGTCAGTGAACAAATGGTAATCAGAGAAGCCGGAATGCAGGACCGCAATAAAAATACATACTAGAGCCTTGGGCAATTAAATAAACCTATTTCTCAGGCAACAGTTGTTGGCTAGGGATGAGCCCGGTGTTCGATTCAAACCCATATTCGAATCGAACATCAGTGTTCGTCCGTTCGTCGAGTCCATCAAATTCGTGTGATACGAACGGCCCACAATGCACTGCGCCAGTCGCAGTGCATTGCTGGCTTATGATTGGCCAAGAATGCACTGTGACCCCCGCATGCTTGGCCAATCATAGCGCCATCAGCGAGGAGAGCAATAATTGGCCACAGGCAGGATGCCTGTGGCCAATTATAGCTCAGGGGGTTTAGTACACGCCCCACACTATATAAGGCCGCCGTGCTGGCGGCCTTGTGTAGTGTGTTTCGGCGTGCAGGGAAAGAGGATTGATAGGCAGGGACAGTGTGAACTTCTTATCAGTCATTTGCATGTGGGGAAAGTGCAGGGAAAGAGCCTTTATAGGCAGGGATAGTGTGCTCTTATCAGTCATTTGCGTGTGGGGAAAGTTCAGGGAAAGAGCATTGATAGGCAGGGACAGTTGTTCTTGAATCTTTATTACCAGGCATTTGCAGGACTTATGCGGCGTACACACGCTCAGACTTTCCGGCGGGATTGTCCGCCGGACCTAGTCCAGTGGACAAACCGCAGGACTTTCCAGTGGAGGTCCGAAGCGTGTGGACTTGCCCGCACACGCCCGGAATTTTCCGGCGGACAATCCGCGGGAAAAAGTCCATGGGACTTTTGAAATGAACGGACTTGCCGACACACGATCGTAAAGTCCGTTTATTTAGAACGTGACTGCAGGTAGACGGGACTAGCGAAGGCAGTGAATGCCGCCACGCTAGCCCCGTCACCTGCCATGGATTTAAATGGGAATCCCTACGCCGAAAAAACGGCATGGGGGTCCCCCCAAATCCATCTCAGACCCTTATCCGGGCATGCAGCCCGGCCAGCCAGGAAAGGGGGTGGGGACGAGAGAGCGCCCCCCCTCCTGAGCCGTACCTGGCCGCATACCCTCAACATGGGGGGGTGCCCTGGGGAAAGGGGGCAGTGCGGCCCCCCCACACCAAAGCACCTTGTCCCCATGTTGATGAGGACAAGGGCCTCTTCCGGACAACCCTGGCCGTTGGTTGTCGGGGTCTGCGGGCGGGGGGCTTATCGGAATCCGGGAGCCCCCTTTAATAAGGGGGCCCCCAGATTCCGGCCCCCAACCCTATGTGAATGAATATGGGGTACGATGTACCCTTACCCATTCACCTAAGGTGTAAAGGTGTAAATAAAAAAAAAACACCAAATTTTTTAAAATATTTTATTGCACAGCTCCGGGGGTCTTCTTCCGTCTTGGGGGGTCTTCTCGCCGGACTCCTCCGCTCTCTTCTGCTCTTTTACCTAGCTCTTTCACGAGCGGAGGAGCCCGGCTTTCTTCTTCGTCGTTGTCTGGGGGTCTCGTTCCGCCTTCGGGGGTCTTCGGGGGTCTCTTCTTTTCTTGCCACTGTCACCATCTTCTGCGCCGTCTTCTTCTTCTTCTTCTTCCGATGTTGACTCTTCGTTCTCTCTGGCCGGAATGGCAGATACACGCGGTGATGTGACTTATATAGGGACAAGGGGCGGGACTGTGACATCATATGGGGTCACCATGTGACATGAGCATGTGACCCCGCCCCTTGTCCCTATATAAGTCACATCACCGCGTGTCTCTGCCATTCCGGCCAGAGAGAGCAACGAGTCAACATCGGAAGAAGAAGAAGACGGCGCAGAAGGCGGCAACAGCGACAAGAACAGAAGAAAAAGCCGGGCTCCTCCGCTCGTGAAAGAGCTAGGTAAAAGAGCAGAAGAGAGCGGAGGAGTTCGGCGAGAAGACCCCCCAAGTCAGAAGAAGACCCCCGGAGCTGTGCAATAAAATATTAAAAAAATTGTGTGTTTTTTTTATTTACCCTTTTACACCTTAGGTGAATGGGTAGGGGTACACCGTACCCCATACTCATTCACATAGGTGGGGGGCCGGGATCTGGGGGCCCCCTTATTAAAGGGGGCTCCCGGATTCCGATAGGCCCCCCGCCCGCAGACCCCGACAACCAACGGCAGGGTTGTCAGGAAGAGGCCCCTGTCCTCATCAACAAGGTGCTTTGGGGTGCCACCCATGTTGAGGGCACATGGCCTGGTATGGCTCAGGAGGGGGGTGCTCGCTCGTCCCTTCCCCCTTTCCTGGCCGGCAGAGCTGCGTGCTCGGATAAGGTTCTGAGATGGATTTGGGGGACCCCCACACCATTTTTTCCCCTTTAAATCCATGCCAGGTGACGGGGCTAGCGCAGCGGCATTCACTGCCTTCACAAGTCCCGTCTACCTGCAGTTACATTCTAAATGAACGGACTTTCCGATCGTGTGTAGGCAAGTCCGTTCATTTCAAAAGTCCCGCAGACTTTTTCCCGCGGATTGTCCGCTGGAAAAGTCCACACGCTCGGAATGTCCGGCGGACCACCGCTGGAAAGTCCGGCGGTTTGTCCCCTGGACTAGGTCCGGCGGACGATCCCGCCGGAAAGTCCGAGCATGTGTACGCCGCATTAGTGTGTGTTCTGTGCCTCCAGCGCATTATACACCTGTATCTACCCTTTAGTGGTGTTATTCAGTGGTGTTGTTCTCTATAAATACAGCCATCTGCAGGAGTTAGTGTGTGCTGTGTAAGTCCAGCACAGCACAGTATAAACCTGCACCTGTATCTACCCTTTGTGCATATTGCCAGGACAAGACATGACATTAAAGCCGCAAGCAGTTTTAAATGTTTTTTTTTCCCTTTACAAATGTAATTTCGTGCAGGGACAGTTCTAAACACGGGAAACACATGCCACTTCACAGGCATACTTTAGACACCCCCAGGTACCATATTTAAAGGAATATTTCACTTTTTTTTCACTTTATGCATCATTAAAATGACTGCTCCAGAAAAATTGCCATTTTTAAAACGTCTTTTTGCATTGATACATGTCCCCTGGGGCAGGACCCGGGTCCCCAAACCTTTTTTAGGACAATAACATGCATATTGGCCATTTTAATTAGCACTTTAGATTTCGAACGTTCGCGTCCATTGTAACTAATAGGGTTCTAACGTTCGCGCAAACTTTTGGTCCGTTCGCAGGTTCTGGTGCGAACCGAACCCGGGGGTGTTCGGCTCATCCCTATTGTTGGCCTGAGCCTAGCTAAATAGTGAAATTACTTGACAGGTTGGACAGGAACTGGCTGGCCATGTAGCTGCTATATAAGTCAGCAGGTGGAATCCTGCCATGTCTATAGCTTCCAATCTTGTGGAACAGAAAAGGCTGCAGTAGCAAGGTTGGAGAGACTTCATGGCACATAAACTATACAAAGCTGAAGATCATCTTTTCTGCTGAGCTGTGACAAATGCTCTTAAAGCATATGATGGCGTCCCAGAAACGGCTGCTTTCACGCCCACGGGGGTGCACAGCGCGGCGATCATGGCCTCGTTGTGTTGCTAGGGCACTGTAACCAGTGCCCTGATTACAATATTGAAAAGAGTGTCACAAATCAGTGCCCACCATTGCCCACCAATGCCAGCTATCAGTGCCCACCAGTGGCAGAAATCAGTGCCCACCACTGCCCACAAGTGCCACCAATCAGTGCCCATTAGCGATGCCAGTCAGTGCTGGCTATCAGTGCTGCCCATCAATGTTCATCACTGCTCTCAATCAATACCCATCAGTGTTGCCCATCAGTGCCACCTATCGATGCCCATCAATGCCCATCAGTACCACCTATTCGTGCCCCCTATCAGTTCCCACCAGTGCCGCCCACCAGTGCCCATCAGTGCCACCTAACAGTGCCCATCAGTGCCGCTTAACAGTCCTCATCAGTGCCACCTATCAGTGCCCATAAGTGCAGCATATTAGTGCCTCCTCATCAGTGCCGCCTAATCAGTGCCCATAAGTGCCGCCTCATCAGTGCCCATAAGTGCCCATAAGTGCCAATCAATGCCCACCAGTTCAGCCTATCAGTGCCGCCTCATCAGCGCACATCAGTGAAGGCGAACAAATACTTACAAAATTTACTGACAGAAAAAATAAATTTTTTGTTCTTTTTTTTGTGTAAAAAATAAAAAACCCAGCAGTTTAAATACCACCAAAAGAAAGCTCTATTTGTGTGAAGAATTTAATAAAAAATGTGTTGGGTGCAGTGTAGCACGACCACGCTATTGTCATTCAAAGTGCGACAGTGCTGAAAGCTGAAAAATGGCTTGGGCAGGAAGGGGGTGTAAGTGCCCAGTAGGCAAGTGGTTAAACCAGTAGGTGGAGAGGGTGAGTGGTATTACAATTTTTCAAGTATTTTTTACTGCTGTGCTGTAAACAGCCCTAAACATCACACAATCAGGTGCCTGACCCATGTCAGGGAACATAGAGTGTTAGAAGAATAATGCACCATGCTGGCTGGACAGGGCAGGGATTTTTATGTGCAAGCCTGCCGCAGTTAAATACCAAAATACATCTTTAACAGCTCTTCTTTAACTCAGTGAAGAATGAGGTAATGCATGTTTTCCTTTTTTTATACTACAATTAAACAAAGTCTTATGTTTATTACTATTTTATCATGCTCTGCTATACATTTTCAGTTGTTGTTTCAGTAGATAATGAAATACACAAGAAAGCTATTTGTATATCTATTTATGTCTTTTATTTTAATCTATTAAGAGTTATTTGAACTACGCAGAGCATTCTAAGGCAGTATGTTACATTCTGCTCTCAACCTCCTGATGATGGTCTGTTTTGCAGCAGTTAGAAAGGAGTGGAGTCATTTACTTCTGTGCTGTCATTTTGTATTCCAAGCAGATTCACAAAATGCTTCAAGCATTACCCTTTACACAGAGATGATCATACTAGGTGCTTCAGCCTCTAACCATATTCCAGTACAGCAACCAGGCTTAACAGTTAATTGAAAAAAATATCTATTATGTGCTTTATGCATAGACATATGCATGTACACTTTAACGGCTTGTTGCTCCACTTAACTACATGATTTAACATATTTAACCAGCAGTATGCAATCGTTTTAAATAATTGAGCCATTTTGCTATTGTTTTCATTTGAATTGGTGTTCAAGGTACAAGTAATTCTATTTTCTTGTGAGATTTTAATGATTACCAGTCCCTTATAGGGATGTGTCATGCATATGTTATTAGTAAGCCTTGCATATTTAGATTTCAGTCATATAAAGCAGCATTATGATCATATTTTACATTTAAAAAGAGAGGTTGCAAGAATATGCTAATACACTTTATGCGAACATTCGCAATTGTTGTATGCATTTTTTTTGTAAAGCATAAGTGTATTCATGTGATACAGAACCAATGAATGTAGTTAAATTACTTACTAAGCTGTTTGTTTTATTATTTTAAGATAATAGAAGTTAAATTCTAAATGGTTGATATAGACAATAAATGCATTTTAGTTCCTGTATTTTTCTCTCTGGTTTTTACAATGGAAGTGAGTAATGCAGGTGGCTGGTACTTGTTTTTCAGGACCCTACTGGTTAGCTCTTCTGTAAATGGTTTCAAAGCTGAGGGAATGCATGGAATTGTCTAAAGTGATTGTAAAGGCAGAAGATTTTTTTATCTTAATACATTCTATGCATTAAGATAAAAAAAAACCTTCTGTGTACAGCAGCCTGCCTCCGCCCACTAATACTTACTTCAGCCCATCTCTATCCAGCGATGTTGCATGAGATACTAGGCTGCCTTCATTGGTTGAGACAGCAGCGGAGTGCCATTGGCTCCCACAGCTGTCAAGCAAAGTCAGTGATCCAATGAGGAGAGAGAGTGGGCAGGGCCTAGCCGGGGGCCGTGTCTGAATGAACACACAGAGCTGCAGTTTGGCTCGAGTGCCCCCATAGCAAGCTGCTTGCTGTGGGGGCACTCATCAAGAGGGAGGGGCCAGGAGAGCCAAAGAGTGACCCGAGAAGAGGAGAATCCAGGCTGCTCTATGACTGTTTTGTTTACATTGTAATCATGTGATTGCTATGACCAATCATAGCAAAATCAAATTATGCAGCCCTGCAAATCAAATTATGTAGACCAAACACAGGCTAGTAATTTAACAGATTAGGCTGTTCAAGATATATTGTGTTAATAAATGCCCCAATATATTTTATATGATCAGCATGATAAAAGCAGGCTAAAACTACAGCAGTCACATGGTAACCATATATCCATGCGTATTCTGTCAGGTTCTAGTCTGAGGCATTAAATTAAAACTAAATAAAATTATATTGTATGCTACAGTGGAACGAACCTGAATGATGACAATCATTTGTACAAGTTCTGCGTCTTTTGCCATGTGATTATTTAACCAAATTTAAGAATATATTATATAGAATATATTGGTAGCAGTATGTGGCCTGCTTTATATGTTGGATTACTTTTTAGCAGCCCAGTCCATCAAACATGAGGTTCACAAATAGAAGATTTAATTATGGGGCATCAGACTTTAGACCCAACATCACTCAGAGGCTTCTATAAACTGTTCTGTCACTCAGTACCCTCCTATTAATATATACGTGACAAAACAGTCTATAGATGCCTTTGAGTAAAGTTGGGTCTAGGGTGCGCATGCGCGGCGCTTCCAAGATGGCCGCTGTCATCTGAAGCTCCGCTCCACCACAGCCCATCACGGACCTCTGGAGCTGACAGAGCGGTCCCACCAGGCATCCACCGGCACGATCGCGCAGGGGAAACCCCCGGGATTCACCCGATGTCCGCGGGTAACGATCGGCGGCCCCACACGATCCCCATGACGGCCGCTGTACACAGGCCGAGCTATGCTAAAATGGCGGCCGCCCCACGAGGCCCACACATAACAGAGGGCCCTGAGGACTCCATCGCTGACCAAGACCTGGGCCCCCCGCCCTCTCCAGGTACTGTGCCCTCACCTCTGCCCCAGGCATCCTCACCAGCATCCACTGAATCCCTTTTACTCAGCCTGCACTCTGGCCTCCCATCCACCCCCATGATGGATCCCCACACAGGCCTGTTACTTTCTGTCTGTGAGGCTCATGAGGCATCCCCCACCCCAACTGACTTTCCCTCTATGATGGAAGCTTTTGCTCAAATGCTATCCAAAAGTCTGGCTCTGAATGCAGCACAAATAACCTCATATATCCACGCTGACTTACAACAATTTGGGATGAGAGTAGACTCCATTGAACTGAAAGCTGACAAAGCAGTTGCTAGGATCAATCAAAATTCTGCAAGACTCCAGGATGTGCAGGATCAGCTTGAAACTGCCTATGCGAAGATCGATGACCTCGAAAATAGGTCAAGACGCTATAATTTTCGGGTCAGGGGGCTCCCTGAATCTGTAAAAGAGGTGCATACTGCCATTAAAACCCTCATCTCTGATCTCATCCCTGGGATTCCAGAATATCGCCTCGAGCTCGACAGGGCCCACAGAACTCTGCAGCCCCCCCGCACAGATGGCCTCCCAAGGGACATTATAGTGAAGCCTCATTTTTACTCGGTGAAGGAGGAGGTGATGAGGAAGGCCAGAAATTCTAATAACCTGACGCTGCAGGGACACAAAATCCAGATCTTTACGGATCTGTCCCCTTACACTGTTCAGAAACGAAGAGCCCTGAAGCCACTGATTCAACTGCTGATGGACAATGAAATCCATTACAGATGGTCCTTCCCCCTGCGTCTAAACTTTTCCTACAAGAACAAAAGCTGCAGCTTCTCTACTTTCGCAGAAGGAGAACGGCTCCTGCTACAGCTTGGCCTACTCCCACAGGATCCACCATCTTCGCACACAAACAGAGGGAACCCTGCCTCCACGAAAAGACCTCCTCCAGCTAGCCCGCTGCAACCCTCTTGGCTGAAACAGAACTCCAAGCGATCGAAAGAAGCTCTCCCTCCTTGACTCTCGGCCCTCCGCCAACAGATCAGGGCCCTGATCTGAGTTACTACCACTTGCCTTTGTTTTATTGTGGGGGATGCCGCCCCCCCCCCTGGGTTCATGGCCCTCCTTTTCTTTATTTTATTTCTTCTGAGCAGTAGGTTGGTGCTGTTTGAGAGACTGGGACAATTTTTCTCTTGGGCTTGGGAGGAGGGGAGAGATTCTATCCCTCGATGCACATGGGGGAGCATCATACATGTATAGTTTATGGTTAGAGCTCTCTACTCATGTTCACTCCCCTCCCCTCCTATGTTATTAGATTCTGCATCCCAGCCTGTACATGGCAAGCACACTATGGGTATTATTTATTTTTATTTAGATATATATATTTTTTTCCCCCCATTTTATGGGTGTTTGATTGCCTTATCTATAGGAATTGTTCTCTTATTTTTGGGGCCCTGGGGGGGGGATGAGGTTTACTCTCCCACTTCATGGAAAGTATACCCCCAGGATGGAGGGTTGTTACTGGTTCTCTCCCGGACCTGGGGCGTGGGTTTCCCCGGTCTCCTCTTTGAGGATGGGTTTCTGGGGTAACTACGTGTTCTGGGGCAAACTAGTTACACTGTTTATTTAAGCTATTAATGTTTTCTTTTCTGTCATCGGGAAGCTCTGTCTTATGATCATAATAGACCCACACGAGGTCTTTAGTTAGCATGTTATGAGGCACTGGGGCTGTGGTGGATCCAGTGCGCCTCCCATTGAGCCGAGGAGTACCTTGAGTAACCTTGGACTCTCTCCGGAGTCCCTGTACTTCGGATAATCCAGTCCGTTTGGTTGTAAAGGTAGGAAGATTTATCCTTCCTACCTTTGGGGTGGGGTGGGGTCGGGGGACCCCCAAGTTCATTTATACCATTATCATTTTGTGTTTCTCTTTTTTTTGGTACAAATTTATCAATGCTTATCTCTCTTATTTCCTTTCATTTCTCTCTCTTCTCCCCTTCCCAATTTCCTCTTGCACTCTATTGTAGGTTCTCATGTTTCTCAAGGTTGTCTCTGGATTCCTATCCCAGGCCCGAGTGAGGGGTACTCTCCGTCCTCTGAGCTTCTTCAAAAGTTCTCTTCACTTAACAAAGGTAAGACACAGATCTACTGGGTAGCTCTCTCCCCTCTGAACCATGACAAATACAAGTAACCCTCTCCTCAATCTCAAAATTATTTCACACAACACGCAGGGACTCAACTCCCCTGTCAAGCGTAGGAAACTCCTACAATCCTATCACTCCATGCACGCAGATATCCTGCTATTGCAGGAGACACACTTCCCGTCTACCTACAAACCCACATTCCTCCATCAACATTATCCCCAATTATTTCTGGCTTCGGCCAAAAACAAAACAAAGGGAGTAGCCATTTGTTTTGCTAAACATATTAATATGTCCCAGCCGGAGACTATTGTAGATCCCCATGGTCGATTCGTGTTAGTATTTGGATACATAGATGGTGCGCTATACACCTTTATCTCATACTATTCCCCTAATAAGCAGTGATGTAAGTAACTGAGTTAAAATAAACTGAGTTACGTAACTCAGTTACTTTAGAGGGTAACTAGTAATCTAACTGATTACTTTTCCCCTCATGGTAACTCAGTTCCCATTACTTTAGCTTAGTTACCCCAATTACATCTACCATCACTAGATGGCAGTAGTGTACTTCCGGTGTCCGGCCAAAAAAGTTCCCCCGCCGGATAAGGACCCCCCTGTACTGCGCAGGCGCAGCGCTTGCGCAGTACGAAGGATTACGGAGCTTCCGAAAATTGCCGAACCTAAACAGCTCTGAGTGAACTCTACACAGCGCAGGCGCAGTTAACATGTAATTGTACGAGGCGATGCCGCACGCTCCTGATGCTCGTGCAAGGGGCGTCTATCGTGTAACTAAGGGGCGAGTCTAGTATTACTGTAACCAAGGGGCGCATTTATTATTATTGTTATATATCGAGCTCTGCCCATTATTTTAACATTCACCCTCTTCTGTAGAAATCCGGCCCTTACACAATGTAATAATAATAGACCTGCCCCTTGCTTACACGATATAACAGAACTGCCCCTTGGTTATAGTAATAATAGAGCAGCTCCTTGGTTACACGATATATAACAATAATAAATGCGCCCCTTGGTTACAGTAATACTAGACCCGCCCCTTAGTTGCACGTATAGAATATTTAAAAAAAAAAGTCAGTTACTTTGCTGAGTAACTAATTACTTTTCCAATGTAGTAACTGAGTTACTAACGCAATTACTTTTTGGGAGAAGTAATTTGTAACTTAACTAAATTACTTTTTTAAAGTAAGATGACCAACACTGCTAATAAGGGTCAGAAGTCCTTCTTCGAATCTATGCTACGTACTTTACGAGCACACCTGAAAGGGACTGTCTTTATAGGAGGTGACTCTAACACAGCCTTTGACTTCACTTTAGACAAATCAGCTGCTGGGAGATCATTCTCAAAGCGTCCGTTGAAACAAAGTACTAAAATAGCCACCCTCCTTCATGACGAAGGGTTGATTGATGTCTGGAGGGAAGTCAATCCACACACAAAAGACTATACTGACTTCTCGGCCCCACATAACTCTTTTGCCAGGATAGACCACATCTTCACGCGTTCCCATACAATTTCACTCATAATTAGGTCTAAAATCATAGACTCCTCATTGTCTGATCACGCTGTGGTTACTGTGGAGGCCAGGAGGGTGGAAGGCCCGAGAGGACCCCCTCGCTGGCGTCTGCAGGAATCCCTCCTCAGTGATCCAATCCAGTGTAAGGTTCTGGAAAAGGCCATTAAAGAGTATTTCCAATTGAATCAGACAAGCGAGGTCACCCCTGCCACAGTCTGGGCAGCACATAAATCGGTCATCAGGGGACACATCATTCAAATAACCTCGAGACTCAAAGCTGACCTGCTTAAACTTACTGCAGAATACAAATCACTAGCGAAGGCACACAAAACTAACCCTTCTCCTGAGTCGCTGACGAACCTTGACAAGGCCCATACTCTCCTTAACCTATCCCTAACGACAGCAGCTGAAAGACATCTGAGATGGACTGGTGCTAAATTCTATTCCCAGACTGACCGGATGGGTTCAAGACTAGCAGCGAAAATCAGTCCTAAACAACGATACCTAGCCTTTCCTAAAATAAAGACCTCTTCAGGGGATCTGACTCGGAACCCAACCAAAATAATGGAAGCGTTTTCTCACTTCTATTCAGACTTATACAAACCTCTCAAGAACGCACCTCAACAAATACGGGGCAAATTTTTTGATAACATTCCTTTGCCCACCCTATCTAAGGACCATAGTGACCTCATGGACAGCCCATTCTCTGCAGAAGAAATATTAGACACCATCCACTCCCTTAAAACTGGCTCTGCCCCTGGCCCTGATGGCTTCTCAACAGGCTATTACAAGAAGTTTGGACCCCACCTGACCCCTCATATGGCCAGACTTTTTAACTATCTCAGGGATGGAGCCCCTTTGGGGCCTGATCTCAACTCTGCCTATATTTCCGTTATCCCGAAGCCGGATAAAGACTCTAGCGAATTGGGCAACTACCTCCCTATATCTCTTATAAACAACAATATTAAAATAATGACCAAGACCCTAGCAAACAGAATGGGGAGCTTCATTTCAGCATATATACACAAGGATCAGGTGGGCTTCATTCCTGGGAGACAGGGTCCGGATCAGATTCGCAGGACAATAGATATCATTTCACTTCTCAAATCAAGATGGGATGGGGGGCCCCCTCAACATGGTTTTCTCCTCTCCATAGATTTACATAAGGCCTTTGATTCTGTAGACTAGGCTTACTTAACTGACGTCTTACGGAGATGGGGCTTTGGTCCTTACTTTCTGAATCTAATAAATCCCTTTATTCGATTCCAACTGCGCAAGTACGTCTCTTGTGTAGGTTTTCAGAATCTTTTTCAATACGCAGTATTGTTCACGCAGTAAAGATGACCCTTCTCTCCCGTCTTTTGTACTTATTTTGCTCCCTCCCGATCCCAATAAAGAAACAGGTACTAAGCAAATTTCAGTCAGAGATTGTCTGATTTATATGGGGTCGCAAAGGGTATAGATGTCCCTCTAGCATTCTTTATCGCATAAAAACTCAAGGGGGTCTAGGCCTACCTAATTTGTGGGGATACTACCAAGCTGCGCAACTGGCTCAAATTTCGGTGGTCTTCTCGAAGGGACCGAAGCCTGAATGGCTCTCGATGGAACGTTATGCTATCCCTCTGAATACCATTGACTACCTTCTTTTGTGCAACCCAAAACTCAGGCCAGCCATTTTGTCACCCACCCTATCTCACTCCATGACCTTGTGCTCCAAGCTCTACTCTCGACAAATTCTGATCTCACCCATGAAACCATTAGCCCATCTATTCCATAACATGGACTTTACACCAGGAATGTCCATCAAATCTTTTCAATGGTGGACAGACAAAGGCCTTTATAGGATTGGTCATTTTCTCTCCTCCAAGGGCCCGATTACGCTTTCACACTTTAAGAGGAAACTTGACATGCCAAATTCCAAAATATTCAGGTTCTCACAAATCTCCCACTACCTACATTCCATTTGGCCGAATACACAAGATCCCCCCACAATAACTCCCTATGAAAACTGGTGCTCCAACACAGAGGTTCAGAGGGGAGGGATATCTTTGATCTATAATGCCCTTATGTCACATTCAGACAAACCAACCTACGCTCTGGCCTGGGAGGAGGACACAGACAATACCTGGACTTTACAAGACTGGTACCGTGCGTCTACACGTGCATACAAAGGCATCCTTAACATTTCCCTTATTGAAGCTAGCATTAAGGTAATGACTAGATGGTACTATGTCCCTGTTAGACTGGCGGCTATCTTTCCAGGAACCTCCCCACTATGCTTTAGAGGTTGTGACTTAGAAGGTACGATGATCCACACGTGGTGGAATTGTCCACGCATCAGATCCTTCTGGCAGAAAGTATTCCGCACAATTAGTACCATCACGAAAGTAACAATATCTCCTAACCCCAATATAGCATTATTGAATGCCAATATTGTGGCGCTTCCTAAACATTCTCAGGTGTTGTTTTTTTTCATTTTTGTTAGGGGCCAAAGTTACAATCGCTAAAGCCTGGAAGAAACCCAGAGCCTCCCTCCAGGGATTCAGGAGAAAGGTCTCCTGGATCATGGCACAAGAACAGATTGTGGCAAAACTACATGACAAAATGGAAAATTTTTATTACATCTGGGAACCCTGGGCCACACACTGTAATATTCCTCTCCTTCCTGGAATGTCATAGGAATCTGTGGGAACTCCTAACCTGCATTAAACCTACCCCTTGTCTTCTCTTTCCCCTTTTCTCACCTTTTTTCTTCCTCTCCTGCTGGGGACACTCTGCTCCTGACTACCTGTCAAATTATTCCAGTTTCTCTTTGGAATCTGGAGAACCGTTGCGATAGTCGCAGGCATGCTTCTCAGAGCCCAGGTAAGGTGCTTTCGATACAAGGGCTGTGGTCGACATTACCCGACCGTACACTGGGAGTCATGAGCACCATGGACGGCATCAGGGTAAGGTCGGCTACTCCACAGAAGTATTGGGGCGGGGACACCCCAGGGACTCCACGCACCTCCACAGTACTGATCCCAATGGGGTGGGGTGCATGGGTCTTTGAGGGACAGCCATCCACTTGCTATGGCCCTGACTTACAATCTTGGAGCTCCACACCATTACTTCCTGCTATTTCTGCACCTTACGTCCACACTGAGCAGACAGCTAATTTAGGTAATGACCAGGTACCTGTTACTATCTTGTTCCATGCGAATGTTGAAGTAGTAATGGATATTTTGATTTTCGTTTATTATTACTGTACCATGGATTGTTATACATATTCAGTATTGTTTTGTCTGAAAAATTTTCAATAAAAATTATTTGAAGTTAAAGTTGCGTCTAAAGAGTAATGTCCCTTCTTCTATTCATGGCCTGTGAACCCCATGTTTGTCCTCTATATGGGAATCCCCCGTAACTACCATTGTGCAGGCATGAGCATCGCAACATAATTATGTCACGCATGCAATGACGTTGGATGCTGCTTGCGTAATGATGCCAACCGGAAGTGGAGGGCTTAGCGGCCATATTGATTATAAATAGAGAAGACATGAAATGGTGCCACAATTTTGCTGCATGTTTTAACTTATCACACCCTTATCACACCCCTGACAAAGCTTTCCCTATAAGAGGGCAAAAACATGTCAGGTTCTTTATGTCACAGATGTTTTTGGTTTATTGGTGGACCACATGGTTCTTCAAAGAGGGGGTTGGGGACTCCAGATTTTTTCCTCTCGGTAAGTGAGCTATGAGCCTGGTCAGTAAGTAATGTAAGAACTAGTTCAGGCAGCTTAGATAAGCCCTTCAGTACCCAGTAAGGATGGGCCCGGTGTTCGATTCGAACCCATGTTCGAATCGAGCACCGGGCGTTCGCTCGCTCGGCGAGCCCAGAACTATTGGGGCCGCTCGCATCAAATTCGTGTGATGCGAGCGGCCCCGCAATGCATTGCGGCCCACGCAGTGCAATGCTGGCTGATGATTGGCCAAGCATGCACTGTGACTCCGCATGCTTGGCCAATCACAGCGCCGGCAGCGAGGAGAGCCATAATTGGCTACAGGCAGGATGCCTGTAGCCAATTATAGCTCAGGGGCTTTAGTACACGCCCCACGGTATAAGTGCCGGCGGCCTCGCATATTCTGTTTCAGTCAGTGTCAGCGTGTCAGTATGCTGCTGACAATATGTGCTTTATTTCTGGGGATATGTGTGTGCATGCTGTTAGAACAGCATTGCAGTATCACATCTGGGGGGTGTCTATAGGTGGCCTGTGAAGGGGGGCAGGTTTCCTGTGCTTAGAACTTTCCCTGCAAAAAAGTGTCATTTTTGCAGGAAAAAAGCTATTTAAAAGCACTCGCGGCTAATGAATTGATGGCTCCTGTAACACAGAGAACTGTCATTCATTGATAAAAAAAAAAAAAAAAAAGCGTAGGGGTCCCCCCTAATTCAATAACCAGGCCCTTCAGGTCTGGGATGGATATTAAGGGGAACCCCAGCCCCAAAAAAAAAATAAAAAAATGGCGTAGGGTCCCCCTCAAAATCCATACCAGACCCTTATCCGAGCACGCAACCTGGCAGGCCGCAGGAAAAGAGGGGGGGACGAGAGCGGCCCCCCCTCCCGCTTGAACCGTACCAGGCCACATGCCCTCAACATTGGCAGGATGCTTTGGGGGTCTAAGACCCCCAAAGCACCTTGTCCCCATGTTGATGAGGACAAGGGCCTCTTCCCCACAACCGTGCCCGGTGGTTGTGGGGGTCTGCGGGCGGGGGCTTATCGGAATCTGGAAGCCCCCTTTAACAAGGGGACCCCCAGATCCCGGCCCCCCCCTGTGTGAAATGGTAAGGGGGTACAAAAGTACCCCTACCATTTCACCAAAAAAGTGGCAAAAATGGTAAAAATGACAGGAGACAGTCTTTGACAATTCCTTTATTAAAATCTTCTTTCTTCTTTCTTCATCCTTCGGTTTCTTCATCTTCTCCTTCCGTCTTCTCCTTCCGTCATCTTCTTCCATCTTCTTCTTCCATTTTCTTCTTCCTCCGATCCGCTTCTTCTTGCGCTGGTCTTCTCGTCCTTCTCGTCCGGCATCTTCTTCCGTCGGCGTCGGTGTCGGTGTCTCTGTCTCTTCTTGGGCCGCTCCGCGCAATGGGAGGCTCCCGCTGTGTGAGGCTCCGCTCCGTCTGACAGGTCTTTTATAATGGAGGGCACCTGGTGACCCCGCCCCCTCTGACGCACGGGGACGTCATGGGAAATTCCATGATGGCTTTCCCCATGACGTCAGAGGGGGGCGGGGTCACCAGGTGCCCTCTGTTTTAAAAGACCTGTCAGACGGAGCGGATCCTCACACAGCGGGAGCCTCCCATTGCGCGGAGCGGCCCAAGAAGACACCGACACCGACACCGACGCCGACGCCGACGGAAGAAGATGCCGGATGAGAAGGACGAGAAGACCAGCGCAAGAAGAAGCGGATCGGAGGAAGAAGAAAATGGAAGAAGAAGATGGAAGGAGAAGATGAAGAAACCGAAGGATGAAGAAAGAAGAAAGAAGATTTTAATAAAGGAATTGTCAAAGACCGTCTCCTGTCATTTTTACCATTTTTGCCACTTTTTTGGTGAAATGGTAGGGGTCCCCTTGTTAAAGGGGGCTTTCAGATACCGATAAGCCCCCCGTCCGCAGACCCCCACAACCACCGGGCACGGTTGTGGGGAAGAGGCCCTTGTCCTCATCAACATGGGGACAAGGTGCTTTGGGGGTCTTAGACCCCCAAAGCATCCTCCCAATGTTGAGGGCATGTGGCCTGGTACGGTTCAGGCGGGAGGGGGGGGCGCTCTCGTCCCCCCCTCTTTTCCTGCGGCCTGTCAGGTTGCGTGCTCGGATAAGGGTCTGGTATGGATTTTGAGGGGGACCCTACGCCATTTTTTTGGGCTAGGGTTCCCCTTAAAATCCATACCAGACCTCAAGGGTCTGGAAAGGATTTTGAGGGGGACCCTACGCCATTTTTTTTGGCTGGGGTTCCCCTTAATATCCATCCCAGACCTGAAGGGCCTGGTTATTGAATTTTGGGGGACCCCTACGCTTTATTTTTTTTCATTTTTTTTTTATGAATGAGTTTCAATGAATGACTGTTCTCTGTATTACGGGAGCCGTGAATTAACATTAGCCGCGAGTGATTTTAAATAGCTTTTTTACTTTCAAAAATGACACTTTGCGCAGAGACAGTTCTAAACACGGGAAACATGCGCCCCTTCACAGGCATACTATAGACACCCCCCAGGTACGAAATTTAAAGGAATATTACATTTTTATTGTTTCAATTTAAGCATTATTAAAATCACTGCTCCTGAAAAAATGGACGTTTTTAAAACTTCTTTTTGCATTGATACATGTCCCCTGGGGCAGGACCCAGGTCCCCAAACACT
Organism: Lithobates sylvaticus; assembly: GCA_028564925.1. Lineage (NCBI taxonomy): Eukaryota > Metazoa > Chordata > Amphibia > Anura > Ranidae > Lithobates > Lithobates sylvaticus. Next base: position 100,121,269 of record CM053036.1, read on the forward strand.
TTTTATGACATTAACATGCATATTAGCCTTTAAAATTAGCACTTTTAATTTCGAGCGTTCGCATCCATTATAACTAATAGCGTTCTAAAGCTCGCACGGACTTTAGGTCCGTTCGGGGGGTTCTGGTGCGAGCCGAATGGGGGGGTGTTCGGCTCATCCCTAGTACCCAGTAACTAGTATTGTTGGGGACAATTGTGCATCCCTCACTGTCTATGTCTCTGCAGATGATGCATGGTAGCCCATAGGGCAAACCAGCAGACACAGATATATATTGCAGAACTGCCGCTCTAATAGCTCTCCTCCTGGTTGTGAAAGGAAAGGTGGTGCCTTTGGTTGACGCTCCTGGCACCAATTATAGTTTTACAATTTTGTATTTTCAACTTTTTCACCTTCTCTTAAATTCTGACTTCAAACTTTCATTGCTAGGATTGATTTATCAGATTTTTAGAATGCCTGAATTGAGTTCTCTCTCTGTCTTTTTCCTTGCACTGCACTGTGAACAACTGGACATTTTCCCCTACTGTACCCGGAACTCTGTCATGCTGCTCAGATACACTGCACTACAACTCCTGCAACTAAAATACAACACTTTCTTGGCTAAAGGTGCATATGATCTCTGACGGAATATTGGGATTTTACGAGCAAAAGATATATGCATCGTAGCACAGGACACGTCTCCTCCCTTCAAGTACCTGTGCTGTCTCTATCCAGCTTATCAGCATAAGGCTGTCATTTTCAACCCTATCCTGCATCTCCTTTTATGACACCCTTGTTAACAAAATAGATGCCCTAATCATATGCTTTTATCTTCCCTTGACACCTTTGCGCCATTAAAAACTCGAACTGTCTCATTCTGACGTGGTATAATTACTACCTGCGATCAATGAAGGCAGTCTCATGGAGACTTGAGCATAGGTGGCTCTATTCTGGCAGGTTTAGAAGGATCATTTGTGTGTCTATAAGGGGAAAATTTAGATGGCTAGGTCAAAATATTTCTCTCAAGCCATTGAAAATAATCTTACCTACCCAAGACAACTCTTCTGCACCATCAATAGATTATTAAAACATCATTAGATGCAATATGTTTGTTTTATTTTAGGACCAACCTCAGGTTCAATGATTCTATTGTATGAGGATTTTTTTAATAATGCGAGGAATACGTCGTTATACAATATTTATGTTTTCTTGCATCATGCTTTTTATATGTTCATTGCCATGTATGTTTACTATTATGTATACATTCCAAATTGCATGCTCTCCTGTGTGTTTTAGACAAATAAATGTATCCATATTACACTGTCTTATCTTTGAGCCCTCTCATGCATACCTTATTCAAAGTCCCCAAAAAAAAATCCCCCCTTTTTTCTTCATATAACAGGGATGGAGATATATGTTTACATATTTCTCATTCAAAGTCCCAAATCCCTATAGTTTTTCCCTATTAAAACATCATTGTCCCTCAACATTACCAGCCCCAACACAACTCTGTAACACATTCTTTGATTTTTTCTCCTCAAAAATTTACAAAATAAGGCATCAAATTCTTACCACACAGCAGAAGTTTAGACCTCACATTACAAGAGGTCTAAAACCGCATTTGGATGAATCAAGTTTCATACATGAATGAATGGATGGATGGCTCCAAACCACTTGATCTTTCAGCTGTCAGTGTTTCAGATCCCCTTCACACAGACCTGATTTTATCACCATGGTTACATACTAAAAAAAAGAATAAAAATATCCCATAGTGAAGTACTGTATAGTGATTTATTAAAACCAAATAGAAAGATACTCACAAAGAGCAATATGTGCATTAAAAGACAGCACCACCAATGCTTTGGGCGGTTGCAATGATGTCACTGCTATTATTTGCCCGATGTACATTTTGTTCAATGGAACATCTTCCTGGGGCATCAGAGTAGTGTGAATAGAGGCAGTAGATCTTTATAGAACACAGGCTAGCCACCCCCAGAGGGTGCTCATCCTATCCAAACCTCTCCATAGACCAAATACACTTAGTTGGATCATTCAATGCGTCCATCTCAGAAATCCAAGGAAAAAACTGAAAAATATTATTAAAAATATTAAGCTAAAATAAAAAAAGTTGCCAATAGTAATATTCCAAATATCCAGACAAATTTAATCATATACATTTGGATATGCATATAGCGCCATTGGTTTACATAAAAATAACAACACATTTTTATGTATATATAAACACATGGATTAGGACTAAAAATATATTTTAAACTAACTAGATTATAACTCATTTGGGTGAGACTGTAGCACATAAAGATATTAATTATAATCACCAGCAATAAATTATTATGCAAATATAAATGCATTAATTCAGGTCCACACTATAAAGTTTACTACAAATACTGATATTAATAGATTAGATACTAATTTTAGGGAAAATTTGTAAAATTAAAAGAAATCAAAATCAAAAGATGAAAATAATAATAAAAATAAATTAAATACAAGTAAAAAATGTAATTTAATTGAGCAGTACTTAACTATTATTAATAAAACTGTTATTGTCCCACTGAACATTTAATCCTAATGGATTATAAAACTTCAGTTGGTAAATCCCACGTGTTTCCCTGTGCGAGATTTGTCTCACATTATTGCTTCCTTTCCACTGTGCCCTAAAGTTCTCTATTCACACCACCTTTAAACAAGTGGGGTCCCTACGATGATGCAGGACAAAATGTTTATAAAGGCTATGGCTTTTCAATCCTTTCCGAATATTAGTTAAATGCTCCCCAATTATAACATGCAGTGCTCTTTTTGTCCTACCCACATACTGCAGGTGGCATGAGCACTCAAGGAGATAGACAATATTCTTGGTAGAACTAAACTAAACAATTTTTTATACTTTTTGGGCAATGGTAGACTTAAAAGATTTTGTCCTGACAGTATTATGTCCACAACATTTACAAACTGGACCCTTCTTACATGGAAAGAAGCATTTAGGATTAGTCAGGGCTTTTCTAAAAATTACCTTTGGTTTGTCAGGTAGCATAGGTCCCAACACCCTATCATTCTTAAAGAGGAGGTCCAGCCCCCCCACGAAAAATTAAAAGTCAGCAGCTACAAATACTGCAGCTGCTGATGTTTAATATATGGACACTTACCTGTCAAGGGAGCCCACAATGTCGGCACCCCATCAGGATGTATCTTTGGATCAGCTGTCGGGTGCAGCCGCCGCCATTCCTGGTGAGGGAACCCGGGAGTGAAGCCTTTCGGCTTCATAGCCGATTCCCTACTGCATATGCATAAAACACAGTGTGCTTTCTAATTGTGCCAGCCGTGGAGGAAGGCAAGGGGGGGTCGAAAGACTGCACCGTGGCACTGTCTCCGGAAGTGGGGAACGGTACCTGTCAAAAACAGGTACCCGTTCCCCCTGAAAGGTGCCAAATGTGGCACCAGAGGGGGTGAGGAGACGACTAAGCGGTAGTTCCACTTTTGAGTGGAACTCAGCTTTAAATACATCCCAATGTTTCCTTATACACTTCAGTACAGGACACGTTTACCCACTTCCTGCCCAGGCCAATTTTCAGCCTTTAACGCTGTTGCACTGTGAATTTTTAATATTTTTTTTTAACACAAATAGAGCTTTCTTTTGGTGGTATTTATTTTGACCAGAGCACTGACTGTGCAGTCTTTTAATGCACATATTACTTTTTGTGAGTATCTTTCTATTTGGTTTTAATAAATCGTTGAACAGTACTTCACTATGGGATGCTTTTATTATTTTTTAGTATGTACCTATGGTGATAAAATTGGATTTGATGAACACATTTGAGGTCATCTTGTGGCTTAGTATCTGTGTGAGGGGGATCTGAGGCACTGACAGCTGAAAGATCAAGCAGTTTGTAACCATCTATTCATTCATCCATGTGGGATTTTTGTTCATTCAAATACAGTTTTAGACCTCTTGCAATGTGAGGTCTAAACTTCTGGTAAGCTGTCTTTTTATCACATGGTGGTTGGTGCACTTTGGATCTATCAAGACTTTCTTTACAGTGGACTTTTTCATAGTTATCCCTGTTGGACTTTTTCGTTTATTTTTGTTTCAATTTACAATTTATTACGATACTTCACTTGTTACGATAATTCACAGTGCAAGTGTTTATTGAAATAGATGCCTCTAAATACCTTCTTTTTTGAGATCTTCAGGATGGTCACATGACTCCCGGCCACCCTGCTACTCCGATCCCTGGGCTACAGCAGGAGGGGCTGAGCCCTTCCACTGATGTCAGCTGGGAGGTCACGTGACCGCTGTGTTTGCTACTCAGCCCCTTCCACTGTAGCCCTGGATCAGAGTAGCAGAGCAGCCAGAAGTCACGTGATCATCCTGCAGATGAAAAAAAAAGGTATTTAGAGGCATCTATTTCAATAAACACTTGCACTGTGAATTATCGCTGGATAAAGGAGAGGGGCTGACAGTGAATTGTTTTATTAAGGTTACAAACACTTTAAACTAGCATCATATATCACCCTTGGATTTTTTAATTTAGACTGAAGTGCAGTTCCATTTATAGATAGGTTACCAAGACTGGCCTTACATAATTGATGGGAGGTTCCAATAAACATGACTTCAGTCTTGTCTCAGTTTAATTGAAGGAAATTGTGCACCATTAATTTATTTATATCACAAATATAATTAAATAGGAGAGATGCAGCACAAGCAGCCAAAGTAGAATCCAGTTCAGTGTGGATGTATATCTGAGTGTCTTCAGCATAGAAGTGATAATTAATCCCATGTGATCTAAGCAGTTGGCCAAGTGGAAACATGTAAATGACAAAGAGTAAGGGACCCAAGATTAAGCCCTGAGAAACACTGAACTTGAAACACCGAACTTGACTAGCACAGACTGGAATCCGCCAAGAGAAACAAGGTGACAGTGATCAGTAAGATATGACTTCAACTATTTCAGAGCCAATTCTGAGACTCCAAATATGGTTTTAAGGTGAGATAGTAAAAGATTGTGGTGACCGACCTGAAGATATCTGAAATATTTATTTAGAGGCTTCGTTTTCAATAAACACTTGATCTGTGCATTACCACTGGATAAAGTAAAGGGGCAGGCAGAGATATTTATTACAATTTACTACTAATAGCAGCAGGAGAGGGGTGGAGACAGTTCACACAGACACACATAGCTGAGAGGCGGGGGGAGAGGACCGAGAAGGTAAGAGGAGAGCTGCGGAGGACCTAGGCACGTAAACTGATCATGGTGTCAGGGCTCAGCAGGGAGGATCAGCCAGGTTTGTTACAGTTTAGAGAGAGGCAAGTTAGACAGCACAAGCACTGTGCTGTTTAACCTGCTATAAGGGAACAGGATCCATTTTTTTTTTTTAGGGTTACAAACACTTTAACCTTTGATCCACATGTACAAAATGTTGTCAGAACATCTGTTTTCCACTTGAGAACATTGTTCAGCTGAGTCCTATACAGTCATACACTGTAGCTGAAAAGCTGATTTATACATTTGTGTTATCTCAACTTTACTACAATGCTATACTTGCTGGTGTACTCACTAGATCTGGTACCCCTATTCTGGAGTCCTTGCACTGACTACCTGTCAGGTTTTGCATAGACTTTAAGAGTCTCTTGCTCGCTTATAAGGCTCCTTATGGCTTGGAACCAAACTATCTGTCAAAACTTGTATCAACTTACTCTCCCCCCTTGTAACCTCCACTTCTCAAATTTTGTTTTTTTGTGTGTCCCCCCTACTCACCTACACTTGATGGGAGACAGAGCCTTCTCCTGTTATGCTCCAAAACTCTGGAATTCACTTCCAAAGAACATCAGAGAGCCATTTTCTCTAAACTCATTCACATCAAAATCTAAAAACTTTTTCTTTAGGCAAGCTTTCATGTAATTGTCCCTTTTTTTCCTTTGTTTTATCTTGTGTATTTCTTGTGTTGTCTTTGTAAAGCACTTTGAGAAGCTACCTTTATTGCTGCTATAGAAAAAAAAGTTTATTATTATTACTACTAGAGCTTATGAGCCATTATCAACTCAGGGAGTTATTTCCAGCTATCAATAAGAGGCTATTGGAGCCCCTACCACTCTGTATAAGTGAAATATAAACAAACATAGGGATTAATTTACCAAAGGCAAATAGACTGTGCACTTTTGAAAGTGCAGTTGCACTCTGTAAGTGCAGTTTCTCCAGAGCTTAGTAATTTTTTTTTTTCTTGCATGTTATTGGGTGTTCTTTTTAAGGTTTTACCTCATCTACTAAGCTCTGGGAGAACTGTACTTGCAGGGTGCAACCTCTCTTTACAAAGTGCACAGTCTATTTGCCTTTAGTAATTCAACCCCAGTGTTCATTTTATATATTTTTAATGAAGTCCTAATAAAAGTTACGTTTTAACCCGGTGGCTATTTGGTGCATGGGTATGCACATCCCTGTTTTGATTTGAGCTTATGAATTGTCACATATAGGTATATTTGTACAATTTGTATCAATCAGGCTTTTTAAGTTTAGGATACAACAAACATCCTCTATTTTCTTCACTGCATTGAGAAGAGGTATTTTTTTAGTTCACAGAAGATTGCTGGGAAAAAAATACTGTATATTCTCGTTTGAGATATCAGTTCACTGTAGAGGAAGTTACAAGAACACTGGAATTCCAGTGAGGATACATGGTATTTTTCAGTACTTGCACAATTCAGTTACCACGTCTAAGGAAAGGTAACCTATAATGTATTCAATTCTTATTTTTGGGTTTAGATATACTTTAAAAACATTCTGACTGTTTTAAATGGCTATTAAAATAAAATCAAAAAATTGTGATCATTTTTTTTCTTTATTTCTTTTAGGCCTTCTGGTCAACATTTGTCATTTGGGTCTAACTTCAGTAAGTAAACTGTAGTAAAACAGCATGTGTTTTAAGGTGTGATACTTTCCCTTGTAACCCTGCTGCCTTGGGCATTGGCTCACCAGGGTCATAATGTTAAATGCATCCCTGGCAAAATAATCCAAGTGTAAGTCCTTATAATGCTTTTGAGCTGCTCTTTTTTATTAATTCTGAGAGGAATAGAAGTATAACTCAGACTCAACGCCGCGAAACAATGCATACCAATTTTCTGGAGAACTACTACAGTACCGACACTTCGTGAGTGGTTCCAGCGTATAGATAGGATCTCAGAAATAGAGAACATTATCCACCAGGCCAAAGATACCCCAAACTCTTACACAGCCATATGGGCCGGCTGGTTGCATTTTAAGGAATCGCAATCGTACACAGAATTTCTCAATTCCACTTGATCTCACCCCCTTCTTATCAAAATTTCCGAACGCACCCTCAACGTTGAGGCCCACGGATTCCGTCATGCCACTACTACAAGCCACTACCAAAAAGGTGCTCTTGGCTCTGACTTGTTATCCTCTCAGAGACTACCCCCCTCTTCCTGTTGTACCCGGTCTCCCCCACATACATCCGTTCACATTGTTACATTACAAACTTTCCTGCTAAATACCGGTCTACCAAGGTCCTAATAGATAACGACACCCATCAGACGTTAACACTATGACTAACTAGTTCTTCTTTACTGTTATCTTTATTTCTTGAAAATGGGCATCCCTGCTCCCCTTGCACAGCGAGTTCCCTTTGGGGTGTAAGGTTGGAGCAGGTATGGCCATAAACTGCATTATATGAGGTGTCCCAGGGGTTATGTCAGTTTATCTCTGTTGACGTACTTGCTGACACCAATTACTACTTATGTTATTTTTCCTATATCACGGTGTTCACACTTCTAGAGCTCAAATGTCCTCCCCTCGATTTAAGATACAATATTCTTGGATTTGAAAAGTTGCTCTTATTTCAGAGACTAGCTGGTTTAACATACTCTGTAACCCTAGAAGTGTACATCCATGCTTACGGATTAGGACTGTTCAGTTATTGTTTATTGTCATTATACATTTGTATTTGCATTTAAATATTCAATAAAATTATTTGAAACAAAAAAAAAAGATAACACACCGAAGGTACCTTACCCCCTACATGTTAGCGTCCATATACAAAACAAGTTCATCATTAGGCTGGTGTGGCTCCCTGGGTACCCTTTTACATAGCCTTTGGGCATGTAATAGCATTCGTAGTTTCCGGCAGAAAACATTTCAATGATTTCGAAAGGCCTCAATTTTGCGGTATAGTAGCCAATATCTTACTCTCAGCCAAGTTAATTCTCACCAGGCATTGGAAACAAGAAATGGCTCCTAACCTGTCAGAGGTTACCAATGTTACCCAACAACATTATTTATATGAAAAATCCTTGATTCCACACCTAAGTTCTTCCCGTGCCTTCGAACACATATGGGGATCGTGGGTTTCCAGGTATCCACCCTAGGATCCAGGTTACCCTCGAAACAAGTTAAACAATGTTAATTATTACTATTAATGTTTGTGAATGTTCAATTATAACACATTCCATGCTGCCTTGTTTTCTATGGAAATAAGTTTGCCTAAGTATTTTTTATACTACCTTCATCCTCGATACACCTGTTGAACTTAATGTTATTCTAATGTGTATACTGCAACCAGCGGTTGCGTCCGCAAAACATTGAATGTTTATGTTTACTTATTAAAACAATAAAAATTATTGAATTTAAAAAAAATATATAATGTTGGTGTGGCTCAAAAATATACATTTTATTTTAGAATTAAAAAAAAAAAAAAAAAAAAAAAAGAAGTATAACTCAGAAGTTTAACTGGGCTAGCAGGTTCATATTTGCCATCAAATTTTATGTTAATTAAATTCTATATTTTTATCTCTTGATGTAAAAGCATACATTATTTTATATCCCATCATAATTATAGTCTAAATCATTCCTTAAAATAAGAACAGCTCCCTTTACGCTTTGAATGATTGAGATAAAACCTCAAAGCTGCAGTACCAAAATACTTAATACAAGGAAATCGTTTCTTTGTGTTGCATTAAGGACCTTGCTGTATGATTCACACCATATGCCTGTTTCATATACAAGACACATTGCCCTATTTCATATTGTTACAGTTCACACCAATGTGTTTTGGTGGTGTGCACTATAAAAAAATATGACAGATTGCATTTTTACACAGATCAGTATGTTTCAACCCACTACACTGGATTGCAATGCACTGCAATACATCCAGTTTAATAAAAGGTAATTTTGTAATATTTCAATGAAGTTAAAAAAAGGAAACTGTGTGATACATTGTAACAAGACATTGCCCCGCCCTAAGCAATGCGATTGAGCAGGCACATGTTACACAAAGCATAACATGCACTCATTGGTGTGAAGGGGCCTTAACTTATGACACATGATAATCATGGTCAGGTTTTAATTTACAGTAAAATGACTTGTTACTTGGGATAAGATTCATGGATGTAATATAATATAGAGTCATTTCTATCATGTCAAGAGCATAAACTGAGCTGAATAACTGAGCTGAATAACAGTGCCCAGTAGTGCAGCCTAATCAGTGCCCAACTGCAGCCTCGCCATTGCCATGAATGTAGACTCTTCATTGCCATTAATGGAGCCTCACCATTGCCATGAATGTAGCCTCACCATTGCCAAGAATGCAGCCTTACCATTACCTTAATGGAGCTTCTCCATTGCAATGGATACAGCCTCACCATTGCAATGAATGCAGCCTTACCATTTCCATGAATGCAGCCTCTCCATTGCATTGAATGCAGCCTCACCATTGCAAACAATGCAGCCTTACCATTGCAAACAATGCAGCCTTACCATTGCCATTAATACAGCCTCATCGTTGCCAAAAATGCAGCCCCACCATTGCCATGAATGCAGCCTCACCATTGCCATGAATGCAGCCTCACCATTACCATGAATGCAGCCTCACCATTACCATGAATGCAGCCTCACAGGTGCCATCAATGCAGCCTCATCATTGCCATGAATGCAGCCTTGCTATTGCCATGAATGCAACCTCACCATTGCCATGAATTCAGCCTTACCATTGCCATGAATGCAGCCTCACTATTGCCATCAATGCAACCTTACCATTGCCATGAATGCAACCTTACCATTACCATGAATGCAGCCTTACCATTGCCATTAACAACTTCAGCCCTGGAAGAATTTACCCCCTTCCTGACCAGAGCACTTTTTGCGATTCGACACTGCATCGCTTTAACTGACAATTGCGCGGCCGTGCGACGTGGCTCCCAAACAAAATTCACATATTTTTTTCCCACAAAAGAGCTTTCTTTTGGTGGTATTTGATCACCCCTCTGGTTATTATTTTTTGCGCTATAAACAAAAAAAGAGCGACAATTTTGAAAAAAAACACATTATTTTTTACTTTTTGCTATAATAAATATCCCCCAAAAATGTATAAAAATATTTTTTTCCTCAGTTTAGGCCGATATGTATTCTTCTTCATATTTTTGGTAAAGAAATTGCAATAAACGATTATTGATTGGTTTGTGCAAAAGTTATAGCGTTTACAAAATAGAGGATAGTTTTATGGCATTTTTAGTAATAATTTTTTTTTTTTAATGGCGGCGATCAGCAATTTTTATCATGACTGCGACATTATGGTGGACACATCGGACATTTTTGACACATTTTTGTTACCATTGCCATTTATACAGCAATTAGTGCTATACAAATGCACTGATTCCTGTGTAAATGACACTGGCAGTGAAGGAAGGGGTTAACCACTAGGTGGCAGTGTATGGGGTTAAGTGTGCGCCCATCGGCCACCTCTTAAAGGGCAATGTACAGGTACGTGATTCTGCCTGTACATGCCCTTCTGCCGCAGTATATCTGCGTGAGGTGGTCGGGAAGCAGTTAATGCAGCCTGATCAATGCCGATCTGCAGCCTCAGAGGGGACAGGAAGGGGGGTGGGATGAGCGCCAACAGATTACATACAGGTGAACCTCCTGTTTACTTGGTGGCCTCTTTATTACAAAGTCCTGCCTCCTATGATAGACAGAACAGTCATCCAATGGCAGCCCAGGAAACGGGTTTTCCTATTACAGATGCTGCAGAGTAAACAGAAGATTCTCCTGTATATAATCTGACGGCACGAGCCCGCCCCTCCCTGTCCCCTCTAAAGCTGCGCCAACAAATATGGTATATATGTTTTGGGGGCCACAAAAGATATATATATCCAAATTACCAGGGGGCCGTATTAAACCCGGAACGTGGGTCGGGCTTTGGACATGTCTGACCTAGACATACATTTTTGTGTAAATTCTGGTGTTTGGTGTTTTTACTCAACTACAGACTACACCAGTGAGATCTCTTAAATAGACTTCCTGATTCTGACTTTCTCGCTCCTGCTGCTGTAGCCACCACAATATAAAATAAAGTAAAAATTCAATAGAAAAGAGACCTCTTAGTAGGGTACAAGTATATATTGCTGTAAGTGTGTTGGAATAAAATGAGGTAAAGAAGAGTGAGATGATTATCTAATATCTGACTGCTAAGTAAAGTAAATACCAGATTTGAGATTTGAGATTTGCAGACTACACCAGTGAGATCTCTTAACTAGACTTCCTGATTCTGACTTTCTCCACCTTCCATTATTGCTCCTGCTGCTGTAGCCACCACAATATAAAATAAAGTAAAAATGCAATAGAAAAGAGACAAAGAAGTGCACCTCCACCACATAGAAGACACGCTTACCAGATGGCAAGCTTGAAAAGCTTGCGGCTATTGCCCAGCTAAGGCCTTTGTCCTGAGGGGAACTCTGATGTCAGCTCATGCACTGATCTCACTCCATGTGGGAAGAAGCCAACCAAACATTTTATACTTTCACAGGAACTAAGGAGTCCTTTATTTGTATTTCTGTGTGTATCTCACAGTAGAGCTGCAGCTTAATTTAATTTGTTAATGTATTTGTTGATTTAATGCTCAGTATGTGTTGGTACAGTAATTTCCCAATTTTTACTGTAACTGATTCTGCTTCTGTTTTTTACAATTGGGCTACTTAGGAATAACCTATTAGGGATAATAAAGTTGCAAAATTCAGATCTCCTAGGTATCATGTTGAACAAATTGAAAACTTTTATAACACCAAGAGCCTGATATGGTCTATAAGGAAGTTAATTTTAGCTAAAAGGTTCATGCAACAATCAGTGGACTTTGCCCCACACTCACACAGATGGAATCCCTAGCAGTACATTGTGGTACTTAAGGGCATGTGTGGGAAGATGCAGGTGACACGCAGGCAACTGTAACAATATATGGGCAGCACATTGTCAGTCATTGTATGCTGACAACTGGGGTAACAAATGGTTAATCATTGTGCACAACACACCAGCAATCAACATGTGATCTAAAAATTGTCAATCATGAAAATACATTGGCAACAAATAGGCAATGGTGTTATTATGAATTCATAAAACCGGCTATTGTGATTTTATACGTGCAAGAATTGTTCATTTGTGACAATATATGAGTAGCAAATGGGCAGCCTTAACAATGTATGGGCAACAAATGAGCAATAGTGTGAATATACCTGCTTTAAATGGGCAATATTGACAATACATGAGCAACAAGTGAGAGCTTGTGATAACTTAGAATATATGGGCAACAAATTGGTAGTCATGGCAATAAACTTGTAACAGATGGGCGAGTGCATTACAATAGAATACATTAGCAATAGAATGTATGGACAATAACTAGAGCCTAGTCTGCCCCTCACACATTTACTTTGATTGCATACAATCTCTGTCTTCCCCTGGGCACACACATGGGTTGGTTTTAGAGAAGACGAGAGCGTGAAAACCATAGCTCTGCTCTGCTGTATAACTTCCAAGAGCTCAGAAACCCAGTAGGCATACTGAACTACTCACCAGACAAATTGACTCCAACATACAAGAGGTCAACAAGTACATAGGGAAAATTTTAATTAGCCAGACATGGCACTCAAGACTTAATAAAAAGCTGATTCTGCCATCACCAGAAGATAAAGATGCAAAATCCATCAGAATGTAGGAATGCAGGACAGAATTCATGAAAAAGGTCAGTATGCATTTAAAACTCCAATCAGCAAGATAATGTAAAGATTACATAAACGTCTTGACACCATGCAATATCAACTTGGACTTCACTTTATTTCTATGTTCAGCTTTAGATCTTACAAGTTTTATAAGGTTATTCCTTTTTGTGTAATTCCATTGTTTCTGACTCTTCTAAAATGATCTATGATTTATGCCAGAACCCTGCTATCTGCATTTTTAATGTGCATTTATTAACACAGTACAGTAGCTTGATTCATCTTAAAAAAGCAACGTACTTCTGTGACATAGATAAGGGTTGTTTTAAAAATGACTGTAGGCGTGATCTAAATGGTTTTGATCTCTAAATGTTGAAGTATGAAGGAAGAAACAAAGAGAGGAAATTGTTTGCTGCATATTTCATAAATGTAACAATGACTTTATCTGAATTGTTTCAATATGTTGCAAAAAAATCTATTCTGATTATATCTTTTTGTGTTGGAGTTTGCCCCTGTCATCTAAATGGTTTGTCTATGGAAAGAACAAGGTTAGAGCTGATTATAGCAGTCAGAATGGCATGCTGGAATAGGGTATTTGCAAGTGGTGCATGCCACATGTAGGTTTGTGTTCCTGTTCTCTTAAGCCCTAAAATCAAAGCAAAATGACCAAGATTAACTTGTCTGAATTGGTTAGGTACACTGCCATGAGTTCAGAGAATAAAGAAAGTCCTTAAGTCCTGGTATAGTGGGTTTCCTGTTCTTTCCTCTTGACTTCAGTGCCAGAAGCTCCTTGTCGTACTCTGTTGTGTTTTGTGACATCCCAGATGCTGTTGTAACTTTATTTAGGGTCGCTGTGCAGGATTGTGTTGTTCACAGCAGTAAAATAAATGTCATTATATGCATGGGTGAGAACATTCTCTACCCAATGCTTCAAATTGAAACTGTATTCAAGAGCACTATTAAGTTATATTCAATGTATACAGTCATCTGCACTAGACAATTTAATTAACTCTACATTTTTTCTTCTTCTTCAGATTGCGCAGCCTCAGCCAATCACGGACTACCCCAAACAGGGGCAGCCCGTCGGTCAGGGTCCTGGCCGCCCCGTGCGGCCCAAATTGCCTCTACGCAGGCTAACAACCATTCCTGTGCCCCCCAGGCATCAGCGCGGGCGTTGGCGCGCGCCGCGGGCGCGTGCACGCGCGCAACCGGCCCGCGGGCGCGCTCCCGTGCGCTAATAGCGGGGGCGCGTGCACGTGCGCGGCTAGCGCTGTTTGGCGCCAGTGTCCCTATTTAAGGATCAGAGCTGCGGCCCAGCGGGGCTGTTCGTCTGCAGCTCTGACCTGACTATCCAGTTTAACCTGCCTGTATCTGCCAGTGATCCTTCGGAACCTGACCCGGCCCGTCTGACCCTGTTGACCTCTCTGCTCCTTGACCCCGGCTTGCCTGACTCTGCTTATGTACTTACTACCTGTTGCCGAACCTCTGCCTGTCATTTGACCATCCTTCTGCCTGCCGTTTAATGCCTATCTGCCTTCCCTGTGACCCGGCCTGTCTGACTACCTCTGCCGTCCGAGTGTGCCTCTCTCCCGCACAGGATCTGCCTCTGCGGCTGCTGCTCCAGAAATTACCTCTCTCTCCGGTCATCCGATCCCAGCCTGCTGTACCATCTCCTGCAGTTCCTGCTATCCGAAGACCAGCACCAGCATTCTACACCATCCTGCACCAGCTGACCCACCGGACGGACACTCCTACTCCGCTGCGCTCACGGGTCCCCTGTCTCCATTCCAGTGGACCCTGAACCAGAGCCGTAAGAGAGGTCCCCTTCCGTCAAGCCAGGCTCGCCACCAGGTACCTAACAGTACGAACAGCCCAGATGACCGAGCCTGCGGAAGGAACCTCTTCCATGCAGGACTTCTGCTCCCACCTTGCAGCCCTCACCCAAGCAGTAAAGTCTCTGCAGGAGGGCTATACCAGGTTGGAGGGACAGGTACAGCATCTTTCCAGTCCTATGGCCGCTGCACCTCCTGCGCCACCGGTGCAACCCACCGTTCAGCCTGCAGTAGTGATGCTTCCTCCAGAGCCAAGAGTGCCCGTTCCGGAAAGATTCTCAGGAGATCGGTCCAAGTTCCCTGCCTTCCGAGATGCCTGCCAGCTTTATTTCGCCCTCCAGCCCAGGACTTTCTCTTTGGAAGCCACCAAGGTGGGATTCGTGGTGTCTCTCCTGCAAGGAGAACCTCAGTCATGGGCTCACCGTCTTCTGAGAGCCAATAGCCCACAGATTCAGGACCTTGCTACCTTCTTCCAGGCAATGGTGCAACTCTATGACGACCCCCAAAGAACCGCTACAGCTGAGACCGCCTTGTCCACGCTCCAACAGGGCCGTAGAATGGCCGAGGACTACATCTCTGATTTTAGGCGTTGGAGCGCGGACACTCAGTGGAACGATGCAGCCCTTAGGCATCAATTCCGCACAGGCTTATCTGAGAGCCTGAAGGATGAACTGGCCCGAGTAGGGGTCCCCGAGTCTCTGGAGGACCTGATCACCCTTACTATCCAACTGGACCGCCGGCTCCGGGAACGCCGAGCCGAACGTTCTTCTCAACCGACCCGCCCGGCCTGGATGGTGGCAAGGGCTCCAACCCCAGCTTCCCGCTATCTACCTACGCCTGCTACAGTTCCAGCCAGTCCTGCTTTCGACAGCCCCGAACCAATGCAGATTGGACTTATGCGCTCCACCTTGTCTCCCGAAGAGCGTGCCAGGCGCCGGCAGTTGAACCTATGCCTCTATTGTGGTGGTTCTGGACATTACGTAAACAACTGCCCGGTCAAGACACGTAAATGCCTTTCTTCTGTCTCTTCTAAACCCGCACCTTGGCCCAGCAACCCCAGGGGCCCCCTGACTTCCAGAGACGGTCTCTTTTGGAAAGGAAGCCAAGTCTTTGTCCCAGAATCTGTCCGAATCAAGGTCCTGAATCTTTGTCATGACCACCCTCTGGCAGGTCATTTTGGAGTCCGCAAGACCATTGATCTGGTGCAACGCACCTTTTGGTGGCCAGGCCTAAGAAAAGACTGCAAGGAATACGTCAACGCCTGCCCTGTCTGTACCCGGAGCAAGACCTCAAGAAGCCGAGCTTGGGGCCTCCTTAAGCCTCTTCCTGCACCCGACCGGCCATGGAGGATGATCACCATGGACTTTATAGTTGAACTCCCATGCTCAGAAGGATGCACAGCAATTTTTGTAGTCGTAGACCGGCTATCTAAAATGGCCCACTTCCTGCCCCTAAAGGGAACCCCATCCGCTTCTGAAACAGCCCGTGTCTTTATCAGGGAGATAATTAGGTTGCATGGGGTCCCTGCCAGCATAGTCTCTGATAGGGGGGTTCAATTTACGTCCCGTTTCTGGAGGGCTTTGTGTAAATCCCTAAGAATTGAGTTGGCTCTGTCCTCGGCCTATCACCCCCAAACGAATGGACAGACAGAACGCACAAATCAGACCTTGGAACAGTACATTAGGTGCTTCACGTCCTTTGTGTAGGACGATTGGGTGTCCCTACTACCCTTAGCCGAGTTTTCATACAATAACGCCAGCCACTCAGCCACAGGTCAGTCCCCTTTTTTCTCCAACTATGGCTTCCACTTATCCTTTCTCCCTGACTTTCTTCCAGAGTCCCCGGTTCCAGCGGTGCAGGATACAGTGACCTTCCTCAGCCACAACAACCAGATCCTCCAAGAGGCGATAACCAAGGCCCAGGCAGACTGCAAAAAGATCTTTGACCGGAAAAGAAGGGGAGAACTGGACCTCCAGATTGGAGATCAGGTATGGCTATCTACTATTAATTTAAAGTTACCTTGCCCTTCCAAAAAACTTGCTCCCAAGTTTCTGGGGCCCTTCTCTGTGAAAAGGAGGATCAACCAGGTATCCTATGAACTGTCGTTGCCCGACTCAATGAAGATACACCCGGTGTTTCATGTAGCCCTGTTAAAACCCGCTGTACCTGACCCCTTTCCTGATAGGGGAACTGGACCCCCTGGTCCTGTTCTTGTCGAAGGCAGCGAAGAATACGAGGTAGAGGCCATTATTGATTGTAGGAGGCGGCAAGGGCAGACACAGTTCTTAGTTAAGTGGAAGGTGTATGGGGCTGAGGACAATTCCTGGGAACCTGATACTAACCTTCATGCCAGAAGACTGATCCGTGCCTTTTTTACCGCCCACCCAGAGAAGAGAAGTCTTTTGGGCACCCGGAGGTCGCCCCTTGTGGGGGGGCAATGTCAGGGTCCTGGCCGCCCCGTGCGGCCCAAATTGCCTCTACGCAGGCTAACAACCATTCCTGTGCCCCCCAGGCATCAGCGCGGGCGTTGGCGCGTGCCGCGGGCGCGTGCACGCGCGCAACCGGCCCGCGGGCGTGCTCCCGTGCGCTAATAGCGGGGGCGCGCGCCCGTGCGCGTGCACGGCTAGCGCTGTTTGGCGCCAGTGTCCCTATTTAAGGATCAGAGCTGCAGCCCAGCGGTGCTGTTCGTCTGCAGCTCTGACCTGAGTATCCAGTTTAACCTGCCTGTATCTGCCAGTGATCCTTCGGAACCTGACCCGGCCCGTCTGACCCTGTTGACCTCTCTGCTCCTTGACCCCAGCTTGCCTGACTCTGCTTATGGACTTACTACCTGTTGCCGAACCTCTGCCTGTCATTTGACCATCCTTCTGCCTGCCGTTTAATGCCTATCTGCCTTCCCTGTGACCCGGCCTGTCTGACTACCTCTGCCGTCCGAGTGTGCCTCTCTCCCGCACAGGATCTGCCTCTGCTGCTGCTGCTCCAGAGATTACCTCTCTCTCCGGTCATCCGATCCCAGCCTGCTGTACCATCTCCTGCAGTTCCTGCTATCCGAAGACCAGCACCAGCATTCTACACCATCCTGCACCAGCTGACCCACCGGACGGACACTCCTACTCCGCTGTGCTCACGGGTCCCCTGTCTCCATTCCAGTGGACCCTGAACCAGAGCCGTAAGAGAGGTCCCCTTCCGTCAAGCCAGGCTCGCCACCAGGTACCTAACACCGTCCATACAATAACATGAATAAGATGATAGCTGCACAAACGTTACTCTATTCATTCTTTATAAAAGCAGCCTATGTTGTTCCCCCAAACTGTCCAGCCCAATACCCTTACCTGCATACCCCAATTGTTATTTGTTATTTTTTGAAAGTTAAATTGCAAAGCAATTCATGTGTGTTTAGTCGCCATGAGGGGTGATCTTTCCCCCCCTGCCTCCTTCTATGTATGTCCTAGCTGAACAGTTGAGGTTAACCACACCCCCATATACAGTGTTACGCAACAGCTATTGCACGTTTATCATCTGTTATGGATGCTTTTCTTATGAAATTTTTATGGGCTGCGTTCCCACTCAACTGGCATGCAATTATGCACTCTGTATTATACAAGTGTTACTGTGCTTGTTTGTTATTTTTTCTTCCTGTACCAATAAAAATATTGAAACAAGAAACTTTAATTGAAGTGGTCAATAGGAAGAGGAAAGAGTGTACAAAAGATCCTCAATACATACACATAAGGTACAAGCCTCATTAACCATTTTCAGACCGGACCATTTTGCTGGCTTAAGAGAGGACCACTTTTTGCGATTTGGCACTGCGTTGCTTTAACTGACAATTGTGCGGTCGTGCGACGTGGCTCCCAAACAAAATTGACGCCCTTTTTTCCCACAAATAGAGCTTTCTTTTGGTGGCATCTGATCACCTGCAAAAAATAATTAAAAAAAATGTTTTTTTCCTCAGTTTAGGCTGATACATATTCTTCTACATATTTTTGGTAAAAAAAAAATTGCAATAAGCGATTATTGATTGGTTTGCGCAAAAGTTATAGCGTTTACAAAATAGGAGATAGTTTTATGGCATATTAATTTTTATTAATAATTTTTTTT
The DNA here is from genome assembly GCA_028564925.1 of Lithobates sylvaticus. NCBI lineage: Eukaryota > Metazoa > Chordata > Amphibia > Anura > Ranidae > Lithobates > Lithobates sylvaticus. Next base: position 100,140,181 of record CM053036.1, read on the forward strand.
TACTAGTAATGGCAGCGATTTTTATGGTGACTGCGAAATTATGGCGGACACAGCGGACAATTTTGACACATTTTTGGGACCATTGTAACTTATACAGCAACCAGTGCTACACAAATGCACTGATTCCTGTGTAAATGACACTGGCAGTGAAGGGGTTAACCAGGTGTGGCAGTGTAGGGGTTAAGTGTGTCCTAGAGGCATGTTTCTAACTGTGGGGGGCGTGGCTGTGTTTTACAGATCACTGATCTCTGCTCCAATCTCAGGGAGCAGAGATCAGTGTCACTTGTTGCTAGGCAGAACGGGGAGATGCTGTTTACATCAGCATCTCCCCATTCTTCCTCCCCGTGAAACAATCGCAGGTATCCCCGCGGCGATCAAGTCCGCGGGCCCTGTGATCGGACTCACGGGGGTCGCCGGCAGCATGCACGCGGCTGCAAATTCAAAAGTACATACCTGTATGCCCTTATGCCTGTCCATGCCATTCTGCCAACGTACATCGCCGTGCACCGGTTTGGTTGGGTTGGGTTGGGTTTTGATGCATCCCCCCATTTGCACAAGAGTTCTCCTGGATTGCAGTTCCTATCTCAATCTGATGAAGAGGTGGAGCCAGATAGCAGCAAATTGAGGGTATGAAGTCTGTATGGGACGGGTCTACATGCCTATCCAATCACAAAGAAAGATTACCCACAGATGTCATTTTCCTCACAAGGAAGGATATGTGACCACACAAGGTATAACATAGTAGGGATATATAGGGATATATAGGGATTCAGTACTACACATGATAGTGAACTATTTTAATAACAAAAACGTTTTTTCTAAAAATATCCAAACATCAACATTGAGAGTTATAGTTTACTTTATACAAAGCCTTTGCAAAGTATGTAGGGAGCCTGAATATTCACTAGATGGTGCCAGCGTTTTTTTGTTATTAAAATAATAATACTATAATGTGTTGTATTGAACCTAGTCTGGTAGACATTGGATCGCACCCAGAGCGGAATAAGGTGGGCATCAATAGATATCTAAAATATTGAAATGCGGGAGATCCATCACCATAGATCATCACGGTCTATGACCTCACTTCCCCTGCTGTGTTTACACTTACACAGGGGAAGGATTTTATTCGCCAGAACCGATCACCAGGTCCAGGCCAGAAATCATTGGCCTGGGCCTGGAGATTGATCAGTTTGAAGCAAAACCGACTGGCGTCGGGCCGCTTAGGGGGCGCGCGTGCACCCCCCAAGCGGCCGAACATGTGACATATAGCTACGACGCTTCGCCCAGCCGGGCCAACCTGCCGCAGTCTAACTGCGGCAGCTGGTCCGGAACTGGTTAAACACCCCGGATAGCTATAATCAAAAACTTACTTCCTTTCAAAGAATACTGTGTGGAGAGAGGATTTCTACCCCACACAATCTCGAAGATGTATTCTTTGCTGGTAGCTCCCTGGGGCGATTTCCAGTTACCATTTTTTCGAAAGTGGGAGCAGTATCTAGACAGAAACTTCTCTGAAGTACAGCGTAATGGGATAATACACTCTGTTTTTGAATCTTCAATATGTACAAAAATACAAGAAACTAATTATAAGATCCTGTCTCAGTGGTACAGAACCCTGGCCCTGCATCATAGACACTTTTCAGACATCTCAGATAGATGCTGGGGGACACTATTACACATTTTTTGGTCAGGCAACAAAATTAAGAGTTTTTTGGTGGGAGGTATGAAGGATCACCTAAAAGTTGTGACTATGTGGTCCTGGAGGACCCAATCTTTTTTCTGTTGCATGACCAAAAAACACCAGTTAAGACATATAAGAACTCTATTGTGTGTCATCTCTTAAATGCAGCAAGATCCTGTATCCCGCTCAAATGAAAAAAGACACAATCACCTGCAGTGGGTATGTGGCTTAGGAAGGTGGAAGAGCTGAACCGATTAGAGAACCTGGTGTGGACAGGAAGGCAGAAACAAGAGAAATATAGAGAGATATGGTCCCTCTGGAACCTCTTTATCAGCTCAGAGGAGGGGGAGACTCTCATTGTTGAGGATTCAGAGGGTTGAGGGAAACTACACTCTTTAGCCTTCAGAAGTCTGGGACGGTATGTAACTGTATGTGGGTGGGGGGGGGGTGAGGGGGAGAGACATTATTATTACTGTTTTTTTTTTTTGTTTGTTTATGGGGGGAGGGGGGATGGTGAAGAACATTTAGGTGAGCAGTTCCCAAACACAGTTCATATGAGGGAGCCCAAGCAAAGTCCATGAATAGGGCGAGGAGGAGTTCATGGACCAAGAATTAGTTGCTCCAGTGTGACCAATTCTGGCACATGCCTTTGCTTCGTGAGATCCGGGAGAATAATCCTGATGATTTCAGGAATTATCTCAGGATGACGGACCCCGTTTTTCACCGTCTGTTGGCTTTGCTGACCCCTTATATCAGCAGGCAGGATACTTGCATGAGGAAAGCCATTACTGCGGAGCAGAGGCTAGTTGCCACGTTGAGGTACTTGGCAACAGGGAGAAGCCTTCAGGACCTCAAATTCTCCACAGGCATCTCCCCCCAGGCTCTGGGGATCATTATTCCAGAGACCTGTTCTGCCATCATACAGGTCCTGCAGAATAGACATGTGCAATTTGTTTCGTTTTTTTTCGTTAAAATTCGTTATATTCGTTCATTCGTTATCGTACGAATGAACAAACGATTCGCTAAAAATTTTAACGAATAACTAATGTTCGAATCGAACGAATCCGAAAAACAACGAAAATCCGAAAATAACCAAATTAGAAACAACAAAACTACGAAAGAAGAAAATCCGAAAAACGAAAACAGGAACAACGAAAATCAAAATGAACGAAAAAATTCGTACATTCGTAACTATTTTTGTTGTTGAATTGGTAATTTTCCGTGTCTCTTACAATGGCGCTGCTTAACGTGCTTTGAATGGATTGAACGAAAAAATTCGTACATTCGTAACTTTTTTTTTTTTTTTTTTTGATTCGTAATTTTCCGTGTCTCTTACAATGGCGATGCTTGACGTGCTTCGAATGGATTGAACGAAAAAATTCGTACATTCGTAACTTTTTTTTTTTTTTCGTAATTTTCCGTGTCTCTTAAAATGTAATAATAGCATACACATTACATAAAATTATGAATTTACGAATCTACGAAAACAATGTTACGAAATACGAATAAATCAATCTAACGAAAGTACGAATGTAACTAAAACTACGAAAATACGAATGCGTCCGAATTTCGAATAAACAAAAATGAAACTAACGGAAAAACGAATCAACGAAAAAATAACTCTTACAAAAATACGAATCGTTACGAATACGAACACCGACGACTTACGAATGTACGAATCGTTACGAATACGAACACCGACGACTTACGAATGTACGAATCGTTACGAATACGAACACCGTCGACTTACGAATGTACGAATCGTTACGAATCAACGGAAACGAAAGAAACAAAACGAAAATAAACAAATTTTTCTATTGTGCACATGTCTACTGCAGAAGGACTATATTAAGGTAAGATTTCTCCTTTAACATCCCATTCTACCGTGTTTCCCCGATAGTAAGACACCCCCGATTGTAAGACGTATCGGGAGTTTCAGAGGGGTCAGCTAATGTAAGCCGTACCCCGAAAGTAAGACATATGTCTTACTATCGGGGAAACACGGGGGATTTGCCTCCAGTGATGGAAGGGAACAAAGTGGGGGGCTGGGGGTGCGGGCCCCCCCCGGGGGGGGGGGTGCCAGGCCAGTGCCCTCCCCCTCCGACTGAAGAGACAGCGCCGTTTTCAGGGCTCGAGTCCAGGGGGAACGCCGTTCCCTTTGCAGGACCAGAGCCGCCGCCAGAGCCGAATGAGATGCATGCAGAGTAGCGCAGGAAGCGTCTATCTGTCATACGTTTTCTCTCATGTCACTCAGCGCTGCTCGCTCCCCGGCGGCCCCTCCTCTCTTCTCGTCAATCCCCATTGGCTTGAGACATCATCTGGGATAGACGAGAAGAGAGGAGGGGCCGCCAGGGAGCAAGCAGCGTGACATGAGAGAAAACGTATGACAGACAGACGCTTCCTGCGCTACTCTGCATGCTCGCAAGTAAGATCCCCAGTGTAAGATGCCCTGTAATGTGCCCCATGCCCTGATGCCCTAATGTGCCCCATGCCCCATAATGTGCCCAGATGTGCTATGTGCCCCATAATGTGCCCAGATGTGCTATGTGCCCCATAATGTGCCCAGATGTGCTATGTGCCCCATAATGTGCCCAGATGTGCTATGTGCCCCATAATGTGCTATGTGCCCTATAATTTTCCCTGATGTGCCCCATAATATGCCCAGATGTGCCCCGAGCCGACAATTTTTTCCCAATATAAGACATACCCCGAAAGTAAGACATAGTGGGGCTTTTAGGGATAAAAAGAAAGTAAGACACTGTCTTACTTTCGGGGAAACACGGTATGTATTTACTGTTTGCTAATGTATTGTATTTCTAAGGAAGCCACACATTGTTGATGATTCAACTTTTTACTTAAGCACATTCACATGTGCGTTTTTAAAAGGGTTTTACAACAAACCAACATATTTGGTGTATATAACATTATTTTTGCTAACATTAATATACCGTATATACTCGAGTATAAGCCGAGATTTTCAGCCCTTTTTTTAGGGCTGAAAGTCCCCTTCTCGGCTTATACTCGAGTCAGTGCGGTCTGCCTACATGAACAGCTTGTCATGTAGACAGACGGCACTGTTCAAAAGCCGCGGAGCAGGAGCAGAGGCTAGTTGCCACGTTGAGGTACTTGGCAACAGGGAGAAGCCTTCAGGACCTCAAATTCTCCACAGGCATCTCCCCCCAGGCTCTGGGGATCATTATTCCAGAGACCTGTTCTGCCATCATACAGGTCCTGCAGAATAGACATGTGCAATTTGTTTCGGTTTTTTTTCGTTAAAATTCGTTATATTCGTTCATTCGTTATCGTACGAATGAACAAACGATTCGCTAAAAATTTTAACAAATAACTAATGTTCGAATCGAACGAATCCGAAAAACAACGAAAATCCGAAAATAACCAAATTAGAAACAACGAAACTACGAAAGAAGAAAATCCGAAAAACGAAAACAGGAACAACGAAAATCAAAATGAACGAAAAAATTCGTACATTCGTAACTATTTTTGTTGTTGAATTGGTAATTTTCCGTGTCTCTTACAATGGCGCTGCTTAACGTGCTTCGAATGGATTGAACGAAAAAATTCGTACATTCGTAACTTTTTTTTTTTTTTTTTTTTTCGATTCGTAATTTTCCGTGTCTCTTACAATGGCGATGCTTGACGTGCTTCGAATGGATTGAACGAAAAAATTCGTACATTCGTAACTTTTTTTTTTCGATTCGTAATTTTCCGTGTCTCTTAAAATGTAATAATAGCATACACATTACATAAAATTATGAAATTACGAATCTACGAAAACAATGTTACGAAATACGAATAAATCAATCTAACGAAAGTACGAATGTAACTAAAACTACGAAAATACGAATGCGTCCGAATTTCGAATACACAAAAATGAAACTAACGGAAAAACGAATCAACGAAAAAATAACTCTTACAAAAATACGAATCGTTACGAATACGAACACCGACGACTTACGAATGTACGAATCGTTACGAATACGAACACCGACGACTTACGAATGTACGAATCGTTACGAATACGAACACCGTCGACTTACGAATGTACGAATCGTTACGAATCAACGGAAACGAAAGAAACAAAACGAAAATAAACAAATTTTTCTATTGTGCACATGTCTACTGCAGAAGGACTATATTAAGGTAAGATTTCTCCTTTAACATCCCATTCTATGTATTTACTGTTTGCTAATGTATTGTATTTCTAAGGAAGCCACACATTGTTGATGATTCAACTTTTTACTTAAGCACATTCACATGTGCGTTTTTAAAAGGGTTTTACAACAAACCAACATATTTGGTGTATATAACATTATTTTTGCTAACATTAATTTACCGTATATACTCGAGTATAAGCCGAGATTTTCAGCCCTTTTTTTTAGGGCTGAAAGTCCCCTTCTCGGCTTATACTCGAGTCAGTGCGGTCTGCCTACATGAACAGCTTGTCATGTAGACAGACGGCACTGTTCAAAAGCCGCGCCGCCTCCTCCCGCCCGTCCGTGATAGGCGGACACTAATTTTCCCAGCAGCGCAGTGTTCCGCATATCACGGATGTTCTCTCATTCTCATCTCATGGACGAGGATGAGAGAATATCCGTGATAGGCGGAACACTGCACATGACTGCTGGGAAAACCGAGTGTTCCTCCTATCACGGACGAGGAAGAGGAGGAGGCGCGGCTCTCAAACCTGCAATGGCGCCTCGCGCCTCAGCGTGTACGAGGGACACCGCACACCGGGCAGCGGCCCCCGAGGGACACCGGGCAGCGGCCCCCGAGGGACACCGGGCAGCGGCCCCCGAGGGACACCGGACAGCGGCCCCCGAGGGACACGGGACAGCGGGACACCGGATCGATCGGCACAGGTAGGCTGCACTGGGACACAGGGGGGTTGTATAGGACACAGGGGACATGTAGATGGGCATTTGGTGACACAATTTTCCACTTACAGTAGCTGCTCCATTTCCCCCCCTCGGCTTATACACGGGTCATTAACTTTTCCCATTTTTTTTGTGGTAAATCAGGGGCCTCGGCTTATACTCGGGACGGCCTATACTCGAGTATATACGGTAACTTGCCGCTTTTGTGTAAACAGGCATGTATCAAAGCAGAACATACAGAACACAGGAACTTACAAAGTTCAACTTTGAAAAGTGAAGGCAATATCAGACATGAGTATGTCCAAACTGTGTTGATATTGCCTTCATCACATGGGGTGTCACCCCTGGAAAAGCCAAATTTAGAAGATGCACACATCATTTTCCTCCTGATCCCGTGCCTAATGTCAACATGTACTCTCTCCCATCATGGGGGATCAATGTACGTGTTTTGGGGGTGCAAACCCTTCACCTCAGCCACTTTAGTAGCAAGGAAGGGGTTGCACCCACAAAACGTGTACATTGATCCCCCACAATGGGAGATAGCACATGTTGCATGCGTGGCACTTTGTCCGTCAGACTAGGTTACACACGATCGGAATTGCCGTGATCGGATTTTGTTGTCGGAAAATTTGAGATCCAGCTCTCAAACTTTTTCCGTCGGAAATTCCGATGGAAAAAGTCCAATGGAGCCCACACACGGGCGGATTTTCCGACAACATGGTCCGATCGGACATTTTCCGTCAGAATTTCCGACCGTATGTACAGGGCATAATCAAAAGAATGGGTAGTAAATAGTTTGATAATAATCCCCCTGTCAGGACATGGTTTTGTAATTATCTCCGTTTTGTTCTAAAAAAGCAAAACCTTCAGCCTTTAGAACCACTTTAACCACTTGCCGACCAGCCGCCGCAGTCAGGGCCGCTGATAGGCCAGTACAACTGGCCCCGCTGTACCGGGCCCGGCCAGCAGGGGGGCACGGCAACCTGAACAGATAGTGAATTAATGTAAAAAAATAAAAATCCCCCAGCCATCGTCCATCTGACGCCCAGGCAATTGGCGGCATGGGTGTCACTGTCAGCAGGTAGCGCATGCGTTATGGCATTAGTGTCATGGGTGGCACTGTCTGCAGCACATTACGGCATTGGCGGCATGGTGGCCTTGTCTGCAGCACAATATGGCATTGGAGGCATGGGTGGCACTGTTTGCAGGTGCAGCACATGCGTTATGGCGTTATGGCTAGGGTTGAGCGAACCCGAACTGTAAAGTTCGGGTCCGTACCGGACTTTTGGGTGTCCGGGTCCCGGACTCGAACTATTGACTGTATGTTCGGGTTCGGGTCCGGTGTTCAGCGATGTATTGGCGCCTTTTACAAGCTGCAGGGCAGCCAATCCACGCTAGTTTCACTAGTGTGCCCTTAAAAGCCATAGCAGCCATGCCTACTAATGGCATGGTTGTGCAGCATGTGACCCAGCCTCTATAAAAGGTACAGACACACAGCACAGAGCGTCACTCTGCTATAGACAGGTTCCTGGCTGCTAAGAGAGGATTTCATTAGGAGTTAGTCTGATACAGTCAGTCAGTCCACATTCCTTAAATTTTCTTCAAATTAGTTATATCAGTGAGCGATCTACATAGCTAGAGTAGAGAGTCTAGAGAGTGTCTTTATTAAGGAAAAGAAAGAGGCAGAGAGAATTATTCAAGAGATTCCTAAATCAATTGTACGCTGGCTGGGGTGCAGTGCACAGCCTTTTAACAGTGCCATGAGGCCAGTGCCAGACAAAATATAACTTTTACCTGCAAGCTCAGTGCAGCATCACTGCACTGCATATTTTACTAAGAGATACACCATACTCTGTGTGTATTCTGCTATTGCAAAAACATTGCAAAAAAATTTAATTTTGCTGTGATTTGTGCATGTTTTTTTTTTCCAATAGCATTTTCTGCATGTTCATACACGCTTTAGACACTGTGCGTGTATTCTGCTACTGCCAAAAAATAAAATTTTTCAATGCTTTGTGCATGTGTGCAGGAGTGTGACATACAATCGATCGATAATTCTTCTATTGTGCTATCCCAAAAAAAAAATTGTAGCAACATTTTTTTTTTCCAATAGCATTTGCTGCAGTTTAGCAGTTTTTGAGATACACACTTTACATACTGTGGGTGTATTCTGCTATTGCAAAAACACCCATTTAGGGCGAGATCATACATTTTGAAAATATGAGGAGATCATCAAAAAGGGGACGTGGCCCCGATCGTGGTGCTGCTGGTGGAGTTCCTGTTGCAGGGAGAGGACGTGGTCGATCTGTGCCAGCTACACGCACTAGTGAAACACCTTCCTCAGGTGCAAGTAGGTGACAGAGCCTGCAGCGGTATTTCGGCGCACCTAATGAGGCTGTACGAATGTTGAGGCCAGGACAAGTACAGGCGATAGTAGATTGGGTTGCTGACAGTGCCTCCGGTTCATTCACATTGTCTCCCACCCAGTCTCCTGATGAAAGTTCAGAGTTGGCACCTGCAGTCGATGTCCATCAGTCTTTCACCTCACCTCCTTGCAAATCAGCCAAGCAGTCTGAGCCCCAAATGATGCAGCAGTCTCTTCTGCTTTTTGATGACTCTGTTTGCAGGGTTTCCCAGGGCCATCCACCTAGTCCTGCCCCAGAAGTGGAAGAGATTGTGTGCACCGATGCCCAACCGCTTATGTTTCATGATGAGTACATGGGAGGACCATCGCTGCACGTCTTGGATGATGACGAAACACAGGTGCCAACTGCTGCTGCTTTCGCCATTGTGCAGCCCGACAAGGAGGGCAGGGGTGAAGACTGGGTGGAAGATGATGTGGAGGACGATGAGGTCTTTGACCCCACATGGAATCAACATCATGCAGGTGACCAGTGTAGTTCGGAGGAAGAGGCGGTGGTCGCACAGAGCCACCAGCACAGCAGAAGAGGGAGCAGGGTGCAAAAGCGGAGCGTCTGTCCCCTAGACAGTACGTCTGCTACTGCCCAACGCAGCAAGGGACCGAGCACACCAAAGCCAGGTCCAAGGAGTTCCCTAGCGTGGCAGTTCTTCAGACAATGTGCTGATGACAAGACACGAGTGGTTTGCATGCTGTGCAATCAGAGCCTGAAGCGAGGCATAAACGTTCTCAACCTGAGCACAACCTGCATGACCAGGCATCTAAGTGCAAAGCACGAGATGCAGTGGAGTAGACACCTCAAAAACCAAGAAAGGTCTCTGGCTCCTCCTGCTTCCTCTTCTGCTGCAGTCTCGGCCTCTTCATTCACCTCTGTAATGACTAGACATGTGCATTTCGTTATGTTCCGAATCGAAATTCGGACGAATTTTTCATTATTCGGACATTCGGATGCATCCGAATTACCGAATTACAATACTAACGAATTTTACCGAATCCGAATTTTTTTCGAATCGAAAAATCGCGGACGAAATTCGAAATATCTCAGGGTCACTTAGTGATAGAAACCCCAAATTTGGATATGTTATAGTGCTAGTTCTACTGTGTTTGCATACCAAATTTGGGGTTTCTAGCTACAAGTGGCCCCGAGATATGTGGCCCCAAAGTCGGGTTGAAAAATGTCATTCTCTGCTGCAGAAAAGTGCTTGACATTTTGTGACCCGAATTTGGGGCCACATATCTCGGGGCCACTTATAGCTATAAACCCCAAATTTGGTATGCAAACACAGTAGAACTAGCACTACAACCTCTCCAAATTTGGGGTTTATATCACCAAGTGACCCCGAGATACGTGGACCCAAAGTCGGGTCGCAAAATATTTTCGAATTCGGTTGAAATATTTTCAAATCTGGTTGAAATTATTTCAACTGCATTAGAAACTATTTCAACTGCATTAGAAACTATTTCAACTGCATTAGAAACTATTTCAACCAGATTTGAAAATATTTCAACTGCATTGGAAACTATTTCAACCAGATTTGAAAATATTTCATCTGCATTAGAAACTATTTCAACTGCATTAGAAACTATTTCAACCAGATTTGAAAATATTTCAACTGCATTAGAAACTATTTCAACCAGATTTGAAAATATTTCATCTGCATTAGAAACTATTTCAACCAGATTTGAAAATATTTCATCTGCATTAGAAACTATTTCTATCACCAAGTAACCCTGAGATACGTGGACCCAAAGTCGGGTCGCAAAATATTTTCGAATTCTGTTGAAAAAATTTCAAATGCAGTTGAAAAAAATTTCAAATGCAGTTGAAAAAATTTCAAATGCAGTTGAAAAAATTTCAAATGCAGTTGAAAAAATTTCAAATGCAGTTGAAAAAATTTCAAATGCAGTTGAAAAAATTTCAAATGCAGTTGAAAAAATTTCAAATGCAGTTGAAATAATTTCAAATCATGTTGATACTATTTCAAGCGGATTCGAAAATATTTTGCGACCCGACTTTGAAAAAAAAAATGAAATTGATTCTAACAGTCTGCAGAAGATCTGCAAAAAAAAAAAAGAAGTGAAATGGCTGTTAATAGTCTACAGGAGATCTGCTATTAAATTATATATTTTTTTCTATTCTGTTCTAATCTTTTCTATTTGAATTATACATTTCGGAAGATGGTTATTTACTTATATACATCTGTCACAAAAAAAAAGGAGGTGAAATGGCTGTCACGGATGTCGATCGCAAGGCAAGTACATATGCTGTATGTCATTGTCCACTTGCCACAACACCTGCCACAAGTGCCAAGACACCTGCCATGAGTGCCACGTGACTGACCACAAGTGCCACGTGACCTGCCACGTGACCAAGTTGTGGATTGTCCCCTTGCCATGTCACCTGCCACAAGTTATGGGGTTCCTAGCACCAAGTGACCCCCAGATATAGGGGATATGTCAAGTACTTTTCTACAGCAGAGAATTACATTTTGTGACCCGACTTTGGGGCCACATATCTCGGGGCCACTTATAGCTAGAAACCCCAAATTTGGTATGCAAACACAGTAGAACTAGCACTACAATCTCTTTTGGGGTTTATATCACCAAGTAACCCCGAGATACGTGGACCCAAAGTCAGGTCGCAAAATATTTTCAAATTCAGTTGAAATAATTTCAAATGCAGTTGAAATATTTTCAAATCTGGTTGAAATTATTTCAACTGCATTAGAAAGTATTTCAACTGCATTAGAAACTATTTCAACCAGATTTGAAAATATTTCAACTGCATTACAAAGTATTTCAACTGCATTAGAAACTATTTCAACCAGATTTGAAAATATTTCAACTGCATTAGAAACTATTTCAACCAGATTTGAAAATATTTCAACTGCATTAGAAACTATTTCAACTGCATTAGAAACTGTTTCAAATCTGGTTGAAATAGTTTCTAATGCAGTTGAAATAATTTCAAATCCAGTAGAAATATTTTTAAATTCGGTTGAAATATTTTTAAATCCGGTTGAAATATTTTCAAATCCGGTTGAAATAATTTCAAATGCGACAGTTTTTTCGAATTCGGTCAAAAACGAAACAAAATCCGAAAACGAATTTAACGAATCTAACTAAACAAAATGAATTAATTAACGACTTAAAACGAAACAAAACAATTTTTTTCTTTTTGCACGTCTAACACGGATGTCGATCGCAAGGCAAGTACATATGCTGTATGTCATTGTCCACTTGCCACATCACCTGCCACAAGTTGTGTATTGTTCACTTGCCACAAGTGCCACGACACCTGCCACGAGTGCCACGTGACCGGCCATGCGTGCCACATGACCGGCCACGAGTGCCACATGACCGGCCACGAGACCAAGTTGTGGATAGTCCACTTGCCACGTCACCTGCCACAAGTTGTGGGGTTCCTAGCACCAAGTGACCCCAAGATAGGGGCGATATGTCAAGTACTTTTCTGCAGCAGAGAATTACATTTTGTGACCCGACTTTGGGGCCACGTATCTCGGGGCCACTTGTAGCTAGAAACCCCAAATTTGGTATGCAAACACAGTAGAACTAGCACTACAACTACAGACTATTAGTATCTATTTCGTTTTCTCACCAGATCTCCTGCAGACTATTAGCATCTATTTCTTTTTTTAGCAGATCTCCTGTAGACTATTAACAACCATTTCACTTTTTTTTTGCAGATCTCCTGCAGACAATTAGTATCTATTTCGTTTTCTCACCAGATCTCCTGCAGACTATTAGCATCTATTTCTTTTTTTAGCAGATCTCCTGTAGACTATTAACAGCCATTTCACTTTTTTTTGCAGATCTTCTGCAGACTGTTAGAATCAATTTCATTTTTTTTTTCAAATTCGGGTGGCAAAATATTTTCGAATCCGCTTGAAATAGTATCAACATGATTCGAAATTATTTCAACTGCATTTGAAACTATTTCAACCGGATTCGAAAATATTTTGCGACCCGATTTTGGGTCCACGTATCTCGGGGTTACTTGGTGATAGAAAATTTGGAGAGGTTATAGTGCTAGTTCTACTGCGTTTGCATACCAAATTTCTGGTTTCTAGCTATAAGTGGCCCCGAGATACGTGGCCTCAAAGTCGGGTCACAAAATGTAATTCTCTGCTGTAGAAAAGTACTTGACATATCCCCCATATCTGGGGGTCACTTGGTGCTAGGAACCCCATAACTTGTGGCAGGTGACATGGCAAGTGGACAATCCACAACTTGGTCACGTGGCAGGTCACGTGGCACTTGTGGTTGGTCACGTGGCACTCATGGCAGGTGTCTTGGCACTTGTGGCAGGTGTTGTGGCAAGTGGACAGTGACATACAGCATATGTACTTGCCTTGCGATCGACATCCGTGACAGCCATTTCACATCTTTTTTTTTATGTGACAGATGTGTATAATAAATAACCATCTTCCAAAAATTATAATTCAAATAGAAAAGATTAGAACAGAATAGAAAAAAATATATAATTTAATAGCAGATCTCCTGTAGACTATTAACAGCCATTTCACTTCTTTTTTTTTTTTTGCAGATCTTCTGCAGACTGTTAGAATCAATTTAATTTTTTTTTTTTCAAAGTCGGGTCGCAAAATATTTTCGAATCCGCTTGAAATAGTATTAACATGATTTGAAATGATTTCAACTGCATTTGAAATTTTTTCAACTGCATTTGAAATTTTTTCAACTGCATTTGAAATTTTTTCAACCGAATTCGAAAATATTTTGCGACCCGAATTTGGGTCCACGTATCTTGGGGTTACTTGGTGATAGAAACTCCAACGTCGGGTCGCAAAATGTCAAGCACTTTTCTGCAGCAGAGAATGACATTTTTCGACCCGACTTTGGGGCCACATATCTCGGGGCCACTTGTAGCTAGAAACCCCAAATTTGGTATGCAAACACAGTAGAACTAGCACTACAACATATCCAAATTTGTTGTGTCTATCACCAAGTAACCCCGAGATACGTGGACCCAAAGTCGGGTCGCAAAATATTTTCGAATTCGAAAATCAGTTGAAAACTAAACGAAATCCGAAAACGAATTTAACAAATGTAACGAATCTAACTAAACGAAATTAATTAATTAACGAATTAAAACGAAACTAAACGAAACGAATTTTTTCCTTTTGCACATGTCTAGTAATGACAGTGGCACCTGCCAACCCGCAAACAGATCTGCCAGCAACACTACAACCTGGGTCACCAACCATCTCCACAATGTCCCATGGAAGCGTTCAGCTCTCTATTTCCCAAACACTGGAGCGGAAGAGGAAATACCCCCCTAGCCACCCGCGATCCCTGGCCCTGAATTCAGGCATTTCAAAATTCCTCGCCTTTGAAATGCTGTCATTCCGTCTGGTGGAGACGCAGAGTTTTAAAAGGCTGATGTCACAGTACGTCGTGCCCAGCCGCCACTACTTTTCCAGACGAGCTATCCCTTCCCTGCACAACCAAGTGGAGGACAAAATCAGGTGTGCACTGCGCAACGCCATCTGTGGCAAGGTCCACCTAACTACGGATGCGTGGACCAGTAAGCACGGTCAGGGACGTTATATCTCCCTAACAGCACACTGGGTAAATGTAGTGGCGGCTGGGCCTGAGGCGGATAGCAGTTTGGCGCATGTCCTTCCACCACCGAGGATTGCAGGGCACTTCAGTTTGCCTCCTGTTGCTAACTCCTCCTACTCTGCCTCCTCATCCTCTACCGCCTCCTCATCCGGTCAGCGTAACACCTTCACCACCAACTTCAGCACAGCCAGGGCTAAACGACAGCAGGCAGTTTTAAAACTTTCCTGTTTGGGGAAAAACCCCACACTGCGCAGGAGTTGTGGAGGGACATGGAACAACAGACCGATGAGTGGTTGGTCAAGCCCGGCCTGGTGGTGTGCGATAATGGGCAAAATCTCGTAGCAGCTCTGGGCCTAGGCAGTTTGACGCACATCCCTTGCCTGGCGCATGTGCTGAACTTGGTGGTCCAGAGGTTCCTTAAGAATTACCCCGATATGCCAGAGCTGCTGCAGAAAGTGCGGGCCGTCTGTGCGCACTTTTGGCGTTCTCACCCTGCTGCTGCTCGCCTGTCAGCGCTGCAGCGTAACTTCAGCCTTCCCGCTCACCGTCTCATATGTGACGTGCCCACAAGGTGGAACTCCACCTCGCACATGCTTGCCAGACTGTGCGAGCAGCAGCAGGCGATAGTGGAGTTTCAGCTGCAGCACGCACGCGTGAGTCGCTCTGCGGAACAGCACCACTTCCCCACCAATAACTGGGCCTCCATGCGAGACCTGTGTGCCTTGTTGCGCTGTTTCGAGTACTCCACCAACATGGCCAGTGCCGATGACGCCGTTCTCATCGTTACTATCCCAGTTCTATGCCTCCTTGAAAAAACGCTTCAGGCATTGATGGAAGAGGATGTGGCACAGGAGGAGGAGGAAGAGGGTTAATTTCCAAGGCTTTCAGGGCAGTCATTTACAAGTGACTACGAGGGTGGGTTCCTGCACCAACAAGCGCCAGGTACACAATTGTCCGGCAGCAAGGGCACAGTTCTGGAGGATGATGAGGTGGAGGATGAGGAGGAGATGGAGGAGGAGGAACCATGTTCACAGCAGTGTGGCACCCAGACCAGCTCATGTCCATCACTGGTGCGTGGCTGGGGGGATACAGAGGACACAGAAGATACACCTCCCACAGAGGACAGCTTTTCCTTGCCTCTGGGCAGCCTGGCACACATGAGCGATTACATGCTGCAGTGTCTCCGCAACGACCGCCGAGTTTCCCACATTTTAACTGGTGCTGATTATTGGGTGGCCACCCTGCTGGATCCCCGTTACAAGGACAGCGTGCCGTCCTTAATTCCCTCACTGGAGCGTGATTGTAAGATGCGCGAGTACAAGCGCACGCTGGTAGACGCGCTGCTGGTGGCATTCCCACTTGGCAGCGGGGGTACGGTGGAAACATAAGGCGAAGGCAGAGGTTGAGGAAGAGGTCACCAACGCAGCCGGGGCACCGCCAGCACCTGGGAAGGCAGGGTTAGCATGGCCGAAATGTGGAAAAGCTTTGTCAGCATGCCATGACAACCAGCACCACCAGCTGAGATGGAACCTCTTAGCAGGAAGCAGCATTTCACGAACATGGTGGAGCAGTATGCGTGCACACACCTACACGTACTGAATGACGGGTCTGCCCCCTTCAACTTCTGGGTCTCCAAATTGGGCACATGGCCTGAGCTTGCCCTTTACGCCTTGGAGGTGCTGGCCTGCCTTGCAGCCAGTGTATTATCTGAACGTGTATTTAGCACGGCAGGGGGCGTTATCACAGACAATCGCAGCCGCCTGTCCAGAGCCAAAGTGGACAAGCTCACGTTCATTAAAATGAACCAGGCATGGATCCCACAGGACTTGTCCGTACCTTGTGCAGAATAGACACGTATACCGGTGTTCTGACAAAAACTGTCTGGCCATCGGATAGTGTCCGGCCACTTACTGCGCAGGCGCAGTGCTTGCGCAGTACGGAGGACAAGGAGATTCACAAAATCTCCAAAGATGAACGTCGCCTGCGCAGTGAGTGCAGGTTCAAGCCCCACCATCCAAGTGGACATACGGTAGCACATAGTAACAGGGCCCCTCACGGGCTCGCTTGGCTAGGCTTCAACCTCGGATGATGTGGCTTGAACCTGGAGTCACCGCACATCGTCTTCGGAGAGTTTCGAAATCCCCTTGTCCTACGTACTGAGCAAGCGCAGTACAGGGCGGACACTATGCGACGGGGGACAGAATTCGACACATCATTCACCACTAGCCTTACCCAGCCATTGTTGTATTTTTGAACCAGTGTTGGCTACCTCATCCTCCTCCACCGCCGCTTCCACCTTCACCGCCACATCCACCGCCACCTCAACCTCCTACTCCATTTGGACCTCGTCCTCCTAGGTCAAGATTATAATTTTTTCATTTTTTTAATTTCCAAGTATTTTTTTTCTTATCTTATCTTATCCATTAAATTGAATAATTTTTTCCAGAAAGTGCGTATTCTGGGGTATTCCCACCATATGTGCGGCATTGTGCCGTTGAGTTTCTGAGGTTCTTAATGACTTCCTGTACCTCTTCTGCTGAGAAGGGGGCCTCCAGCATTTTATTTTTATGTTATGTTATGTTATTTTAAGTTATTTCCCTATCCACATTTGTTTGCAGAGCACTTGCCATGCTCTTAACAACATTTTGTTGCCATTTGCAGCCCTCTGGCCCTTTCCATGACTTTTTTACAGCCATTTTAGTCTTGAAAAGTTTGTGTTCCCATTGACTTCAATGGGGTTCGGAGTTCAGGGTCAAGTTCGGGTCAAGTTCGGTCCCGAACCCACATTTTTCCAAAGTTCGGCCGAACCCGCCGAACCCAAACATCCAGGTGTCCCCTCAACTCTAGTTATGGCCCATAACGCATGTGCTGCCTGCAGAGACAGTGTCACCCATGCTGCCAAGGGCATTATTCCATTGGCGGCATGGGGGGCACTGTCTGTAGCACAATATGGCATTGGCGGCATGGGTGGCACTGCCAGCAGGTAGCGCATGCGTTATCGCATTAGTGTCATGGGTGGCACTGTCTGCAGCACATTACGGCATTGGCGGCATGGGTGGCCTTGTCTGCAGCACAATATGGCATTTGAGGCATGGGTGGCACTGTTTGCAGGTAGCACATGCGTTATGGCCCATAACGCATGTGCTGCCTGCAGAGACAGTGCCACCCATGCCACAAATGCCATAATGTGCTGCAAAGACAGTGCCACCCATGCCACCAATGCCATAACTCATGCGCTACCTGCTGACAGTGCCACCCATGCTGCCAATGCCATATTGTGCTGCAGACAGTGCCACCCATGACACTAATGCCATAACTCATGCGCTACCTGCTGACAGTGCCACCCATGCTGCCAATGCCATATTGTGCTGCATACAGTGCCCACAATGCCGCCAATGGAATAATGCCATTGGCAGCATGGGTGGCACTGTCTCTGCAGGCAGCACATGTGTTTTGGCATTAGCATGATGGGTGGCACTGTCTGCAGCACATTACGGCATTGGCAGCATGGATGAGAAAAATTGTAGACAAACCTGCACTTTGTTTCAGGGCGGGGTCTGGGAGGGGCCAGGGGTGGGGCTGAAGGTGGGAACAGAGGGGAGCCGAAGGGGGCCCCGTCAGGTAGGCTGTACGGGGCCCCATGATTTCTATCAGCGGCCCTGGCCGCAGTTATACTGTGGGAGGTTGGCTCGGCTGCACGAATAGCCATAGCTGTATGTCAGTCCCTTTACCAGCTATAGCAGGCACATGCCCGCAGCTCCCCGTTCTGACAGGAGAGTAGAAAGAAATAGTCTGTTCCTCATGATCAGGAACAGCGATCTCTGTAGTCCCTGTCAGTACACTCCCCCTACAGAAACACCTTCATAGGGAACACTTAACCCCTAGATCGCCTCCTAGTGTTAACCCCTTCCCTGCCAGTGACATTTATATAGTGATCAGTGGCTATTTTTAGCTCTAATTACTGTAGTAATGTCACTGGTCCCAAAAAGTGTCAAAAGTGTCCAATCTGTCCACCGCAATGTCGCAGTCCCTCTAAAAATCACTGATCACTGCCATTACTAGTAAAAAAAAATTATAATAAAAATGCCATAAATATATCCCCTATTTTGTAGACGCTATAACTTTTGCGCAAGCCAATTAATATACGCTTATTGCGATTTTTTTTACCCAAACATTTTTTGAAGAATACATATTTGCCTAAACTGATAAAGAAATTAATTTTTTTACATTTTTGTTTTGAATATTTATTATAGCAAAAAGTTTAAAATATTGTTATTTTTTTTTTTTTATTGAAGTTCTTTGTTTATAGCAAAAAACATAAAAACTGCAAAGGTGATAAAATACCACCAAAAGAAAGCTCTATTTGTGGGAAAAAAGGACATCAATTTTGTTTGTGTACAGCATCGCACGACCGCACACTTGTCAGTTAAAGTGACGCAGTGCTGTATCGCAAAAAATTGCCTGGTTATTAAGGGGGTAAATCCTTCCGGGGCTGAAGTGTTTAAGGATAGTTTTTGAGCTTAGCATGCCTTTGTCAAATTTTCCTACATAATAAGTCATTTTACAATGGATTCTTTGGTTTCATTGAAAAATGCTTGCATTTTAACAGCTACACAGCCACATGCAAGAGCATAATTACAACTTTAAATATATAACAATGATTGCTCAAGACCCAGTGACTTTATCTGTTAATGTTCAACTTAAGCTTGGACACAGATGTGTTGACCTCGCATTTTAGAAAATCATATATAAGCAGTGCCATTGTAGACATTTTACCAGTAAATTATATGCCATCTGTTTTTGTGGATAAAGCAGCACTTCATTCATCATATGCACAAGTAATTAATATCACATTTTAGAAGCTTGAGAACTGTATGATAAAAAAAAGAAATTGTAAAGGACATCTGGCCGTTGGTTGCTATGTTTATGAATGTGCTGCTTCATACTTTTATTTGTAGGCAATATAATATATTTTTGTGACTATATTATAAAAGCACATTTCTGTAAAGATTTTGATATATACTATATACTCTAAGCAGTTCTTGCAAGTAAGGTTGCAGAAAATAATAATCCAAAAACAACAACAAAAAAGAGATAGCTTCATTACTATGTGGTAAGAAGAGAAAACCGTGCCACCCTTTATTATTAGTGCTGTTACCCTATTTTTACCCCCCTTTACTGATTCAAAGGTGCTATATATAAAAAGATTGCTCTATACTGTTTGTGCAATCTCTAGCTCTTGTTATAGTGATTCCCTAGCTATATAAAGCCAAAAAGCATTACAATTATTATTGGTATGTTTATACCACCCTTTTATAATCTAAAGTGCTATATAGAAAAGTGCTCTGTGCTATTTTGCAATCTCAAATTCCAGATTACAGCAATCATATGTGCCTAAGAAAATATTTTATAACAGTGTTTAAGAAATAAAAAATATACACATAGGTGTGTTCATTTATATACTACAAACTATGTATACTCTGGTATGGGCCAGTGGTAGCATCAATGGTTTAAAGCATTAAATACTTGAGCATACAACACAATATATAAAAAACAAAAACAAGAAGTTCCAATTCGTGACACCACCGTGTTCTGAAGTGCTTCTATATTTTAAACATTTGTTGTGCAGGTACTTCTAGTGAATCCACCACCTGTTATGCAATGGGTCACTCACCACATTGAGGTGAGTATGGGGCGTTTGGTTTGTTTCTGGATAACCACTCCTGTCTGTAGATCTTTGCAGCCTCCTATTTCCTGATTTGGGGGATCACATATGCTCCACTCTCAAAAAAGATAATAATATATGCCTCCAATGGTGAAGTATGTTTTTTAAAATTTTATTTAAAATAAAAGAAAGCGTTTATTCAACTCACATGTTAAGGTGCCTTGCGCTGGCACTGAGCGTCTCCAGCAGTGTGTATGTGAGACCCTGTCGCTGGTGTCTCTATGCCGTTTTCAGTCTGTGTGCGCTCCAAGCCTCTTCCTCGCCTGAGCCGCCTATACCGGAAGTGACGTGTTTGCGAATCACCCAGCAGCCTCTACGCGTTTCGCAACTTAATTTTGCGTCATCAGCTTCCTGATGACGCAAAATTAAGTTGCGAAACGCGTAGAGGCTGCTGGGTAATTTCGCAAACACGCCACTTAGCTAGGGAATCACTATAACAAGAGCTAGAGATTGCACAAACAGTATAGAGCAATCTTTTTATATATAGCACCTTTGAATCAGTAAAGGGGGGTAAAAATAGGGTAACAGCACTAATAATAAAGGGTGGCGCGGTTTTCTCTTCTTACCACATTTTTTTACAAAGTCACCATTAGGTGAATATTGTTTCACAAAACTGCTGCACACCAACAATAACAAATATAAATAAAATTACAAAATCATTTTTTTTTTATAATTGGCGCCGGTATCTCACATATACCAAGCTTCATTACTATTTTGAGAAAAATAGCCACAGAAAATCAATGGCATGATGACACCAATACAAAGGGTTGCACTTTGCAAAAATTTACATTATGCTCAAGTAGGGAAACGCCCCTTAAATGTCCTCAAGTGCTAGAAATAGTAATAAATTCATAATTGTTTTTTATTTATTTATAGAGTTAAAAATGGGCCTACATTTTATGTCCCCAATGTATATTGAGGAAGGTATTGTAGGTTAAAAAGTGATAAAGGGTTTGCTAATTATGGCTTTAGAATGAAACAATATAAAGTACTGTATATGGTTGCAGTCTACAGATTAATATAAAAAGGTATTCGTGTATTTATTCCATTGGTTGACAAACCTGATATTCCGGTAACTTTATTCTTCTGGAATTAAAGGTACCGTTGCTGTTTTTCTTCTCTGAAAGAAAACTGTAGGAATTCTTTGTGGAAGATTGATAATGTACGCCTTTGAGCAAAATTGAAACAGACATTTAAGCCCCATACACACTATTAGATTTTCTGCAGATTTTTGTCTTTAGATTTACCAAAACCATATAATATGGAGGTCAAACCTTAAGACTTTCAATTTGTATGCAATCAGGCAGGCCCTTGCAATACATGGTTTTGGTAAATCTAAAGACAAAAATCTGCAGAAAATCTAATAGTGTGTATGGGGCTGAAGAGGCCACATAATGACCTTATTACCATGAACAATTTAAATTTTCTGCCCCCACTCCATTTTTACCTCAATGTACTGTTTAGCTTTCATATTATGCTATCAAAGCACAAAACAGCCACAAAAGGCAAACTGAACCCGTGGATAGGGAGTCTAAAAAAAGATACCGTTTGTCAACTTTGTCAACTCAAACTTAGGGAGGGCTTTGTAGACTTGACCCAGTAACTCAAGAATGATTTATTTTTAGCTTAGCGTGAAAGGAAGCAACAGAATTTTTTTATAAAATAGCAAGATTTTTTTTATTACAGGAGATTACACTTTTTTTGTGCTACAGAACTGTGCATCACATTAGTCACTGTAGAACAGTAAATGTAGCTTTATGTAGAATAGGGGAGAGCGGCGCTCTGACAGGTCCGTCCCTGCACAGAGTGCAGAGACGGACCTGTCATCTTCCTGCTCAGCGGAGATCGCTACGGCGATCCCCGCTGAGCAAGCGGCTATCCACGGGGCGGATCTGCACTGATCCGCCCCGTGTGAAAGAGCCCTTAAAAAAAATGCCCAAACTCCAAAAAACTTCCGTTTATGAGCTCCAGTGTGCATGGAGCCTTATCCTCTCCTGTAATTTATCCTTTGAACAGACTCCATTGTACAGCAGACACACTCTAAAAGCGGTGACGTAAAACATACAGTCCCCAGACATTATAGGGAGTGTCACGACCGGAATCCGTAAGGAACCACTTTTCTCGTAATTGACAGTTACATCCCCCATGGAGGGGTGGAGCTATGACACGTGGCGTGTCACAGCTCGAAACATTCTGGATTTTCGAGTTACAAACATACCAGCCATGGGGTCTAAACATCAAATGGGATATTATTTCCTTTCTTAACAAAGCTTGACTATTTTATATAACACCTTTTACCGATGTCTGGCATTTCCAGGACTGCTCTTGAACGCGATTTTATGGCGTTCAGAAATCAGCCCATAAACTCCACTGCTGATAAACGTCCAAAAACGTCCATGTGTGCATAGACACATAGGATAACATAGAGGGGAGTTTATGGGCCTTTAGGGCTCTTTCACACGGACAGTCCGTATGTCCGTTTTTCATCCTTCCGTTTTCGGATGAAAAACGGACATACGGGTAACCCTATGGGATAGCGGGTGTCATCCGCTGACACCCGCTCTCGTCCGTGCCCGCCAAGCTCCGTTTCTGCAGACGGAGGAAAACCCCCATTTTTTCATCCGTCTGCAGAGCGGATCGGGTGACGACGGACTGCAGTAGGGTCATCACTCCTGTGTGAAGTTTTATTCTTAGTGTTGACAAGACACTTCTAATATTTTTTGTTTAGAAATAGGAACTACATAATGATGTCTAAATCGGGCAAACAACTCTTATGCGGCGTACACACGGTCGGAATTTCCAATGGAAACAGTCCGATGGGAGCTTTTCATCAGATTTTCCGACCGTGTGTATGCCCAATGGTCTTTTTCTGTCAGAATTTCCGATGGACTTTGAATTGAGAACCTGTTCTCAATTTTTCCGACGGAAAACCTATCGGATTTTCCGATCGTGTGTATGCAATTCCGACACGCAAAATTCCGACGCATGCTCGGATACAAATTCGACGCATGCTCGGAAGCATTAAACTTTCCTTTTATAGTGCTGTCGAACGTGTTTTATGCCGCTGTGTTATTGACCATCGGAATTTGGTGTGATCGTGTGTAGGCAACACAGCTTGAGCGGAATTCTGTCAGAATTCCGTCTGAAAAACCGTCAGAGTTTTTTCCGACGAGAATTCCGATCGTGTGTACGCAGAATTAGGGTCACAAGTCAAAAAATTACTTGATAATTTGTCACCGCCTGTGTACATTTTGACATGATGTTTTACCATTACATTTTAAAAACTGTTGCAGGTGTCTAGTTAGTGAGTAATTTTATTATGCTTTAAAGGTGTTTCACACTTTCACCCACAATGCTCTAATGTTCCTAAACTAAAAGAGAGGATCGATTTGACCTTAGACATTCAGCTGTTTTTTTCGACTTCTAGTGTGTTAGTGGCATCACACAAAGCTCCTATATTTTCTTCTCAGCAGCACCCACAGGACTTCTAGTGTGTTAGTGGCATCACACAGAGCTCCTATATTTTCTTCCCAGAAGCACCCATAGGACTTCTAGTGTGTTAGTGGCATCACACAGGGCTCCTATATTTTCTTCTCAGCAGCACCCACAGGACTTCTAGTGTGTTAGTGGCATCACACAGAGCTCCTATATTTTCTTCCCAGAAGCACCCAGAGGACTTCTAGTGTGTTAGTGGCATCACACAGAGCTCCTATATTTTCTTCTTAGCAGCACCCATTTTTTATACTATATACACTACCGACTACAATGGCTGGAAGACCGCCAAGGAGAGGCAGAGCGTGCCGAGGCAAGAACACAGGGCAGGCAGGCTCTGTTTCTAGAGACAACAGTGCTGGCCGTGGACGGGGTCGTGCATCGTCATCAGCACGTGGCCATGGGACACGCTTGTCTTTGTTTTCGGCAGCTGGACATGTGGAGCCGCATCATGCTGAAGGCTTGGTAGAATGGATGACCAAGCCCTCCTCATCCTCCTCATCCTCTCTCACCCAGGCTCAGGGTACTGGCAGAGCACCTGCCAACCCGTACTCAATGGCATCATCAGCCACCCCATCCCTAGACCCACCATGTCCTCCTGAGGAGTCCCCCGAACTCTTTGAGCACAGTGTTGGGTACATGCTCCAGGAGGATGCCCAACGATTCGAAGGCTCGGATGATGATACCCAGCTTGAGGAAGTCAGTAGTGTGCGCGCAGAGAGAAGGGAAGCTGAAGGACAGCAATCTGGCAGTACTGTTCCACCAGCTGCAGCTTACTGCCAGGTTTGCTCTAGTGGTGAAGAGGGAGGGGATGATGAGGTCACTGACTCCACGTGGGTGCCTGAAGGGAGAGAGGAGGAGGAGGAGGACGAGGAGGAGGAGGATGCGGCGTCACATGTCCAACGAGTCAGGATGCCCCCTGGAGGCCAGCTAGAGGCCAGCACAGCAACTGTACCACACCGCAGAGCTCCGCCTGTGCAGGGCGCTGCCTCTGCACGTTATCAGAAAAGTTCTTTGGTGTGGGCCTTTTTTGAGACGAGTGCATCAGATCGCACCACTGCTATTTGCAATATTTGTCTCAAGCGTATCTCGCGTGGCCAAAACATCAGCCGCTTGGGCACCACAAGCATGAGCAGACATATGTCGACCTGCCATGCAGCTCGTTGGCAAGCACACATAAAAGACCCACACCAAAGAACAAAGCGGACCTCTCCTTGCTCCTCATCAGCTGGGATCTCCATCCCCACTATATCTTCAGTCCTCTCTGAAAGCTGCTCTGAGAGGACTGAAGGTGTAGAATTAGGTGTGTCACAACCAAGTACTTGCAGTACACGACGTCCGATTGTAGCAGGCAAATTTCCCTGCCCCAGCTGCTGGACCGTCGAAAGAAGTATACTCCCAGCCATCCACATGCCCAGTGGTTGAATGCTAGCTTGGCTAAATTGCTAGCACTTCAACTGCTGCCTTTTCAGTTGGTAGACTCGGCCCCCTTCCGTGAGTTTGTTCAATGTGCTATTCCTCAGTGGCAGGTTCCCAAACGCCACTTTTTCTCACGGAAGGCGATTCCGTTTCTCTACCGGCATGTGGAAGGCAATGTCCATGCCTCGCTGGACAGGGCGGTCAGCGGTAAGGTGCATATTACCGCTGACTCATGGTCCAGCAGGCATGGACAGGGACGTTATCTTTCTTTCACGGCCCATTGGGTCACTCTATTGGCAGCTGGGAGGGATGCAGGACAAGGTGCAGTAGTGTTAGAGGTTGTTCCGCCACCACGCCTCAAAATGCTACTACTGGTTGTGACACACCTCTCTCCTCCCCCCCCCTCTTCTTCTTCCTCCAGTGCTCTGTCCTCGGAACCAGCGGTGCTCCGTTGGCGTACAAGGGGCTACGCGAGTACGCAGGCAAAAAGATGCCATGCCGTGCTTGCGCTGGTGTGTTTGGGGGACAGGAGCCACACTGGGCCAGAGGTTCTGGCAGCTCTGCAGGGGCAGGCCGAGAGGTGGTTGACGCCACGCCAGCTTAAGCCAGGAATGGTCATTTCTGACAATGGCACCAACCTCCTCTCCACCCTGCGACAGGGGCAGCTCACCCATGTGCCCTGTATGGCTCACGTCCTCAACCTGTTGGTGCAGCGGTTCTTGGGCAGGTTCCCAGGCTTACAGGATGTCCTGAGGCAGGCCAGGAAAGTCTGTGTGCATTTCCGCCGATCTTATAATACCAGTGCTCGGCTGACTGAGCTGCAAAAGGAGCTGAACCTGCCCAAGAACCGCCTAATATGTGATATGCCCACCAGGTGGAACTCAACGTTGGCCATGCTGCAACGACTGCACACGCAGCAGAGGGCCATCAATGAGTACCTTTGCGACTACGGCACCAGGACAGGGTCAGGGGAGCTTGGCTTTTTTTCCCCACGCCAGTGGAGCATGATCAGGGATGCATGCACTGTCCTCTCACCATTTGAGGAGGCCACGAGGATGGTGAGCAGTGACAGTGCATGCATCAGTGACACTGTACCTCTTGTCCACCTGTTGGAGCATACGCTGCGTGGGATAATGGACAGGGCACTTGAGGCAGAACAGAGGCAGGAAGAGGAGGACTTCCTTGCCTCTCAAGGCCCCCTTTATCCAGACAGTGTTCCTTCTGTCCCACCCATCACACAGGAAGAGGATGAGGAGGAGGAGGAGGATTGTGTGAGCATGGAGGTGGAGCCTGGCACTCAGCATCAGCAGCAGCAGTCTTTTAGGGATGATGTACAGTCCCAACAAACCAGTGGACTTGTACGTGGCTGGGAGGAGGTGGCTGGCGATCATGTCATCCTCAGTGACCCAGAAGACTCCGGACCGAATGCCTCAGCTAACCTACGCTGCATGGCCTCCCTGATCCTGCAAAGCCTGCGGAAAGATCCTCGTGTTCTTCGGATCAAGGAGAGGGACCATTACTGGCTGGCCACTCTCCTTGATCCACGGTACAAGGGTAAGGTTGCGGACTTTATCTTGCCGTCGCAGAGGGAGCAGAGGATGAGACATCTTAGGGAGGCCTTGCAGAAAGGTCTGTGCAACGCGTTCCCAGAAACAAACTCCTGGTCCTGGACGACGAGTTGCTGAGGCTTCGGTCAGTAGCAGAAGGAGCAGTGGGGAAGGTGGACGTATGACCGATGCGTTCAAACAATTTTTTAGTCCGCAGTCCCAAGGTATGATCGGTTCCAGCAACCATCGCCAGCGTCTGATATACATGGTGCAGGAATACCTAGGGGCAAGGTCAGACTTGGACACCTTTCCCACCGAAAATCCTCTGGCTTACTGGGTCCTGAGGATGGATCACTGGCCAGAGCTTGCACAGTATGCAATTGAGCTACTGGCCTGTCCTGCATCCAGCGTTCTTTCCGAACGCACATTCAGTGCTGCTGGAGGATTTGTCACCGATCATAGGGTGCGCCTGTCCACCGACTCGGTTGATCGACTGACCTTCATAAAAATGAATCAGTCTTGGATCACCACCAGCTACCAGGCACCTGAAGCGGATATAACGGAATAATTTATAATGTCACATCCCTTCAAGACTGCCTATGCTGATGCTGAGTGACTGTCCTGTTATGTACACTGACTATCCTCTTCCTCCTCCTCAATGATCCATGCCACCACACCAGTGCCTAAGGCACAATTTTTCAGCCCCTGTATAACAGGGGCGTGTACTTACAATTTTTTTAAAAAATGCTTCGCAACAGGTGTGACTGCTGTGCTCCAAGTACAGTATCTGTGAGGGGTTGCAGTCTTGTGGCACCAGCACCAGTGCCCAAGGCACAATTTTTCAGCCCCTGTTGGGGCGTGTAATTACAATTTTTAGGCAATGCTTTGCAACAGGTCTCATTGCTGTGCTAAGAGTACAGTATCTGTGAGGGGTTGCAGTGTTGTGGCACCAGCACCAATGCCTAAGGCCCAATTTTTCAGCCCCTGTATAACAGGGGCGTGTAATTACAATTTTTTAAAAAGATGCTTCGCAACAGGTGTGACTGCTGTGCTCCAAGTACAGTATCTGTGAGGGGTTGCAGTGTTGTGGCACCAGCACCAGTGCCTAAGGCACAATTTTTCAGCCCCTGTTGGGGCGTGTAATTACAATTTTTAGGCAATGCTTTGCAACAGGTCTCATTGCTGTGCTAAGAGTAAAGTATCTGTGAGGGGTTGCAGTGTTGTGGCACCAGCACCAATGCCTAAGGCACAATTTTTAAGCCCCTGTTTAACAGGGGCGTGTAATTACAAATCTTGATCTAATTTTCACAGCAGGGCCCATTCCTGCGCCCCCAAGAGTAACTATGAGGGCCTACAGTCTTGTAGCAACACTGTCCACCACCACCACCGCCAAAGGCCCAATTTTTCTGCCCTGTTCAACAGGTGCATGCAATTCCAAATCTTGATCTAATAACTCACAGCAGGGCCCATTCCTGCACCCACCAAGAGTAACTGTGAGGGCTTACAGTCTTGTGGCAACACCGTCCACCACCACCACCGCCAAAGGCCCAATTTTTCTGCCCTGTTCAACAGGTGCATGCAATGACAAATCTTGATCTAATAACTCACAGCAGGGCCCATTCCTGCACCCACCAAGAGTAACTGTGAGGGCTTACAGTCTTGTGGCAACACCGTCCACCACCACCACCACCACCGACAAAGGCCCAATTTTTCTGCCCTGTTCAACATGTGCATGCAATTCCAAATCTTGATCTAATAACTCACATCAGGGCCCATTCCTGCACCCACCAAGAGTAACTGTGAGGGCTTACAGTCTTGTGGCAACACCGTCCACCACCACCACCACCACCACCAAAGGCCCAATTTTTCTGCCCTGTTCAACAGGTGCATGCAATGACAAATCTTGATCTAATAACTCACAGCAGGGCCCATTCCTGCACCCACCAAGAGTAACTGTGAGGGCTTACAGTCTTGTGGCAACACCGTCCCCCACCACCACCGCCAAAGGCCCAATTTTTCTGCCCTGTTCAACAGGTGCATGTAATGACAAATCTTGATCTAATAACTCACAGCAGGTCCCATTCCTGCACCCACCAAGAGTAACTGTGAGGGCTTACAGTCTTGTGGCAACACCGTCCACCACCACCACCGCCAAAGGCCCCATTTTTCTGCCCTGTTCAACAGGTGCATGCAATTCCAAATCTTGATCTAATAACTCACAGCAGGGCCCATTCCTGCACCCACCAAGAGTAACTGTGAGGGCTTACAGTCTTGTGGCAACACCGTCCACCACCACCACCACGAAAGGCCCAATTTTTCTGCCCGGTTCAACAGGTGCATGCAAGTACAAATCTTGATCTATTAACTCACAGCAGGGCCCATTCCTGTGCCCACCAGTCTTGTGGCTACACCAACATCTAATAGGGCAAATTTCTGCAGAGTATATACGGCAGGCCCCTACTTTCAAACATCCAACTTACAAACGACTCCTACTTGCAAACGGAAAGAGAAAACAGGAAGTGAGAGGAAATCTACCCCTAGGAAGGGAAATTCTATCCTGTTAGATTTAATTTGGGAAAAAGGTATCTCCTCTCTACTGATGCTTTATCACGAATCCTTGTTTCAATTAAAACCCCCCTTTTCCAAAAACATTTGTCATTGGGACGGAAAGTGAGGTGACATGTTCTGAACAGATGTGCAAAGACAGCAAATGTTACAGGGGTGATAACCCCTCCCTATGTTCTCCAAAAAGCTTAAAAATTGATTTTTTGGGGATGGAGCTACACTTCATAATGTACCTGTTCAGATTCTACTTAAGAACAAACCTACAGTCCGTGTCTTGTTTGCACCCCCTATATAGTGCTGTTCAGAGTATATAGGGTTGTAGGTAGAAGAGCGGGCTGAAGAGCGGGCTTCCTACACTGACTGTCATTGATTGGCTGTTCCCGGTCATCGGGAAAGCCGATCAATGACGTCAGACGTCAGCCCCGCCCCCTAATGTAAAAAAAAACACACACGTCAGAGCCCATAACCCCTCCCCTCCCCCTAGTGGTTAACTCTTTCACTACAACTGTCATTTATACAGAAATCAATGCATTTAAATAGCATTGATTTCTGTATAAATGACAATGGTCCCAAAAATGTGTCAAAAATGTCCGATGTGTCCGCCATAATGTCGCAGTCACAATAAAAATCGCTGATCGCCGCCATTACTAGTAAAAAAAAAAAAAATATTAATAAAAATGCTATAAAACTATCCCCTATTTTGTAAACGCTATAACTTTTGCGCAAACCAATCAATAATCGCTAATTGCGATTTTTTTTACCAAAAATATGTAGAAGAATACGTATCGGCCTAAACTGAGGAAAAAAAATGTTTTTTTATATATTTTTTGGGGATATTTATTATAGCAAAAAGCAAAAAATATTGCATTTTTTTCAAAATTGTCGCTCTATTTTTGTTTATAGCGCAAAAAATAAAAACCGCAGGGGCGATCAAATACCACCAAAAGAAAGCTCTATTTGTGAGAAAAAAAGGACGCCAATTTTGTTTTGGAGCCACGTCGCACGACCGCGCAATTGTCAGTTAAAGCGACGCAGTGCTGAATCGCAAAAAGGGGCCTGGTCCTTTGGCTGCCAATTGGTCCGGGGCTGAAGTGGTTAAAGCCGCAAGTGGTTTTAAATGGCTTCTTTTTTTCCTTTACAAATGTCATTTTGTGCAAGGACAGTTCTAAACACGGGAAACAAATGCCACTTCACAGGCATACTTTAGACACCCCCCAGGTACCATATTTAAAGGAAAATTTCACTTTTTTTTTTTCACTTTATGCATCATTAACCGCTTCAGCACCGCCCGCCGTCATATGACGCCCACAAGGTGGATCTCCCATCCTGGGTGGGCGTCATATGACGTCCTCGGATTCCCGGCCGCCTGGGGGGCGCGCGCGCGCGCGCGCCCGCGGCATCGCTCGGGACCCGGTGCGAGTGCCCGGCGGCCGCGATGTCCGCCGGGCACCCGCGATTGCCCATTAAAACAACGGGACCGGGCGGGACCGTGGAGCTGTGTGTTTAAACACACCGCTCCACGTCCTGTCAGCGGGGAGGAGACCGATCATGTGATCCCAGTACGGAGGATCACATGATCGGTCTCCTCCCCTTAAGTCCCCTCCCCCTACAGTTAGAATCACGTCTATTAGGGAACACATTAACCCCTCCAGCTCCCTCTAGTGTTAACCCCTTCCCTGCCAGTCACATTTACACAGTGATCATTGCAATTTTATAGCAACGATCGCTGTGTAAATGTGAATGGTTCCAAAAATGTGTCAAAAGTGTCCGAAGTGTCCGCCGCAATGTCACAGTCACGAAAAAAAAAATCGCAGATCCCCGCCATTACTAGTAAAAAAAAAAAAAAAAAAATTCAATAAATCTATCCCCTATTTTGTAGACGCTATAACTTTTGCGCAAACCGATATACGCTTATTGCAATTTTTTTTACCAAAAATATGTAGAAGAATACGTATCGGCCTAAACTGAGGAAAAAAATCGTTTTTTTTTAAAAAAATGGGATATTTATTATAGCAAAAAGTAAAAAATATTGTGTTTTTTTTCAAAATTGCCGCTCTTCTTTTGTTTATAGCGCAAAAAATAAAAACCGCAGGGGCAATCAAATACCACCAAAAGAAAGCTCTATTTGTGGGAAAAAAAGGACGTCAATTTTGTTTGGGTGTAACGTCGCACGACCGCGCAATTGTTAGTTAAAGCGACGCAGTGCCGAATCGCAAAAAGTGCTCTGGTAAGGAAGGGTGTTTAAAAGCCCTGTATTGAAGTGGTTAAAATGACTGCTCCCGAAAAAACGTTAGTTTTTAAAAGTTCTTTTTGCATTGATATATGTCCCCTGGGGCAGGACCCGGGTCCCCAAACCTGTTTTATGTCATTAAGATGCATATTGGCCGTTGTAATTAGCAATTTTGATTTTGATTTAGAACGTTCGCGTCCATTATAACGAATAGGGTTCGAAAATTCGCGCAAACTTTCGATCCGTTCGAAGGTTCTGGTGCGAACCGAACCCGGGGGTGTTCGGCTCATCCCTAATCCTAACATATACCTACTAAAGCTTTTCAAGAAAGGTTTCCAAAGTCAGAAAGTCCATTCACAGATCCTTTTATTCTATGGTTTACACAATACAGTGAATCATGACCTAACAATCTTCTGTTCTTAGCTGTTCTAGAATAGGGCCGCAGCCTCTCTTTACATGATTCTTTGTTGTGTGCCATGCTTTTTTATGTGCATATGCCTCTAGATGAGACTGCAGTGCAGTGGGAATAGAGAGATGGTGGGGAATAGAGAGATAGTGACACACAAACCAGTGGACATAAAGGCCTGCACTGGGCTTATATTTAGGTCCATTTAAAAAATTAAAAATGGTGTGTTTAGGCATGGTAGGAGCTTATATCAGGACTAAACCTCAAAACAACAATGTCATGTATTGCAGCTTACTAATTTATTTATGTGCTGGCTGCATTAGTTTCTTTTTTTTTAAGCTTTTTTCCCTTTATTTTCACCTGTTGATCAGGCCAATACGTTTGTTGTTTTTCAACTTTTTTTTAACAGATCAACAGTTGTACAGTATAAAAATAGTATTATTATTAGTAATGGCTAAATTACCTTAGTTATATGTAATTCCAATGTTTCTGATTGACAAACATACTCTGTAATCTTTATAAGAAACCAAAATTGGTCTTATTACGTGGTTTGACCAGGCTCCCATATCTATGAAAGTGTTTCCAGCTAATCATGTCAAGTGGGAAAATGTGAAGACTCAATACCTCTCTCATCTCCCATCCTCATTACCAGAAACAAGTCACGTCCGAAATTGAGAAATATTTTTGTCTTGCTGGTTCTGTGCTCTAATCAAGATAGGGGCCCATGAGAAATACATCGCAATGCTACTTCTGGCAATTTACTAGACCGCATACACACTCTTGAACATGCCAACAAACTTCAACCCTCTCTTCACCTTGACTGTGAATTGCACGTAACCAGGCAAGCCCTCAGTGATCACTCACACAATAAAAGCTTCTCCTACAGTTTCACTCTCAACTAGAGATGGGGCAAACACCCCCCAATACAGTTTGCGCCAACACTTTTGAACATCGCAAAAGTTTGAAGCTGTACAATGAACCCCATTAAGGTCTAATGTACCCGAACTGGAAAAATCAAAAGTGCCCATTTTGAATGATTATATGCAAGTTATTGGGTATACAAAGGGAATGGGGTCCAGGTACTGCCCTGGGGGACATGTATCAATGCAAAAAAAGTTTTTAAAAAAAGATAATTTTTAAATGAGCAGTGATTTAATGATGCTCAAAGGAGTTGTAAAGTCTCAAGGTTGTTATAGAATGCATTGAGGTGAAAAACCTTCTGTGGTGCAGCTACCCTCAAAGCCCCCCTTTTACTTACCTGAACCCGATTTTTCCAGCGACGAGAACGAGTCCAGCAGCTTCAGCTGCTGTCTCAGGTCCTCATTGGATATATTGATAGCAGCAGAAACCATTGGCTGCGGCTGCTGTCAATCAAATCCAGTGACATGGGAGACCGGGGGCAGGCCAAGTCCTGCTGTCTGTGTCAATGGACGCAGCAGCAGGACTCGAGTGCCCCAATGGAAAGCAGCTCTTCATGGGGGCACTCAATGTGGAGGAGGAGACAAGAGGGGGGACCCCAGGAAAGGAGGATCACGGCCACTCTTTACAAAACCCTTTACAGGGAAGGTAAGTATAACATGTTTGTTATTTTCAAAAATAAATAAATAAACCTTTACAAGCAATAAATTTAGCGAAACAATAAAAATAAATTCCTGAATTCCTTTAAATATAGTCCTTGGGGGGGGGGGGGTCTCCTTAGTCTGCCCCTAGAGTGGCGCATCTGTACCATGTATAGAACCTGCTGCAGCAAAATTTACATTTATAAAGAAAAATGAAATTTTCCCTGCAAGCTTTCTTTATTTTCTAAACAATGGCTTGGCCAGCCAGTCTGTATGATGAGGTCACGATTTAGTGCACCCGGAACAAGATTAAAGATTTTTTGGATAAGCTCTGGTGTCTATTTCACAGACTTTGGATAAAAGTAACTGGTGCAGAAAAATTGGACTTTGGGTGTTGGTGGTGCCCTCACACTATAACCTTATAGAGGTACTGTTGATGAAAGCAAGAATTGGCTTTGTTGTAAAAAAAAAAAATAGAAATTATATACCGCCGTCAAACAGTGGTGAAAAATATGGGCTTGGGTGTTGGTGGTGCCTTCACACCGTAACCCTATAGAGGTACTCTTGATGAAAGCAAAAATTGTCATTGCTGTCAAAAATGTTAATTATATGCACCTGTCAATCAGGTGTGGAAAATTTGGTATTTGGGTGTTAATTGTGATCATGAAACCTATACCAAAAAAATTCTTCCAGATAAATTCAACACCCATAAAGCTAGCAGCCTAAACAATCTTTCAGAGATTCCACCAGGCAGTGGCTGCCCGTCCATATGGGGCTCAGAGACGCCTCCCCCCTAATCCATGTGCTCGGCCCCTAATCTGCATGCAGGGTGCCAGACGCATGGATTCCAACTTTTTTTTTTTTTTTAGAAGCATATGATTAGAACCAGAGGCTCTAATTGGCTTCAAAAAAGGGTGGGCTTAGGGCGCAGTGCCCACCTACTTGTGTGACAATAGTGAATTAATATTCGCTATTGTCTTCCTGATTCTCCTCCCAGCCAATCAGGAAGCGAGTCCTGAGACCCAATTGGCTAAGAGGAGAAGCGTTCATATTGGAGGTGAAGAGGTAAAGGAGGAGGAGACGCATGGAAAGCCGAGGAGGAGGAGATGCCAGGTGAAGCTGCCGCCCACTGCCCAGAGGAAGCGCTGCCCATGACCTAGATGGTGTGGGTCTGGCGACCGACAGGCGGAGCAGAGGTGCGGGAGATCCATCCAACTGCCCGACTGGGGTGGTGCGGCTGAACCGACCGACCAGGGGGTGGGTGGCAGTTGTATTGTTTGCCGCACCCCCTAAAAAATATAGAAACAGCCGCCACTGGATTCCAGATTCCAAAAACACGTAATCAGCGACATTGGCATCAGGGGCTTGATAGCTGCTGCTAATCTAGGAAAGATTCATTTTGATAAATGTAACCTGGTCAACAGAGTCTGTGGACAGATGCACATTTTTATCTGTCACAAAATCTCTGGTAGCACTGAATGCCCATTCAGAAAGCAAGCTGGATGCAGGGCAGCCCAGCAGCTCAATTGCATATTTGGCAAGTTCTGGTCAGTGGTCTTCTATTCTCATGACCAAGTAAGCCAGTGGATCATCGACTGGAAAGCTCTTCATGTCTATTTTCGCCCTTAGATATTCTTCCACCATATTATGAAGACACTGCTGATGGGATGTGGAAGCTGATATACCTGGGCACTGAGGACTTAAACAATTTTGAAATGCACCACTGAGGCAGACCCCCTTCTCCACCGCTCCTCCTTTGACCAACAGAAGCCTCAAACTAGCTTTTTCATGAGACTGTAACCTAACCAGAGTCTGAAAAGGCATTACATAAACTCCTCTGTAAGGTGTCCTCAATATATTTCATCCTCTGCTCCCTCTGTGGGGACAGGATGAGTTCTGAAACGTTCCCCTTGTAACGGTGGTCACGTAGGGTTGCCAACCAATAATGACCCTTCTCCTTAATGCCACAAATTCTCTGGTCCTTTTGTAGGCTTTGAAGAATAAGGGAGCCCATGCACCGCAAGTTTGTGGAGGCATTAGAAGCAGAGTCCTTGAAGACACTGAGGAATAGAGTATCTGGAACTGCCTCCTCCCAGCCACGTACTACTCCAAAGGGTTCTGGGGACAGAAAACAATCTCAAGGTTTGACATATGTCTTCCTCTGCTTTAATGCCTCCAAAACTGCCAGAATCTGCCTGCCCCTCCCTCTCCTCTTGGGTGTTCTGTGGTGACGCAACAATGGTGCCTGCATAAAGCGGGCCTTGAGAGGAAAGGAAGTCCACCTCTTCCACCCACTGTTCTGCCTCAAGCACCCTGTCCCTAATGCCATGCAGAGTATGCTCCAACAGGAACACAAGAGGGATAGTGTCACTGATGCATGCACTATCTTGGCTCACCATCCTTGTCACCTCCTTAAATGGTGATAGTACAGTGCATACATTCTTTATAAGCAGCCATTGGAATGGGGAAAAAAAACGAGTTGCCCTGAGCTTGTAGTTGTGCAATACCCACACAGGTACTTGTTGGCGGCCCTCTGCTGCATGTGCAGCCACTGCAACATTGCCAAAGTGGAGTTCCACCTAGTGGGCATGTCACAAATCAGGCGGTTTACGGGCAGGTGGAATTCCTGCTGAATTTCAGCCAACCGAACACTGGCTTTATATGATCACCTGAAATGGCTGCAGACTCTTCTGGCCTACTTTAGAAGATCTTGCAACCCTGGGTACCTGTTTAAGAAACGCTGCACCACCAAATTGAGGACATGTGTCAACATGTGTCAACTTTCCCTGTCAAAAGGTGGACAGAAGGTTAGTGCCAACACCACCATTCCCGATTCAAGCTGGCATGGCATGAACCACCTCTGGGCCTGCCCCTGTAGGACTGAAAGAATCTCCCTTAGACAGACCAACTGAAGCACTGCATGGCATTTTTTTAGCCTAACTCATTGAATAGCCCTGGAACACTTAGGCATAACTGGTGGTTCAAAGAACAATTAAGCAGAGGAGGGCATGGAGGAGGAGGAGGAGGGGGCGGAGCTGACAAATCTTGCATCATCACCACCAGCTGTATCGAGACATGGCGGCAAAACAAGCTCCAGCACTGTCCTGCAATCTTCCTAGTGGCAAGCAGAGTTGCTCAGTGTGCTGTGAATGAAATATAGTGTCCCTGACCATGCTTGCTGGACCACGTGTCAGCAGTAACATGGACCTTGCTGCTGACTGCCTTGCCCTACGATGCCAAAACATTGCCTTCCACATGATGGTAAAGAGCTGAAATGGCCTTACGTGCAAAGAAATAGTGACTGGGAACATGCTATTGTGGTACAGCACATTCCGCAAATTCATGGAAGGAAGCAGAATCCACCAGATGGAAAGGAAGAAATTGCAAAGCCAGCAGCTTGGACAAGCTGGAATTTAGACACCTGGCATGTGAGTGGCAGTGACCATATTTTATTTGCTGCAGCAGTTGGGGCAGAGAAATTTGCCTGCTATAGTTTACAGCTGGCGATTAGGGATGGGCCCGGTGTTCGATTCGAACGCATGTTCGAATCGAACATCGGGCGTTCGCCCGCTCGGCGAGCCCAGAACTATTTGGGCCGCTCGCATCAAATTCGTGTGATGCAAGCGGCCCGCAATGCACTGCGCCAGTCGCTGTGCATTGCTGGCTGATGATTGGCCAAGTATGCACTGTGACCCGCATGCTTGGCTAATCATAGAGCCAGCGGCGAGGAGAGCAATAATTGGCCACAGGCAGGAGGCCTGTGGCCAATTTTAGCTCAGGGGGTTTAGCACACGCCCCACATTATAAAAGGCCGCCGCGCCTGCGGCCTCGTATATTGTGTTCCAGTGTCAGTGTTATTATGTGCTGCTGACTGCTGACATTATCTGCTGTGATTCTGGGGATTAGTGTGTGCGTGCTGTTAGTACAGCATTGCAGTATCACATCTGGGGGGTGTCTATAGTATGCCTGTGAAGGGGCGCATGTTTCCTGTGCTTAGAACTGTCCCTGCACAAAGTGTCATTTTTGCAGGAAAAAATGCTATTTAAAATCAGTCGCGGCTAATGAATTGACGGCTCCTGTAACACAGAGAACAGTCATTCATTGAAAGTCATTGATAAAAAAAAAGTAATTGATAAAAATTTTTTAAAAAAGCGTGGGGGTCTCCCCAAATTCAATTACCAGGCCCTTCAGGTCTGCTATGGATATTAAGGGGAACCCCGGCCAAAAAAAAAAAAAAAAATGGCGTGGGGTCCCCCTCAAAATCCATACCAGACAACTTGCCAGTGAAAATGTGCAGCAAGATAACAGACTTACAATTCAACACTGCCACAAATTTGTGGCAAGTTATCATTGCTATCTGGGATGCTATTATAGCCTATTTTAGTAAAGTGCAACAGTTGAAACAAGCATTTACTGTTGCTCACCCCGAAAACGTGTAAACCGGCTGAATTAGCTTATTTGACCTTTCAATTGGTTCTCAGGTGTAAGTGAATTTTATTTATTTATTTATTTGTGGGATTTTGTGTAATCTAATGATTAAGTGCCTTTCAGTGCTGGTTACATTTTGTAAAAATGCATGTACGTTTAAACGTTTTACTAATTGCTTTTATTCTGAACCACTAGGCCAGAACCAATGTCCTACTATCTATGAAATGGTGGCAATTTCAGACTTGTTTGACCACTTTAAGACCAGCCTCGTTTTGGATTTTAGGTGTTTACATGTTTAAAACAGTTTTTTTTGCTAGAAAAAAACTTAGAACCCCCAAACATTATATATTGTTTTTTTTCTAACACCCTAGAGAATAAAATGGCGGTCGTTGCAATACTTTTTTTCACACCGTATTTGCGCAGCGGTCTTGCAAGCGCACTTTTTTTGGAAAAAAATCACTTTTTTGAATAAAAAAATAAGACAACAGTAAAGTTAGTCCAATTTTTTTATATATTGTGAAAGATAATGTTACGCCGAGTAAATTGATACCTAACATGTCACGCTTCAAAATTGCGCCCGCTCGTGGAATGGCATCAAACTTTTACCCTCAAAAATCTCCATAGGCGATGTTTGAAAAATTCTACAGGTTGCATATTTTGCGTTACAGAGGAGGTCTATGGCTATAATTATTGTTCTCGCTCTACCGATCGTGGCGATACCTCACATGTGTGGTTTGACCACCGTTTTCGTATGCGGGCTCTACTCACGTATGCGTTCGCTTCTGTGCACGAGCTCGTCGGGACGGGGCGCTTTAAAAAAAAAATTTTTTGTTTTTCTTATTTATTTTTCTTGATTTTATTTATTTTTACACAGTTTTTTAAAAAAAATTTAATTGGCTCACTTTTATTCCTATTACAAGGAATGTAAACATTCCTTGTAATAGAAAAAAGCATGACAGGTCCTCTTAAATATGAGATCTGGGGTCAAAAAGTCCTCAGATCTCATATTTGGACTTCAATGAAAAAAATAAAAAAAAATAAATGTCATTTAAAAAAATGACATTTGACAATTCCTCTTCAAGAGGTATGGGCGTAAGTGACGTTTTTTTGATCGTCACTCATCTCTATGCACAGGCAGGGAACGGACCCGATCGCCTCCGCCGCTGCCGACGGTTCCGGTAAGCGGCGGAAGGCGCGGGGGAGCGGCGGGAGGGGGCACCTCTCCCGCCGCCGATAACGGTGATCTTGCGGAGAATCCGCCGCGATGACCACCATTATCGGACAGCTGACCGGCGCCTGAAGAGATGGATATCTCGGTTGTGGCAGCAGCTGCTGCCGTTACCGAGATATCCCTCTTCAAAAAAGGGACGTACATCGTCGTGCGCCGGTCGGAAAGTGGTTAAGAAGTTTAAATATACTTTGTAAACAACAGTTGAATTTGAAGAACAGGAGGGACTTTAAAGGCAAGATTTGATACAAGAGATGAAGTCAGCTCATATTCAGAATGGACTTTAGAGTTCTTCCTAACTTGTTTTGTCTTTACTGTTGTTTTTTCTATCTACTGATGGGAAAGGATGT
This sequence comes from Lithobates sylvaticus, assembly GCA_028564925.1. Taxonomy (NCBI): domain Eukaryota; kingdom Metazoa; phylum Chordata; class Amphibia; order Anura; family Ranidae; genus Lithobates; species Lithobates sylvaticus. The sequence continues at coordinate 100,179,729 of CM053036.1, forward strand.
TCATTCTGTCCCACCTGTTAACAATCATTATTTGTTGATTTATTACTTCCATGGATGTGTAATGGACTCAAAACCAGAATGTTCTCACATTTGCATGCCAAAATACATTTTTCCTCATATAAACTGTGATAGCCAAGAGTTTCCAAATTCCCCTTGGCTCTGTGCCCCAGATAGAGCGTAATGCTGAAGAAATTGTATGAAAATGGACTGAGATAATCAGCCATTGTCACAGCTTGTATCTTTTCTCTGTGAATCAATATTTATGGTTTAGAGCCCTATGGTTGACACGTGTAAAGATGACATACAGGTTTAACACAAAACTTACCACATGAAATGGACCTGAAAGTGTGCCTTGGTCTATCGTATGGTACACCAAAATAAGGGGGCAAAACATTCAGGTAGGGAAATAGCTTTGTTGGTGAGACAAGTCACTGGGTAAGCTTGGCAAATGCCTGGGCCCTTTCCACTTGTGGATTTATGAAATGTAGCGGGCGAAGCAGGCTGGCTTCCATCTGCCTAGCTTTTGGTGCCGTGGTCCAGGACATCTTGCCGGGATGCTGTTGAGGCTGCCCCGACACGGAACGAATGTCCGGAGTTCTGACTGGGGTTTGGTGTAGGTTGCTGAGGAGGATTCGGGCGTGTTTCATGAACTGGGGGCGTGTTGAGAGGTTTAACCGGAAAGGGCAGAAGAGGACTGAAGTTTGGCTGACCGGACAGAAGGGTCAATGACCGATTCAGTGTGGCCACTGGACACCGGTTGTTATGGGTCCTAAATAATTGAAGTCCGTTCCTGCGCCTAGCTGCTGAGTCTCTGACACAGCCAGGTCTAGGATGAAATGCTCCTGGTGGCGGACTAAGTTAAGTTCACGTAACACTGGGCCTGAAGGGTGGCTACGGGTAGATTCACTGGGTTGAAGGAGCCCATAGAAGGCCAAGTGCATGGTGGCTGCAGGACCAGACTGGGGAGGAGACCGAACGGAGAGGTGTCCAGGATGGTGAACATGTCCCTGAAGATTTCTCCTGTTATCGGCAATCGCCTGGGACAGACTACCGGTTGACGTTTCTGAATACCCCGGAGAATGGCTCGTACTACATGGAATGTGAATACGGAGGGTCTCGCGGGGTCCTAAAGGGACAGGAAAAGCTGTACACCAGCCAGGTAAAGCCGTATGGTGTTGGGATAACGTCAATGAACGTGACAATAGGAAAATAAAGGCTAGCATCTGTTTGATACTGGACGTCTCTCTGGGGTGCTGAGACAAAAACTTGTTGAATGCCCTCCAGGCTGTCTGATAGGCCTTGCATGTATTGCGGGAGAGTGAAGAGTTGATGAGGTTGGTCGCTGCCTGTAGATGCTGGGCTAGTCCTGGGTCAGCTGAGACCAGTCCGGGATAGTAGCCGACAAGGGACTGGCTCCGGGCATCTGTTTGAAAGGAGACGTAGTTAGAACGGGAAAGCGCATCCGCTGCCAGATTGCTCTTCCCCGGGATGACCGAGCTGTAGATGTTGGATTGATGCTGAAGGGATAACTGTACCAGCCTATGTAGGGAGGACCTGTCTAACTTTTCTTATGATCTCTGCGGTAGCAAGGTTGTTGGTTGTAAAAGGCTACTGTCTGCCCTGACTAGCTGTGACCATGCAGGTGCACTGCTGCCACAATGGGGTGGAGCTTGAAGAGGGCAGACGTGGTGATAAGCCAGGTATGCTAGTGCCTGCGGTGGCCAGGGCGCTGAAAACCATACATGGCCAAAAATGGCGGCGGACTCTGTGGAGGCCGCCCCATCTGTCACCACCTGTGGTGACAGGGAGGACACTGTGGGGATAAAGGGAGAAACGCCGTTCCAGTTGGCCAGGAATTCCTCCCTCATGGCAAGGTCCACTGTGACTGCGACGTCAAGTTTGATGACCTGATCCGGGTCCTGGGTGTGGGACAGGTAAACTTAGCGTGTGGGATACGGAGGAGCGGCCCCAGGGGATGATCCGCATTGCAAAATTCAGCATCCCAAGAAGGGACTGAAGTTGCTTCTGGGTACATCCTCCGGCACGGGTAAACTCCCGGAGGACCGTCCTGACGCGGTCCAGTTTGTCTGGGGGGAGGCTGTCACGCCTTCATGTTCGACCTCGCATAGGAGCCTGGGGTGAGCCCTCTGACATAGGGTACAGACGTGGAGTAGGGGGCACTGGCTATAATTACAGGTGCCATGGTTATAATTATTGCAGATCGCTGCTCCCCCGGCTGTCTGAACTAGTCGTCCAAGTTTATCCGTTTGTGGCCCTCGTGCAGGGGCTTGCTGACCCTGACCTGTGCTGGTGGTAGCTGTGTTGTCTATCTGTTGGATGGTAGCTGCATTGGCACACCAGACAGCGGTGTGGGTCGCCGACTGGCATGTGGCACATGGTGATGACCGTAGGCCCGGAAAGTGCCGGCAGAACAGCTCTGTGTGTACGACACCCCAGTCTGTGGGTATGGAACAGGGGGAACCTCACTACGGCTTTGGCTGAGAAGGAGCGGTGGTAGTCGTAGAACCCAAAGCCACCATATATGTAGTCTAGGTCTTGCGACTATGTGGAGGTATAAGTCCAGCTTTTCCCGTCTGCCAGGGGAGGCTGAACACACTACGTCCCTCAACATGCCAAACGCCTTTGTTTGTGAGGGATTGGTCGATGAAGTTTGTATTGGCAAGGATCCAAAACATTGAGCTGGTGCTGCGACTGGACTCGTATCAGTCGTGACATTGTTGCCAAGGATCTGAATCATTGAGCCGGTGCTACGACTGGACTCGGATTGGTTGGTGGAGTTCGCATTGCCGAGGATCAGAATCGTTGTGCTGATGATGCGACTAGATTATGATTGGTTGTGGATGTAAGGTGATGAGGGGGCTTGTATGCCGGATCCGAGTCGTTGCACCGGTGACACGACTGGCCTCGGATTGACTGACGGTGTTAGTGGTTGAAGGGGCTTGTGATTGCAGAGGATCCGAATCATAGGGCCGATGTTGCGACAAGATTAGGATCGGCTATTGGTGTGTGCTTGGTATCCAATAAGAGGTGTAGGGGGTCAGTTAGGTGAAGTGTGTGTTTTCCATAGGAGGTGTAGGGGGTCAGTAGGTGAAGTGGGGGTTTAGTAGGGGGTGTGGGGTGTGGGACACGGGTTCGAGACCCTGCGCCGTGAGTGACTTGTTCTGAAGGACCTATTGAAATGCGAGAAAAACACTCGTTTGAGGGTGTGACAGATCCTTTTCCTCACTCCGCTGAGGCCTCCATCCGTAATACTGCTACCTCCAATCTGACCATCAGAGAGAGACACTATAGCTGCATCAAATACAAGTCTAGCCGAAAATAACTTGTTCAATATCTTGGACTGATTTATTCGACAGAAAACAGCCTTTTTACACACATTAACACAAAGGGTTGATAATGAGGTAGAACTGCTCATGGATACTCCCTCTTCCCCTACAGCAACAACTCAAAAGACAATCACACAATCAGCATGCCAATTAACCCAGCAGCCTAGGTGACCAGACAGTCCGTCTCCAGATCAGCTTTTTTTTTGTTTTGTTGTTGTCCTGTGCAATGGTTCAGAACTTTGATGATAACAACAGGCGTCAGTGACTTAGGAGTTGAATTAAATGAAATAAATGCTATGGGATGAAATGACAGACGACAAAACAAATGAAATGAAATGACATATTGCCTTGGCCTGGCCCGGTCGTACCGCATTGCGAGTGACTGCGAACCAGACTCTGGAGCACGTACTTAAATGAGACAATGGTGAAATGAGGCCCAATGCCTGGGGCACACCTGGACGAATTGGTAACATCGTAGATGCCACGGAATTCGAATCAGAGCGCAATATGTGAGGTGAAATGATTGAACTCCCATGACAGAGCCTGGATCGCCATGCCACTGTTTGCGACTGAGCACGATGGACTCTGGAGCATGTACTGAAATGAGGCCGGTCCTGGGCACGCCGAGATGAATTAGTGCGGGGAGATGACTAAATTCATGTCGGAACGTGGTAAGGTGACACAGAAATTATATACCATGACAAAGACGAGAATCAAAAACGATCAAAACCTTTGAAGTGAATCTGTCTATGGCGCATGTATCGAAATGAGGCCGAGCAGCTGGGCGCACCGGATCGAATCGGTCGGTGCATCTTGCGGATGCAACTGGATTCGAATCGGAACGTAATATGTGACAGAATGATGCCATGACAAAGACTAGAATCAAAACGACTGAGGCTGGTACCAACTAGTGAATCTGTCTCTGGCGCATGTACTGAAATGAGGCCGAGCAGCTGGGTGCACCGGATCGAATCGGTCGATGCATCTTTTCCGGATGCGACTGGATTCGAATCGGAAAATAATATGAGACAGGAATGATGCCATGACAAAGACTAGAATCAACGACTGAGGCTACTTCCGACAAGTGAATCCGTCTCTGGAGCATGTACTGAAATGAGGCCGAGCAGCTGGGTGAATCGGAGCGAATCGCTGCATCTTGGATGCGACTGGATTCGAACCGGAATGTAATATGTGACAGATACCATGACAAAGACTAGAATGAAGCCTGCATCTGTAACCAACGGTGAGTCTGTCTCTGGAACATGTATTGAAATGAGGCTGTAGTCTGGGGGCACACCGGAGCGAATCAGTGCATCGGAGATGCGACGAGATTCGAATCGGAGCGCAGCTCGTGACAGAAATGAAATGATATGATTCGAAATGATTTGACATGATAGAAATGATTTGAAATGATTTGACATGATAGAAATGATTCAAAATTATTTGACATGATAGAAATGATTCAAAATTATTTGACATGATAGAAATGATTCGAAGTGTTGCGGACAGATACGAAATGACTCTCCAATGTTTTGAACGATTCAAAAGATTGTGCGATTCAACCAAGTAAAAGTTGTGAAATGAGTGCCGGATGCGGCATCGGTTGGAGTGTCGTGGGCGAGCGACTGCGAGTTGTCTGCGAGACCTGGTGACGTCCGATGTTTGGTAACGCACACGTGCGGGTGAAATGTTTGCGATTCGAGACATGTTTGTGAGTGTTCGTGAGTTTGAGCATTTATCACAGTTTAGTGACATGAAAAGCGGTGCATGAAATGAAAAATTGGGAGCTGAAGCCCTACCTGCGACCGCCGAACCAGATGTGTTGTACTGAACCTGCGACTCGGTAACACGAGTGCGACACGACACGAATGATAGCGACTCACGGACACGGAACACGGAACTGCAACACACTGACAAAGACGGGACTAACGAATAGGAACTCACGAACAGGAACTCACAAACGCTTGTCTCGAATAGCCGGCCCTTGATGTCTGACGTATCAAATATCTCGCACAGGAAATCGACAAAGATCGGCAGCCTGTGGGCTGGTTAAATACCCTCCGGGCTCCTGCCATAATTTCAGGCCATCATACTGGCCTTCTTATATATATTGTATGGCTTAGTAAACCATTTATTGACGAGCAGATTTTTTGTTGATGTCTTTTATTCAAAAGCTCTACTTAACGATCTTCTTTAGGACTTACCCTATGATATCCTTATCGTCCTTTCTGAGGGAACTTTGCCAATATGAAACCCTAACTAACTTTAAGATAAACAACTCTAAATTGGAGGCTATGGGTTCACCATGCCCTACAACAGCAGATAGTGACCTGATTCAGTTTTAAACAGACTTCTTCTCACATACGATATTTAGGAATGAGCATTCCGCATAACCTACCAAGGACGTTTGGACCCAACATTCCTCCACTGGCCTGAAATTTGAAATTGTAGCTCCATTGATGGAATAGAGAATTATTTACTTACTTAAAACTCTCCCGATCAAACTTCATTTGGGATTTCTAAAGGGTTTCTGCACTTATTTTTTTAAATTTGTCTGGGCAGGCAAACTGACAAGGCTACAGGGGGTCTATTCTCTCCTTGCCTACAGCAGAGGGGGGAACAGGATTCCCAAATCCAGTGAAGTACCATAAAGCCACCCACCTGCAAGGGTGGTTGACTGGTGCATAATACGAAACGGGAAGCTATGGGTACACTTGGAACAGATGATCAACAATCTCCCCCTGGTAGGACTTCCCCGACATTCAGACAGATCAATCTGATTCACCATAAAACATTGTCCGCTTGTATGAGCTACTCTACAGATGACCAAAATTGTCTTCAAAAGCACTACCCTCTCACCATATACAAGCCCGATGACCCCTATTTTGGGCACAACCAAGTTTTAACTAGGTGACCTGTGAGTTGCTGCACTACTCCCATTGGACTCTTTTAGGTTATTACACTTCTCCAATAACCACTGTCCTATGATGAATTAAGAGGTTGATTTCCCCTGACGAGCGCAACTGAGAACATATTTGTGTTTACCACACACTGCGGCATCCCCCATTTCAAATGTATGTCTCTCCAAGTGCTCTGAGTGCTCCACAAGAGCTCCCCTTCTTACAACATTGGGAAAGGGACTTAAATTTAACCTTCTCTCAAAAACAAGAATAGAATTTTGCTCTTTGTCCACAAAGCCTCTCTTACAAGTAGATATCAGGTAGGAAGGATAAAAACTTCTCACACATTGGTACAGGAAACTGGTGGAGCTCCATTGCATGTCCCCACAGGTTTTGATCACCTTTTGACTTTGTTTGGAATCTAAAGGGACCCTACTCCATATTTTCTGGGATAGTCCCAAACTGAAGGATTTTTGGATCATGGAACAAACAATAAAATGCATTACAGGACTGTCTCTTGACAGAAAACCGGCAGCATTTCTTTTGTATGAAAATTCCCTTCTAAAACACCTCCTTATTGCAGCAAAAGCTTGCATCCCAGCACCATGGGAATACCTGGAACCACCCAATAAAACACCAGAATTACAGAAATTCAACAAATGGATAACCTATCCATGACTTTGAAAGAGCAGGAGGAAAAATACTTGAAAATCTGGACTCCTTATTTTTTTTCTAAGGAACAAATGCCATTAGCCTCTCAACAATAATCTTATGAGGTTAGTAGAGCCGTAGGGTATTAGGCCTTTTTTTTTTTCAGTTCATCCATACCCAACAGATTCCAGTTTTCTATCTCCTTCCCCCCGACCCTCCTTTATTTTTCTCTTACCCCATCACATCGCTTTGAGGTTCTGTATTGATCCCCACCCCAAATTTTTTTTAGGAAACTGTTCTTTTTTTTCACGTTGTGTACACAGAAAGTTTTATCAGAGAATCAGTTTACAAACTGTTTGCTTTTTGGTTCAGTGACACCAGTGATCCTGTGTTGTTATTCTATGCTTTATTGTGCTACATTCACTGCAACCTCTCCAAAGCTGTGTTGTATTTGTTCAATGGAATTGTTTTGCCACTTCTTCTAAATGAAGAATTAAACACTATACACATCAATGCTCTCTGGCTCCAGTTAATCATCACTTTATGGCATTTATGCAACTCCATACCCCCTGTGCTACTGCTCGGCTCTAAAAGTGGCAATAAGATGGAGGTGTAAACAAGGCCATCCTCATTACTTAAAGCGGAAGTAAACCCATCCATAAAACAGTTTCATTTCCGGCACATGCCTGAAATGCAACACTCCCATTGGTTGTGCTCTCAACCAAACTGTCAAGCCATCCAATGGCTGGTGTCATAACTGATCACATGCGCAGCATCATGGCAGTTGTAGATTAAACAGAGGCAAAGATGGCAGCTTCCTTGGCTGAAAATGACAGGAGGGTTTACTTACACTTTAAGGATCCTAATGATGTACATGAAATTGCATTCAAAACATCTGACTTTTTCAATGGATCTTTATTGTTTAATATTTTAATTGAAATAAAAAAAAATAAAGAAAAACAATTGGTTGGTATCAATATTATCGGAATGAGATCGTATAAGGAAATTAGAAAAACTCACAGCAATTACAATTAAAATACAATACGCTGAAATTCCATGGATCTTTCATATACATGCATAGTCAATTAGAAGGCCAAGTTTATGCACTTAGCAAACATTCTTGATATTAGCCTGGACTTGGTTGTTTGTTTTATAAGCTGTTTCGTGCTTGGTGAGTTGAGGATAGAGTAGTAAATTCTGTCCACACCTCCATAACAATTTTGTGTTTTTTCAACTGGCTAGTTCAAAATAAAACTGTGCTGGGACATACATTAACCTACTACAGAGAAAACGTGTTCCCTTTGAAACAAAACTACACTGTAAATTATAGCTGTCCCACTTCTTGGAAGAGCCATGAGCTAATTACACAAGCAGGAAATTAGATTTTCCATGGTTGCCAGTCACAGAAAATTAAAGCTGAGTACAGATTAAAATAAAAATACATTTTTAAATACCATTACTTTACAAATTGACTTGCATATCAATTTTATATAATGTATGCCAATGCTTTAATATAAAAAAAAAATATTTTTTTGGGCCTCCCTTTAGACGCAGACACCCACTACTAAAGCACTAAAGCAATACTAGGGCTCATTTAATATGCCTCATATCTTATTTTATCTATTTTTTTATCTATTTTGTAAATATGTATTTGCTAAGTTAGCGAGATATATTATTATTGTTATACAGGATTAATAAAGTGTCAACAGTTTGCACAGAGCTTCACAATATAAAGGGGACAATACAATTACAAGACAGTTCAATACAGTAAGAATAGGGGGGTCCTGGAGGTGGAGCTTACAATCTGAAGGGAGGGGAATGTGGTACAAAAGGTAATAGCTGCAGGGGGTGATCTGATGGAGGTGACTCAAGTACAACTTTTTAGGATGAAGTGGGGTATATATATGATTTATATTTAATTCATATTCACTATTTTCACATTAGAATGATTTTCAGGTGCTGTGCCGCATTACAGATTATATACTTAATATAGATTAAGACAGCCCTTCTTCAGGGATGTGGACACCCACTGATCTTTAATAGGTTGCTATGGGTTCCTTACTCAGTAAGCAGTGGCATATTGATCTTCCACTTGGCTGTATCTGCATAGTTCCATCACTGTCACTCAGCAGAGCCAACAGCATGGAATGAAGTGCATAAAATCACCCATTGCCTATTATCTATTACATTTGGGTAATAAGCCTCCCCCCCCATTATCTCTGTGAGACCAACAAGGAGAGGCAGACGTTCCTGTGTCACTATGAGGGGGCCAGCAGTTTTTGTGTCCACAGGCAAAGGTGGTAGTGGTCCGTCCTCAGGCAGGGCACATTTGTCTCTGTTTAGTGATGTTGCCCATGCTATCTAGCCACAGCAAGCAGAGCAGGTGGTGGACTGGCTTATTAATACATCCTCATCCTCTATCACCCAAGCTGACATTAGTTCGTTGTCCACCACAGCTGCAAGAGCAGCTTGTTCTGCCTCCTAGTCCACAGCTACTGCTGCCATAGCCCCAGCATCATGCACAGAGGAGTCAGCTGAATTATTTTACCACAGCGTCACCCACTTGATTCTTGAGGATGCACAGACATTACTTGAATCTGATGTTGGTTCTGAGGTTGAGCAAGGGAGTAACCTGAGCCTACAGATAGGGGAGAACACTGATCAACAACAAATTGGCAGTCATTTTCCCTCAGCCTTAGCATATTTCCAAGTTGGCTCCAGTGATGAGGATGGAGGGGATAATTATGATCAGATCCCTGACTCAACTTGGGTGCCTAATAGAGCAGAAGAGGAAAGTGAGGGGGAGGCACAACCCCAATGAGGCAGGATGTCCTCCAGAAGCAGCCATCATGGAACAGTAGGGAGCAGCCACTCTATTCCATCAGATTGTAGAGCTGTTATCTCCCGGCCCACTTCCCACAGCTCAGCTGCATGGGCCTTTTTTAGAACAAGTGCAGCCAATCGCACTGCTGCAATTTGCAATCTCTGTCGCAAGCAGATCAAGGGTGGCAAAAACACCAACCATTTGGGTACCACATGCTTGCAAAGGCACCACTCGGCCCATTGGCCAGAACACCTGAAAGCCACACAAAAGGGACACCCTTTTTCTCCTCACTCCTTACCTTTCATCTCTACCCCCTATATCTCATAATGATGACCTCCCAGCAGCCCCCACTGACAGGAATGATGGTATAGCAAAGGGTATCACAGGTCCTTGCAACAAGTCAGCCAGCAGCACACCACCAGGCATAGGGTATAGCAGGCGAATTTCTCTGCCCCACCTGCTGCAGCAAAAAAGAAATACACTCCCTGCCACCCACATTCCCAGTGTCTAAATTCCAGTTTGACCAAATTGCTGGGTTTACAACTCCTGCCTTTCCCTCTGTTGGAGACGACCCATTTCCATAAATTTGCAGAATGTGCTGTACCACAATGGCAGGTTCCCAGTCGCTATTTCTTAGCATGTAAGGTCATTCCAGCTCTGTACTATCATGTGGAAGGCATCTTGGGCAAGACAGTCAGCAGCAAGGTCCACATTACTGCTGACACGTGGTCCAGCAAGCATGGTCAGGGACAACATAGTTTGTTCACAGTACACTGGGTAACTCTGCTTGCAACTAGGGAGGATACAGGACATGGCTCAGTGCTGGAGTTTGTTTTGCTGCCACATCTCCATACAGCTGGTGGTGATAATGTGAGATCTGCCAGCTCCACCCCTCCTCCTCAATGCCCTCTTCTAATGAATTGTCCTATGAACCACCAGTACCCCCTAAGCGTTCACGGGGCAGTGATTCAGCTGGTCTGTCTGGAGGACAGGAGCAACACAAGAGCAGAGATTATATTTCAGCTGAGCAGGGGCAGGCCCAGAGGTGGTTAATGCCATAGCAGTTTGAACCAGGAGTAGTGGTGTGCTATAATTGCACTAACCTTCTGCTCGCCCTTCAACAGGTAAAGTTGACACATGTTCAATGCCTGGCCCATGTCCTCAATTGGGTGGTGCAGTGTTGCTTAAACAGGTATCCAGGGTTGCAAGGTCTTTTAAAGCAGAACAGAAGAGTCTGTAGCCATTTTAGGTGGTTATACAAATCCAGTGTTCGGTATGCTAAAATTCTGAGAGAATTCCACCTGCCTGTAAATTGCCTGATTTGTGACATGTCCACCAGGTGGAACTCAACTTTGACACATACAGCAGAGGGCCATCAATGAGTACCTGTGTGAGTATGGCACAAGGACTGGCTCAGGGGAGCTTGTTTTTTTCCCCATGCCAATGGCTGCTTATAAAGGATGCATGCACTGTACTATCACCATTTGAGGAGGTGACAAGGATGGTGAGCCATGACAATGCATGCATCAGTGACACTATCCCTCTTGTGTTGCTGCTGGAGCATACTCTTCCTGGCATTATGGACAGGGCACTTGAGGCAGGGCAGCCTCAAGGCCCACTTTATGCAGACACCATTCTTATGATGCTACAGAACACACAATGAGAGGGAAGAGGATCCTGTCAGTTTTGAGGCATTGAAGAAGATGATGACCGACGTCAATCTTTAGGAGATTGTTTTCAGTCCCCAGAAACCTTAGGCGTAGTATGTGGCTGGGAAGAGGCAGTTCCAGATAATGTAATCCTTAGTGACCAGAGAACCCTGCTTCTCATGCCTCCGCAAACTTGCGATGCATGGGCTCCCAGATTCATTAAAGCCTGTGAAAGGACCTGAGAATTCTTGGCATCAAGGAGAAGCATCATTATTGGTTGGCAACCCTCCTTGACCACTGTTACAAGGGGAAAGTCCCAGAAGTTGCAGAGGGAGCAGAGGATGAAATATCTTGTGGACACTGACACCTTAAAGAGGAGTTTATGTAACATCTTTCCAGACTCTGGTAGGTTACAGTCTTATGGAAAAGGTATTTTTGCAGCTTCTGTTTGTCAAAGGAGGAGCGGTGGAGTAGGGGGCCGCCTAAGTGGTGCATTTCAATTTTTTTTTAGTCCTCGGCACCCAGGGCTGTCAGCTTCCACATCTCAGCAGCAGCGGCTGCATCATATGGTGGAAGATTATCCAGGGGTGAAAACAGACATGGAGAGCTTTCTAGTAGACGATCCACTGGGTTAATGGGTCATGAGACTAGACCCCGGTACAGAACTTGCCCCGTATGCAATTGAGCAGCTGGGTTGCCCTACATTCAGCGTGCTTTTCGAATGGCATTCAGTGCTGCCAGAGGTTTTGTGACAGATAAAAAAGTGTGTCTGTCCACAGACTCCGTTGATGGCTGACGTTTCTGAAAATGAATCAATCCTGGATTAGCAGCAGCTATCAAGCCCCTGATGCCGATATTGCTGACTAAATGTGTTTGGGATCTGGAAGCTCTGCAAGACTGTCTAGGCTTCCTAGCTTTGTGGGTGTTGATTTTATCTTGAAGTAATATTTTGGTTTAGGTTTCATGGGCACAATTAACATCCAAGGCCTAATTTTTCTGCACCTGTTTGACAGGGGCATCAAATTCAATTTTTTAACAGCAAGGCCAATTTTTGCTTTCATCAAGAGAACCTCTAGAAGATTAAGGTTTGAAGGTACCAACAACACCCAACCATCAATTTTTTACACAACTGTTTGACCAGGGCATCACATACATTTTTTTTTTACAGCAAGGCCAATTCTTGCTTTTATTAAGATTACTGCTAGAAAGTTAAGGTGTTAAGGCACCACCAACTCTCAAAGACCAATTTTTCCACAACTGTTATTTATATCCAAAGTCTGTGAAAGAGACCCCAGACTTTATCTAAAAAAAAATGTTAATCTAGGCCTGAGTGTACTATAATTTGGCTTCTTCACATAAGGCTTGATCACTGTGGTGCAAAACTTCGCTATTTCCATACAAAGTCTGCCAAAGACACATCAGAATTTATCCAAAAAATCTCCAAACTTGTTCCGAGTACACTAAAATATGACCTCCTCATACAGACTGGCTCCCCAAGCCGTTGTTTACAAAATAAAGAAAGCTTGCAGGGAATGTCATTTTTTTTCTTTATCTATCTATGTCAGTTTTTCTGCAGCAGGTTCTATACACGGTACAGATGTCCCACTTTACAGGCAGACAAAGAGGACCCCCAGGCACTATATTTAACCACTTCAGCCCCGGACCAATTTGCAGCCAAAGGACCAGGCCCCTTTTTGCGATTCGGCACTGCGTTGCTTTAACTGACAATTGCGCGGTCGCGCGACGTGGCTCCCAAACAAAATTGGCGTCCTTTTTTTCCCACAAATAGAGCTTTCTTTTGGTGGTATTTGATCGCCCCTGCGGTTTTTATTTTTTGCGCTATAAACAAAAATAGAGCGACAATTTTGAAAAAAATGCAATATTTTTTGCTTTTTACTATAATAAATATCCCCAAAAAATATATAAAAAAACATATTTTTTTCCTCAGTTTAGGCCGATACGTATTCTTCTACATATTTTTGGTAAAAAAAATCGCAATTAGCGATTATTGATTGGTTTGCGCAAAAGTTATAGCGTTTACAAATAGGGGATAGTTTTATAGCATTTTTATTAATATTTTTTTTTTTACTAGTAATGGCGGCGATCAGCGATTTTTATTGTGACTGCGACATTATGGCGGACACATCGGACATTTTTGACACATTTTTGGGACCATTGTCATTTATACAGAAATCAATGCTATTTAAATGCATTGATTCCTGTATAAATGACAGTTGTAGTGAAAGAGTTAACCACTAGGGGGAGGGGAGGGGTTATGGGCTGTGACGTGTGTTGTGTTTTTTACATTAGGGGGCGGGGCTGACATCTGACATCATTGATCGGCTTTCCCGATGACCGGGAACAGCCAATCAATGACAGGCAGAGTAGGAAGCGCGGGGAGAGGTTTGTTTACACATACCTCTCCCCGTTCTTCAGCTCCGTGACCTGATCGCTGGTCTCGCGGCCGTGGTCACAGAGCTCCCGACCGGGTAGCGAGCGTGCCGCTGACGGCGCGCATGCGAACCACGGGCAGGCATTTAAAGGATCACGTACAGGTACGTGATTTTGCCTGCTCGTGCCATTCTGCTGACGTATATATGCAGTGGGCGGTCGGGAAGCGGTTAAAGGATTTTTTTAATCTTTATTGTTTCACTTTAAGCATCATTAAAATCACTGTTTCTTTAGAAACAATGTTTTTTTTTTTTTTTTTTATTGCATTGATAGATGTTCCCCAGGGCAGTACAGCCCCCATACCCTTTATATAGCCAACAACTTGCATATAAGCCTTTAAAATGGAGACTTTTGATTGTTTAAGTTTGGGTCCCATAGACTTTAATGGGGTTTTGGATTTGGGTCCAAACTTTTACCCTGTTAAGGCATTCTGGTGGAAAACATTACAATTTGAGATAATTCACAAAGGTTTGACCCAGGAGAATTTTTTTTAGCCATAGTGCACTGCATTGCCTTTGAACTATAGCCAGCAGGCTTTTGGTCGGCCTTTTATATTATAAAAAGGCTTGTCTTTAAAAATTATACTATATATGTTTTTTTTTCCAGGGGTTGGTATTTGGGGGTTTTCATTTCTTTTGTGGGTTTTTATAAAAAAATAAAAAACAAAAAAAAAGAGACAACAACAAAAAAAAAAAAAAAAAGAAAAAATAATAGTCATTCCGAACCACCAAAATTTCCCTCCCTCCCTCTCCTCTGTTATTTAGGCTACCCAAAGTCCGATTACTCTTCCCCCTTATTAATCTCCAGCGCTTCATTTCGACATTCATTTCTCCCATAGTTCACTTCCAATGGGGGTATTAAGCTGTGAGGTGGAGACATCTTGGCCGATCCAGCCCCCCAAATCGTTCTTCTCCCCTGGGTTATGTTTTCCCACCCTTCTGCCTCTGTTAATAGTATTGGGGATATTCAGTTGTTGCTGGTAGTTCTGTCCAGTCCGGAACCTCCATTGCCCCCACCCCCATGAAACCAAATAGGTCCCCCAGTTGAGCCGGGTGCCGTAGATTAAAACTGTGGCCCCCCTTTTTAACAATCAATGCTAGTGGGTATCCCCATTTATATGTAGCCCCATTATTTAGTATATATTCCAGTAGTGGCTTCAGCATATGCCTCCTATACTTTGTTTGTCTACAGAGGTCCGGGTATATTTGTATTTCTTTCTCTCCGTATACCACCGGACCCTCCCGCCAGGCTGCCCTAAGTATGTCTTCTTTTGCTCGAAAGAAATGTACCCTACACAGGACGTCTCGTGGGTCCTTTTGGGCTGCCTTGCGGGTCGTGGGGATCCTATGGACCCGGTCCAGTTCAATTAATGTATTTAATGGATTTTTCAGTATTTGATTAAATATGTTCGCAACCGTTTCTCTTAGATTGGGGCCCTCAATGTCCTCTGAAATCCCCTTCAGACGTATATTATTTCTCCTGCTCCTGTTCTCGGATTCCTCCGATTGCAGCTGTAAAGCCACTAACCTCTGATGCTGGCTCAATATTTTCTCCTCAAGACTCTCTAGTCGTGTGTCATGTGTCTGCAGCGCTTTCTCCGTTTGTTGCGTCCTAGAGTCTACCTTCTCTATATTGTCCTGCATCATTTTGATCTCTTCCCTTAAGACCCCCGTGGTGTCATTTAACATTTCCAATATGTCAGCTCTTGTAGGAAGGGCTTGGATAAGTTGTCTAATATCTGCCATTGTCCCCGTCTCGGTCTGTGCTTCCAACCCCGGGCCCCTCCCCCAATCCAAGCTCACATTAACACCTGTATTCTGCTGACATACCTGTTCTTCACTGGTGTTTGCTGGATCTCTGCTGGGGGGGTTGGGGATTGTTCGGGGACGTCCACTTTGTGCTCCTTCCTGTATCCCGGGTCCCAGCTCTGGAGTTGATGGGGCTGTTAGGGCTGTTGACACACACGGAGCCTGTATGGAGATTTCTGATAGTGACCTCCTTGATGCCATTATACCGTCCCGGTTCTCCAAGGTTTGTTGCACCTCCTCTTTCCCTGCAGTATGCCGGGTACTATACAAATGTCTTGGGGCTGTATTAAGGGACTGCCCTACGTTCTTCCCCCGCTTCGACATGGGCAGGGGATCAATTGTTGTAGTATACCTTAATGGTATGATAATTTTTCCGTTTGGTTACCCACTAGTCAGCTGCTGTGTGGAAGTGAAGGTGTAATCTGCTGTAGAATGCGATATAGTAGGTGCAGCGTTAGTGCAGTCTCGGTCTCCGGCCGTCCGTATTCTGCTACAACGGGTGCAATGTTAATATACTCTCAGTCTCTCAGTCTCTGGCCGTCTGGCCGTCCGTGTAATACCGAACGGTAATCAGATAGGGCAGGTGCAGCCCCAGCTCGGCTTTAATCAGCAGGGTCCCGACCGTCCGTAAAACGCTGAGCGGCGTTCTGATACAGGGCACAGCTTCCCCACGGCTCCAGTCAGCGGGAGCCTCCTATACTTTGTTTGTCTACAGAGGTCCGGGTATATTTGTATTTCTTTCTCTCCGTATACCACCGGACCCTCCCGCCAGGCTGCCCTAAGTATGTCTTCTTTTGCTCGAAAGAAATGTACCCTACACAGGACGTCTCGTGGGTCCTTTTGGGCTGCCTTGCGGGTCGTGGGGATCCTATGGACCCGGTCCAGTTCAATTAATGTATTTAATGGATTTTTCAGTATTTGATTAAATATGTTCGCAACCGTTTCTCTTAGATTGGGGCCCTCAATGTCCTCTGAAATCCCCTTCAGACGTATATTATTTCTCCTGCTCCTGTTCTCGGATTCCTCCGATTGCAGCTGTAAAGCCACTAACCTCTGATGCTGGCTCAATATTTTCTCCTCAAGACTCTCTAGTCGTGTGTCATGTGTCTGCAGCGCTTTCTCCGTTTGTTGCGTCCTAGAGTCTACCTTCTCTATATTGTCCTGCATCATTTTGATCTCTTCCCTTAAGACCCCCGTGGTGTCATTTAACATTTCCAATATGTCAGCTCTTGTAGGAAGGGCTTGGATAAGTTGTCTAATATCTGCCATTGTCCCCGTCTCGGTCTGTGCTTCCAACCCCGGGCCCCTCCCCCAATCCAAGCTCACATTAACACCTGTATTCTGCTGACATACCTGTTCTTCACTGGTGTTTGCTGGATCTCTGCTGGGGGGGTTGGGGATTGTTCGGGGACGTCCACTTTGTGCTCCTTCCTGTATCCCGGGTCCCAGCTCTGGAGTTGATGGGGCTGTTAGGGCTGTTGACACACACGGAGCCTGTATGGAGATTTCTGATAGTGACCTCCTTGATGCCATTATACCGTCCCGGTTCTCCAAGGTTTGTTGCACCTCCTCTTTCCCTGCAGTATGCCGGGTACTATACAAATGTCTTGGGGCTGTATTAAGGGACTGCCCTACGTTCTTCCCCCGCTTCGACATGGGCAGGGGATCAATTGTTGTAGTATACCTTAATGGTATGATAATTTTTCCGTTTGGTTACCCACTAGTCAGCTGCTGTGTGGAAGTGAAGGTGTAATCTGCTGTAGAATGCGATATAGTAGGTGCAGCGTTAGTGCAGTCTCGGTCTCCGGCCGTCCGTATTCTGCTACAACGGGTGCAATGTTAATATACTCTCAGTCTCTCAGTCTCTGGCCGTCTGGCCGTCCGTGTAATACCGAACGGTAATCAGATAGGGCAGGTGCAGCCCCAGCTCGGCTTTAATCAGCAGGGTCCCGACCGTCCGTAAAACGCTGAGCGGCGTTCTGATACAGGGCACAGCTTCCCCACGGCTCCAGTCAGCGGGAGCCCGTCCGTCCGTGCGGTGTCGGATGGTGCCCCAATACAACAGGTACAGCTTCTTTAATCTTTATTGTTTCACTTTAACCACTTCCCACCCGGCCAATGTAGATATACGGCCGGGTGGGAGCCTTCTACTTCTGATAGGACGTTCAGGAACGTCCTTCAGAAGTAGAGGGATCGCGCGCGCGCGTGCCCGCGCGCGCGCGTGCCCGCGCAGCGGCGCGATCCCGATGCGGCCGTGTCACCGGACACGGCGCATCTCGAATCGGCAGGAGGGCACGGTGATTGGCCCTCCTGATCACATGACGGCCGTGACGAATCACGGCTGTCATGTGATGTAAACAAACAGCCGGTTGCTAGGCAATCGGCCCTCCTCTCCTCACACGGAAGTCGTCGGTGAGGAGAGGAGAGCGGATCGCTGCAGCCGGCTGGTGATCAGTGAGTATGAGATGTTTTTTTACTCACTGATCACCAGTCTAGGGTCCCCATAGTAAAACACACGTCCCCACAGTAAAACACACATGTCCCCACAGTAAGACACACATGTCCCCACAGTAAAACACACATGTCCCCAAAACACACATGTCCCCAAAACACACATGTCCCTAAATAATAAAAACACATGTCCCTCACATATGTCCCACTAAAATCACATGTGCCAATGATTATCTGCACACATATGTCCGTGATCACCTGCACACCCCTTTTACATGATCATTTGCGTACATATGTCCGTGATCACGCGAACCAATTATTATACACTTAACGAATTTTTTTTACAAAAAAACATGTAGCAGAATACATTTTGGCTTAAATTTATGACAAAATTTGATTTTATTGGATTTCTTTTAAAAAAGAAAGGAGAAAATATTGTTTTTTTTTCAAAATTTCCGCTATGTTTTCGCTTATATCGCAAAAAATAAAAAACGGAGTCGCGAATAAATACCACCAAACTAAAGCTCTATTTGTGCGAACAAAATGATAAAAAATTCATTTGGTTACAGCATTGCATGACCGCGCAATTGTCACTGAAAGTGCGCGAGCGCTGAAAGCTGAAAATTGGTCTGGGCAGGAAGGGTGTTTAAGTGCACAGTAGGCAAGTGGTTAAGCATCATTAAAATCACTGTTTCTTTAGAAACAATGTTTTTTTTTTTTTTTTATTGCATTGATAGATGTTCCCCAGGGCAGTACAGCCCCCATACCCTTTATATAGCCAACAACTTGCATATAAGCCTTTAAAATGGAGACTTTTGATTGTTTAAGTTTGGGTCCCATAGACTTTAATGGGGTTTTGGATTTGGGTCCAAACTTTTACCCTGTTAAGGCATTCTGGTGGAAAACATTACAATTTGTAACATTTTAAATTAATGGGATCTTTTTACAAAGCTGTGCTCTGGAAAAACAATTTTTGGATATTTGCTATGTAAAAATAAATGAACTGTAATAGTGGGTACCCCATGTGTGGATGGTGCTGCATTAATTAAAACTTTTTATTTAATTTAGACAGTAAACTACTGTAAGCGTGAATTTCTGGCACTGAGGCTTACCGTTTAGGCTCTAGTACAGTGATGATAGAGGGTCACTTGCTCTCCACATTGTTCATTCACAAATCATTTTGTATTCTTTTCACAGAATACGAGGTGCACTGTGAATTAATGAAGGGAGATTATGACATTCATATGCTCCTCCTCTCCCTTACTCCATTCACAGGAAGGCCATGTCCTTCATGGTAGTGCCCAGCTTCCCATAACTTATTTGACAGTAGTTTGCCTATTAGTTGACAATAGGATTTGCCTCCAAGTTTGAGTTCACCTCTAGGTTTGAATTGACTGAACTTTAAACAAGGTTCGATTCAGAAATCACTAGTTAGCATCATCAGCACTACTAGCAGGTACACAATAAAATATCATGGTCTATGGATTTTAGAGTACTACAGGGTGATCTATATTTATGTCCAATTTCTTATTTTGTCATAACAATTGAAGGAATTGAGTGCGGTTACTGTGTCCTTTAGTACTTTCATTATTTTGTTCCTGCCTTCTGCTGGGTGGGGTAGGACCCTCCTGTCAATTGGCAACAAATTCTTTGGTCAGATGAGAATGTGTTTCACATTGACACTTTTGTGAACCGCCACAACGACCATTACATGGCTCTCAGTACATAGCATCCACACTGGACTATGGCAAAACTGCAGTCAAGGTCATGGGTGACTGTGTGGTGTGGCTTTGTGATGGTACACTCATCGGAGTGTACATTTTGTAGGCAACAATGAATGTTGATAGATACGTGAACATGCTCAAGGAATTTGTTTATATCATTGTATCTCCTTGGGAGGATATACACTTCATCCAGGATGATGTACCAGCCCATTTTGCACTAAGGACATGGACATGGCTAGCCTATACTTTCCCTGGATAAGTCAATGGGCATGGGGGCAATTTTGAGTGGCCACCAGGAAGTCCAGACTTAATATAGATGGACTTTTCCCTTTGGGGGTTCCTTAAAGAGAAAGTGTGTGCCAGAAAGCTTTGGAATGTATCCAGTTATATGTATCCTTTACATATTAATATATATATATATATATTATAATATACAGTATTTCACAAAAATGAGTACACCCCTGACATTTTTGTAAATATTTTATTATATCTTTTCATGTGACAACACTGAAGAAATTACACTTTGCTACAATGTAAAGTCGTGAGTGTACAGCTTGTATAACAGTGTAAATTTGCTGTCCCCTCAAAATAACTCAACACACAGTCATTAATGACTAAACCGCTGGCAACAAAAGTGAGTACACCCCTAAGTGAAAATGTCCAAATTTGGCCCAAAGTGTCAATATTTTGTGTGGCCATCATTATTTTCCAGCACTGTTTTAACCCTTTTGGGCATGGAGTTCACCAGAGCTTCACAGGTTGCCACTGGAGTCCTCTTCCACTCCTCTATGATGACATCACAAAGCTGGTGGATGTTAGAGACCTTGCGCTCCTCCACCTTCCGTTTGAGGATGCCCCACAGATGCTCAATAGGATTTAGGTCCTGAGACATACTTGGCCAGTACATCACCTTTACCCTCAGCTTCTTTAGCAAGGCAGTGGTCGTCTTGGAGGTGTGTTTGGGGTTGTTATCATGTTGGAATACTGCCCTGCGGCCCAGTCAGGGATCATGCTCTGCTTCAGTGCATGTTGACATTCATGGTTCCCTCAATGAACTGTAGCTTCCCAGTGCCATCAGCACTCTTGCAGCCTCAGACCATGACACTCCCACCACCATGCTTGACTGTAGGCAAGACACACTTGTCTTTGTACTCCTCACCTGGTTGCTGCCAAACACGCTTGACACCATCTGAACCAATTAAGTTTATCTTGGTCTCATCAGACCACAGGACATGGTTCCAGTAATCCATGTCCTTAGTCTGCTTATCTTCAGCAAACTGTTAGCAAGCCTTCTTGTGCATCATCTTTAGAAGAGGCTTCCTTCTGGGACAACAGCCATGCAAACCAATTTGATGCAGTGTGCGGCGTATGGTCTGAGCACTATTTATACACAGACACTAATTGTGATTTAAAAAGCCACAAATGTGGGAAATTAACCTTTAATTGCCATTTTAACCTGTGTGTGTCACCTTCTGTGTCTGTACCAAGGCCAAACATTCCAGGGTATGTAAACTTTTGATCAGGGCCATTTGGGTGATTTCTCTTATCATGTGATGATAAATGGCTTCATGTGGTTGCTATCCTTAAATAAAAGACAGTTTTTTTTTTACATGATCTGTCATATTTTCAATATTAATGCCAAAATTTCACAATTTCTGCCAGGGTATGCAAACTTTTGAGCACAACTGTATACATATGTAGCGCTGGCTCCTGACGAGCTGGCGCTATTGTTTTTGCAAAATGAAGTTGCCTAAAGACACAGTTGGATTTCAGGATCATTTCTCTAAATTTCTGGTTTCAGTACCAGTCCAGCTGGGTTGCACCGCCGGCAAGAGTAGAAACGCAGTCTAGCTGGATGCATTGAATGTCACTTACTGCTCAGAACCAGCACAGTGGGAGTGTTTCTCCCGCTGTGTATTCTGGGGGGTGTTATATAAGGTACTGACACCATGTTGGCGGGAAATTATTTTCTGTCTGCATGGTTCTGGTGGTCCTCCTGACCAAGCCCCATGGCCCTCCTGGCATGGGGTGCGGAACTATGTATCCTGTGTCTCGTGGCTGGCTGGCCCGAGACGATGCAACTGAGGGGATAGGCCAGAGCGAATTTTGGAGCCTACTGATCCAGGGATGGTCCGGTGCCTTCTCATCTATAGGGAGAGGCCCAGCAACTGAAGAACCCCAGGGGAGGACTCTTTCAGGAGAAGACCGTGCGCAAGGCTGGTTTCTCTGAAGGAGCCTAGAGACTTAGTCGAAGGACGCAACCTGGATCAACACTCATACGGTATCACCAGATCGGCTGAGAGAAACTGGTACCGTATGTCAGTTCTAGGGATGAGCCGAACACCCCCGGGTTCGGTTCGCACCAGAACCTTCGAACCGACCGAAAGTTTGCGCGAATTTTCGAACCCTATACGTTATAATGGACGCGAACGTTCGAAATCAAAAGTGCTAATTACAACGGCCAATATGCATGTTAATGTCATAAAACAGGTTTGGGGACCCGGGTCCTGCCCCAGGGGACATATATCAATGCAAAAAGAACTTTTAAAAACTAACGTTTTTTCGGGAGCAGTCATTTTAATGATGCATAAAGTGAAAAAAAAAAAGTGAAATTTTCCTTTAAATATGGTACCTGGGGGGTGTCTAAAGTATGCCTGTGAAGTGGCATGTGTTTCCCGTGTTTAGAACTGTCCTTGCACAAAATGACATTTTTAAAGGAAAAAAAGAAGCCATTTAAAACCACTTGCGGCTTTAGGTTTGTTCTTAAGTAGAATCTGAACAGGTACATTATGAAGTGTAGCTCCATCCCAAAAAAATCTATTTTTAAGCTTTTTGGAGAACATAGGGAGGGGTTATCACCCCTGTAACATTTGCTGTCTTTGCACATCTGTTCAGAACATGTCACCTCACTTTCCGTCCCAATGACAAATGTTTTTGGAAAAAGTGGGGTTTTAATTGAAACAAGGATTGGTGATAAAGTATCAGTAGAGAGGAGATACCTTTTTCCCAAATTAAATCTAACAGGATAGAATTTCCCTTCCTAGGGGTAGATTTCCTCTCACTTCCTGTTTTCTCTTTCCATTTGCAAGTAGGAGTCGTTTGTAAGTTGGATGTTTGAAAGTAGGGGCCTGGCGTATATACTCTGCAGAAATTTGCCCTATTAGATGTTGGTGTAGCCACAAGACTGGTGGGCACAGGAATGGGCCCTGCTGTGAGTTAATAGATCAAGATTTGTAATTGCATGCACCTGTTGAACAGGGCAGAAAAATTGGGGGTGGTGGTGGTGGTGGACGGTGTTGCCACAAGACTGTAAGCTCTCACAGTTACTCTTGGTGGGCGCAGGAATGGGCCCTACTGTGAGTTATTAGATCAAGATTTGTAATTGCAAGCACCTGATGAACAGGGCAGAAAAATTGGGCCTTTGGCGGTGGTGGTGGACGGTGTTGCCACAAGACTGTAAGCTCTCACAGTTACTCTTGGTGGGCGCAAGAATGGGCCCTGCTGTGAGTTATTAGATCAAGATTTGTAATTGCAAGCACCTGATGAACAGGGCAGAAAAATTGGGCCTTTGGCGGTGGTGGTGGACGGTGTTGCCACAAGACTGTAAGCTCTCACAGTTACTCTTGGTGGGCGCAAGAATGGGCCCTGCTGTGAGTTATTAGATCAAGATTTGTAATTGCAAGCACCTGATGAACAGGGCAGAAAAATTGGGCCTTTGGCGGTGGTGGTGGACGGTGTTGCCACAAGACTGTAAGCTCTCACAGTTACTCTTGGTGGGCGCAGAAATGGGCCCTGCTGTGTGTTATTAGATCAAGATTTGTAATTGCAAGCACCTGATGAACTGGGCAGAAAAATTGGGCCTTTGGCGGTGGTGGTGGACGGTGTTGCCACAAGACTGTAGGCCCTCATAGTTACTCTTGGTGGGCGCAGGAATGGGCCCTGCTGGGAACTATTAGATCAAGATTTGTAATTACCCGCCCCTGTTAAACAGGGGCTGAAAAATTGTGCCTTAGGCACTGGTGCTGGTGCCACAACACTGCAACCCCTCACAGATACTGTACTTGGAGCACAGCAGTCACACGTGTTGCGAAGCATTTTTTTAAAAAATTGTAATTACCCGCCCCTGTTAAACAGGGGCTGAAAAATTGTGCCTTAGGCACTGGTGCTGGTGCCACAACACTGCAACCCCTCACAGATACTGTACTTGGAGCACAGCAGTCACACGTGTTGCGAAGCATTTTTTAAAAAAATTGTAATTACCCGCCCCTGTTAAACAGGGGCTGAAAAATTGTGCCTTAGGCACTGGTGCTGGTGCCACAACACTGCAACCCCTCACAGATACTGTACTTGGAGCACAGCAGTCACACGTGTTGCGAAGCATTTTTTTTAAAAAATTGTAATTACCCGCCCCTGTTAAACAGGGGCTGAAAAATTGTGCCTTAGGCACTGGTGCGGGTGCCACAACACTGCAACCCCTCACAGATACTGTACTTGGAGCACAGCAGTCACACGTGTTGCGAAGCATTTTTAAAAAAAAATTTAAGTACACGCCCCTGTTAAACAGGGGCTGAAAAATTGTGCCTTAGGCACTGGTGCTGGTGCCACAACACTGCAACCCCTCACAGATACTGTACTTGGAGCACAGCAGTCACACGTGTTGCGAAGCATTTTTTTATAAAAATTGTATGTACACGCCCCTGTTAAACAGGGGCTGAAAAATTGTGCCTTAGGCACTGGTGTGGTGGCATGGATCATTGAGGAGGAGGAAGAGGATAGTCAGTGAACATAAGAGGACAGTCACTCAGCATCAGCATAGGCAGTCTTGAAGGGATGTGATATTAAAAATTATTCGGTTATATCCGCCTCAGGTGCCTGGTAGCTGGTGGTGATCCAAGACTGATTCATTTTGATGAAGGTCAGTCGATCAACCGAGGCGGTGGACAGGCGCACCCTATGATCGGTGACAAATCCTCCAGCAGCACTGAATGTGCGTTCGGAAAGAACGCTGGAGGCAGGACAGGCCAGTAGCTCAATTGCATACTGTGCAAGCTCTGGCCAGTGATCCATCCTCAGGACCCAGTAAGCCAGAGGATTTTCGGTGGGAAAGGTGTCCAAGTCTGACCTTGCCCCAAGGTATTCCTGCACCATGTATATCAGACGCTGGCGATGGTTGCTGGAACCGATCATACCTTGGGGCTGCGGACTAAAAAATTGTCTGAACGCATCGGTCAGACGTCCACCTTCCCCACCGCTCCTTCTGCTACTGACCGAAGCCTCAGCAACTCGTCGCCCAGGACCAGGAGTTTGTAGCCTCCCAGTTTCTGGGAACGCGTTGCACAGACCTTTCTGCAAGGCCTCCCTGAGATGTCTCATCCTCTGCTCCCTCTGCGACGGCAAGATAAGGTCCGCAACCTTACCCTTGTACCGCGGATCAAGGAGAGTGGCCAGCCAGTAATGGTCCCTCTCCTTGATCCGAAGAACACGAGGATCCTTCCGCAGGCTTTGCAGGATCAGGGAGGCCATGCAGCGTAGGTTAGCTGAGGCATTCGGTCCGGAGTCTTCTGGGTCACTGAGGATGACATGATCGCCAGCCACCTCCTCCCAGCCACGTACAAGTCCACTGGTTTGTTGGGACTGTACATCATCCCTAAAAGACTGCTGCTGCTGATGCTGAGTGCCAGGCTCCACCTCCATGCTCACACACAATCCTCCTCCTCCTCCTCCTCCTCCTCATCCTCTTCCTGTGTGATGGGTGGGACAGAAGGAACACTGTCCAGATAAAGGGGGCCTTGAGAGGCAAGGAAGTCCTCCTCTTCCTGCCTCTGTTCTGCCTCAAGTGCCCTGTCCATTATCCCACGCAGCGTATGCTCCAACAGGTGGACAAGAGGGACAGTGTCACTGATGCATGCACTGTCACTGCTCACCATCCTCGTGGCCTCCTCAAATGGTGAGAGGACAGTGCATGCATCCCTGATCATGCTCCACTGACGTGGGGAAAAAAAACCAAGCTCCCCTGACCCTGTCCTGGTGCCATAGTCGCAAAGGTACTCATTGATGGCCCTCTGCTGCGTGTGCAGTCGCTGCAGCATGGCCAACGTTGAGTTCCACCTGGTGGGCATGTCACATATTAGGCGGTTCTTGGGCAGGTTCAGCTCCTTTTGCAGCTCAGTCAGCCGAGCACTGGCATTATAAGATCGGCGGAAATGCACACAGACTTTCCTGGCCTGCCTCAGGACATCCTGTAAGCCTGGGAACCTGCCCAAGAACCGCTGCACCACCAGGTTGAGGACGTGAGCCATGCAGGGCACATGGGTGAGCTGCCCCTGTCGCAGGGCGGAGAGGAGGTTGGTGCCATTGTCAGAAACGACCATTCCTGGCTTAAGCTGACGTGGCGTCAACCACCTCTCGGCCTGCCCCTGTAGAGCTGCCAGAACCTCGGGCCCAGTGTGGCTCCTGTCCCCCAAACACACCAGCACAAGCACGGCATGGCATCTTTTTGCCTGCGTACTTGCGTAGCCCCTTGTACGCCTACGGAGCACCGCTGGTTCCAAGGACAGAGCACTGGAGGAAGAAGAAGAGGAGGGGGGGTGGAGGAGAGAGGTGTGTCACAACCAGTAGCAGTAGTAGCGTTTTGGAGGCGTGGTGGCGGAACAACCTCCAACACTACTGCACCTTGTCCTGCATCCCTCCCAGCTGCCAATAGAGTGATCCAATGGGCCGTGAAAGAAAGGTACCGTCCCTGTCCATGCCTGCTGGACCATGAGTCAGCGGTAATATGCACCTTACCGCTGACCGCCCTGTCCAGCGAGGCATGGACATTGCCCTCCACATGCCGGTAGAGAGACGGAATCGCCTTCCGTGAGAAAAAGTGGCGTTTGGGAACCTGCCACTGAGGAACCGCACATTGAACAAACTCACGGAAGGGGGCCGAGTCTACCAACTGAAAAGGCAGCAGTTGAAGTGCTAGCAATTTAGCCAGGCTAGCATTCAACCGCTGGGCATGTGGATGGCTGGGAGTGTACTTCTTTCTACGGTCCAGCAGCTGGGGCAGGGAAATTTGCCTGCTGCAATCGGACGTCGGTGTACTGCAAGTACTTGGTTGTGACACACCTAATTCTACACCTTCAGTCCTCTCAGAGCAGCTTTCAGAGAGGACTGAAGGTGTAGTGGGGATGGAGATCCCAGCTGAGGAGGAGCAAGGAGAGGTCCGCTTAGTTCTTTGGTGTGGGTCTTTTATGTGTGCCTGCCAACGAGCTGCATGGCAGGTCGCCATATCTCTGGTCATGCTTGTGGTGCCCAAGCGGCTGATGTTTTGGCCACGCGAGATACGCTTGAGACAAATATTGCAAATAGCAGTGGTGCGATCTGATGCACTCGTCTCAAAAAAGGCCCACACCAAAGAACTTTTCTGATAACGTGCAGAGGCAGCGCCCTGCACAGGCGGAGCTCTGCGGTGTTGTACAGTTGCTGTGCTGGCCTCTACCTGGCCTCCAGGGGGCATCCTGCCTCGTTGGACATGTGACGCCGCATCCTCCTCCTCCTCGTCCTCCTCCTCATCCTCTCTCCCTTCAGGCACCCACGTGGAGTCAGTGACCTCATCATCCCCTCCCTCTTCACCACTAGAGCAAACCTGGCAGTAAGCTGCAGCTGGTGGAACAGTACTGCCAGATTCCTCAAGCTGGGTATCATCATCCGAGCCTTCGAATCGTTGGGCATCCTCCTGGAGCATGTACCCAACACTGTGCTCAAAGAGTTCGGGGGACTCCTCAGGAGGACATGGTGGATCTAGGGAAGGGGTGGCTGATGATGCTCTGCCAGTACCCTGAGCCTGGGTGAGAGAGGATGAGGAGGATGAGGAGGGCTTGGTCATCCATTCTACCAAGCCTTCAGCATGATGCGGCTCCACATGTCCAGCTGCCGAAAACAAAGACGCGCGTGTCCCATGGCCACGTGCTGATGACGATGCACGACCACGTCCACGTCCACGGCCACTAGAAACAGAGTCTGCCTGCCCTGTGTTCTTGGCTCTGCACGCTCTGCCTCCCCTTGGCGGTCTTCCAGCCATTGTAGTCGGTAGTCCTGTGGGTGCTGCTGAGAAGAATATATAGGAGCTCTGTGTGATGCCACTAACACACTAGAAGTCCTATGGGTGCTTCTGCAAAGAAAATAGAGGAGCTCTGTGTGATGCCACTAACACACTAGAAGTCCTATGGGTGCTTCTGCAAAGAAAATAGAGGAGCTCTGTGTGATGCCACTAACACACTAGAAGTCCTATGGGTGCTTCTGCAAAGAAAATAGAGGAGCTCTGTGTGATGCCAGTAACACACTAGAAGTCCTGTGGGTGCTGCTGCAAAGAAAATAGAGGAGCTCTGTGTGATGCCACTAACACACTAGAAGTCCTATAGGTGCTTCTGGGAAGAAAATATAGGAGCTCTGTGTGATGCCACTAACACACTTCAAGTCCTATAGGTGCTTCTGGGAACAAAATATAGGATCTCTGTGTGATGGGACTAACACACTTCAAGTCCTATGGGTGCTTCTGGGAAGAAAATGTAGGTCTGTGTGATGGACTAACACACTTCAAGTCCTATAGGTGCTTCTGGGAACAAAATATAGGATCTCTGTGTGATGGGACTAACACACTTCAAGTCCTATGGGTGCTTCTGGGAAGAAAATGTAGGTCTGTGTGATGGACTAACACACTTCAAGTCCTATAGGTGCTTCTGGGAACAAAATATAGGATCTCTGTGTGATGGGACTAACACACTTCAAGTCCTATAGGTGCTTCTGGGAAGAAAATATATGATCTCTGTGTGATGGGACTAACACACTTCAAGTCCTATAGGTGCTTCTGGGAAGAAAATATATGATCTCTGTGTGATGGGACTAACACACTTCAAGTCCTATAGGTGCTTCTGGAAGAAAATATAGGTCTGTGTGATGGGACTAACACACTTCAAGTCCTATAGGTGCTTCTGGGAACAAAATATATGATCTCTGTGTGATGGGACTAACACACTTCAAGTCCTATAGGTGCCTCTGGGAAGAAAATATAGGTCTGTGAGATGGGACTAACACACTTCAAGTCCTATAGGTGCTTCTGGGAACAAAATATAGGATCTCTGTGTGATGGGACTAACACACTTCAAGTCCTATGGGTGCTTCTGGGAAGAAAATGTAGGTCTGTGTGATGGGACTAACACACTTCAAGTCCTATAGGTGCTTCTGGGAACAAAATATATGATCTCTGTGTGATGGGACTAACACACTTCAAGTCCTATAGGTGCTTCTGGGAACAAAATATAGGATCTCTGTGTGATGGGACTAACACACTTCAAGTCCTATGGGTGCTTCTGGGAAGAAAATATAGGTCTGTGTGATGGGACTAACACACTTCAAGTCCTATAGGTGCTTCTGGGAACAAAATATATGATCTCTGTGTGATGGGACTAACACACTTCAAGTCCTATAGGTGCTTCTGGGAACAAAATATATGATCTCTGTGTGATGGGACTAACACACTTCAAGTCCTATAGGTGCTTCTGGGAACAAAATATAGGATCTCTGTGTGATGGGACTAACACACTTCAAGTCCTATGGGTGCTTCTGGGAAGAAAATGTAGGTCTGTGTGATGGGACTAACACACTTCAAGTCCTATAGGTGCTTCTGGGAACAAAATATATGATCTCTGTGTGATGGGACTAACACACTTCAAGTCCTATAGGTGCTTCTGGGAACAAAATATAGGATCTCTGTGTGATGGGACTAACACACTTCAAGTCCTATGGTTGCTTCTGGGAAGAAAATATAGGTCTGTGTGATGGGACTAACACACTTCAAGTCCTATAGGTGCTTCTGGGAACAAAATATATGATCTCTGTGTGATGGGACTAACACACTTCAAGTCCTATAGGTGCTTCTGGGAACAAAATATATGATCTCTGTGTGATGGGACTAACACACTTCAAGTCCTATAGGTGCTTCTGGGAACAAAATATAGGATCTCTGTGTGATGGGACTAAAACACTTCAAGTCCTATGGGTGCTTCTGGGAAGAAAATGTAGGTCTGTGTGATGGGACTAACACACTTCAAGTCCTATAGGTGCTTCTGGGAACAAAATATATGATCTCTGTGTGATGGGACTAACACACTTCAAGTCCTATAGGTGCTTCTGGGAACAAAATATAGGATCTCTGTGTGATGGGACTAACACACTTCAAGTCCTATGGTTGCTTCTGGGAAGAAAATATAGGTCTGTGTGATGGGACTAACACACTTCAAGTCCTATAGGTGCTTCTGGGAACAAAATATATGATCTCTGTGTGATGGGACTAACACACTTCAAGTCCTATAGGTGCTTCTGGGAACAAAATATATGATCTCTGTGTGATGGGACTAACACACTTCAAGTCCTATAGGTGCTTCTGGGAACAAAATATAGGATCTCTGTGTGATGGGACTAACACACTTCAAGTCCTATGGGTGCTTCTGGGAAGAAAATGTAGGTCTGTGTGATGGGACTAACACACTTCAAGTCCTATAGGTGCTTCTGGGAACAAAATATAGGATCTCTGTGTGATGGGACTAACACACTTCAAGTCCTATAGGTGCTTCTGGGAACAAAATATATGATCTCTGTGTGATGGGACTAACACACTTCAAGTCCTATAGGTGCTTCTGGGAACAAAATATATGATCTCTGTGTGATGGGACTAACACACTTCAAGTCCTATAGGTGCCTCTGGGAAGAAAATATAGGTCTGTGTGATGGGACTAACACACTTCAAGTCCTATAGGTGCTTCTGGGAACAAAATATATGATCTCTGTGTGATGGGACTAACACACTTCAAGTCCTATAGGTGCTTCTGGGAACAAAATATATGATCTCTGTGTGATGGGACTAACACACTTCAAGTCCTATAGGTGCCTCTGGGAAGAAAATATAGGTCTGTGTGATGGGACTAACACACTTAAAGTCCTATAGGTGCTTCTGGGAACAAAATATATGATCTCTGTGTGATGGGACTAACACACTTCAAGTCCTATAGGTGCTTCTGGGAACAAAATATAGGATCTCTGTGTGATGGGACTAACACACTTCAAGTCCTATGGGTGCTTCTGGGAAGAAAATGTAGGTCTGTGTGATGGGACTAACACACTTCAAGTCCTATAGGTGCTTCTGGGAACAAAATATAGGATCTCTGTGTGATGGGACTAACACACTTCAAGTCCTATAGGTGCTTCTGGGAACAAAATATATGATCTCTGTGTGATGGGACTAACACACTTCAAGTCCTATAGGTGCTTCTGGGAACAAAATATATGATCTCTGTGTGATGGGACTAACACACTTCAAGTCCTATAGGTGCCTCTGGGAAGAAAATATAGGTCTGTGTGATGGGACTAACACACTTCAAGTCCTATAGGTGCTTCTGGGAACAAAATATATGATCTCTGTGTGATGGGACTAACACACTTCAAGTCCTATAGGTGCTTCTGGGAACAAAATATATGATCTCTGTGTGATGGGACTAACACACTTCAAGTCCTATAGGTGCCTCTGGGAAGAAAATATAGGTCTGTGTGATGGGACTAACACACTTAAAGTCCTATAGGTGCTTCTGGGAACAAAATATATGATCTCTGTGTGATGGGACTAACACACTTCAAGTCCTATGGGTGCTTCTGGGAAGAAAATATAGGTCTGTGTGATGGGACTAACACACTTCAAGTCCTATAGGTGCTTCTGGGAACAAAATATAGGATCTCTGTGTGATGGGACTAACACACTTCAAGTCCTATAGGTGCTTCTGGGAACAAAATATATGATCTCTGTGTGATGGGACTAACACACTTCAAGTCCTATAGGTGCTTCTGGGAACAAAATATAGGATCTCTGTGTGATGGGACTAACACACTTCAAGTCCTATGGGTGCTTCTGGGAAGAAAATATAGGTCTGTGTGATGGGACTAACACACTTCAAGTCCTATAGGTGCTTCTGGGAACAAAATATAGGATCTCTGTGTGATGGGACTAACACACTTCAAGTCCTATAGGTGCTTCTGGGAACAAAATATATGATCTCTGTGTGATGGGACTAACACACTTCAAGTCCTATAGGTGCTTCTGGGAACAAAATATATGATCTCTGTGTGATGGGACTAACACACTTCAAGTCCTATGGGTGCTTCTGGGAAGAAAATGTAGGTCTGTGTGATGGGACTAACACACTTCAAGTCCTATAGGTGCTTCTGGGAACAAAATATATGATCTCTGTGTGATGGGACTAACACACTTCAAGTCCTATAGGTGCTTCTGGGAACAAAATATATGATCTCTGTGTGATGGGACTAACACACTTCAAGTCCTATAGGTGCTTCTGGGAACAAAATATATGATCTCTGTGTGATGGGACTAACACACTTCAAGTCCTATAGGTGCTTCTGGGAAGAAAATATAGGAGCTCTGCCTGCCTGCCACGAACACACTACAAGTCCTATAGGTGCTTCTGGGAACAAAATATAGGAGCTCTGCCTGCCTGCCAGGAACACACTACAAGTCCTATAGGTGCTTCTGGGAACAAAATATAGGAGCTCTGCCTGCCTGCCACGAACACACTACAAGTCCTATAGGTGCTTCTGGAAACAAAATATAGGAGCTCTGCCTGCCTGCCACGAACACACTACAAGTCCTATAGGTGCTTCTGGGAACAAAATATAGGAGCTCTGCCTGCCTGCCACGAACACACTACAAGTCCTATAGGTGCTTCTGGGAACAAAATATAGGAGCTCTGCCTGCCTGCCACGAACACACTACAAGCCCCTCTTTCTAAATCAATCTTTGTAAATGAATCTATCTAACTCAATCTCTCTAAGTAAATCTCTCTAACTAACTAAATCCAGCAGAGTGTCACAGATCTATCCTGCTCTATCTACGCTAGAACAGCATGTGACCGGCGCAGACGGCGTGGCGGCCTTTTATAGGGGGGGCGTGTACTAAAGCCCCTGAGCTGTAATTGGCTACAGGCGTCCTGCCTGTAGCCAATTATGGCTCTTCGAGTTTCCGGGGCTGTGATTGGCCAAGCATGCGGGGTCACAGTGCATGCTTGGCCAATCATCAGCCAGCAATGCACTGCGCCGGCCGCGCCGGCCGCAATGCATTGCGGGGCCGCTCGCATCACACGAACGTGATGCGAGCGGCCAAAATAGTTCTGGGCTCGCCGAGCGAGCGAACGCCCGGTGCTCGATGCGAACGTGGGTTCGCATCGAGCACCGGGCCCATCCCTAGTCAGTTCTTTAAATTCATCCAAATACCTCAGCAACGCTCAAGTGTAACTCACAAGTCAGTGACAGAGACTTTACCGCGCATCCCACCGGCTGCTAGGCCTAGTGAGAGAGGCCTATCCGGGGGTTGCTGGATCCAGTTTGTGGAACAGTTTTTCTAATACTTTCACCGTGCAATTTAAGTGCCTGAACTCACCACTAACCCTCTACCTTTTATTAAGAGACTTTGTCTTTGTTCTAAATAAATAACCCAAAAGAGGATTCAGTGTCAGTTTCAACATTCTTTGGGCCACTTTCCACGGGATCCCCAAGACGGAGAAGCAAGCAGGTGAGGTAACGGTAAGCCCAAATAAAACCAGCAGCTCCTTCGGGGGTAAGTGCTTCATATATATTAATGTAACCTTTATATATTACCTGTAATATTATCTGCTGATCTTTTCAATAACACATTTGAACTGGAATGTATCTAATTTAGAAGAGATAATAGGAGAGGAGCGAGGGAAAGTGCTAAGAGAAATGTTGCAAAGGGCCATGCAGAACATTCAGCCCCACCTAGAGCAATGTGTTGCTAATGCTGGTGCATACAGTATGTTGAATTTTAACGAAAGCCCATGACTGTAATACCTTATTATACCATCCTCTCAGTTCATTTCATTGTCTTTGTAATAAGCAAAAAAAATCAGACATAATTATGGATCACCCTGTATATAAAAGTGGGTTATGACTGAGACATACAATTTAAAGCAACTTTATCATCAAACTGAAAAATAAACTACCATGAGTAAAATACAGGGCCTTGGAAGTACCTTCACAAATATGCAACAGTCTTCAAGCCCCACTGATGAGACTGAACACAGGGTTTTCCTGATGGACCAAATTCCCCTTGCAGATAGTGTCAAAGCAGGACATTCTGTCTGCCCAGAAAGTGTGGATAGGTCTAGTTGTGGCCAGGTGCTGATTGACAAGCTTCAGGGTGATAAATTAGCAGTGACAATGCTGATATCATGACCTCATGCAATGCCTTCTTATCCTACTAGAGTGCAAGCCTGTGCAGCCTACAATGTACATGAGAGTGGCAACACTTCTCTGAAATCAGGAGCAGTGTAGTAGTGTTGCCATACAATTACATGAAACTGCATTAGGTAGACATCACACAATCTCAAAGGGTATGTGTAGGATTTTGGG
Organism: Lithobates sylvaticus; assembly: GCA_028564925.1. Classification (NCBI taxonomy): domain Eukaryota; kingdom Metazoa; phylum Chordata; class Amphibia; order Anura; family Ranidae; genus Lithobates; species Lithobates sylvaticus. The sequence continues at coordinate 100,214,006 of CM053036.1, forward strand.
GGGACACTAAGGGAAAATGTTAAGTGCTTATTCAATTATAATGAAGGGATGCAACACTTTTTTTTATGGAATACCATAATTCTACTTTAACCTATTGGCACAGAGCACACGCAAATATGAGGCCTCTGAGCATCCGGTCCTTGGTGCTGAGAGACTACACATTTGCGTGCATTATTGCCAATCACAGCAGTCACGTGGCCATAAGTCCCGCCTCCCGGCATAGCAAATCCCTTACAGGGCCAACGGCAGCCAGCGCCAAGGGGTTAAAGATGATTATTCTTTTGGCAAACTTAAAGTTCTTTTCGAAACTAGACTTATCTGTATAGAGTAGATTATGAAAAAGGTAGGAAACCAATTAATATTGTTATCCATCCATGTGTGGGTGAAAACACACCCTGGACATTCTCTAATTTGTTTAGTTTGTTTGTTAACTTTTTTGTGAACTATGGTTTTCTTGCATTATGTTACATTCAGGATAATGGGTAATTAAATAAAAAAGCATAATTACAGAAAAAAACAAACAAAATTTCAGTTCTCTATGATTTACTTAAAGGAAATTAAAAGTAAATTGTAGTCTGTGCTATTTCTGGGGCCAGTAATGAAAAATATATAAAGGAAAATAATTCTGAAAACTAAATCGTAGGAGTGTCATGAACTCCTGAGCTTTGATATTGTTCTTAACATAAATAAAACATTGCCTTTAATATAAAGAAGTATAATAACTATAGGTCTGTCATGGCAGCACTGTAGAACACACACATATTAGAATTTTTTTTTATAATCAGCTTTTTTTCACACTTCAAAATCCTTAATGCAAGCAATTAAATGCTGTTGTGCTAAGTAGATATTTTAAAGCTTAACTTAACAAAGAAACATGTGAAACTACAAAAGGGGCAGGGTGTTTTAATCAGCACAGTGATGGTTTAAGGAGTATTTTCAGTGGATTATGTTTTATTAATGTGGTATATCCTCTGCACAGTAAAAAAATGTTTGTCTTGCATCCAGTATTGAGAGAGAGAAGAACCCTTAATAATGCTTTGGCATACTGTGTCGGGTATCAGTAAAAGAGATACTAGCTTTCTCACTGAGGTCCAAAAACTCATACCCTCAATAAGACATCATATTTTAGCTGTTTGGTCTAGCCATATCACTAAAATATTATTCGACTGTTGCATTACAGCAGTATGAACATTACACCTTGCCTTAAAAAATAAAAACTGAGGGGTGTGGCCTGGCTGCTGAGCAGGAGGTCTGCCTGATCCTCCTGCTCCGCATGGTCTGGGGACACAGCTGAAACCCTCTGCATTTCCACCTGTAGCGTCTCCTCCACAAAAGGAGGTAATAAACCAGGAACCCTTTCTGACATGTCCAGCAAGAAGGGTCAGGCATCGGGACCCCTCTGCATCTCAGAGTCCTTCATGCAGCTGGCAGCAAGAGACTCACAAGATTGCGCAAGGGGGGAAGGTGCCCTTGCTCCCCACACAGAGCACATGCACAGCACAGAATCCACTTCTGATATGGACAATACAACGCCTGAGCCCTTAGACACCTAGTCCACAGCAACTAACAGAGGTAAAAGAGCAGCACTCTTTAAACAAAGAATAAATACATTGATGTAACCGGATACAATACAATCAGTAAAATACATACTGGGAGAATACAAACATATAAAATAAAGTGCATCATGTGAGATAGACAAGAATACCGGGGGCGTAAACCACAGTAGCAGGAGAAGGTCAATTAGACTTAAGAATCCTCATTATGCATTAAGAAAAATAATCAACAATGTCCCAGTACCTAATAGCTATCAACCATCAGGCAAAGATGACCGGAGTATAAAAACCTTAAACATTTTCTCAGCCCAACCAAGATACCTCCAGGGGAGAACCCCTGGGGTAACAGCATCAAGGTATCAGCTGATAACTGGTCTCAGGTCTTGAGGTCTCAGCAAAAACATAACTTATAACATAAGTAACAAATTAGTAATAGAATGGTTAAACCGAAACATATCAAGGTATCCCTGGGAAGGGCTATCCCACAAGGGCCCATTTGCTGATAAAGATAAAGTTCTACCCTCTAGGAAAGAGTGTAGGATATCCAATGAGAGCCAGAACCCCTGTATGTAACCATAGGCGATTCAACATATTAGTTATCAAAAAAAGGGGGGGTTCAGAGAGAGAAGAGCAGGGAAAACTGAGGGAAGAGGGAAAAGAGGACAGGGAGAATACCCGTGCCGGAGACCAACAGGCAAGGAAAAATAAAAATAGGAGGAAAGATCAATCAGGGAATAAGGGAGACCTTCAAAGAGTGAGCCCAAAGTTCCCAGATTGAGTCAAATTTCTTGCTCGTATTATGAAGATCACTCGCAATTTTTTCCTGGGATATTATCCATGAGATTTTACATTTAGCTAGTGCGAGAGAGACTGAAGGGTGTTTCCAAGCATGTGCTATCATAATTTTAGCTCCTAGTAGAATAAAAAATATCAATTCTTAGGTACAATTCAGGGTTTTATCAACCCGTTGAGGAGGGCATTGAGGGGATTGAGTCAGTGTGACCCCAGTTAGTTTGCAAATTAGATGAAATATTTGGTTCCAGAACACCTGGATTCTAGGGCATAGCCTAGAATATGACGCAAAGAGCCTACATGCCCGAAACCGTGGAAGCACAAAGGAGAGGCTTCATGATATAATTTAGCAAAGGCAGGTAGGAACTAGGTACCAGCAAGAAATTACTTTTAAATTGGCTTCAATGAACGAGAAATTATTTAACCCCTTGAATGAACGGGCAAAACATTGATGCCAGGTGTCCAGGTCCCATTCAATCTCTCGATCCCTTTCCCATCTCAGCATGTAGGGAGCTGTATCAGTGGAGTCAGTCAGGGCTGAAAAGATTATGGAGATACCTCCTTTCTGGTCCATGACTATAGAACACCATTCTTCATACAAAGTGACCTTTGGTGGATATGGCTTATCAGCCCAGATTGATTGTAAGAAATTAGAAATTTGGGTTAAGCAAAATTTCTCCAAAATAGACATCTTCAATTTGCTGACACAAAAGCTTAAAGATAAAGGCCCATTGGAGTTGAGGAAGTGTCCTATTCTGACTAGACCTTTGTTTAGCCACTATTGGAAGGCTCTTATATCCACCCCGGGATTGTGAAATGGGATGTGAGATGGAGATTGTGAAAGATTTGTGTTAGCGGACACAATTCTGAACTAATTTTGGAGGACTTGTGTAGAGTATCATACAAGGCTAGAGAGTGAAAAAGGGTAGGGGAAAGTATTTTGAAGAACACTACAAAAGATAATCTAAGGTGCAATGGGGCACAGCTTGTTTCCATGGAAATCCAATCAGGCTTGACTTCCCTTGCATAGATAATTGAGATCTGAGCTAGCTGGGCTGCCTGATAATACCACCACAAGTTTGGAAAAAGCAGCATTCCCATCAGCACAATCTCATCATATGCTTCCCACTGCAAAGACACATCACTGGGCTGAGCATGTGGTACCTAATGCTGAGGAAGAATTCACTCATTCTCTAGCTGCTTTCCTGGCTACAGATAATCCTGTCTCTGAGAATGCCCTGAAAAACATGCTCCTTTCTCTTAAAACATAATTGGATGTCTCTATCTTCCACACCACTCAAGGCTAGATCAAATAAAATAATGCACCGATCAGTAGAGAGGCACATGTGGGTATATGCTAAAGTTTACATTGAAATGGTAAATGCTCATGAGGATCTTGCAGAAGAAATTCAGCACTTAAAGCTTAAAACCGCTGACTTAGAGGACCTCTCACTTCTCATGGTGGAGCGACATAAAATTCAGGGGTATACCTTAATTGATTACTTCTACTGAACTGCTGCTATTTTTCCACCAATTTTTTACTATGCTTCTTCCTGACCTCTCCCCTCATGACACCACCATTGACTGAGCGTATAGGGTTCTCAAGCCCAAACATCGGCCTGCTGCTGTTCCGAGGGATGTTTACACTTTTTTCAGCTCAAAGAGTGATTACTCTCCATAGTCAGATCTCTATGCACCCTCCCTGATCCCTATGCCAACACATATCTCTACACTGATATCTCTGCAGCTACTGCACAAAAATACAATGAGTTTGCCACAATAACAGCCACACTTAGGGTACACAAATTTACCTATCCCTAGGGGTTTCCAACAAAGCTGCTGGTGATTTCCCAGAATCAACTGTAGAAGCTAACCCCAAAAGAAGGATATAAGCTTCTTCATAACTGGGGTCTCATCAATAAACCTCCTTCTACATCCACAAGGGCCAAACCACCACAGCAAGTTGTGGACCCCTGGAACACAGTCGACAATACTTAAAGTGGTTGTAAAGACAGTGCTCACAATCACTGCCAGCCCCTCTGCTATGACAAAATGTACTATACAGTGTCTTTGTTTTTTTTTTAATTCGTCTGCTACCTATAAATACCTTATTTAACCTTGCCAATCTGTGGTCACGTGACTGCCCGCCGCTCTCCTTCTCCGATCTATGCACTACAGAAGGAAGGGGCTGAGATCCCCCTCTGACATCTGCCTGGATTGAAAAATCCTTTTTTTTGTTATATTATTACCATTACTTTTTTTCCTCAATATTGGCTGGATCCAGCACACAGCGCTAACAAGTTATACATATATGTGCTTTTGTATAGCTCTTCCACCCGGCCATCCATGTGCGTCAGCAGGTACGCAATGTCATCCTTCCCATTGGGTGGGACAATGTGCCCCTCAGCTGGGGGAGCGTCACTACCCGCAAAGTACAGGGAGAGAGGAGCATCATATCTGATGGCCATGGTGGCCCAGATCAGATTGAAAACTCCTTCTCTCGCTCCCCGTTTTCAATTAACAGTGACCCCTTCGTAGTGAGCCTCTTAGGATTTAAATACACAGCTTCATGTAAGCTTTTCTGATGGTCATCTTATTGAAGAACCTATGGTCTTATGTCAGAAATAACCTGGGCGTACGGGGTTACTGCCCTTATACTCCCCATATGGCGTAACTCTAACTATAAGGAACTTCTCAAATTACACAGCTTTCTGGACTAGGAGAGAGCAGGTATTATTTATATGTCCCAATTGTACAATGGTTTGATATATATGCATTAACACGGCCTATACCCCAGAGAGAAGCTTAAACAGATAGACATAGAAAGTATATGCATGTGAACAAAAATAAATTTTATTTAGGGCAACAGGCCCGGAGGTAAATCAATAGGTAGGTAGATAGGCATATAATTTTACAAGACAGTATATATACATGAAATCATGTGTGACCATAAACATGTACATAGAATGCAGAAATTACACAACAACTTGCGATAATATCAGGGTCTTTCAGGAAAATGCCGACATGTTTCGGACGGACGTCCTTTTTCAAGGCAATAATAGTTCCTGTGTTTGCTCAATAATACTGTATAAGACAGAGTAGGGTCATTAGTATACAACATATTGTGTTGATAAGTATAAACCTGTAATTGAGCCACTCAATGGTAATGGTACTCACTTGCGAAAGCATTGAAGAAAGGGGCTAGAATAGCCCAATGGTCTTGGGGTGCACAGATATGGTCTCAGTGTGTCCACAAAGTATAAATTAGTCTTGTGCTGTTAAAAGCAAACGGCTGCTAGACATTTGAAGGGCTGCAAGATCTCCAAGCCATGCACTAGGAAGTTGCAATGGCTCTATGAACCTGGGCCAGAAGTGGTATATGGCTAGGGGATAAAAGGAAGTAGATAGGGTAGTATTAATGTCACTTGAGGGTAAAAAAGTATGTTTATGCAGGATAAGTTGCATAGAGTAAGGGAGTAATGTTACCTGATGGATAGAGGTCCTGTGATACAATACAGCAGAGCGCCGGCAGGAAAGTGTGATGACTAGTCCCGCCATTGTTCAAACTTATATGTGTATGAGGATTGATATCAGCTGTGCGGGCCATGATGTAAAATGGATGCGCTGAGCTGTGGTATAATTAGGGCCAGGTGCGGGGATGGTGGCTCAGAGGCCACAGCGTAGTACCCCCAATGGTGAGATCTCAGAAGCGGCGGCGCCGCGCGTCGACACGTCCGATGGGGCGTGGCCTCGTGCGGCGTCGGGGCGTCACCGACGCGGGCAGACTGACCCCTCCCCGCCTGCTGGAACGCAAGCGGAGGGGCGCGTGTGATGGAGACGTGCGCCTCAATGGGTATATGCGGCGCATGCGCCGTACGAGGTACGCGCATGCGCACATGGTCTTACCCGCGCCGGGCAGCCAGTGTGTCAAATGGAAGCAAGAAAAACCGGATAGGGCATTTTCTTGCTTCCATTTGACACACTGGCTGCCCGGCGCGGGTAAGACCATGTGCGCATGCGCGTACCTCGTACGGCGCATGCGCCGCATATACCCATTGAGGCGCACGTCTCCATCACACGCGCCCCTCCGCTTGCGTTCCAGCAGGCGGGGAGGGGTCAGTCTGCCCGCGTCGGTGACGCCCCGACGCCGCACGAGGCCACGCCCCATCGGACGTGTCGACGCGCGGCTCCGCCGCTTCTGAGATCTCACCATTGGGGGTACTACGCTGTGGCCTCTGAGCCACCATCCCCGCACCTGGCCCTAATTATACCACAGCTCAGCGCATCCATTTTACATCATGGCCCACACAGCTGATATCAATCCTCATACACATATAAGTTTGAACAATGGCGGGACTAGTCATCACACTTTCCTGCCGGCGCTCTGCTGTATTGTATCACAGGACCTCTATCCATCAGGTAACATTACTCCCTTACTCTATGCAACTTATCCTGCATAAACATACTTTTTTACCCTCAAGTGACATTAATACTACCCTATCTACTTCCTTTTATCCCCTAGCCATATACCACTTCTGGCCCAGGTTCATAGAGCCATTGCAACTTCCTAGTGCATGGCTTGGAGATCTTGCAGCCCTTCAAATGTCTAGCAGCCGTTTGCTTTTAACAGCACAAGACTAATTTATACTTTGTGGACACACTGAGACCATATCTGTGCACCCCAAGACCATTGGGCTATTCTAGCCCCTTTCTTCAATGCTTTCGCAAGTGAGTACCATTACCATTGTGTGGCTCAATTACAGGTTTATACTTATCAACACAATATGTTGTATACTAATGACCCTACTCTGTCTTATACAGTATTATTGAGCAAACACAGGAACTATTATTGCCTTGAAAAAGGACGTCCGTCCGAAACATGTCGGCATTTTCCTGAAAGACCCTGATATTATCGCAAGTTGTTGTGTAATTTCTGCATTCTATGTACATGTTTATGGTCACACATGATTTCATGTATATATACTGTCTTGTAAAATTATATGCCTATCTACCTACCTATTGATTTACCTCCGGGCCTGTTGCCCTAAATAAAATTTATTTTTGTTCACATGCATATACTTTCTATGTCTATCTGTTTAAGCTTCTCTCTGGGGTATAGGCCGTGTTAATGCACACCAGGCCTCACAAATTTGCAATTTTTATATGCGAGAAGCGATAGACCTATTTGCCACCATTCACTTGCTCATCAAACATTTTACCATGGTTTGATATATAAACCCTTAAATCCTGGGAGTTTGTCCTTCCCAGAAGTCAGTTTTATAAATACTTACAGCTCAGGCATGCACTATAGGCTCAGGCTCATACCTCTTTGCTACTTCCATTGACCATCCATTGATGTCTGATGTTTGGCTGGAAAAAGATAAAAAGGGAATGATCTCTAGGATATATTCTATTCTTCTTCATTCCACACATGATCAATCCAAACTCCTTTGTAGAAAAGGCTGGGAAAAAGACTCGGGGCCTATAGACAGGGATAAGTGAGGAACTCTGCTTAACCTCTACTGCTGGTATTGGTCTCAGCTTCCCAAAAACTCTCCCATTAATTCTTACTGCATAGAGCATATAGGATACCGGTTCAGCTTCACAGATAGGGGAGTAGAGATACTCCCTTGAGTCCGAAGTGTGAAATATATAACAGTGACTTGCTGCATATGGTCTGGAGATGCCCAAAGTCGTTTCGAGTGGTTGAGTTGTTATTTCTACTATTTCACAAGCCTCTCAATTTCGCCCCCTGAGTGACCCCATTGTCTGTTTGCAAGGTGCCTTGGAGGAAGATTCAATTACAATGCATGGTCACACGGGCAGTACTGCGATTGTTGTACATCACCCAAAAAATTGATAGCTCATTACTGGATTTTACCTCAGGTGCCAAGTAGGAGACAATGGGTGGATGCAGTCAATAACATGCTAATATGTGAAAAACGTACCCATCAACACAGAAATGTACTCAAGAAATTATTTTCAAAATGGCAGTTATGGCTAGATACCCCAGGCCTTGCACCGCATCAATTGGTGAAGGATAGGCTTCTGCAGGGTTGACCCCTGCTGAGGTTAGTATGGCAGCTGTAAGTACTTTGCTTGAACATGTGCACATTGCATTGTGTTGTATATGCCTAGGCCATGGCTCTCAGGTTTTGTTTTGTGTTTTTTTCCTATTTTATTTAAAATTTCCCTTTTTCTATTTTTGCATTATTATATGCAATATATATTGCTTTCTGATGGGGTACTGACATTTACCTGTTACATGCGAGATGTATAATGCAATTCTGGAATTCACTGGATGTTATCAATCTGGTTATCATGACTAAGCTGATGTTGAATGCTTGTATATATGTTGGTTACTTATATCATCTCTATGTATACTGATGGTAAACTGTCTCACACTCAGTGTATGTCTGTCAGGGATGTTTGTTATCTCTATAATAGAAATGTGTCCTTGGTTTAGAAAAAGAAAACATACACTGTTTAATTTACATTGTCCCTTCTATTTCTGTATATGGATGATGGCGAGATATGATAGGGAAGAAATACAAAGCATAGAAACTCACTGAAAACTGTGTAAAGTTGCCACCACAGCTGCAAAATCCCTAGCTGAATTGGGACATGGGCAGAAGGTGGAGATAAATAGCAGCAGGATCAACCAGGTTTTTATGCAGAATACAGAAAATTAATCTCATAGTGATTGAGTGAGTATAAACAGCATGTAATACATCATTTATTTATTCTGTTTTATGATGTGGGTTTAGTGACCATTTAAGGGGGTCTTTATATTACGATTAGGGAAAGCATCCAGACACTCTCTCTTTAGAGACTGCACATTTTACCTTTGCTGCCCCCTCTCTTACTGCTAAACAATGTAAATGTAGTATATTGTACACTGCACCCATGTAATATTTACTGTTAATATCTATGCCTCTTTTTATCTTTTGTTTATCTTGTGATTATACTAGCCTAATTGCCAGGCATTGCTCAAGTAGAGACATACGGTAGGGTTAGTTGCTTCATATTTTACTTATGTACTGAATCTGTGCATATTAAACTCTGTTTTTATTTTATCACTACTGATTCCTGTTGGACATATTTTTATACTCATGTTTACTATACGATATGATATTGTATACGTGTGTGCATGTGTGTGCGCGTGCATGTGTGTGTCTCTGTCTGTTTATTTAAATAAGCCATCCCTGACCTTTCTAGCTTAAAGTATTATACGTAAGTATACTTAAGGACCAGGTCTATTTTTTAGGCTACAAAAGTTATTTTTCTAGAAAATTACTTAGAACCCCCAAACATTATATAATTTTTTAAGACACCCTATAGAATAAAATTGCGGTTATTGCAATACTTTATGTCACATCGTATTTGCGCAGCAGTCTTACAAACTTATTTTTTGGGGGTAAAAAATACACTTTTTTAAATTAAAAAGTTAGCCCAATTTTTTTTCGAAATTGTTAAAGATGTTGTTACACCAAGTAAATTGATACCCAACATGTCATGCTTCAAAATTGCGCCCGCTCATGGAATGGCGACAAACATTGACACTTAAAAATCTCCATAAGCAAAGTTTCTACAGTTTACCAGTTTTGAGTTACAGAAGAGGTATTTTGCTATAATTATTGCTCTTGCTCAGGTCAATACCTCACATGTGTGGTTTGAACACCGTTTATATATGTGGGCGCAACTTACGTATGCGTTCGCTTCTGAATAGTGAGTAATTTAATAGCTGTTATTAAACAATAAATCGCTTGTACGTCATCACACTATTGGAGCATTCTTTCTTATGCTGCATAACCGAGGCTTGTGAGCACAGAGGTGTCACTATAACAGGAAGGAAAAGGCACCAGTCATTTATTCCCCAAGTCGCTTATTGCACACTATTGATCAGACCTCAGTGTCTGACTGTTGGATGTTTACTTATTGATGTTTACATTTTTTATGAAAATCACATCTATCACTGCACCTTTATGATGTTGGTGTATGCACTATTTGCATGTTAACTACGGCACTTGGCAATTTATTTAGGAAGTTATTCATAATGCTGTATTTGCACTTATTTCATTAATTTTATTTCATTACAGTATTTGATCATATACTGAATTAAGGTTTCAGCTTTAGGCTCCATGCACACTGAAGCTCTTAAACAGCCGTTTTTGGGAGTTTGTGCACTTTTTTTAACAGCCCATAAACTCCCCTCTATGTTATCCTATGTGTCCATGCACACATGGACGTTTTTGGACGTTTATCAGCAGTGGAGTTTATGGGCTGTTTTCTGAAAGTCATAAAATCGCGTTCAGCAGTCGTTTTTCTGACCACAAAAAATGACAAATGCTCATAAACGCTGCTAAATGCTCAAAAACTTGGCTCACTAGCGTTTTTTAACATTTTTGATCCATTAAAAAAAAAAAAAAACCCTCTAAAAAAACGCTAAAAACGCTAATAAACTCTATTGCAAAAACTTTAAAATACATTGAAAGACTCACTGCAAAGCTACTGGCGTTTTTATAACATTATTTTAACGTCCAGTGTACATGGAGCCTTACAGTGTAAGTCCTATTGCATACTGGGCATTTTTTTAAGCATAAACAGTTATAAACAAGTGCATTTTCTATGATTAAATCAGTTATCCCAACAGAAGTGTAGAAATGCTTACTTTAAAATTTGTTTGGTGTATAGTCTAAATCACCAATAAGGATGAGCCGAACACCCCCCAGTTCGGTTCTCACCAGAACATGCTAACAGGCAAAACATTTGTGCGAACACCGTTAAAGTATATAGGACACGAACATGAAAAATCAAAAGTGCTAATTTTAAAGGCTTATATGCAAGTTATTGTTATAAAAACTGTTTGGGGACCCTGTGGTCCTGCCCCAGGGGACATGTATCAATGCAAAAAAAGTTTTAAAAACAATTTTTTTCAGGAGTAGTGATTTTAATAATGCTTGATATTCCTTTAAATATAGTGCCTGGGTGTCTATAGTATGCCTGTAAAGTGGTGAAGTTTACCCGTGTTTAGAACAGTACCACAGCAAAAGTAATTTAAAACTAATCGTGGCTGTAATGAATTGTCGGGTCTCAGCAATATAGATAAAACTAAAAAAAAAGGCATGCCTCCCCCCAAGGCCTTTTGGGTCTGGTATAAATATTAAGGGGAACCCCAAACCAATTTTTTTTAAAGAAATTGCATGGGGGTCCCCCCTAAATCCATACCAGGCCCTTCAGGTCTGGTATGGAAATTAAGGGGAACCCTGCACCAAATTTAAAAACAAAAGGGCATAGGGGTCACCCCAAAATCCATCCCCTCCTGAACTGTACCAGGCCACATTCCCTCAACATGGGGAGGGTGTTTTGGAGTAGCCCCCCACAGAACCATGTCCCCATGTTGATGGGTACAAGAGCCTCATCTCCACAACCCTTGCCCGGTGGTTGTGGGGGTCTGTGGGCAGGGGGCTTATCGGAATCTGGAAGCCCCCTTTAACAAAGGGACCCCCAGATCCTGGCCTCCCCCCTATGTGAATTGGTAACGGGTACATTGTACCCCTACCATTTCACAAAAAAAGTGTCAAAAATAGTAAAAAAGACAAGAGACACTTTGGGACAAGTCCTTTATTAAAATATAAAAAAATAAAAATGTCTCGTGATGTAAATCCATCTCATGCCACCACCAAGCCGAAAAAAGGAAAAAAAAGCCGCAACTGCTCTGCCTCCATGGGAGGCTCCCGCCAAGTGATGCTTCTTCTCAGTGACATCTGTTATATAGCTGAAGGTGGGCCACTCAGTGACGTAAATGGACAACCCCGCCTTCCTCTGACGTCACATATCTTTCTTGACTAAACTCACATGCCCTGAACTTCATGTGCATGTCTCTCTCTGTAAAGACTGAGTGTAGATTTTTACTCTATTCATGTTCTTCATATGATTATTCAGATTTGGGCTACCTACACCCCTGCCATGGACGGTCTGCTTGTGGGTCGGGTCTCTCCCCTTTCATTTGGCTCCCCCTTTTGATCTCTGTTGTTGTCTGGCCGTCCTTGCTTCCGTCTTCTGGGTTACCATTGGGGTCAGCGCAGCCAAACTTTTCCCTTGTCTGTCTTCAACCCTTTCTTCGTATCCAAGATATCTGCTTCTATATCTCTGGTTAGTAGACCTGGTTATCAAACAGCAATTAAGTGCCTGTCTGTTAAATTAAAAAAAATTCTGTTTTCTAAACAGCTGTATACATATATATTGTATTTTTTGAAATGTAGATATTATAAATAGGGATGGGCTGGGTGTTCGATTCAAACCCACGTTCGAATCGAGCACCGGGCGTTCGCCCGCTCGGCGAGCCCAGAAATATTTGGGCCGTTTGCATCACATTCGTGGGATGCGAGTGGCCCGCAATGCATTGCGCCAGGCGCAGTCCATTGCTGGCTGATGATTGGCCAAGCATGCACTGTGACTCCGCATGCTTGGCCAATCACATCGCCGACAGTGAGGAGAGCAATAATTGGCTACAGGCAGGACGCCTGTAGCCAATTATAGCTCAGGGGCTTTAGTACACGCCCCACTGTATAAAAGGCTGCCGCGCCGTCGGCCTAGTGCACATGTGTTTCGGCTTTGAAGAGGGAATAGGCAGACTGCTGATTCATTGCCAAACCATTGCTGATTACCATTGCTGATTCATTGTGAATACTGATCATTTCTGCTGATTGCACTGCTGCTGTGTGTGACATTATCTGCTGCTGGGGATTAGTCTGGTGTGTGCGTGCTGTTAGTACAGCATTGCAGTAGCACCCATTGCAGTGCTGTTAGTACAGCATTGCACCATAACCTTCTGTCCCAACCCTCTGTCCCATCCCAGGCAGGGATTTATAGGAGCTAGTGTGTGTGTGTCAGCACACATAGGAGCTAGTGTGTGTGTGTGTCAGCACACATAGGAGCTAGTGTGTGTGTGTGTGTCAGCACACATAGGAGCTAGTGTGTGTGTGTCAGCACACATAGGAGCTAGTGTGTGTGTGTGTGTGTCAGCACACATAGGAGCTAGTGTGTGTGTGTCAGCACACATAGGAGCTAGTGTGTGTGTGTGTGTGTGTGTGTGTGTCAGCACACATAGGAGCTAGTGTGTGTGTGAGTGTCAGCACACATAGGAGCTATAGTGCGTTTGTGTCAGCACACATAGGAGCTAGTGTGTGTGTGTGTCAGCACACATAGGAGCTAGTGTGTGTGTGTGTGTGTGTGTGACAGCACACATAGGAGCTAGTGTGTGCGTGTCAGTACACATAGGAGCTAGTGTGTGTGTGTGTCAGTACACATAGGAGCTAGTGTGTGTGTGTCAGCACACATAGGAGCTAGTGTGTGTGTGTCAGCACCCATAGGAGCTATAGTGTGTTTGTGTCAGCACACATAGGAGCTAGTGTGTGTGTGTCAGCACACATAGGAGCTATAGTGTGTTTGTGTCAGCACACATAGGAGCTAGTGTGTGTGTATCAGCACACATAGGAGCTGGTGTGTGTGTGTCAGCACACACAGGATCTATAGTGTGTTTGTTTTAGCACACATAGGAGCTATAGTGTGTTTGTGTCAGCACACATAGGAGCTAGTGTGTGTGTGTGTGTCAGCACACATAGGAGCTAGTGTGTGTGTGTGTCAGCGCACATAGGAGCTAGTGTGTGTGTGTCAGCACACATAGGAGCTAGTGTGTGTGTGTCAGCACACATAGGAGATATAGTGTGTTTGTGTCAGCACACACAGGAGCTATAGTGTGTTTGTGTCAGCACACATAGGAGCTAGTGTGTGTGTGTCAGCACACATAGGAGCTATAGTGTGTTTGTGTCAGCACACATAGGAGCTAGTGTGTGTGTGTGTCAGCACACATAAGAGCTAGTGTGTGTGTGTCAGCACACATAGGAGCTAGTGTATGTGTGTCAGCACCCATAGGAGCTATAGTGTGTTTGTGTCAGCACACATAGGAGCTAGTGTGTGTGTGTGTCAGCACACATAGGAGCTAGTGTGTGTGTGTCAGCACACATAGGAGCTAGAGTATGTGTGTCAGCACACATAGGAGCTAGTGTGTGTGTGTCAGCACACATAGGAGCTATAGTGTGTTTGTGTCAGCACACATAGGAGCTAGTGTGTGTGTGTCAGCACACATAGGAGCTAGTGTGTGTGTATCAGCACACATAGGAGCTAGTGTGTGTGTGTCAGCACACATAGGAGCTATAGTGTGTTTGTGTCAGCACACATAGGAGCTATAGTGTGTTTGTGTCAGCACACATAGGAGCTGGTGTGTGTGTGTCAGCACACACAGGAGCTATAGTGTGTTTGTGTCAGCACACATAGGAGCTAGTGTGTGTGTGTGTGTCAGCACACATAGGAGCTAGTGTGTGTGTGTGTCAGCGCACATAGGAGCTAGTGTGTGTGTGTCAGCACACATAGGAGCTAGTGTGTGTGTGTCAGGGAAATACCAGGCCTCTCCGCCGGGTTCCAGGGTTGCGCACGCGCGGTAGAGCGGCGCAACGAAGGTTACAGGTACGCCGGGTAACGGGTGCGCATGCGCGGGTCCGCGGCACTCGGGTATCTGTCACAACCCAGCCTGTACGCCTCACCGCTGTGCGCAGCGCTGACAGAAGACGAGTGCGCATGCGCACTCGTCCGGGTATCCCACCTGACCATTTACCTGGCCTATAAAAGGCCTTCCCTGTCCGCTTTCAAATTGCTGGTTTGTTGTCTCTTTTGAGTCCTGTCTCCAGTCCAGTATCCTGTATCCTGTATCCTGTATCCTGTACCCGGTACCCTGTACCTTGCATCTACCTGACTACCAGTGCCGACCCGGAATCCGTCTGACTACCGCTGCCGCTACTCTCCTGTGTTTGAACCTCTGACTTGCTTCCAGGATTCCTCTACTGCTTGATTACCTGTGCTTGACCCTCGGCCTGTCTACTGGATCCTCCGTGAGTTACTTACCTGTGTTTGACCTCTGGCTTGCTTCCTGGATACCTCTTCTGCCTGATTACCTTTGCTTGACCCTCGGCCTGCCTACTGGACATTCTCTGAGTTACTTACCTGTGTTTGACCCCTGGCTTGCCTTTTGGACACCTCTACTGCCTGATTACCTGTGCTTGACCCCCGGCTTGCCTACTGGACATTCTCTGAGTTACTTACCTGTGTTTGACCCCTGGCTTGCCTTTGGACACCTCTTCTGCCTGATTACCTGTACTTGACCCCTGGCTTGCCTCCTGGACATTCTTTGAGTTACCTGCCTGTGTTTGACCCCTGGCTTGCCTTTGGATACTTCTATTGCCTGGTTGCCTGTGTTTGACCCTCGGCCTGCTTGCTGGACTATCTCCCACTCAGTGTTCTGGACTTGTAGTTCTCTCATGCTCCCGAGGGTCCTCCTTCAGTATATGCTTGGGTACCTCTGCAACCTCTACCTGATCACAGCTCTGCCAGGTGTCTACTCCCAGTGCAGCTTCAGCCTCTCCTGGTCAACGACGCTACTGCACACCACCTGCTACACTCCTGCTGGCAACCCGTGCATCTTTGAGCCCGGTGTCCTCTGTACCCACTCCAGAGGCATCGTGCGCTTAGTCGCAAGGGGAGCAGCTCTCAGCATATCGGCCCGGGTGAGTACCTCTGACAGTACAAACCAGCCAATGTCCGAGGCCGACAGAGCTGGTTCACCCCTTGAGGCCTTATGCCAGCAGGTGACAACCCTTACCCAGGCTGTACAACGCCTCCAAGATGGATACTTTCAGATCGAGGGGCGTCTTCAGCATCTGACTTTATCTCCAAACCAAACGGACCAGTCACCCCCTGTAGCCAGCACCTCCACTCTTCTATCAACACCTGGAGGTGCTCTCCCTGCCTATGATGTGTCCCATCCTGATCCCAGGGTCCCCACACCTGAACGTTTTTCCGGGGACCGAAGGAAATTTCGCTCTTTTAAAAACTCCTGTTTGCTACACCTAGCCCTACAACCCAGGACCTTCCAGTTGGAATCCACCAAAGTGGGGTTCATTATCTCTCTCCTTTCTGATGACCCGCAATCCTGGGCACACCATTTGATGGAAAAAAAGAGCCCACAGTTGAATTCTGTAGAGACTTTCTTTTCCGCTATGGCAGCACTCTATGAGGACTCCCAACGCACAGGTACGGCTGAATCTACCCTGCATACCCTATCCCAGGGGAGAAGACCTGTAGAGGACTATGTAGTGGATTTCCGCAAATGGGCAGCAGATACTGACTGGAACGAATCAGCCCTAAAATACCAATTCCGTTTAGGGCTATCCGAGGTATTGAAGGATGAACTGGCTCGAGGAGAGATCCCAAGTACCTTCACGGATCTCTGCCAACTTGTTATTAAGCTTGACCGTCGATTACGAGAACGACGGGCAGAGAGACTGCAGAGCCCTCGTCCCACCTGGACGATGCCCCGGGTCCCCCCGGCACCTGCTCCTTCTTGGAACTCTCGCTCCCCTCCTCATGGGGAACCTATGCAGCTGGGCCTGGCACGGTCCCCCCTATCTGCCGAAGAAAGGCTCCGTCGTCGTCAAGCCAACCTCTGCCTCTACTGCGGGGGCACGGGGCACTACCTACAGAAATGCCCCATAAGACCCAGTAAGTGTCCTTCTGGGTCCCTCTCAAGTTCACACTCTGTTGGAGTCCCGCATTTTCATCTGTCTGTTCCACTCTCCCTACAGGTAGCGGGAGAGTCTTTCCAGCTGGGAGCCATCCTTGACTCCGGAGCCTGCAGTTGCTTCATGGACCTGACCTTGGCACGACACCTGAACCTCCCTTTAACTACCAAGAAACAACCTCTTCAAATCCAGCTGGCTGATGGCTCTCCACCCTGCTCAGGACCGGTTACCCAGGAAACCGCTCCCATCCTGACCTGCACCAAATCAGGTCATCAGGAACTTTTACGTTTTGACATTATCCACTCTCCCATGTTCCCCATCATCCTGGGGTACCCCTGGCTACTGGCTCACAACCCTCGGATTGACTGGGTCAACAGGGAAGTGGAGTTCTCCTCCCCTTACTGCTTGCAGCACTGCCTTCCGGATCAACCCGCAGCACCTCTTACTCATCTTGCCATGCAACCCAGTGCCAAGGACCTGCAACACGTCCCAACACCCTACCAAGACTTCATGGACATTTTCGATGAAAAGAAGGCCGAAGTTCTTCCCCCTCATCGTTCATATGATTGTCCGATTGATCTCCTACCAGGGGCTGAGATTCCCTTCGGAAGGATTTTCCCCTTGTCCGAAACTGAGCTTGAAGCCCTACGGGTATATATTGACGAGAATCTTGCTAAAGGGTTCATCCAACCATCTTCTTCGCCCGCAGGGGCTGGGATTTTCTTTGTTGAAAAAAAAAGACGGTTCCCTCAGACCCTGTGTGGATTACAGGGAACTCAATAAAATTACTATCAAGAACAGGTACCCACTCCCACTCATTCCCGAACTTTTTCAGCGGCTCAGGACTGCCAAGGTGTTTACCAAACTGGATCTTCGTGGGGTCTACAATTTAGTTAGAATGCGCTCTGGGGATGAGTGGAAGACGGCTTTTAGGTCCAGATTCGGCCATTTCGAGTACCTGGTCATGCCGTTTGGACTTTGTAATGCCCCAGCTACCTTCCAGCACCTTGTCAATGACATTTTTCGTGAGTATCTGGATAACTTCCTCATTGTATACCTTGATGATATCTTGATTTTCTCCGATTCCCTAGAAGCCCACCGTCAACATGTCCGGAAAGTTCTTCTCATTCTCCGCAAACACGGGCTCTACGTCAAAGGAGAGAAATGCGAGTTCGAGACTGATACCATCCAGTTCCTGGGCTTTATCATAACCACCGGAGGAGTACTGATGGACCCCCAAAAAGTGAAGGCCATCCAGGATTGGCCTGCCCCCACAGACAAAAGGTCAGTCCAACGTTTTATCGGCTTTGCCAACTTTTATAGACGGTTCATTCAGGGATTTTCTGCCATTGTGTCCCCAATCACCCAACTGACCCGCCAGCAAGTCAAGTTCCAGTGGACTCCCCAAGCGCAGAGCGCTTTTGAGAAGCTCAAGGAACTCTTTTCCTCTGCACCCATCTTACAGCACCCTGACCCTGAACTCCCTTACGTCCTAGAAGTGGACGCTTCAGACTCTGCTTTGGGAGCGATCCTATCGCAGAGAAGTGGCCCAAAGGCCCTCCTCCACCCGGTCGCCTTTGCCTCCCGAAAACTAAATCCCCCTGAAAAGAATTATGATGTAGGCGACCGGGAATTACTTGCGATTAAGTTCGCTCTCGAGGAATGGAGATACCTGCTAGAAGGAGCTTCCCAACCCATCCTCATCTTCACTGACCACCGCAATTTGGAGTACCTCAGGGCTGCAAAACGCCTTAGACCCAGGCAGGCCCGCTGGGCCTTGTTCTTCTCCCGATTTAATTTCCACATCACTTACCGTCCTGGCTCCAAGAATGGCAAGGCAGATGCTTTATCCCGTATGTTTCTGGACACTGAATCCTCTAAAGAACCTGCTACTATCCTGTCCGCCCACAATTTCCTCCATGCCATTCAGCCTGACTTGACCACAGCCCTCAAACAGGCTTCCAACCAGTTCTCATCTCCCACATTACCTTTTCTTGAAAGGAAGCAGGATCTGCTCTGGGCCCATGCCCGAATCTTTGTTCCTCCTCCTGTCAGACTCCAAGTCCTGCAGACCCTTCATGACCACAAGATGTCCAGCCACTTTGGAGTACAGAAAACCGTGGACTTGGTAGGTCGATCTTACTGGTGGCCGGGCTGGAGGAAGGACTGTCAGGAATACGTTCTCTCTTGCAACACTTGTCAAAGGAACAAGGGGTCCAACACTAAGTCCTGGGGTCTGTTACGTCCATTATCTGTTCCGGAACGTCCATGGAAGGAGATTTCCATGGACTTCATCGTGGACTTACCCTCCTCAGATTCCTTTACCACGATTCTGGTTGTCATTGACCGTCTCTCAAAGATGGCTCACTTCCTACCCATGAAAGGTACCCCCTCGGCTTCTGCTACCGCTGACATCTTCATCAGAGAGATTATAAGGTTACACGGAGTTCCAGCTAACATCACCTCAGACCGAGGGGTACAGTTCACCTCCAGGTTCTGGAGAGATCTCTGCAAATCCCTTGAAATCAGGACTTCCATGTCTTCAGCATACCACCCCCAATCCAACGGTCAAACTGAACGCACTAATCAGACCCTCGAGCAATACCTGAGGTGTTTTTGTTCTTACTCCCAAGATGACTGGTCAGGCTTACTACCCTACGCAGAGTTTGCCTATAATAATTCTTTGCATTCTGCCATTAATCAGACGCCCTTCTGGGCAAACTACGGTTATCACCCTTCTTTTCTTCCAGATTCCATTCCAGATGTCCCTACTCCAGCTGCACAGGACCTAGTCAAAAGTATCCAAGACAACTTCCTCCGGATCCAACAGGCCATGAAGGAAGCACAGAAGGGTTATGAGGTACAGTACAACCAGGGCAGGAAGGAATGCCCGCCTTTCCAGATTGGTGAGAAAGTTTGGTTATCAACCGCTAATTTAAAACTCCCTTGTCCTTCTCGGAAATTGGGTCCCAGGTTCATCGGCCCCTTTGAGGTCAAGAGAGTGATCAATCCAGTGGCCTTTGAACTAGATCTCCCCAGTTCCTATAGGATTCATCCAGTTTTTCATGCCTCTTTGCTGAAACCCGTAATTGCCAATTCTTTCCCTGATAGGCAGACGCCACTTCCTCCTCCCATCACCATCCAAGGAGAGGAAGAATTCGAGGTTGAGAAAATTCTGGATCTCCGAAGAAGAAGAGGTCAGGTTCAATATCTTGTTAAATGGAAAGGGTATCCCCCAGAAGACTGCTCCTGGGAGCCATCCGAAAATATTCATGCCCCTCGCTTAATCCGAGAATATCACCAAAGACATCCTGAAGTGGGCATCCGGAGGCTGCCCTTAGGAGGGGGGCACTGTCTGGGAAATACCAGGCCTCTCCGCCGGGTTCCAGGGTTGCGCACGCGCGGTAGAGCGGCGCAACGAAGGTTACAGGTACGCCGGGTAACGGGTGCGCATGCGCGGGTCCGCGGCACTCGGGTATCTGTCACAACCCAGCCTGTACGCCTCACCGCTGTGCGCGGCGCTGACAGAAGACGAGTGCGCATGCGCACTCGTCCGGGTATCCCACCTGACCATTTACCTGGCCTATAAAAGGCCTTCCCTGTCCGCTTTCAAATTGCTGGTTTGTTGTCTCTTTTGAGTCCTGTCTCCAGTCCAGTATCCTGTATCCTGTATCCTGTATCCTGTATCCTGTACCCGGTACCCTGTACCTTGCATCTACCTGACTACCAGTGCCGACCCGGAATCCGTCTGACTACCGCTGCCGCTACTCTCCTGTGTTTGAACCTCTGACTTGCTTCCAGGATTCCTCTACTGCTTGATTACCTGTGCTTGACCCTCGGCCTGTCTACTGGATCCTCCGTGAGTTACTTACCTGTGTTTGACCTCTGGCTTGCTTCCTGGATACCTCTTCTGCCTGATTACCTTTGCTTGACCCTCGGCCTGCCTACTGGACATTCTCTGAGTTACTTACCTGTGTTTGACCCCTGGCTTGCCTTTTGGACACCTCTACTGCCTGATTACCTGTGCTTGACCCCCGGCTTGCCTACTGGACATTCTCTGAGTTACTTACCTGTGTTTGACCCCTGGCTTGCCTTTGGACACCTCTTCTGCCTGATTACCTGTGCTTGACCCCTGGCTTGCCTCCTGGACATTCTTTGAGTTACCTGCCTGTGTTTGACCCCTGGCTTGCCTTTGGATACTTCTATTGCCTGGTTGCCTGTGTTTGACCCTCGGCCTGCTTGCTGGACTATCTCCCACTCAGTGTTCTGGACTTGTAGTTCTCTCATGCTCCCGAGGGTCCTCCTTCAGTATATGCTTGGGTACCTCTGCAACCTCTACCTGATCACAGCTCTGCCAGGTGTCTACTCCCAGTGCAGCTTCAGCCTCTCCTGGTCAACGACGCTACTGCACACCACCTGCTACACTCCTGCTGGCAACCCGTGCATCTTTGAGCCCGGTGTCCTCTGTACCCACTCCAGAGGCATCGTGCGCTTAGTCGCAAGGGGAGCAGCTCTCAGCATATCGGCCCGGGTGAGTACCTCTGACAGTGTGTGTCAGCACACATAGGAGCTATAGTGTGTTTGTGTCAGCACACATAGGAGCTATAGTGTGTTTGTGT
This sequence comes from Lithobates sylvaticus, assembly GCA_028564925.1. Classification (NCBI taxonomy): domain Eukaryota; kingdom Metazoa; phylum Chordata; class Amphibia; order Anura; family Ranidae; genus Lithobates; species Lithobates sylvaticus. Next base: position 100,235,606 of record CM053036.1, read on the forward strand.
CAGCACACATAGGAGCTAGTGTGTGTGTGTCAGCACACATAGGAGCTAGTGTGTGTGTGTCAGCACACATAGGAGCTATAGTGTGTTTGTGTCAGCACACATAGGAGCTAGTGTGTGTGTGTGTCAGCACACATAAGAGCTAGTGTGTGTGTGTCAGCACACATAGGAGCTAGTGTATGTGTGTCAGCACCCATAGGAGCTATAGTGTGTTTGTGTCAGCACACATAGGAGCTAGTGTGTGTGTGTGTGTCAGCACACATAGGAGCTAGTGTGTGTGTGTGTCAGCACACATAGGAGCTAGTGTATGTGTGTCAGCACACATAGGAGCTAGTGTGTGTGTGTCAGCACACATAGGAGCTATAGTGTGTTTGTGTCAGCACACATAGGAGCTAGTGTGTGTGTGTCAGTACACATAGGAGCTAGTGTGTGTGTGTCAGCACACATAGGAGCTAGTGTGTGTGTGTGTCAGCACACATAGGAGCTAGTGTATGTGTGTCAGCACACATAGGAGCTATAGTGTGTTTGTGTCAGCACACATAGGAGCTAGTGTGTGTGTGTCAGCACACATAGGAGCTAGTGTGTGTGTGTCAGCACACATAGGAGCTAGTGTGTGTGTGTCAGCACACATAGGAGCTATAGTGTGTTTGTGTCAGCACACATAGGAGCTAGTGTGTGTGTGTGTGTCAGCACACATAGGAGCTAGTGTGTGTGTGTGTCAGGATGCGAGTGGCCCGCAATGCATTGCGCCAGGCGCAGTCCATTACTGGCTGATGATTGGCCAAGCATGCACTGTGACTCCGCATGCTTGGCCAATCACATCGCCGACAGTGAGGAGAGCAATAATTGGCTACAGGCAGGACGCCTGTAGCCAATTATAGCTCAGGGGCTTTAGTACACGCCCCACTGTATAAAAGGCTGCCGCGCCGTCGGCCTAGTGCACATGTGTTTCGGCTTTGATAGAGTGAATAGGCAGACTGCTGATTCATTGCCAAACCATTGCTGATTACCATTGCTGATTCATTGTGAATACTGATCATTTCTGCTGATTGCACTGCTGCTGTGTGTGACATTATCTGCTGCTGGGGATTAGTCTGGTGTGTGTGTGCTGTTAGTACAGCATTGCAGTAGCACCCATTGCAGTGCTGTTAGTACAGCATTGTACCATAACCTTCTGTCCCAACCCTCTGTCCCATCCCAGGCAGGGATTTATAGGAGCTAGTGTGTGTGTGTCAGCACACATAGGAGCTAGTGTGTGTGTGTGTCAGCACACATAGGAGCTAGTGTGTGTGTGTGTCAGCACACATAGGAGCTAGTGTGTGTGTGTCAGCACACATAGGAGCTAGTGTGTGTGTGTGTGTCAGCACACATAGGAGCTAGTGTGTGTGTGTGCGTGTCAGCACACATAGGAGCTAGTGTGTGTGTGTGTGTGTGTGTGTGTCAGCACACATAGGAGCTAGTGTGTGTGTGAGTGTCAGCACACATAGGAGCTATAGTGCGTTTGTGTCAGCACACATAGGAGCTAGTGTGTGTGTGTGTCAGCACACATAGGAGCTAGTGTGTGTGTGTGTGTGTGTGACAGCACACATAGGAGCTAGTGTGTGTGTGTCAGTACACATAGGAGCTAGTGTGTGTGTGTCAGTACACATAGGAGCTAGTGTGTGTGTGTCAGCACACATAGGAGCTAGTGTGTGTGTGTCAGCACCCATAGGAGCTATAGTGTGTTTGTGTCAGCACACATAGGAGCTAGTGTGTGTGTGTCAGCACACATAGGAGCTATAGTGTGTTTGTGTCAGCACACATAGGAGCTAGTGTGTGTGTGTCAGCACACATAGGAGCTAGTGTGTGTGTATCAGCACACATAGGAGCTGGTGTGTGTTTGTAATCGGAGTCTTCAAGTGGGAAATGCGATATTCCTAAGAACCAAGGCCTGAGGTGTGCCATGGCCTGGCTGGTCGGTATGCCTGAAAAGAGGGCATACCCTTGATGTAAGAATGAGTAGTACTATAGGTATGAAAGGCTGGGGGAATGGGAGGGTGGGAACCCAGAACGCCGACGACCCAGGCCCTAGAAGAGGAGGAGGCTTAAATAGTCTCTCCGACTCCTCCCACAAATACAGGCTGGCCCTTCGGCTAGCCTTCACACTTGTAATCGGAGTCTTCAAGTGGGAAATGCGATATTCCTAAGAACCAAGGCCTGAGGTGTGCCATGGCCTGGCTGGTCGGTATGCCTGAAAAGAGGGCAAAAAGACACAAGATTTAGGTGAAGAAGGGAAGGTAATGATCCAACATGTAGACTAACGTGCGCCCGGATGGCAACAGCGAGTAACCGGTAAGTATCCGTTGTGACAGAAGAACCCACTGACTCCTGACTTGGTGATGAAAAGGAACCCCCCGAAGAACCTGCGAAGCTACGCAGAACCCACCTGAACGTCCTGTGAAGGATGGAATGAGCCTGATGCCCAAGACAACCCGGACATGCGAATTAACTGCTTGTGCATGAGAGGATACGTAGGGAAAAGGAAGCAAGGGCTGGCCCGAGGAACCCCTGCAAAATGATGGCCGAGAAGCATGGACACCAGCGAAGTAGCTCAGTGAAATGCCCTCGCCCCAACCCCTGGCCTACCCCTACTATGGTATGAGGACGTGAGAAAGAGAGGGCAAAAATACCCCTGACAGGAGTGCAAAAAAACCTGGATGCCTGATGGATGTGATGGGGTAGGCGCTATGGCAATGAGCATCGCCAACATGGAGCAACCATGCCAGACACCAAACACTGGTCCCACCTGATATGAACGCGTCGTGCTGCAGCCAAGATGGCCCAACCTGAGAACACAACCTGGAGAAATGACAGACAACCAGACATGAGAACAACAACACCCCTCTGTGCCTACCTACGAATGAGAAACATGAGCAGAAAAGTCGAGACCACTGTGTGTGATGAAACTGACGATGGACCCCCCCCCCCTCCTCGTGTGAGTGGTGAATGAGCCCGAGTAACCTGCAGCGCAGAGACAGGTAATTGACTTAAGAACTCAGGGCTGGTGTACCCACGGACTGTGGTGGGAAGTCGTATGAGTGTGGTGAATGAACATGCATCGTATGACGTGTGGTATACGGGCGAGAAGATTGAGGACAACAATCAATTTAACAAACGAAACCTCAGCCCGTATGGATCTGTAGACGTGACAGATCCTGACGTGTGAGCCCTAACTAACTGACCCAGATACAACATGGACACAGATACGATGAGACATGACAACCAACAAACAAAACAGCTACCGGAGTGCCATGGGTGAACAACGCCCCTCTGAGAAACGCTGAGGCTGAGAAACACTGAGGCTGAAACACAATGACAGAAATGCCAGGGCGGCAACGAAATGACGGAAACTAAATGACGGAAATGAAATGACGGAAACGGTGAGGCAGAAACGTGATGAAAGAACTGCTGCTGAGGCAAGCGTGGTGACAGAAATGCTGAGGCAGAAACGTGGTGACAAATGCTTGAGGCAGAAACGTGATGACAGCAACGCTATGACAGAACGCTGAAGCTGAATGTTGAAGCAGAAACGCAATGACAAGAATCCAGGGGCAGAAACACAATGACATGAATCCAGGGGCCGAAACGCAATAACATGAATCCAGGGGCCGAAACGCAATGACATGAATCCAGGGGCCGAAACGCAATGACATGAATCCAGGGGCCGAAACGCAATGACATGAATCCAGGGGCCGAAACGCAATGACATGAATCCAGGGGCAGAAACACAATGACATGAATCCAGGGGCAGAAACGCAATGACATGGATCCAGGGGCAGAACGTAATGACAGAATCCTGGGCGAAGTTATGACAGAACGTTGAGGCAGAAATATAATGACAGAAGCGCTGAGGCAGAAATGCCATGACAGAAAACCTGGGGCAGGGACGCAATGACAAATGCTGAGACTGAAATGCAATGACAGCAATCCTGGGGCAGACTGCTATGACAGAAAGCTGATGCAGAAATGCCATGACAAAACGCAAATGACAGAAAAATACGCTGAGACTGAACACTGAGGCAGAGATGAAATGACAGACATCCAGGGGCAGAAACGCAATGACAGACATCCAGGGGCAGAAACGCAATGACAGACATCCAGGGGCAGAAACGCAATGACAGACATCCAGGGGCAGAAACGCAATGACAGACATCCAGGGGCAGAAACGCAATGACAGACATCCAGGGGCAGAACCGCAATGACAGACATCCAGGGGCAGAACCGCAATGACAGACATCCAGGGGCAGAACCGCAATGACAGACATCCAGGGGCAGAACCGCAATGACAGACATCCAGGGGCAGAACCGCAATGACAGCAATCCAGGGGCAGAACCGCAATGACAGCAATCGCAGGGGCAGGAACAAAATGACAGCAATCGCAGGGGCAGGAACAAAATGACAGCAATCGCAGGGGCAGGAACAAAATGACAGCAATCGCAGGGGCAGGAACAAAATGACAGCAATCGCAGGGGCAGGAACGAAATGACAGCAATCGCAGGGGCAGGAACGAAATGACAGCAACCCAGGGGCAGGAACGGAATGACAGAAAATGCAGGGGCAGGAACGAAATGACAGCAATCCAGGGGCAGGAACGCAATGACAGAAAAATGCAGGGGCAGAACGAAATGACAGGAATCCAGGGGCAGGAACGCAATGACAGAAAATGCAGGGGCAGAACGAAATGACAGCAATCCAGGGGCAGGAACGCAATGACAGAAAATGCAGGGGCAGAACGAAATGACAGGAATCCAGGAGCGGAACGCAATGACAGGAATCCAGGAGCGGAACGCAATGACAGGAATCCAGGAGCGAAACGCAATGACAGGAATCCAGGAGCGGAACGCAATGACAGAAAATGCAGGGGCAGAACGCAATGACAGAAATGACGGGCAGAAAACGCTATGACAGAAATGACGGGCAGAAAACGCTATGACAGAAATGACGGGCAGAAACGCTATGACAGAAATGACGGGCAGAAACGCTATGACAGAAATGACGGGCAGAAACGCTATGACAGAAATGACGGGCAGAAACGCTATGACAGAAATGACGGGCAGAAAAACGCTATGACAGAAATGACGGGCAGAAAAACGCTATGACAGAAATGACGGGCAGAAAACGCTATGACAGAAATGACGGGCAGAAACGCTATGACAGAAATGACGGGCAGAAAATGCTATGACAGAAATGACGGGCAGAAAACGCTATGACAGAAATGACGGGCAGAAACGCTATGACAGAAATGACAGGTAAGAAAACGCTATGACAGAAATGGCGGGCAGAAACGCTATGACAGAAATGACGGGCAGAAAACGCTATGACAGAGCAAAGGAGCTGGCGGCGGTCGATTCACCTCCCCCTGGCGGAATGCCGAGAGAAATCGGGCGGCCCGTGGAGAAGGATTTGTATGTAAAGTTTCTTTGACACATGCTGCAGTGAAGTGCACTTCCAACAGGCTGCCTCCAGGGAAAACAGAAAACTCAAGCAAACTTCAGATATTGCGACAAATGACAGAAACTGTATACTACATGACACCGCACTAAGCAGATATGAGCATGGAGAAAGTGTAAGGGGAGAGTAGTCGGCCAGCGGCCGAACACCCCCCGCACCAGGCAGACATGTCCCTCGTGTAAGTGCAATGGGGAGAGGAGTCGGCCGGCTGCCGAACACCCCCCCCCCAGACATGTCCCACGTGTACCTGAAATGGAGAGAGGAGTCGGCGGCGGCCGAACCCCCCCCCCAACAGGCAAGCGGCGGCGACAGCCTAGTCAGATGGCTCTCCCGCCACCACCAACGAACAACGGCATGGAAAGACGGACGCCCCCCCCCCCCCGTGAGCGCCGGGAGGGCGGGCGGCAGCTCGCAGTGGGGAGAGTGGCGGGAGAAGGATGGAAGGGAGGACAGACAGATGAACGCCCGCCCCCCCTCTCCCCAGGCATGTGCGCCGGGAGAAGCGGGCGGGCGGCACGCCGCTGAGCAGGGCTGAAGGGAGAGAGAACATGAGGACAGACGCCCTCCGCTCCCCCTCGGCATGACCGCCGGGAGAAGCGGGCGGGCAGCACACTGCTAACAAAAGCTGAGGGGGAGAGTGGAACATGAGGACAGACGCTCCCTCATGCCGGGAGAAGCGGGAAGACAAAGTGGGTGGTGGAGGATGGATGGACTGCGCTGGGAGAAGCGGCGGCTGCCCTCCACGCAGCTGTAACATGGCGCTGCAAGGGAGGATGGCAGGACGCCCCTACGAGCTGGAGCAACCCAGAGATGGTAGGGGGGGGGATGAATCCTGCGGCCGACCGCCGTTTAGAAAAGGTAACCAAGAGCACCGAGAGGCACCGCCACCATGCAGGCAAGGACCCAACGTTCCGTGGACAGCCCCACCCCCTCCTAACCCAGAACGCCGACGACCCAGGCCCTAGAAGAGGAGGAGGCTTAAATAGTCTCTCCGACTCCTCCCACAAATACAGGCTGGCCCTTCGGCCAGCCTTCACACGTGTCAGCACACACAGGAGCTATAGTGTGTTTGTGTCAGCACACATAGGAGCTATAGTGTGTTTGTGTCAGCACACATAGGAGCTAGTGTGTGTGTGTGTGTCAGCACACATAGGAGCTAGTGTGTGTGTGTGTCAGCGCACATAGGAGCTAGTGTGTGTGTGTCAGCACACATAGGAGCTAGTGTGTGTGTGTCAGCACACATAGGAGCTATAGTGTGTTTGTGTCAGCACACATAGGAGCTATAGTGTGTTTGTGTCAGCACACATAGGAGCTAGTGTATGTGTGTCAGCACACATAGGAGCTAGTGTGTGTGTGTCAGCACACATAGGAGCTATAGTGTGTTTGTGTCAGCACACATAGGAGCTAGTGTGTGTGTGTGTCAGCACACATAAGAGCTAGTGTGTGTGTGTCAGCACACATAGGAGCTAGTGTATGTGTGTCAGCACCCATAGGAGCTATAGTGTGTTTGTGTCAGCACACATAGGAGCTAGTGTGTGTGTGTGTGTCAGCACACATAGGAGCTAGTGTGTGTGTGTCAGCACACATAGGAGCTAGTGTATGTGTGTCAGCACACATAGGAGCTAGTGTGTGTGTGTCAGCACACATAGGAGCTATAGTGTGTTTGTGTCAGCACACATAGGAGCTAGTGTGTGTGTGTCAGCACACATAGGAGCTAGTGTGTGTGTATCAGCACACATAGGAGCTAGTGTGTGTGTGTCAGCACACATAGGAGCTATAGTGTGTTTGTGTCAGCACACATAGGAGCTAGTGTGTGTGTGTCAGCACACATAGGAGCTAGTGTGTGTGTATCAGCACACATAGGAGCTGGTGTGTGTTTGTAATCGGAGTCTTCAAGTGGGAAATGCGATATTCCTAAGAACCAAGGCCTGAGGTGTGCCATGGCCTGGCTGGTCGGTATGCCTGAAAAGAGGGCATACCCTTGATGTAAGAATGAGTAGTACTATAGGTATGAAAGGCTGGGGGAATGGGAGGGTGGGAACCCAGAACGCCGACGACCCAGGCCCTAGAAGAGGAGGAGGCTTAAATAGTCTCTCCGACTCCTCCCACAAATACAGGCTGGCCCTTCGGCCAGCCTTCACACTTGTAATCGGAGTCTTCAAGTGGGAAATGCGATATTCCTAAGAACCAAGGCCTGAGGTGTGCCATGGCCTGGCTGGTCGGTATGCCTGAAAAGAGGGCAAAAAGACACAAGATTTAGGTGAAGAAGGGAAGGTAATGATCCAACATGTAGACTAACGTGCGCCCGGATGGCAACAGTGAGTAACCGGTAAGTATCCGTTGTGACAGAAGAACCCACTGACTCCTGACTTGGTGATGAAAAGGAACCCCCCGAAGAACCTGCGAAGCTACGCAGAACCCACCTGAACGTCCTGTGAAGGATGGAATGAGCCTGATGCCCAAGACAACCCGGACATGCGAATTAACTGCTTGTGCATGAGAGGATACGTAGGGAAAAGGAAGCAAGGGCTGGCCCGAGGAACCCCTGCAAAATGATGGCCGAGAAGCATGGACACCAGCGAAGTAGCTCAGTGAAATGCCCTCGCCCCAACCCCTGGCCTACCCCTACTATGGTATGAGGACGTGAGAAAGAGAGGGCAAAAATACCCCTGACAGGAGTGCAAAAAAACCTGGATGCCTGATGGATGTGATGGGGTAGGCGCTATGGCAATGAGCATCGCCAACATGGAGCAACCATGCCAGACACCAAACACTGGTCCCACCTGATATGAACGCGTCGTGCTGCAGCCAAGACGGCCCAACCTGAGAACACAACCTGGAGAAATGACAGACAACCAGACATGAGAACAACAACACCCCTCTGTGCCTACCTACGAATGAGAAACATGAGCAGAAAAGTCGAGACCACTGTGTGTGATGAAACTGACGATGGACCCCCCCCCCCCTCCTCGTGTGAGTGGTGAATGAGCCCGAGTAACCTGCAGCGCAGAGACAGGTAATTGACTTAAGAACTCAGGGCTGGTGTACCCACGGACCGTGGTGGGAAGTCGTATGAGTGTGGTGAATGAACATGCATCGTATGACGTGTGGTATACGGGCGAGAAGATTGAGGACAACAATCAATTTAACAAACGAAACCTCAGCCCGTATGGATCTGTAGACGTGACAGATCCTGACGTGTGAGCCCTAACTAACTGACCCAGATACAACATGGACACAGATACGATGAGACATGACAACCAACAAACAAAACAGCTACCGGAGTGCCATGGGTGAACAACGCCCCTCTGAGAAACGCTGAGGCTGAGAAACACTGAGGCTGAAACACAATGACAGAAATGCCAGGGCGGCAACGAAATGACGGAAACTAAATGACGGAAATGAAATGACGGAAACGGTGAGGCAGAAACGTGATGAAAGAACTGCTGCTGAGGCAAGCGTGGTGACAGAAATGCTGAGGCAGAAACGTGGTGACAAATGCTTGAGGCAGAAACGTGATGACAGCAACGCTATGACAGAACGCTGAAGCTGAATGTTGAAGCAGAAACGCAATGACAAGAATCCAGGGGCAGAGACGCAATGACATGGATCCAGGGGCAGAACGTAATGACAGAATCCTGGGCGAAGCTATGACAGAACGTTGAGGCAGAAATATAATGACAGAAGCGCTGAGGCAGAAATGCCATGACAGAAAACCTGGGGCAGGGACGCAATGACAAATGCTGAGACTGAAATGCAATGACAGCAATCCTGGGGCAGACTGCTATGACAGAAAGCTGATGCAGAAATGCCATGACAAAACGCAAATGACAGAAAAATACGCTGAGACTGAACACTGAGGCAGAGATGAAATGACAGACATCCAGGGGCAGAAACGCAATGACAGACATCCAGGGGCAGAACCACAATGACAGACATCCAGGGGCAGAACCGCAATGACAGACATCCAGGGGCAGAACCGCAATGACAGACATCCAGGGGCAGAACCACAATGACAGACATCCAGGGGCAGAACCGCAATGACAGACATCCAGGGGCAGAACCGCAATGACAGACATCCAGGGGCAGAACCGCAATGACAGCAATCCAGGGGCAGAACCGCAATGACAGCAATCGCAGGGGCAGGAACAAAATGACAGCAATCGCAGGGGCAGGAACAAAATGACAGCAATCGCAGGGGCAGAAACAAAATGACAGCAATCGCAGGGGCAGGAACAAAATGACAGCAATCACAGGGGCAGGAACGAAATGACAGCAATCGCAGGGGCAGGAACGGAATGACAGCAATCGCAGGGGCAGGAACGAAATGACAGCAATCGCAGGGGCAGGAACGAAATGACAGCAATCGCAGGGGCAGGAACGAAATGACAGCAATCACAGGGGCAGGAACGAAATGACAGCAATCGCAGGGGCAGGAACGAAATGACAGCAATCCAGGGGCAGGAACAAAATGACAGCAACCCAGGGGCAGGAACGGAATGACAGAAAATGCAGGGGCAGGAACGAAATGACAGCAATCCAGGGGCAGGAACGCAATGACAGAAAAATGCAGGGGCAGAACGAAATGACAGGAATCCAGGGGCAGGAACGCAATGACAGAAAATGCAGGGGCAGAACGAAATGACAGCAATCCAGGGGCAGGAACGCAATGACAGAAAATGCAGGGGCAGAACGAAATGACAGGAATCCAGGAGCGGAACGCAATGACAGGAATCCAGGAGCGGAACGCAATGACAGGAATCCAGGAGCGAAACGCAATGACAGGAATCCAGGAGCAGAACGCAATGACAGGAATCCAGGAGCGGAACGCAATGACAGAAAATGCAGGGGCAGAACGCAATGACAGAAATGACGGGCAGAAAACGCTATGACAGAAATGACGGGCAGAAAACGCTATGACAGAAATGACGGGCAGAAACGCTATGACAGAAATGACGGGCAGAAACGCTATGACAGAAATGACGGGCAGAAACGCTATGACAGAAATGACGGGCAGAAAAACGCTATGACAGAAATGACGGGCAGAAAAACGCTATGACAGAAATGACGGGCAGAAAAACGCTATGACAGAAATGACGGGCAGAAAACGCTATGACAGAAATGACGGGCAGAAACGCTATGACAGAAATGACGGGCAGAAAATGCTATGACAGAAATGACGGGCAGAAAACGCTATGACAGAAATGACGGGCAGAAACGCTATGACAGAAATGACGGGCAGAAAACGCTATGACAGAAATGACGGGCAGAAAACGCTATGACAGAAATGGCGGGCAGAAACGCTATGACAGAAATGACGGGCAGAAAACGCTATGACAGAGCAAAGGAGCTGGCGGCGGTCGATTCACCTCCCCCTGGCGGAATGCCGAGAGAAATCGGGCGGCCCGTGGAGAAGGATTTGTATGTAAAGTTTCTTTGACACATGCTGCAGTGAAGTGCACTTCCAACAGGCTGCCTCCAGGGAAAACAGAAAACTCAAGCAAACTTCAGATATTGCGACAAATGACAGAAACTGTATACTACATGACACCGCACTAAGCAGATATGAGCATGGAGAAAGTGTAAGGGGAGAGTAGTCGGCCAGCGGCCGAACACCCCCCGCACCAGGCAGACATGTCCCTCGTGTAAGTGCAATGGGGAGAGGAGTCGGCCGGCTGCCGAACACCCCCCCCCAGACATGTCCCACGTGTACCTGAAATGGAGAGAGGAGTCGGCGGCGGCCGAACCCCCCCCCAACAGGCAAGCGGCGGCGACAGCCTAGTCAGATGGCTCTCCCGCCACCACCAACGAACAACGGCATGGAAGGACGGACGCCCCCCCCCCCCCGTGAGCGCCGGGAGGGCGGGCGGCAGCTCGCAGTGGGGAGAGTGGCGGGAGGAGGGAGGACAGACAGATGAACGCCCGCCCCCCCTCTCCCCAGGCATGTGCGCCGGGAGAAGCGGGCGGGCGGCACGCCGCTGAGCAGGGCTGAAGGGAGAGAGAACATGAGGACAGACGCCCTCCGCACCCCCTCGGCATGACCGCCGGGAGAAGCGGGCGGGCGGCACACTGCTAACAAAAGCTGAGGGGGAGAGTGGAACATGAGGACAGACGCTCCCTCATGCCGGGAGAAGCGGGAAGACAAAGTGGGTGGTGGAGGATGAATGGACTGCACTGGGAGAAGCGGCGGCTGCCCTCCACGCAGCTGTAACATGGCGCTGCAAGGGAGGATGGCAGGACGCCCCTACGAGCTGGAGCAACCCAGAGATGGTAGGAGGGGGGGATGAATCCTGCGGCCGACCGCCGTTTAGAAAAGGTAACCAAGAGCACCGAGAGGCACCGCCACCATGCAGGCAAGGACCCAACGTGCCGTGGACAGCCCCACCCCCTCCTAACCCAGAACGCCGACGACCCAGGCCCTAGAAGAGGAGGAGGCTTAAATAGTCTCTCCGACTCCTCCCACAAATACAGGCTGGCCCTTCGGCCAGCCTTCACACGTGTCAGCACACACAGGAGCTATAGTGTGTTTGTGTCAGCACACATAGGAGCTATAGTGTGTTTGTGTCAGCACACATAGGAGCTAGTGTGTGTGTGTGTCAGCACACATAGGAGCTAGTGTGTGTGTGTGTCAGCGCACATAGGAGCTAGTGTGTGTGTGTCAGCACACATAGGAGCTAGTGTGTGTGTGTCAGCACACATAGGAGCTATAGTGTGTTTGTGTCAGCACACATAGGAGCTAGTGTGTGTGTGTGTCAGCACACATAAGAGCTAGTGTGTGTGTGTCAGCACACATAGGAGCTAGTGTATGTGTGTCAGCACCCATAGGAGCTATAGTGTGTTTGTGTCAGCACACATAGGAGCTAGTGTGTGTGTGTGTCAGCACACATAGGAGCTAGTGTGTGTGTGTCAGCACACATAGGAGCTAGTGTATGTGTGTCAGCACACATAGGAGCTAGTGTGTGTGTGTCAGCACACATAGGAGCTATAGTGTGTTTGTGTCAGCACACATAGGAGCTAGTGTGTGTGTGTCAGCACACATAGGAGCTAGTGTGTGTGTATCAGCACACATAGGAGCTAGTGTGTGTGTGTCAGCACACATAGGAGCTATAGTGTGTTTGTGTCAGCACACATAGGAGCTAGTGTGTGTGTGTGTCAACACACATAGGAGCTAGTGTTTGTGTGTCAGCACACATAGGAGCTATAGTGTGTTTGTGTCAGCACACATAGGAGCTAGTGTGTGTGTGTCAGCACACATAGGAGCTAGTGTGTGTGTGTGTGTCAGCGCACATAGGAGCTAGTGTGTGTGTGTCAGCACACATAGGAGCTAGTGTGTGTGTGTCAGCACACATAGGAGCTATAGTGTGTTTGTGTCAGCACACATAGGAGCTAGTGTGTGTGTGTGTGTCAGCACACATAAGAGCTTGTGTGTGTGTGTCAGCACACATAGGAGCTAGTGTATGTGTGTCAGCACCCATAGGAGCTATAGTGTGTTTGTGTCAGCACACATAGGAGCTAGTGTGTGTGTGTGTCAGCACACATAGGAGCTAGTGTGTGTGTGTCAGCACACATAGGAGCTAGTGTATGTGTGTCAGCACACATAGGAGCTAGTGTGTGTGTGTCAGCACACATAGGAGCTATAGTGTGTTTGTGTCAGCACACATAGGAGCTAGTGTGTGTGTGTCAGCACACATAGGAGCTAGTGTGTGTGTATCAGCACACATAGGAGCTAGTGTGTGTGTGTCAGCACACATAGGAGCTATAGTGTGTTTGTGTCAGCACACATAGGAGCTAGTGTGTGTGTGTGTCAGCACACATAGGAGCTAGTGTATGTGTGTCAGCACTAGGGATGAGCCGAACACCCCCGGGTTCGGTTCGAACCAGAACCTTCGAACGGACCGAAAGTTCGCGCGAATTTTCGAACCCTATACGTTATAATGGACGCGAACGTTCGAAATCAAAAGTGCTAATTACAACGGCCAATATGCATGTTAATGTCATAAAACAGGTTTGGGGACCCGGGTCCTGCCCCAGGGGACATATATCAATGCAAAAAGAACTTTTAAAAACTAACGTTTTTTCGGGAGCAGTCATTTTAATGATGCATAAAGTGAAAAAAAAAAGTGAAATTTTCCTTTAAATATGGTACCTGGGGGGTGTCTAAAGTATGCCTGTGAAGTGGCATGTGTTTCCCGTGTTTAGAACTGTCCTTGCACAAAATGACATTTGTAAAGGAAAAAAAGAAGCCATTTAAAACCACTTGCGGCTTTAGGTTTGATCTTAAGTAGAATCTGAACAGGTACATTATGAAGTGTAGCTCCATCCCAAAAAAATCTATTTTTAAGCTTTTTGGAGAACATAGGGAGGGGTTATCACCCCTGTAACATTTGCTGTCTTTGCACATCTGTTCAGAACATGTCACCTCACTTTCCGTCCCAATGACAAATGTTTTTGGAAAAGTGGGGTTTTAATTGAAACAAGGATTGGTGATAAAGTATCAGTAGAGAGGAGATACCTTTTTCCCAAATTAAATCTAACAGGATAGAATTTCCCTTCCTAGGGGTAGATTTCCTCTCACTTCCTGTTTTCTCTTTCCATTTGCAAGTAGGAGTCGTTTGTAAGTTGGATGTTTGAAAGTAGGGGCCTGGCATATATACTCTGCAGAAATTTGCCCTATTAGATGTTGGTGTAGCCACAAGACTGGTGGGCACAGGAATGGGCCCTGCTGTGAGTTAATAGATCAAGATTTGTAATTGCATGCACCTGTTGAACAGGGCAGAAAAATTGGGGGTGGTGGTGGTGGTGGTGGACGGTTTTGCCACAAGACTGTAAGCTCTCACAGTTACTCTTGGTGGGCGCAGGAATGGGCCCTGCTGTGAGTTATTAGATCAAGATTTGTAATTGCAAGCACCTGATGAACAGGGCAGAAAAATTGGGCCTTTGGCGGTGGTGGTGGACGGTGTTGCCACAAGACTGTAGGCCCTCATAGTTACTCTTGGTGGGCGCAGGAATGGGCCCTGCTGTGAGTTATTAGATCAAGATTTGTAATTGCAAGCACCTGATGAACAGGGCAGAAAAATTGGGCCTTTGGCGGTGGTGGTGGACGGTGTTGCCACAAGACTGCAGGCCCTCATAGTTACTCTTGGTGGGCGCAGGAATGGGCCCTGCTGTGAACTATTAGATCAAGATTTGTAATTACCCGCCCCTGTTAAACAGGGGCTGAAAAATTGTGCCTTAGGCACTGGTGCTGGTGCCACAACACTGCAACCCCTCACAGAGACTGTACTTGGAGCACAGCAGTCACACGTGTTGCGAAGCATTTTTTTAAAAAAATTGTAAGTACACGCCCCTGTTAAACAGGGGCTGAAAAATTGTGCCTTAGGCACTGGTGCTGGTGCCACAACACTGCAACCCGGCCCTCACAGATACTGTACTTGGAGCACAGCAGTCACACGTGTTGCGAAGCATTTTTTTAAAAAATTGTAAGTACACGCCCCTGTTAAACAGGGGCTGAAAAATTGTGCCTTAGGTACTGGTGCCACAACACTGCAACCCGGCCCTCACAGATACTGTACTTGGAGCACAGCAGTCACACGTGTTGCGAAGCATTTTTTTTAAAAAATTGTAAGTACACGCCCCTGTTAAACAGGGGCTGAAAAATTGTGCCTTAGGCACTGGTGCTGGTGCCACAACACTGCAACCCGGCCCTCACAGATACTGTACTTGGAGCACAGCAGTCACACGTGTTGCGAAGCATTTTTTTTAAAAAATTGTAAGTACACGCCCCTGTTAAACAGGGGCTGAAAAATTGTGCCTTAGGCACTGGTGCTGGTGCCACAACACTGCAACCCGGCCCTCACAGAGACTGTACTTGGAGCACAGCAGTCACACGTGTTGCGAAGCATTTTTTTAAAAAATTGTAAGTACACGCCCCTGTTAAACAGGGGCTGAAAAATTGTGCCTTAGGCACTGGTGTGGTGGCATGGATCATTGAGGAGGAGGAAGAGGATAGACAGTGAACATAAGAGGACAGTCACTCAGCATCAGCATAGGCAGTCTTGAAGGGATGTGACATTAAAAATTATTCGGTTATATCCGCCTCAGGTGCCTGGTAGCTGGTGGTGATCCAAGACTGATTCATTTTGATGAATGTCAGTCGATCAACCGAGGTGGTGGACAGGCGCACCCTATGATCAGTCACAAATCCTCCAGCAGCACTGAATGTGCGTTCGGAAAGAACGCTGGAGGCAGGACAGGCCAGTAGCTCAATTGCATACTGTGCAAGCTCTGGCCAGTGATCCATCCTCAGGACCCAGTAAGCCAGAGGATTTTCGGTGGGAAAGGTGTCCAAGTCTGACCTTGCCCCAAGGTATTCCTGCACCATGTATATCAGACGCTGGCGATGGTTGCTGGAACCGATCATACCTTGGGGCTGCGGACTAAAAAATTGTCTGAACGCATCGGTCAGACGTCCACCTTCCCCACCGCTCCTTCTGCCACTGACCGAAGCCTCAGCAACTCGTCGCCCAGGACCAGGAGTTTGTAGCCTCCCAGTTTCTGGGAACGCGTTGCACAGACCTTTCTGCAAGGCCTCCCTGAGATGTCTCATCCTCTGCTCCCTCTGCGACGGCAAGATAAGGTCCGCAACCTTACCCTTGTACCGCGGATCAAGGAGAGTGGCCAGCCAGTAATGGTCCCTCTCCTTGATCCGAAGAACACGAGGATCCTTCCGCAGGCTTTGCAGGATCAGGGAGGCCATGCAGCGTAGGTTAGCTGAGGCATTCGGTCCGGAGTCTTCTGGGTCACTGAGGATGACATGATCGCCAGCCACCTCCTCCCAGCCACGTACAAGTCCACTGGCTTGTTGGGACTGTACATCATCCCTAAAAGACTGCTGCTGCTGATGCTGAGTGCCAGGCTCCACCTCCATGCTCACACAATCCTCCTCCTCCTCCTCCTCCTCCTCCTCCTCATCCTCTTCCTGTGTGATGGGTGGGACAGAAGGAACACTGTCCGGATAAAGGGGGCCTTGAGAGGCAAGGAAGTCCTCCTCTTCCTGCCTCTGTTCTGCCTCAAGTGCCCTGTCCATTATCCCACGCAGCGTATGCTCCAACAGGTGGACAAGAGGGACAGTGTCACTGATGCATGCACTGTCACTGCTCACCATCCTCGTGGCCTCCTCAAATGGTGAGAGGACAGTGCATGCATCCCTGATCATGCTCCACTGACGTGGGGAAAAAAAACCAAGCTCCCCTGACCCTGTCCTGGTGCCGTAGTCGCAAAGGTACTCATTGATGGCCCTCTGCTGCGTGTGCAGTCGCTGCAGCATGGCCAACGTTGAGTTCCACCTGGTGGGCATGTCAGATATTAGGCGGTTCTTGGGCAGGTTCAGCTCCTTTTGCAGCTCAGTCAGCCGAGCACTGGCATTATAAGATCGGCGGAAATGCACACAGACTTTCCTGGCCTGCCTCAGGACATCCTGTAAGCCTGGGAACCTGCCCAAGAACCGCTGCACCACCAGGTTGAGGACGTGAGCCATGCAGGGCACATGGGTGAGCTGCCCCTGTCGCAGGGCGGAGAGGAGGTTGGTGCCATTGTCAGAAACGACCATTCCTGGCTTAAGCTGACGTGGCGTCAACCACCTCTCGGCCTGCCCCTGCAGAGCTGCCAGAACCTCTGGCCCAGTGTGGCTCCTGTCCCCCAAACACACCAGCGCAAGCACGGCATGGCATCTTTTTGCCTGCGTACTTGCGTAGCCCCTTGTACGCCTACGGAGCACCGCTGGTTCCAAGGACAGAGCACTGGAGGAAGAAGAAGAGGAGGGGGTGGAGGAGAGAGGTGTGTCACAACCAGTAGCAGTAGTCGCGTTTTGGAGGCGTGGTGGCGGAACAACCTCCAACACTACTGCACCTTGTCCTGCATCCCTCCCAGCTGCCAATAGAGTGACCCAATGGGCCGTGAAAGAAAGGTACCGTCCCTGTCCATGCCTGCTGGACCATGAGTCAGCGGTAATATGCACCTTACCGCTGACCGCCCTGTCCAGCGAGGCATGGACATTGCCCTCCACATGCCGGTAGAGAGACGGAATCGCCTTCCGCGAGAAAAAGTGGCGTTTGGGAACCTGCCACTGAGGAACCGCACATTGAACAAACTCACGGAAGGGGGCCGAGTCTACCAACTGAAAAGGCAGCAGTTGAAGTGCTAGCAATTTAGCAAGGCTAGCATTCAACCGCTGGGCATGTGGATGGCTGGGAGTGTACTTCTTTCTACGGTCCAGCAGCTGGGGCAGGGAAATTTGCCTGCTGCAATCGGACGTCGGTGTACTGCAAGTACTTGGTTGTGACACACCGAATTCTACACCTTCAGTCCTCTCAGAGCAGCTTTCAGAGAGGACTGAAGGTGTAGTGGGGATGGAGATCCCAGCTGAGGAGGAGCAAGGAGAGGTCCGCTTAGTTCTTTGGTGTGGGTCTTTTATGTGTGCCTGCCAACGAGCTGCATGGCAGGTCGCCATATGTCTGGTCATGCTTGTCGTGCCCAAGCGGCTGATGTTTTGGCCACGCGAGATACGCTTGAGACAAATATTGCAAATAGCAGTGGTGCGATCTGCTGCACTCGTCTCAAAAAAGGCCCACACCAAAGAACTTTTCTGATAACGTGCAGAGGCAGCGCCCTGCACAGGCGGAGCTCTGCGGTGTTGTACAGTTGCTGTGCTGGCCTCTACCTGGCCTCCAGGGGGCATCCTGCCTCGTTGGACATGTGACGCCGCATCCTCCTCCTCCTCGTCCTCCTCCTCATCCTCTCTCCCTTGAGGCACCCACGTGGAGTCAGTGACCTCATCATCCCCTCCCTCTTCACCACTAGAGCAAACCTGTCAGTAAGCTGCAGCTGGTGGAACTGTACTGCCAGATTCCTCAAGCTGGGTATCGTCATCCGAGCCTTCGAATCGTTGGGCATCCTCCTGGAGCATGTACCCAACACTGTGCTCAAAGAGTTCGGGGGACTCCTCAGGAGGACATGGTGGGTCTAGGGAAGGGGTGGCTGATGATGCTCTGTCAGTACCCTGAGCCTGGGTGAGAGAGGATGAGGAGGATGAGGAGGGCTTGGTCATCCATTCTACCAAGCCTTCAGCATGATGCGGCTCCACATGTCCAGCTGCCGAAAACAAAGACGCGCGTGTCCCATGGCCACGTGCTGATGACGATGCACGACCACGTCCACGTCCACGGCCACGTCCACTAGAAACAGAGCCTGCCTGCCCTGTGTTCTTGGCTCTGCACGCTCTGCCTCCCCTTGGCGGTCTTCCAGCCATTGTAGTCGGTAGTCCTGTGGGTGCTGCTGAGAAGAAAATATAGGAGCTCTGTGTGATGCCACTAACACACTAGAAGTCCTATGGGTGCTTCTGCAAAGAAAATAGAGGAGCTCTGTGTGATGCCACTAACACACTAGAAGTCCTGTGGGTGCTTATGCAAAGAAAATAGAGGAGCTCTGTGTGATGCCACTAACACACTAGAAGTCCTGTGGGTGCTGCTGAGAAGAATATATAGGAGCTCTGTGTGATGCCACTAACACACTAGAAGTCCTGTGGGTGCTTATGCAAAGAAAATAGAGGAGCTCTGTGTGATGCCACTAACACACTAGAAGTCCTGTGGGTGCTTCTGCAAAGAAAATAGAGGAGCTCTGTGTGATGCCACTAACACACTAGAAGTCCTGTGGGTGCTTATGCAAAGAAAATAGAGGAGCTCTGTGTGATGCCACTAACACACTAGAAGTCCTGTGGGTGCTTATGCAAAGAAAATAGAGGAGCTCTGTGTGATGCCACTAACACACTAGAAGTCCTGTGGGTGCTTCTGCAAAGAAAATAGAGGAGCTCTGTGTGATGCCACTAACACACTAGAAGTCCTGTGGGTGCTTCTGCAAAGAAAATAGAGGAGCTCTGTGTGATGCCACTAACACACTAGAAGTCCTGTGGGTGCTTCTGCAAAGAAAATAGAGGAGCTCTGTGTGATGCCACTAACACACTAGAAGTCCTGTGGGTGCTTCTGCAAAGAAAATAGAGGAGCTCTGTGTGATGCCACTAACACACTAGAAGTCCTGTGGGTGCTTATGCAAAGAAAATAGAGGAGCTCTGTGTGATGCCACTAACACACTAGAAGTCCTGTGGG
This sequence comes from Lithobates sylvaticus, assembly GCA_028564925.1. Classification (NCBI taxonomy): domain Eukaryota; kingdom Metazoa; phylum Chordata; class Amphibia; order Anura; family Ranidae; genus Lithobates; species Lithobates sylvaticus. Next base: position 100,255,253 of record CM053036.1, read on the forward strand.
TGCTTATGCAAAGAAAATAGAGGAGCTCTGTGTGATGCCACTAACACACTAGAAGTCCTGTGGGTGCTTCTGCAAAGAAAATAGAGGAGCTCTGTGTGATGCCACTAACACACTAGAAGTCCTGTGGGTGCTTCTGCAAAGAAAATAGAGGAGCTCTGTGTGATGCCACTAACACACTAGAAGTCCTGTGGGTGCTTCTGCAAAGAAAATAGAGGAGCTCTGTGTGATGCCACTAACACACTAGAAGTCCTGTGGGTGCTTCTGCAAAGAAAATAGAGGAGCTCTGTGTGATGCCACTAACACACTAGAAGTCCTGTGGGTGCTTATGCAAAGAAAATAGAGGAGCTCTGTGTGATGCCACTAACACACTAGAAGTCCTGTGGGTGCTGCTGCAAAGAAAATAGAGGAGCTCTGTGTGATGCCACTAACACACTAGAAGTCCTGTGGGTGCTTCTGCAAAGAAAATAGAGGAGCTCTGTGTGATGCCACTAACACACTAGAAGTCCTGTGGGTGCTTCTGCAAAGAAAATAGAGGAGCTCTGTGTGATGCCACTAACACACTAGAAGTCCTGTGGGTGCTTCTGCAAAGAAAATAGAGGAGCTCTGTGTGATGCCACTAACACACTAGAAGTCCTGTGGGTGCTTCTGCAAAGAAAATAGAGGAGCTCTGTGTGATGCCACTAACACACTAGAAGTCCTGTGGGTGCTTATGCAAAGAAAATAGAGGAGCTCTGTGTGATGCCACTAACACACTAGAAGTCCTGTGGGTGCTGCTGAGAAGAATATATAGGAGCTCTGTGTGATGCCACTAACACACTAGAAGTCCTATGGGTGCTTCTGCAAAGAAAATAGAGGAGCTCTGTGTGATGGGACTAACACACTTCAAGTCCTATAGGTGCTTCTGGGAAGAAAATAAAGGTCTGTGTGATGGGACTAACACACTTCAAGTCCTATAGTTGCTTCTGGGAACAAAATATAGGATCTCTGTGTGATGGGACTAACACACTTCAAGTCCTATAGGTGCTTCTGGGAAGAAAATATAGCTCTGTGTGTGTAATGGGACTAACACACTTCAAGTCCTATAGGTGCTTCTGGGAACAAAATATAGCTCTGTGTGTGTGATGGGACTAACACACTTCAAGTCCTATAGGTGCTTCTGGGAACAAAATATAGCTCTGTGTGTGTAATGGGACTAACACACTTCAAGTCCTATAGGTGCTTCTGGGAACAAAATATAGCTCTGTGTGTGTGATGGGACTAACACACTTCAAGTCCTATAGGTGCTTCTGGGAAGAAAATATAGCTCTGTGTGTGTAATGGGACTAACACACTTCAAGTCCTATAGGTGCCTCTGGGAACAAAATATAGCTCTGTGTGTGTGATGGGACTAACACACTTCAAGTCCTATAGGTGCTTCTGGGAAGAAAATATAGCTCTGTGTGTGTAATGGGACTAACACACTTCAAGTCCTATAGGTGCTTCTGGGAAGAAAATATAGCTCTGTGTGTGTAATGGGACTAACACACTTCAAGTCCTATAGGTGCCTCTGGGAACAAAATATAGCTCTGTGTGTGTGATGGGACTAACACACTTCAAGTCCTATAGGTGCTTCTGGGAAGAAAATATAGCTCTGTGTGTGTAATGGGACTAACACACTTCAAGTCCTATAGGTGCCTCTGGGAACAAAATATAGCTCTGTGTGTGTAATGGGACTAACACACTTCAAGTCCTATAGGTGCTTCTGGGAACAAAATATAGCTCTGTGTGTGTGATGGGACTAACACACTTCAAGTCCTATAGGTGCTTCTGGGAAGAAAATATAGCTCTGTGTGTGTAATGGGACTAACACACTTCAAGTCCTATAGGTGCCTCTGGGAACAAAAATATAGCTCTGTGTGTGTGATGGGACTAACACACTTCAAGTCCTATAGGTGCTTCTGGGAAGAAAATATAGCTCTGTGTGTGTGATGGGACTAACACACTTCAAGTCCTATAGGTGCTTCTGGGAAGAAAATATAGCTCTGTGTGTGTAATGGGACTAACACACTTCAAGTCCTATAGGTGCCTCTGGGAACAAAATATAGCTCTGTGTGTGTGATGGGACTAACACACTTCAAGTCCTATAGGTGCTTCTGGGAAGAAAATATAGCTCTGTGTGTGTAATGGGACTAACACACTTCAAGTCCTATAGGTGCCTCTGGGAACAAAATATAGCTCTGTGTGTGTAATGGGACTAACACACTTCAAGTCCTATAGGTGCCTCTGGGAACAAAATATAGCTCTGTGTGTGTGATGGGACTAACACACTTCAAGTCCTATAGGTGCTTCTGGGAAGAAAATATAGCTCTGTGTGTGTAATGGGACTAACACACTTCAATTCCTATAGGTGCCTCTGGGAACAAAATATAGCTCTGTGTGTGTGATGGGACTAACACACTTCAAGTCCTATAGGTGCTTCTGGGAAGAAAATATAGCTCTGTGTGTGTGATGGGACTAACACACTTCAAGTCCTATAGGTGCTTCTGGGAAGAAAATATAGCTCTGTGTGTGTAATGGGACTAACACACTTCAAGTCCTATAGGTGCCTCTGGGAACAAAATATAGCTCTGTGTGTGTGATGGGACTAACACACTTCAAGTCCTATAGGTGCTTCTGGGAACAAAATATAGCTCTGTGTGTGTGATGGGACTAACACACTTCAAGTCCTATAGGTTCTTCTGGGAACAAAATATAGCTCTGTGTGTGTGATGGGACTAACACACTTCAAGTCCTATAGGTGCTTCTGGGAAGAAAATATAGCTCTGTGTGTGTGATGGGACTAACACACTTCAAGTCCTATAGGTGCTTCTGGGAAGAAAATATAGCTCTGTGTGTGTAATGGGACTAACACACTTCAAGTCCTATAGGTGCCTCTGGGAACAAAATATAGGAGCTCTGCCTGCCTGCCACGAACACACTACAAGTCCTATAGGTGCTTCTGGTAACAAAATATAGGAGCTCTGCCTGCCTGCCACGAAACACACTACAAGTCCTATAGGTGCTTCTGGTAACAAAATATAGGAGCTCTGCCTGCCTGCCACGAACACACTACAAGTCCTATAGGTGCTTCTGGTAACAAAATATAGGAGCTCTGCCTGCCTGCCACGAACACACTACAAGCCCCTCTTTCTCAATCAATCTTTGTAACTGAATCTATCTAACTCAATTTCTGTAAGTGAATCTCTCTACCTAACTAAATCGAGCAGAGTGTCACAGAATCAGCCTGCTCAATCTGCGCCGGAACAGCATGTGACCGGCGCAGACGGCGTGGCGGCGTTTTATAGGGGGGGCGTGTACTACAGCCCCTGAGCTGTAATTGGCTACAGGCGTCCTGCCTGTAGCCAATTATGGCTCTTCGAGTTTCCGGGGCTGTGATTGGCCAAGCATGCGGGGTCACAGTGCATGCTTGGCCAATCATCAGCCAGCAATGCACTGCGTCGGCCGCGCCGGCCGCAATGCATTGCGGGGCCGCGCGCATCACACCAACGTGATGCGAGCGGCCAAAATAGTTCTGGGCTCGCCGAGCGAGCGAACGCCCGGTGCTCGATGCGAACGTGGGTTCGCATCGAGCACCGGGCCCATCCCTAGTCAGCACACATAGGAGCTATAGTGTGTTTGTGTCAGCACACATAGGAGCTAGTGTGTGTGTGTCAGCACACATAGGAGCTAGTGTGTGTGTGTCAGCACACATAGGAGCTAGTGTGTGTGTGTCAGCACACATAGGAGCTAGTGTGTGTGTGTGTCAGCACACATAGGAGCTAGTGTATGTGTGTCAGCACACATAGGAGCTATAGTGTGTTTGTGTCAGCACACATAGGAGCTAGTGTGTGTGTGTCAGCACACATAGGAGCTAGTGTGTGTGTGTCAGCACACATAGGAGCTAGTGTGTTTGTGTCAGCACACATAGGAGCTAGTGTGTGTGTGTGTGTCAGCACACATAGGAGCTAGCGTGTGTGTGTGTTAGCACACATAGGAGCTAGTGTGTGTGTGTCAGCACAAATAGGAGCTAGTGTGTGTGTGTCAGCACACATAGGAGCTATAGTGTGTTTGTGTCAGCACACATAGGAGCTAGTGTGTGTGTGTGTGTGTGTCAGCACACATAGGAGCTAGTGTGTGTGTGTCAGCACACATAGGAGCTAGTGTGTGTGTGTCAGCACACATAGGAGCTAGTGTGTGTGTCAGCACACATAGGAGCTATAGTGTGTTTGTGTCAGCACACATAGGAGCTAGTGTGTGTGTGTTAGCACACATAGGAGCTAGTGTGTGTGTGTCAGCACACATAGGAGCTAGTGTGTGTGTGTCAGCACACATAGGAGCTAGTGTGTGTGTGTGTGTCAGCACACATAGGAGCTAGTGTGTGTGTGTGTGTGTGTGTGTCAGCACACATAGGAGCTAGTGTGTGCATGTCAGCACACATAGGAGCTAGTGTGTGTGTGTCAGCACACATAGGAGCTAGTGTGTGTGTGTGTGTGTGTCAGCCCAGTTCTTGTCATCTAAGGCAGCCTCTATCTGCCATAAGGCCCTGTTGCAGTCATGTAAGGCATCCATCTGCAGGAGTTAGTGTGTGTGCTGTGTGACTCCAGCACAATATACAGTACCCACTACAATGCCTGGAACACCGCCAAGGACGGGCAGACAGTCCGAGGCAAGAACACAGGGCAAGCAGGCTCTGTTTCTAGAGACAACAGTGCTGGTCGTGGACGTGGTCGTGCATCGTCATCAGCACGTGGCCATGGGACACGCTTGTCGTTGTTTTCGGCAGCTGGACATGTTGAGCCGCATCATGCCGAAGGCTTGGTAGAATGGATGACCATGCCCTTCTTATCCTCCTCATCCTCTCTCACCCAGGCTCAGGGTACTGGCAGAGCAGCTGCCAACGCGTACTCAATGGCATCATCAGGCACCCCTTCCCTAGACCCACCATGTCCTCCTGAGGAGTCCCCCGAACTGTTTGAGCACAGTGTTGGGTACATGCTCCAGGAGGATGCCCAACGTTTTGAAGGCTTGGATGATGATACCCAGCTTGAGGAAGGCAGTAGTGTGCGCGCAGAGAGAGGGGATGCTGAAGGACAGCAATCTGGCAGTCATGTTCCACCAGCTGCAGCTTACTGCCAGGTTTGCTCCAGTGTTGCAGAGGGAGGGGATGATAAGGTCACTGACTCCACGTGGGTGCCTGAAGGGAGAGAGGAGGAGGAGGAGGAGGCAGCGGCACATGTCCAACGAGGCAGGATGCCCTCCGGAGGCCAGCTAGAGGCCAGCACACCAACTGAATCACACCGCAGAGCTCCGCCTGTGCAGGGCGCTGCCTCTGCACGTTATCACAAAAGTTCTTTGGTGTGGGCCTTTTTTGAGAAGAGTACATCAGATCGCACCACTGCTATTTGCAATATTTGTCTCAAGCGTATCTCGCGTGGCCAAAACATCAGCCGCTTGGGCACCACAAGCATGACCAGACATATGTCGACCTGCCATGCAGCTCGTTGGCAAGCACACATTAAAATCCCACACCAAAGAACAAAGCGGACCTCTCCTTGCTCCTCATCAGCTGGGATCTCCAACCCCACTATAGCTTCAGTCCTCTCTGAAAGCTGCTCTGAGAGGACTGAAGGTGTAGAATTAGGTGTGTCACAACCAAGTACTTGCAGTACACCAACGTCTGATTGTAGCAGGCAAATTTCCCTGCCCCAGCTGCTGGACCGTCGAAAGAAGTTTACTCCCAGACATCCACATGCCCAGCGGTTGAATGCTAGCTTGGCTAAATTGCTAGCACTTCAACTGCTGCCTTTTCAGTTGGTAGACTCGGCCCCCTTCCGTGAGTTTGTTCAATGTGCGGTTCCTCAGTGGCAGGTTCCCAAACGCCACTTTTTCTCACGGAAGGCGATTCCGTCTCTCTACCGGCATGTGGAAGGCAATATCCATGCCTCGCTGGACAGGGCAGTCAGCGGTGCATATTACCGCTGACTCATGGTCCAGCAGGCATGGACAGGGAAGTTATCTGTCTTTCACGGCCCATTGGGTCACTCTATTGGCAGCTGGGAGGGATGCAAAACAAGGTGCAGTAGTGTTGGAGGTTGTTCCGCCACCACGCCTCCAAAATGCTACCACTGGTTGTGACACACCTCTTTCCTCCACCCCCTCCTCTTCTTCTTCCTCCATGGCCTCTTCGAGTGCTCTGTCCTCGGAACCAGCGGTGCTCCATAGGCGTACAAGGGGCTACGCGAGTAAGCAGGCAAAAAGATGCCATGCTGTGTTTGCGCTGGTGTGTTTGGGGACAGGAGCCACACTGGGGCAGAGGTTCTGGCAGCTCTGCAGGGGCAGGCCGAGAGGTGGTTGACGCCACGCCAGCTTAAGCCAGGAATGGTGGTTTCTGACAATGGCACCAACCTCCTCTCCGCCCTGCGACAGGGGAAGCTCACCCATGTGCCCTGTATGGCTCACGTCCTCAACCTGGTGGTGCAGCGGTTCTTGGGCAGGTACCCAGACTTACAGGATGTCCTGAGGCAGGCCAGGAAAGTCTGTGTGCATTTCCGCCGATCGTATAATGCCAGTGCTCGGCTGGCTGAGCTGCAAAAGGAGTTGAACCTGCCCAAGAACCGCCTAATATGTGACATGCCCACCAGGTGGAACTCAACGTTGGCCATGCTGCAGCGACTGCACACGCAGCAGAGGGCCTTCAATGAGTACCTTTGCGACTACGGCACCAGGACAGGGTCAGGGGAGCTTGGATTTTTTCCCCACGCCAGTGGAGCATGATCAGGGATGCATGCACTGTCCTGTCACCATTTGAGGAGGCCACGAGGATGGTGAGCAGTGACAGTGCATGCATCAGTGACACTGTACCTCTTGTCCACCTGTTGGAGCATACGCTGCGTGGGATAATGGACAGGGCACATGAGGCAGAACAGAGGCAGGAAGAGGAGGACTTCCTTCCCTCTCAAGGCCCCCTTTATCCAGACAGTGTTTCTTCTGTCCCACCCATCACACAGGAAGAGGATGAGGAGGAGGAGGAGGAGGAGGATTGTGTGAGCATGGAGGTGGAGCCTGGCACTCAGCATCAGCAGCAGCAGTCTTTTAGGGATGATGTACAGTCCCAACAAACCAGTGGACTTGTACATGGCTGGGAGGAGGTGGCTGGCGATCATGTCGTCCTCAGTGACCCAGAAGACTCCGGACGGAATGCCTCAGCTAACCTATGTTGCATGGCCTCCCTGATCCTGCAAAGCCTGCGGAAGGATCCTCGTATTCTTCGGATCAAGGAGAGGGACCATTACTGGATGGCCACTCTCCTTGATCCACGGTACAAGGGTAAGGTTGCGGACCTTATCTTGCTGTCGCAGAGGATGAGACATCTCAGGGAGGCCTTGCAGAAAGGTCTGTGCAACGCGTTCCCAGAAACTGGGAGGTTACAAACTCCTGGTCCTGGACAACGAGTTGCTGAGGCTTCGGTCAGTAGCAGAAGGAGCGGTGGGGAAGGTTGATGTCTGACCGATGCGTTCAGACAATTTTTTTAGCCCGCAGCCCCAAGGTATGATCGGTTCCAGCAACCATCGCCAGCGTCTGATATACATGGTGCAGGAATACCTAGGGGCAAGGTCAGACTTGGACACCTTTCCCACCGAAAATCCTCTGGCTTACTGGGTCTTGAGGATGGATCACTGGCCAGAGCTTGCACAGTATGCAATTGAGCTACTGGCCTGTCCTGCATCCAGCTTTCTTTTGGAACGCACATTCAATGCTGCTGGAGGATTTGTCACCGATCACAGGGTGCGCCTGTCCACCGACTCGGTTGATCGACTGACCTTCATAAAGATGAATCAATCTTGGATCACCATCAGCTACCAGGCACCTGAAGCGGATATAACTGAATAATTTATAATGTCACATCCCTTCAAGACTGCCTATGCTGATGCTGAGTGACTGTCCTGTTATGTTCACTGACTATCCTCTTCCTCCTCCTCAATGATCCATTCCTTGATAGCTTGGAAGAACATTTTTGTTTCTGGGTGCCACCACACCAGTGCCTAAGGCACAATTTTTCAGCCCCTGTATAACGGGTGTGTAATTACAATTTAAAAAAAAAAAATGCTTCGCAACAGGTCTGACTGCTGTGCTCCAAGTACAGTATCTGTGAGGGGTTGCAGTGTTGTGGCACCAGGACCGTTGCCTAAGGCACAATTTTTCAGCCCCTGTTTAACAGGGGCGTGTAATTACAATTTTTTAAGCAATGCTTCGCAACAGGTCTGACTGCTGTGCTCCAAGTACAGTATCTGTGAGGGGTTGCAGTGTTGTGGCACCAGTGCCTAAGGCACAATTTTTCAGCCCCTGTTTAACAGGGGCGTGTAATTACAATTTTTTAAGCAATGCTTCGTAACAGGTCTGACTGCTGTGCTCCAAGTACAGTATCTGTGAGGGGTTGCAGTGTTGTGGCACCAGCACCAGTGCCTAAGGCACAATTTTTCAGCCCCTGTTTAACAGGGTCGTGTAATTACAATTTTTTAAGCAATGCTTCGCAACAGGTCTGACTGCTGTGCTCCAAGTACAGTATCTGTGAGGGGTTGCAGTGTTGTGGCAACACCGTCCACCACCACCACCATCAAAGGCCCAATTTTTCTGCCCTGTTCAACAGGTGCATGCAATTACAAATCTTGATCTAATAATTCACAGCAGGGCCCATTCCTGCGCCCACCAAGAGTAACTGTGAGGGCTTACAGTCTGGTGGCAACACCGTCCACCACCACCAAAGGCCCAATTTTTCTGCCCTGTTCAACAGGTGCATGCAATTACAAATCTTGATCTAATAATTCACAGCAGGGCCAATTCCTGTGCCCACCAAGAGTAACTGTGAGGGCTTACAGTGTTGTGGCTACACCAACATCTAATGGGGCAAATTTCTGCAGAGTATATACGGCAGGCCCCTACTTTCAAACATCCAACTTACAAACGACTCCTACTTGCAAACGGAAGGAGAAAACAGGAAGTGAGAGGAAATCTACCCCTAGGAAGGGAAATTCTATCCTGTTAAATTTAATTTGGGAAAAAGGTATCTCCTCTCTACTGATGCTTTATCACCAATCCTTGTTTCAATAAAACCCCACTTTTCCAAAAACATTTGTCATTGGGACGGAAAGTGAGGTGAACAGATGTGCAAAGACAGCAAATGTTACAGGGGTGATTACCCCTCCCTATGTTCTCCAAAAAGCTTAAAAATAGATTTTTTTTGGATGGAGCTACACTTAAAAATGTACCTGTTCAGATTCTACTTAAGAACAAACCTACAGTCCCTGTCTTGTTTGCACCGCCTATATACTGCTGTTCAGAGTATATAGGTTTGTAGGTATAGGGCTTTATTTTGGGTGCGGGGTCCCCCTTAATATCCATACAAGACCCAAAGGGGGTGGGGTGGTGGTGGTGGGGGGGGGGTGATGGGGTAGCCATGCCATTTTTCTCAAGGATTTTCAGCCATATGGCCAGGACAAGACATAAGCCGCAAGTGGTTTTAAATGGCTTCTTTTTTTCCTTTACAAATGTCATTTTGTGCAGGGACAGTTCTAAACACGGGAAACACATGCCACTTCACAGGCATACTTTAGACACCCCCCAGGTACCATATTTAAAGGAATATTTCACTTTTTTTTTTCACTTTATGCATCATTAAAATGATTGCTCCCGAAAAAACGTTAGTTATTAAAAGTTCTTTTTGCATTAATATATGTCCCCTGGGGCAGGACCGGGTCCCCAAACCTGTTTTATGACATTAACATGCATATTGGCCGTTATAATTAGCACTTTTGATTTTGAACGTTCGCGTCCATTGTAACGAATAGGGTTTGAAAATTCGCACGAACTTTCGGTCCGTTCGAAGGTTCTGGTGCGAACCGAACCCGGGGGTGTTCGGCTCATCCCTAATCATAAACTTCTATACCACTTTCTCCTGACGAAGAGGAATGACGCATAATCTTGAAACGCATAGAGTTTCACTCTGTATATTTGTACAAGACTGATGTAAATTAGGTGGTTTTCTATTTTTTTTTTTTTTTTTTTTTTTTTTTTTATTTACAACCTGCAAGTTTTATTTTCTTTCTTTTTTTTAAATTATATAATCTTTATTTATTTTCTTCATTATTATACAAAATACATTCTTTACTTACATAGTACATACATTTAAAAAGAAAAAAAGAAAAAAGTTCCACTTCTCACACTTTGCAAGGAGTACCCTTCAACCTTTAGTCCCTTTTATCCTTCCCAACCTTCCCTCTTGACACCCGGCTTATTCCCTCTCCCTCTCTCTCCCCCACCTCATAGTGGATTTTCCAATTTATCCAACCATGGTCTCCACATAGCTTCAAACTCTCTCAGATTTCCTCTCCTTATATACACTGTTCTTTCTTTCCATACTGTTTCTGTTGTTAACCTTTTCCATTCTCCTACCGTTGGGGGTTTCTCAGCCTGCCACCTCTGCGCTATTAATTTTCTCGCCTGGAACAAGCCTCTCATCACAGCGTTGATTACAGAGGGACCACCATTTATCCCCTCATCCAATCCCATTATACACAGTCTGGGGTTCATTTCCAGTCTAACTTCTAATACGGTGTTCAGGATGTTAAGGATTTCAGTCCAGTAACGGTGCAGTTTTGGGCACTTCCATACCATATGTGCTAAATCCCCAGTATCCTGGCACCTAGGGCACCTGGCATCTGTTCTCAATCCGAACTCATATAGTCTCTTAGGTGTATAGTATGTCCTGTGTAACAGCATCAAATATGAGACCTTCTGAGCAGGCGAGACCGATACCACGTGTCCTTTCTCCAATATCCTCAGCCACTGTTCATCTGAGAACGTTCCAAATTCTTTCTCCCATTTCCCCCTACACTTAAGCTGTTCTGGATTTTCTATGCTACCTTCGCATATGTGTGAATAAATTTCTGCTATAAATCCTCTACTCTTGTTTTGGGAGCCTATTCTTTGATACACTGGAGAGTTGTTCCAAATTGGATCTTGATTCTTAAATTGACTATTTAAAGCGTGTCTAATTTGTAGATATTTATAGAAGGAATGTTTAGGTATATCATATTCCGCTCGCAGTGCTGTAAATGTCTTCAATACCTTGCCCTCGTACATCTGTGCCAACTTATCTATCCCTTTTATTTCCCACTCTCTAATTTTCCCTATCTTTTCTACTTCCTGTAAGTTTTTATTATTCCAGAGGGGGGCATATTTTGTCATACCCTCTAACCCTTTTACTACTTTTACTGCCTTCCACACTTTTAAGGCCAGTCTCACCGTGGGGATTCTGTAAAGAAAGGAATTTGCCTCAAGGGCTTCTACTATTGATTTGTGCGGGGTTCCTGCAATCATTAATTCCTTGTTGCTTCCTCCTGTCATAGTTCCTAGATGTTGCAGTTGGGCTGCTAGGAAGTAGCTCCGTGGATGCGGTACTGCCATTCCTCCCTTTCTTGTTGCTAGTTGTAGTGTTTGTAACCCAATCCTAGGCTGACCTCCCTTCCATATAAGTTCCCTAAACAACATATCTATCTTTCTGAACCATTTTTTATCTATCCATATTGGACAGTTATGCAGCAGGTACAGAAGCTGTGGCTGCCATACCATTTTGATTAGGTTACACCTCCCTGCGATCGACAATGGGAGACGTCTCCAGATTGCAATTTTACTTTTAAATCTAGCTAAAAGCGGTACTATATTATCATTTATGTAATTGTTAGGGTTCCTTGTTATATATATGCCTAAGTATTTCATTTGTTCAACTACCTCTAGCTGTGAAATATCCTGTACGTTCTGGTTCCCTAGAGGATCTATAGGCAATAATGCAGATTTTTCCCAGTTTATGGTGAGTCCTGAGATTTTACCAAAGTCCGTGAGGATGTTCATCACCTGCCTGAGGGATTGCCCCGTATCCCCCAGGAAGAGAAGGACATCGTCCGCATACAGTGCGATTCTCTCTTCACCCCCTGCTCTTCGGAACCCCTGCATGTTTGTGTTTGATCTAATTACACTTGCTAAGGGTTCCATTGCAAGCGCGAAGAGCAGGGGGGACAATGGGCAGCCCTGCCTTGTCCCTCTCCCCAATTGAATCCCCTCGGAATACTCACCATTAACCCTAATTTTAGCACTGGGACCCTTATACAGGGTTTTAATCCATTTAATAAACGAGGGGCCAAATCCAAATTCCTTTAAGACTCGCCATAAATATCCCCACTCTAAGCTATCGAAAGCTTTAACCACATCTAACGCCATGACTGCCCTTGTACCCGTGTTCTCTATTGGTATCTGTAAATTAAGGTATAGTCTCCTAATGTTCATACTAGTAGACCTACAGGGTATAAACCCTGTTTGATCAGGATGTATTAATCTAGAGATAATTTTGTTTAATCTAATTGCCATTGCTTTAGCTAATATTTTAGCATCCGAGCAGAGTAGGGAAATCGGTCTATAAGACTTGGTCTCTAATGGGTCCTTCCCCTCTTTATGCAGAACTATTATCGTTGCCTCTGTCATAGACGTTGGCAACTTCCCCTCCTCCTTTGCCCAGTTTAATACCTTAAGAAGTTCTGGCAGTAGAATTTTCCCATATTGCTTATAGGTTTCCGCGGGGAGACCATCTGGTCCTGGTGATTTCTGATTGGCCATTTCTTTTACCGCCAGCTGGATTTCCTCCAGCGTTAACGGTGCCTCCATTGCCTCCCTTTCTTCTTCAGTGAGAGCCGTAATTTCAGCGTTACTAAAAAATGTGTCCGCTTCCCCTTCCTCCATCGTCCCCCGCGATTTATATAATTTGTCATAGTATATTCTAAAAGTCTCTGTAATTACTGACGTCTTTAATGAGATTTCTCCTTTCTCCGTCCTAATCGCTGGGACGGTGGAGGGAGGGGAGTTAGCTCTCACTAACTGTGCCAACATCTTTCCGACCTTTTCCCCCTCCCCATAAGCCACCTGTTTCTGAAACAGTCTTTTATTCTCTGATTTCCTAATAATTACTTCTTTGTATTCCTGTTGTTTAGTTAGCCATCTACATTGTCTTTCTGGGGTGGGGTCTTCAACGTATTCTCTTTCTGCTTTCAACAACTCCATCTTACTATTTTTTTCCCATTCTCTTGAGGATTTTTTGATTTTTGAGACTAATTGAATAAGGATACCTCGCAGATAGGCCTTCAGTGCATCCCACATTACTCCTCTTGTCACTGTCTCTTTGTTAAACTCTATAAATTCTTCCAGTTTTAACAGCACCTCATTTGGATCCCCTATTATTTCGAACCAGACTGGATTCATTTTCCATGTTCTGGGAGGTCTTTTCCCTTCTAAATTTATTGAGACAATCAACAAGGCATGGTCCGATACCCCCCTAGGCTGATATTCAATATCCCTTACTGTTTGGCATGCTTCTCCGTTTCCCAAGGCTAAATCGATCCGTGAAAGAGTAGAATAGGAACTTGAGAAACACGAGAATTGCAGCACCCCCGGGTTTCTCACTCTCCACATGTCAAACAGCCCCACTTCTTGTAAGAACTGATGTAATCGGCTCTCATCTACCTTCTGCCTCTGTGTACCTAAAGGAAACCTGTCTAATTTTTTATTAATAACCTCATTAAAGTCCCCTACTGCTATGACTGGTATCCCAGCTTTGTCTGATAAGAATTCCATTAGGCTATACATCACATCAAGCTTAAACGGAGGGGGGATGTAAATATTGGCAAGAACATATTCTCGATTTTCTATTACACAATGCAGGAAAATATACCGTCCTTCCCTATCTATACTGGTCTGCCGACAGGTGAAGCCCACCTCTTTTCTTACCATCACCGCCACTCCCCTTGAGTAGGAGGTGTGTACCGAGTGGTATTGATGTTGATATTTTTTACTCTGATTTAGTAATTTAGTATCTTGGGTTAAATGTGTCTCCTGTAGGCAGATCAATCCTACATCACTCCTTTCCAGGGTCTCTACCACAGCTGCTCTCTTAGCCGGTGTACCCAACCCCCGTACATTCCAGGAACCGATATTAATTACCCTAGTCTGCATAGGTTATCAAGAAAAGAAAGCAATAGAAAATGGAATCCCTATTGATGCCTAGAACATAACACCAAGGAGAGAGGGGGAAAAGGGAGAGAAGGGGAAAGGGAAAAAAAAATAAAATAAAATAAAAGAAACAGAGAGGGAAAAAAACGAGAAAGGGAAGAGAAACTTTTAACAAGAGGGAAAAAACCCTTGTGAAAAAGAAAGGTAAATAGAAAATCCTTTGCCTATCTTAATATTTCCCACTATGTGATAAAATGTGAATCTTTCTTCTATATATTTGTTTATCAGTGTTTTTTTTTTTTTTTTTTTTTTTCCTTCCCAAATTTTGCATCGTATCTTGATATGTCTTTCTAAGTGAGAAAATGTGAAACTTTCTTCTAAATATTTATCTATAAGTGTTTTTTGCTTGCCGCTTACTTTCATATGTGTTACATGTTTTTTCCAATTTTTACATCGATGACCCCACCTCCCCCCTCCCCCCATGTACCATTCTAGGTTATCCCCAGAGGCTTTTTTTGTGACCCTTACCAAGCATCCCATACCTTTCCCCCTTCCCTCCCCCTCCCCCTCTCTTGTATACAAACCCACTCCCACCCTCCGCCCTCCTCCCGTACCTACCACCCTCCCCTCTCCCTCCCCCTCTCTTGTATACAAACCCACTCCCACCCTCCGCCCTCCTCCCTCCCCTACCCTACACACATCAAAAACTATATTTTTATCCTTACCCCAATCAATCATATCCTCCCTTTCGTGCTATGTGACTCTCACCACCCTCCACTCCGTATATGTACACATTAAATTTCTCTGAAACACACATCTCTAAGAACACATCCCTTCCCATCCCTCTATGTTTATTCCCTTTCCCTTAACCTTGTTATCCCCTCGTTTTGTTTATTAGTTGGCCTTTTCTATCCTCCAGCCATGTTGTCACACTTGCAGGGGAATCAAAAAAAAAGGTCTCTCCCAGAGCTACCACACGTAGCCGGGCTGGGTACAATAATGCATAAATGACATCAAATTTCTGGAGTCTACGTTTAACCTCTATAAAACCTGCTCTACGCCTCTGCAAATCGGGTGAAAAATCAGGATATAATGAAACTTTAACTCCATTAAAAAAAATGTTCCCCATCTCTCTAGCCCTGCGGAGAAGCGTCACTTTATCCTTGAAATTCAAAAATTTCATTAACATAGATCTAGGGTGCCCTCCTTGGGGTGGAGGTCTAGACGGAACTCTATGCGCCCTTTCAACCGAGAATTGTTGTGAGAATGTCTCTCTTCCAAATACTTCAATGAGCCATTTTTCCATGAATACGATCGGATCAGATCCTTCACTCTTTTCCGGTAGGCCTACCAGCCTCACGTTATCCCTTCGGAGTCTGTTTTCCAATTCGTCCAGTTTTCCTGCAAATTTATCCGATTGCTCTTTTAGACTTTTAACCTCTTGATTTAATGGGTACATATCATCCTCGATTTGACTAATTCTCCCTTCAGTTGCTGTTATTCTGTCAGCCGTCTTTTCAAGCTCCTGGCGCATCAAGGACAGTTCATCTTTAACATTTTTCATTTGACCGCATAATTCCCCTAGGGAATGTTTACATATATTAACCGCCGTCAATACATCTTTTAGTGTCGGCTCTGCTTCTACCATTGATGCTTGAACCGAGGCCAGTTCTGATTTCCCCGGGACCCCCAGATTTTTGTTGGTTGAATTTTTTACTGGGGCCCCTACTGGGTTGTTTGGTTGTCCTTGGCTCTTTCTGTCAGTTGGCATTTTAACCTGGGGTTGCTGTCCTCCTTTAGTTGGAGTGTGATCTGGGGTGTGAGCATACTTTTCCAGCTTTGCTGCAGCTGATGCCCCATTTGTTATTGTGGGTTGAACCCCCTTTTCCTTGTCTTTGTCTTTGGCTGATCTTAATGATTGTGTCCCGACATTCTCCTGGTTGGCCTGCTCATCCATTCTCCTCCTGGCTGACATATTGCCACACCAAACTCCCCCAAAATCTAATCTCGCCAGGTGATGGATTTAGAATAGATTTACAAAGGGTAGTCCTCTTAATTGCAGGAGGATAAGCTCAACATACAGCTTATATCTTACCAATAGGCCGTCCCTTATTCACGGTTAAAGAGGGCCAGGTATATATGTAGGTGTGCAGCTTATATTTATATTTTACAGAGGAACAATCTTTGCGCCCATTCTATTTATAGCGGAGAAGGTCAGGCCCATAGGCAGTTATTTTTAGCGTATGGCAATCCTCTGGTTGCAGGAGAGAAACAAATCTCGTATATAAATCGCAGCATGCAGCCTGTGTTTTACTAAGGGCCAGAGCAGTCTAACACTTGTAGTTGAAAGAAAGTGAGCCCATATATATGGCACAAAGCAAAGCTTATATTTTGCAAAGAAGAATCAAAGGCGTCATTCCTCCGGTTATAGTTAAGGTAGAGGTCAGTGCAGATGCTTAGCAAAAACGCACAGTTTATAATTTTGCAAGTAGCAGTCCTTAAGTTGCAATTAAGCGTTAGCAATAGCCAAGCAAAAAGCCGTCCTGGAATTGACGTTAAGAGAGAGCCAGTCACATAAGCATGTCTCTACGCAGCCTGTATTTTTACCAGTGAGGCAGCCCTCAAGTTGCTGTTTAGGAAAAAGAGAGCCAAGCACCTATACACAGCACGGCACAGCACCTTTTATATTCTGGACCAAACAACAACAACAACAAAAAAAAGAAAAAAAAAAAAAAAAAAAAAAAAAAAAAAAAAAAAAAAACAAAAATTTTAAAAAAAAAAAAAAAAAAAAAAAAAAAAAAAAGAGCCCAGCATGTATGCACACTCCAGAAAAAAAAAAAAAAAAAGCAGAGAAACAGTCCTTAATTTGCGGTTTTAAAAAAAAAGGTCAGGCGCCTATGTATAACACAGCACAGCTTATATTTTGACCAGAGACCAGGGAAACTGTCCACAATTTACAATGTAGAAAAAGAGCCGAACACATATGTACAGCACCCCTATATATTTTAAGGAAAGACACAGACCTCAATTTAAAAAAAAAAAGGGGCCCGGCATATATGCGTATTCAGCCCTACTGATGACATTGGCAGGAAAAAAAAAGAAAAAAAAAAAATCCTCAAATTGCATTAAGGATGGAGCCGTAGAGCCCAGCAAAATTGCACATCACAGCACAGTTTGTATATTTAGCAGCAAAACAGTCCTCAGTTCGCAAAGAGAGAGCCAGGAGTATATAGCACTTTATAAATAAAAAAGAAAAAAAAGGGCCAGCAAACAGTCCTCACGACAAGTTTAACTGATCAGCAAAACTGTCTGCTCACCTCTCCCTGCAGTCTCCAGGAGAACTTCCAGTGCAGCTTGGGGATCACTTGGGTTTACCCCCTCCTTCTGTGCTTCTTTTCCCCTTCGTTTGCTGTGCAGAGCCCGGAAAGCTGGTGTGGTTTCAAATTTCCCGCCGCTCTCTCCTTCTCAGTACGAGCTGACAGACGGCGGCGTGTGACGTCACCCTCGGCTTGACTCGGCTTTCTCCGCTTGATAGCGGTATTGCATAGGACGCTTCGGGCTGGCTCGGGCTGGCTTCAGAAACCTCCGGGGGCTCTAGTGATCTCGCAGCTCGCACTGTACGCCGCTACTGAGGAGGCGTCGCATTAACTTCAACTTCAAGAGGGCTCTGTATTTCGGCTTATCAGCATGTCAAGACCATATCCAGGGAAGGGAGGGTGGAGGGGAGCTCGCAATCACTCTCACACTCCTCACTCACCACACCTCATGTCCCTGTTTTCTATGATTTCATATGGATACATACCATTGAACTTGTAAACTTGTGATACAAACTTTCTATGTATCTATGTTTTTAGAATTTCTATTATTAAACTTATATACATTTTTACAGTTAATGTCTATATACACAATTCTTGGAGTCTTTTAAAGTTTTAAAGGTTTTAAAGGTTCCTGTTTTGCTGTTTCTATGCTTTATTATTGATGTGGGCAATGTCTCCAATTCCCCACCAGAACTGAGCTATTCTATATATACTTGAAAAAGATTAGGGAGGGAGAGCATTAGATTTGTTAAAAGCCAATCATCTGCAAAAGCCAAGATCTTATATTGAGTTCTTTCTACCATAAGTCCTTGAATATTTGGGTTTCGCCAAATCTTATTTAGAAGGGGCACCAGGGAAAGGGCAAAAAGGAGTGGTGACAATGGACATCCTTGTCTAGTTCCATTTGTAACCACAAAAAGAGAAGACATCACTCCATTTACTTTTACTTGTGTGGCTGGGGAGGTATAGATACTTAAGATCCATCTGAGCATATTATATCCCAGACCTATAGGTCGCAATACCGTGAATATGAATTTCCAATTGACCCGGTCAAATGCCTTCTCTGCATCTGTTCCAAGGAACATACCCAGGGTTTTAGTTGCATTAGCAACATAGATTAAGTTCCTCTCTCGTAATTGGTGATTACAATTCCTGTTGAGCAATAGTCGTTAGACTGGTCATTCACAAAGATTTCAGAGATAATCTTCCATTAGGCCTTTAGTAAGAGAGAGATGCAGGAAACCAATACAAGCGGATAAAGAGACAGGTGGCAGCAGCGATGAGTGATGAAATTTACATAGGACCAACAGTTTGCTCAGCACTTTACAACTTGAATGAATGGTAGTAATGGATGGAGCTAGGGTGGAGGTTAAAAAGCCAGAGACAGGTGTTGGCTGGAAAGGTTGTATAATGCAAGAAAAGGTAAAATAAGAATCCTGGAAAAATAAAGAGAAACAAAAAGAGTTAAGAATGAAATTTAGCTGATGCTAGTTACTAAAGTTTTGACCTCTTCTTCTTCTGCTTCTGCTTTACTTATAACAAAGCAAACAGAATATTGGCATGCATTAAAAAGGGGATTCATTCCAGAGATAAAACAATAATTCTCCTGCTCTACGGCTGCACCTAGAGTATGCTGTCCAGTTCTGGGCACCAGTCCTCAGGAAGGATGTACTGGAAATGGAGTGAGTACAAAGAAGGGCAACTAAGCTAATGAAGGGTCTGGAGGATATTAGTTATGAAGAAAGGTTGCAAGCACTGAATTTATGGTCTCTGGAGAAGAGACGCTTGAAAGGGGATATGATTTCAATGTACAAATACCATACTGGTGACCCCACAGTAGGGATAAAACTTTTTTGCAGAAGGGAGTTTAACAAGACTCAAGGCCAATTTTTATATTCATCCTTTTTACTAAACATTTCCCACATCTGTGATATGCTGCAAACTTATATTGATGTTATGGTGAGCCTATCAAACCATATCATGATACCTTCAAAGTCACTAAAAGGCAACAGACATGTTCTCTAGATGTTCAAGACTAAAAGGGATCAGATGCAAACAGAGTGGTATAATGGTTTTAGTTGTTTTGTTTCCAGCAATGATTGACATTGGAGGCAGAGGTAACTGGATACACACAGGTTTAAGTTGTGTTTCCAGCATTTGCTTGAGGTGCAGCAGCAGGTTTTGGACAGAGTCTGGATGTTGCTGCAGCTAATGGTGGGTACTGAACAGGAAATGAGGATGCTTACACAACAACTAGTGGTGGGCAGAAGAGAAAATATAATAATATAGACAGTACAAAAATCAGTGGTATAAATGAAAGAGGGCATTTATACCAGTGGTCTAAGATAAAGTGAGAAAAAATATAACAGGACAGAATAGGTAAGTGGGCATCAAGGAATACAAGATTCTAATTTCATTACATTTTTTTCTGCAGTGCCAGGCTGCTGCAAGCAAGGCCAACACAATCTTGGCATGCATTAAAAAGGGGATTAACTCCAGAGATAAAACAATAATTCTCCCACTCTACAAGACTCTGGTACGGCCGCACCTAGAGTATGCCATCCAGTTTTGACCACCAGTCCTCAGGAGGGATGTGCTGGAACTGGTCCAGAGAAGGGCAACAAAGCTAATAAAGGGACTAGAGGATCTCAGCTATGGGGAAAGACTGCAAGCATTGAACTTATTCTCTCTGGAGAAGAGACGCTTGAGAGGGGATATGATTTCAATGTACAAATACTGTACTCGTGATCCCACAATAGGGAGTAAACTTTTCCGTGCAAGGGAATTTAATAAGGCACGCGGCCATTCACTAAAATTAGAAGAGAAGCAATTTAACCTTAAACTGCGTTCTTTACTGTAATGCCCCGTACACACGGTCGGATTTTGTTGTCGGAAATTCCGACCGTGTGTAGGCTCCATCGGACTTTTTCTGTCGGATTTACCGACGGACAAAGTTTTATCTCCTGCTCTCAAATTTTCCGACAACAAAGTCCTATCGGACTTTTTCCGATCGTGTGTAGCGAATTCCGACGGACAAAGTACCATTCATGCTCAGATCACATTACAAGACCAAAGCTATTGGCTACTAGCCTCTACGTACTCCCGTTGTAGGCAACAAACGTCACCACATTCAGAATGATCGGATTTTCAAACAACTTTGTCCGACCGTGTGTATGCAACACCAGTGTCGGACAAAATCCGTCGGAAAAAATCCGATGGATTTTGTAGTCGGATTTTCCGACCGTGTGTACGGGGCATAAGAGCAGTAAGGATGTGGAATTCTCTTCCACAAGCAGTGGTTTCAGCGGGGAGCATCGATAATTTCAAAATACTATTAGATGGGCACCTAAACGACTACAACATACAGGGGTATACAATGTACTATTAACATAAAAATGCACGCACAGGTTGGACTTAATGGGCTTGTGTCTTTTTTCAACTGCACCAACTATGTAACTATGTAATTAAAACAATTCATTTTGGCCAAGAATATTATCTTTGCTTCAGTCTACATTCAGTGTCCAGTTTTGCCTGCCACATATTGAGGGTCTTTTTGAAGGATTGATTGATCTTCATACATCTCTTTTAACAGCTAGATATAAATGAGACCACATTCACCATATTTCTCCTTCATTAAAAGTTATTTTTAAACATTCATCTGACAGAGAAATATGGAGCAGATATATAAACTGAAACACTTAACTCTTATCTAATGTATGAACTGATCACAACATTACGGTACAAGGTAGGTGGCTTTTCTGCATTACAGTTTCAGAACTTTACAGAAATGTTGCTGAACAATTTCTCTGTCCTGAACACATAGCTAAGTAAAGTAGAGATGACGTTTAAGTGTATGAGGTTTTTTATGACATTTCTTGCAGATTACTGGAATGCAAATACTATAGTTAGTACTACAAAGCACAGGGCTAAATCTTTTAATGTGCTCTTAAAACAATCTTGTCTGTCAATGTGTGGGGTTAATCCAAAGTGTACTGTGAGCAAGGACACTGTAGCTTCCAATCCTCTTGGAGTAAAGGAAAACTTTAATAAAGGAGGGGACATGCCTCTGAAATGTGCCGTCGCGGTTATGCTGCCAACACCTTACTGAGGTAGGCTGTATTGGCTGTGAGCTCAGGCGGGATTTGTCTTAGCTGCATAAGCAGTTGGCAGTAAGTGAGGCTCACATATTGCGGGTGATTAACTAAAGCTGGAGAATGCAAAATCTGGTGTAGCTGTGCATAGAAACCAATCAGTTTCATGGTTTTATTGTGAAAGCTTAATTGAACAAGCTGAAGTTAGAAGTTGATTGGCTACCATGCACAGCTGCACCAGATTTTGCAGATTTAGCAAATCAACCTCATTGTGTCTGTGTTTCCTGACTAGCTTTATACAAGCTATTCCATTCTGCCATACTTCCATGGGCTTGTCCACCCTGCTGACATGGACTATGAAGCACTGGGCACCCCTGGAGTTTCACCATCTTAGGGGAGGATCATCCGCAAGGCTGTTACACCTGAATAACAAGACCAGCTTCTGGTGTTAGTTGTTACTTGTTTCTTATCTCTTTATTTCATGTAAGTGTAATGATTTTAGCTGTTTCTAATTATTTTCTATAATAAAAAGTGTAACTGGGCTATGGTATCGAGCTTCCTTTTTGTGTTTGTCTTCTTACAAATTACTGGGCACTTTTATGTGACAACATTAAAAGAAGTTTGCTATGGGAAAAACATAGGGACTGCTCTTGTTGACCTATGTGTTTGAAATGCTAGTTATCTGAATAATTAAAATTAGACGAAAAGAGGTTTAACCTTAAACTGCGTAGAGGGTTCTTTACTGTAAAGCCCCATACACACGGTCGGACAATCCGCGGACCAGGTCCGTCGGACCATGTCCGTCATACTTTGTCCGATGTTGGTTTTGCGTACACACGGTCGGACAAAGTTGTCGGAAAATCCGATCATTCTGAACGTGGTGACGTTTGTTGCCTACGACGGGACTACGTAGAGGCTAGTAGCCAATAGCTTTGGTCTTGTAATGTGATCTGAGCATGCGTAGCACTTTGTCCGGTCGGACAACCGTACACACGATCGGATTTGGTGTGATCGGACCGTGTTGACGGCAAATCTTTCCAGCAGGAGATAAGACTTTGTCCGTCGGTCAAACCGACGAACACTGTCCGATGGTGCATACACACGGTCTGATTTTTCAACAACCTTGTCCGACAGAATCCATGAAAAAGTCCGACCGTGTGTATGGGGCGTAAGAGTGGCAAGGATGTGGAATTCCCTTCCACAGGCGGTGGTCTCAGCGGGGGGCATTGATAGTTTCAAGAAACTATTAGATAAGCACCTGAATGACCGCAACATACAGGGATATACAATGTAATAATGACATATAATCACACATATAGGTTGGACTTGATGAACTTGTGTCTTTTTTCAACCTCACCTACTATGTAACTATGTAACTTATCTCTCATGTGGTATCCTAATTATACATAAAAACCCTTACC
The DNA here is from genome assembly GCA_028564925.1 of Lithobates sylvaticus. Classification (NCBI taxonomy): domain Eukaryota; kingdom Metazoa; phylum Chordata; class Amphibia; order Anura; family Ranidae; genus Lithobates; species Lithobates sylvaticus. The sequence goes on from CM053036.1 coordinate 100,278,152, forward strand.
TACTAGGTCTGTATCATGGTGATTTTCTGAGGCTAGAATGAATACATTTTGGCTAGTGAATGCCATTAATCCTTTATTGAATACATCACAATGAAGAGGTACCATTCTGCCCGTGCTTCATTTTTTTTTTTCTTAGATTCACTAACATTTTGATGTTGATTTCAGACACTAGAGCTGCCATATTTTAGCAAAGAACTAACACCAGAATAAAAGGTAATGAAATTAGAATCTTGTATTCCTTGATGCCCACTTACCTATTCTGTCCTGTTATATACATCTCACTTTCTCACTTTATCTTAGACCACTGGTATAAATGTCCTCTTTTTATACCACTGATTTCTGTACTGTCTATATTATTATATGTTCTCTTCTGCCCACCACTATTTACTGTGTAAGCATCCTCATTTCCTGTTCTGTACCCACCATTAGCTGCAGCAACATCCAGACTCTGCCCAAAACCTGCTGCTGTAACTCAAGCAAATGCTGGAAACACAACTTAAACCTGTGTGTATCCAGTTACCTCTGCCTCCGATGTCAATCATTGCTAGAAACAAAAAAACGAAAAACATTATACCACTCTGTTTGCATCTGATCCCTTTTAGTCTTGAACATCTAGAGAACATGTCTGTTGCCTTTTAGTGACTTTGAACGTATCATGATATGATTTAACAAGCTCCCCATAACATCAATATAAGTTTGCAGCATATCACAGATGTGAGATATGTTTAGTAAATAGTTACATAGTTACATAGTTAGCTAGGCCGAAAAAAGACACAAGTCCATCCAGTTCAACCACAAAAAAAAAGAAATAATAAATAAAAATAAAAAACATTGTACAATCCAACCTACCCAATTCCACACCCACAGCTGATCCAGAGGAAGGCAACCCCCCCCCCCCCCAGAAGAGCATGCTCCAATCTGCCACAGCAGGGGGGGGAAATCCCTTCCTGATCCCCCTAGAGGCAATCGGATTTTCCTTGGATCAACTTTACCTATAAATGTTAGTACCCAGTTATATTATGTACATTTAGGAAAGTATCCAGGCCTTTCTTAAAGCAATCTACTGAGTTAGCCAAAACCACCTCTGGAGGGAGCCTGTTCCACATTTTCACAGCTCTTACTGTGAAGAAACCTTTCTGTAGTTGGAGATGACATCTCTTTTCCTCTAGATGTAAAGAGTGCCCCCGAGTCCTCTGTGTTGACCATAAAGTGAATAACTCAACACCAAGTTCACTATATGGACCCCTTATATATTTGTACATGTTGATCATATCCCCCTTATTCTCCTCTTCTCAAGAGTGAATAAATTCAGTTCCTCTAATCTTCCCTCATAGCTGAGCTCCTCCATGCCTCTTATCAGTTTGGTTGCCCTTCTCTGCACTTTCTCCAGTTCCCCGATATCCTTTTTGAGAACTGGTGCCCAAAACTGAACTGCATATTCCAGATGAGGTCTTACTAATGATTTGAACAGGGGCAACATGATATCTCTCTCTCTGGAGTCCATAACTCTCTTAATACAAGAAAGGACTTTGCTTGCTTTGGAAACCGCAGCTTGACATTGCATGCTAAATAGGATGAATATAAAAATTGTTGGTTACTGCAGTGTGTGCTTCTGTGCAATAGCAGTGTCTGAAGGGTTAGTCCACCTTTACCAACAAACTGCCTATGCAGATAGGGGTTGTCTGTAGATAAGAACAAACTTTGCAGCTTAGACTAAAGTTTAATAAAGCCCATGCTACAGGTGTGGGCTAATTCCGTACCTAATGAAGCCAGCATGGAAAAACTCCCAGGACAATGCTAAGGATATTGCTAGGAGAGACCCAGTTGTTACTGTTCTCCTTTACCATTGCAGGCGTGAGCTCTCAAACACTAAGCTCAAAGCTACTGCATCAGGGGAGAGAGATCGCTTGTGAGGCGGTTAGAATCAGAGAAAGATCTCACTGCTGTGATAATGAAGATGAACAGTAACTGCTGGGCCTCTCTTAGCAACATCCTTAGCAAAATTTTCGGAGTTTTCCATTCAGGCGTCATTACGTACCCAAGTGGCCTATGCCTATAACAAGGGCATTATTTAATTAATAATTTTTTTTGGTCACAGCTGCACAGATTGTTTTTATCTATAGATGTCCCTTATCTGCATTGATTTTTTGGTAAAGGTGAACTATGCCTTTAATGCAGTTTTGTAAGAGTACACCTTAAAGTCAAACAACTTATAAAAGAGCGTATTAAATAAGCGTTATTTGATCCTGGCACTTTATCATATTTTTAATGCTTTTTAAAAGTGTCATTACAGTTATACAAGCAATACAATCTCAATTGAGACGAAATACAGCATATGTACATTGTCTTTGCAGCAGTAGCGGAAATGTAAAATTATGTTTTCCAGAATGTGATGAATACGTGTTAAAGAAGAGGAAACATTTCACCATGCTGCAGATGTTGGTTATTGTAAAGTTGAATGAAACTTCCACTAATTTAACATATGCTTTCTTTTCAGTTCTAACACACATCAGAAGACATCTTTTCTTTGACGATGATTGACTTGACAGTGTAGTATCTGTTCCACACCCCATAAGTTATTCTTTGGTGTCCAGCATACAAAGATGCTAATGACTAGCAGCTGTTTACTAAACATAATTAATTAGAATTTGAGTAGTGCATTCATTTGCCAGTATACCATGTCACAAATCTGTGAGCTACTGAAATTCTAATGCTGATAATGATGCAAAGCTCTAATTTTACTCCCATTATTTCACCATACGATTCTCTGGGGGGTATTAGACTTGACATGATGGTGCTGCTTGTTATGTCATTTGTTTTATATAAAAATATCCATTTAGACAAAGATAAATGTCTTCACAAGAGAAACGGGGGGGGGTTCCGTAGCCATGTCTGCAATGTTTATCTTCATAACACATCACAGGAAGCACCCTCATGGCTAACAGAGGATAAAATTAGAAGTAGACTTAAAAAACTTAACATTAACAAGTCACCGGGACCAGATGGCTTGCACCCGAAGGTCCTTAAGGAACTCAGTCAGGTGATAGCCAGACCATTGTTCCTAATTTTTATGGACAGTCTACTGACTGGAATGGTGCCAGCTGATTGGAGAAAAGCCAATGTAGCACCAATATTTAAAAAAGGGCCAAGATATATCCCTGGGAACTACAGGCCAGTTAGACTAACATCAATAGTTTGTAAGGTCTTGGAGGGGATGTTAAGGGACTATATACATGGTTATAGTAATAAAAAAAAGTATTATTAGCAGTAATCAGCATGGATTCATGAATAATCTATTAACCTTCTTGTGACGAAACGTCCCTACACTCTGCTTGAGTGCTTTTGTCATATACCACTTCCTCCCAGTCTGAATATAGATATCAGATATTCCAACCACTCCCAAGCATAAAACAAGACGACACTTGCTTAGTGCTAACATGGACTGATTTATTAGAACCAAAATGACAAGTATTTATAATACAGTAGAAGAGGAGGTCCCCCCTCCTGCTCATTTATTCTAACAATACAACTGTAGCCAGAAACAGAATTAACCTGAGCTAATTATTTAAATCAACACTCAGATTAGTTGACTGAGAGATAAGACTTTTCAGGGTAAGACTTTACGGCTCCTAGCTCACTAACTATGCAATACACATTACCATAAACATCAACACAGGGTTAAGTAGCACAAACAACAATGTGTGTAATACTCTTACAAGCCAGACTAGACTCATTTACATTAGACAAGACAACAGACAGGTGGCTGGAGTTCATGACATTAGCATCTGACAGTGTGTGTCCCAACAGCATGAGACAACACACATTATATATACAGCATTGAATCTGACTAGCACAGATTATAGTGGGGTTCTCATTCACCCTGTGCCCCTTAAAATCCAGGGCCCATAATCAGTCGGCAAGAGGCTTGCATTCAGTCCTCTCAAAAAGCCTGTGTCCCAGCTAGGTCTGTCACACTTCTATAAGGAGGTGAGCTACCATCTAGATAAAGGAAGGCCTGTAGATGTAGTGTATGTGGATTTTGCAAAGGCATTCGATACAGTTCCCCATAAATGTTTACTGCACAAATTAAGGTCTGTCAGCATAGACCAAAGGGTGAGTATATGGATTAAAAACTGGCAACGGGGGCGAGTCCAGAGGGTGGTGATAAATAGGGAGTACTTAGAATGGTCTGATGTGGAAAGTGGGATCCCCCAGGGTTCTGCCCAGGGACCAATCCTATTTAATATATTCATAAATGATCTGGATCTCAATCTCAGTATTTGCGGACAATACTAAGCTAAGCAGGGCAACAATTTTTACGCAGGATGTAGAAACCTTGCAAGAAGATCTAAACAAATTAATGGGGTGGGCAACCACATGGCAAATGAGGTTTAATGTTGAAAAATTGAAAATAAGGCATTTGGGTGCCAAAAATATGAATGCAATTTACTTGCTAGGGAGAAACCCTCTGGGGGAATTTAGGATGGAAAAGAACCTGGGGTCCCAATAGATGATAGGCTCAGCAATGGCATGCAATGCCAGGCTGCTGCAAACAAGGCCAACAAAATGTTGGCATGCATTAGAAAGGGGATTAACTCCAGAGATAAAACAATAATTCTCCCACTCTATAAGACTCTGGTATGGCCTCACCTAGAGTATGCCATTCAGTTCTGGCCACCAGTCCTCAGGAGGGATGTGCTGGAACTGGAAAGGGTCCAGAGAAGGGCAACAAAGCTAATAAAGGGACTGGAGGATCTCAGCTATGGGGAAAGACTGCAAGCATTGAACTTATTCTCTCTGGAGAAGAGACGCTTGAGAGAGGATATGATTTCAATGTACAAATACTGTACTGGTGATCCCACAATAGGGAGAAAACTTTTCCCTGCAAGGGAATTTAATAAGACATGCGGCCATTCACTAAAATTAGAAGAGAAGCAGTTTAACCTTAAACTGCGTAGAGGGTTCTTTACTGTAAGAGCAGTAAGGATGTGGAATTCTGTTTCACAAGCAGTGGTTTCAGCGGGGAGCATAGACAATTTAAAAAACGATTAGATGGGCACCTAAATGACTACAACATACAGGGGTATACAATGTACTATTAACATAAAAATGCACGCACAGGTTGGACTTAATGGGCTTGTGTCTTTTTTCAACCTCACCAACTATGTAACTATGTAATTAAAAAATCTACATTCAGTGTCTGCCACATATTGAGGGTCGTTTTTTGAAGGATTGATTGATCTTCATACATCTCTTTTAACAGCTAGATATAAATGAGACCACATTCACCATATTTCTCCTTCATTAAAAGTGATTTTTAGGGGGCGTGGCCTGCGGAGGAGTGGAATGGCTGTTTCTTGCTAGAGCTCCTGCTCTCCTCATCTCCCTAAGCGGCTAGCGGTGACAGAAAATAAACCTGAGGACTCAGGGACACAGCGGAAAGCTCACAGACCCTCACCCCAGCCATGGAGAAGCGTACTTTGCGGGATAAACCCCGCAAATTGGACTCCTTCCCCAAACAGAACGGTGCTGTGAGGAAGAAAAATGGCACTGTCCCTTCCCCCCTCACACACACAGACAAGCAGGCAGCGCGCTCTGTGAGGAGAGAGACAATAGAACTGCAGCCACAGCCATTGTCACTGGAACAGGAGACATTCCAACCTGATGTTACTAGCCCTCCTAAGCAGAAGAGAAAAATAGATACAGAAGAAGACAAAGTAAGTGACATTGATATAGATGAGGTAACTGAAACAGAAGCAGAAGTTAACCATTTTGATGAAAAGCTAGATGCTTTCCCCACCTCAGGAAAGGCTTTAATTGACTCTGATATGAAAGAAATGTTAAAATCATTAAGAGGAGCAATTCAGCATGACATGAAATCATTTATGCAAAAATCCAAAAGGGAAATAGATGACTTAGGAGACCGTGTGGATTACATTGAGAACAAACTGACTGACTTCACAGATGCCCACAATGAACTAGTAGACGATCATTTTGCTCTTGAAGAAGAAGTCAAGCAGCTAAAACTTAAAGTCACAGTCCTCGAAGACAGGGCCAGAAGAAATAATATTAAATTCCCCGGTATACCGGAAAATGTCAAAAATATTGATTTGAGGAAATTTCTACAAAAAATGTTCACAGATCTTATCCCCTCACTACAGAATCAAGACTTAGTGATTGACAGAGCTCACAGACTTCCCAAACCATCATATATCCCGGAAAAACTCCCGAGAGATGTAATCGCTAAAATCCATTTTTTCCAGACAAAAGATATCGTGATGCAATTCGCGAGACACCATGCTCCACTGCCAGACCCATACGCTGAAATTACCATGTACTCCGACCTTTCTCAAGCCACTATCCTGGCGCGTAAAAACCTAAACTCGATCACAAAAATGCTACGCAATCACAAGATAATCTACAAATGGGGTTTCCCGACCAAACTGATTGTGGAAAAAAATAATGTGTCACACACAATCCACACATTGGAAAAAGGACTCAAAATACTAGGGAAATGGGGCCTGCTTATTAACCACTTGCCGACCGCCCCATGTAGATATACGTCGGCAGAATGGCACGTACAGGCAGAACCACGTACCTGTACGTGCCATTCTTTAGGCGGTTGGGGGGTCCGATCGGACCCCCCTCCGCCGGCGGGGACGGTCGGCATCGCTTCAGGAGCGATCCGGGACGAGGGGACGGCCAGTGGTTTCTGGCCACCCCCTCGCGATCGCTCCTGGCGAATGAAAAGCTTCCCCTTCCTGTCTATTGTATAGACAGGAAGGCGGAAGTGATGTCACGCTCGGTGCGCCGGTCTATGTGACCGGAGACGCCGAGCGGCGAACATGTACAGGTTAGTGCACAACACTACACTGACACCAGTACAGTTAGGCACACAAAACACCCCCCTGTCACCCCCTGATCACCCCCCAGATCACCCCCTCCCCCCCCCAGTCACAGTGTCACTAATTGCAGTGATCATTTATTTACTGATCACTGCATTTAGTGTCAGTGTGACTGTAATAACTGTCAGGGCAGTTAGTTTTAGGTCCTAGGTAGCCCCCTACCCCCCCCCTAATAAAGGTTTAACCCCCTGATTGCCCCTAGTTAACCCCTTCACCCCCTTTTGCCAGTGTCACTAAGCGATCGTTTTTCTGATCGCTGCATTGTGTCGCTAGGTAACCATTTTTTTTTTTTATTTTAACCGCCATGTTTTATATAGGTTCATAAATTGTTTTATAGGTCAGGTACCCCCATATTACAACCTAAATAAAGGTTTTAACCCCCTGATTGCCCCTAGAGTTAACCCTTTCACCAGTAATCACCGTATAACTGTCACTGGTGACGCTGGTTAGCCAGTTAGTTATTTCGTTATTTAGGTTCCCCGTCAGGTTTTTATATAGCGTCAGGTACCCCCATATATTACCTAATAAAGGTTTAACCCCCTGATTGCCCCTAGTTAACCCTTTCACCCCCTTTTGCCAGTGTCACTAAGCGATCGTTTTTCTGATCGCTGCATTAGTGTCGCTAGGTAACCAGTTTTTTTTTAGGTTAACCGCCATGTTTATATAGGTTCATAAATAGGTTTATAGGTCAGGTACCCCCATATTACAACCTAAAGGTTTTAACCCCCTGATTGCCCCTAGAGTTAACCCTTTCACCAGTGATCACTGTATAACTGTCACTGGTGACGCTGGTTAGCCAGTTAGTTATTTCGTTATTTAGGTTCCCCGTCAGGTTTTTATATAGCGTCAGGTACCCCCATATATTACCTAATAAAGGTTTAACCCCCTGATTGCCCCTAGTTAACCCTTTCACCCCCTTTTGCCAGTGTCACTAAGCGATCGTTTTTCTGATCCCTGCATTAGTGTCGCTAGGTAACCAGTTTTTTTTTGTATTACTGTTACGGGTGACGCTGGTTAGTTAGCTTGTTTTTTTATACTGTCAGGGCACCCGCCATTTATTACCCAATAACGGTTTAACCCCCTGATCGCCCGGCGGGTGATATCAATTAGGTTTTAGGGTCAAATAAGGTCTGCGTCGCCCCAGGTTAGTGCCAGTACCGCAAACACCCACGCGCAAAGCATACACCTCCCTTAGTGGTATAGTATCTGAACAGATCAATATCTGATCTGATCAGATCTATACTAGCGTCCCAGCAGTTTAGGGTTCCAAAAAAACGCATTGTTAGCGGGATCAGCCCAGATACCTGCTAGCACCTGCGTTTTCCCCCTCCGCCCAGCCCAGCCCACCCAAGTGCAGTATCGATCGATCACTGTCACTTACAAAACACTAAGCACACATAACTGCAGCGTTCGCAGAGTCAGGCCTGATCCCTGCGATCGCTAACATTTTTTTTGTGGTAGCGTTTTGATTCAGTCGCTAACAGTCAGGAGCTTTTTTACCTGTGAATCTCAAAAAAATAAAAAAAAACAAAAATAGTTGTCGTTTTTATTGTTCTCTCTCTCTCTCTATTGTTGCTCTTTTTTTACTCCATTCTATTCTGCAATGTTTTATTATGTTTTATCATGTTTTATCATGCTTGCTTTTCAGGTATGTAATTTTGTTTACTGTGTTTTAGTGTTAAGCATTTTTTTGTTTTCAGGTGCGCCATTCAGTTGCAGCGCGGAAAAAGATTACAATATATGTCCAGTATGTTGCTGGACTTTGAATGGTTATACCAGAATGATGCCTGCAGGTTTAGGTATCATCTTGGTATCATTCTTTTCAGCCAGTGATCGGCTTTCATGTAAAAGCAATTCTAGCGGGTAATTAGCCTCTAGACTGCTTTTACAAGCAGTAGGAGGGAATGTCCCCCCTCCCGGATATAAACCGCGCCATTGGGAAATTGGGAAAGCATTTTATCACACCAATCTTGGTGTGGTCAGATGCTTTGAGGGCAGAGGAAAGATCTAGGGTCTAATAGACCCCAATTTTTTTCAAAAAAAGAGTACCTGTCACTGCCTATTGCTATCATAGGGGATATTTACATTCCCTGAGATAACAATAAAAATCATAACAAAGAAAAAAAATGGAAGGAACAGTTTAAAAATAGAATAAAAAAGCTAAATAAATAAAAAAAAAACTAAAAAAAAAAAAAAAAAAGAACCCATGCCCCCCCTTCTCTTGCGCAAAGGCGTACACAAGCGTTGGTCTGGCGTCATATGTAAACAGCAATTGCAGCATGCATGTGAGGTATCACCGTGAAGGTCAGATCGAGGGCAGTAATTTTAGCAGTAGACCTCCTCCGTGAATCTAATGTGGTATCATGTAAAGGCTTTTAAAGGCTTTTAAAAATGTATGTAGTTTGTCGCCACTGCGTGTTTGTGCGCAATTTTAAAGCATGTCGTGTTTGGTATCCATGTACTCGGCCTAAGATCATATTTTTTATTTCATCAAAAATTTGAGCAATATAGTGTGTTTTAGTGCATTAAAATAAAAAAAAGTGTATTTTTTCCACAAAAAATGCGTTTGAAAAATCGCTGCGCAAATACTGTGTGGAAAAAAAAAAAATGCAACACCCACCATTTTAATCTGTAGGGCCTTTGCTTTAACAATATATATAGTGTTTGGGGGTTCAACGTAATTTTCTTGCAAAAAAAAAATATGTTTTCATGTAAACAAAAAGTGTCAGAAAGGGCTTTGTCTTCAAGTGGTTAGAAGAGTGGGTGACGTGTGACATAGGCTTCTAAATGTTGTGCATAAAATGCCAGGACAGTTCAAACCCCCCCCAAATGACCCCATTTTGGAAAGTAGACACCCCAAGCTATTTGCTGAGAGCAATGTTGAGCCCATTAAATATTTTTTTTTTTTGTCCCAAGAGATTGAATAATGAAAAAAAAAAATATATATATTTTTTTTACAAAAAGTTGTCACTAAATGATATATTGCTCAAACATGTCATGGGCATATGTGGAAATACACCCCAAAATACATTCTGTTGCTTCTCCTGAGTACGGGGATACCACATGTGTGGGACTTTTTGGGAGCCTAGCTGCGTACGGAACCCCAAAAACCAAGCACCGCCTTCAGGCTTTCTAAGGGAGTAATTTTTTTTATTTCACTTCTCACTGCCAATCACAGTTTCGGAGGCCATGGAATGCCCAGATGGCATAAAACCCCCAAAATGACCCCATTTTGGAAAGTAGACACCCCAAGCTATTTGCTGAGAGGTATTGTGAGTATTTTGCAGATGTCGCTTTTTGTCACAAAGTTTTGAAAATTGAAAAAAAAAAAAAAAAAATTTTTTTCTTTACTTTCTTCATTTTCAAAAACAAATGAGAGCTGTAAAATACTCACCATGCCTCTCAACAAATAGCTTGGGGTGTCTACTTTCCAAAATGGGGTCATTTGGGGGGGTTTTGTGCTATTTTGGCATTTTATGGCCTTCGAAACTGTGATAGGTAGTGAGGAGTGAAATCAAAAATTTGCACCCTTAGAAATCCTGAAGGCGGTGCTTGGGTTTCGGGGCCCCGTACGCGGCTAGGCTCCCAAAAAGTCCCACACATGTGGTATCCCCATACTCAGGAGAAGCAGCAAAATGTATTTTGGGGTGCAATTCCACATATAACTATGGCATGTGTGAGCAATATATAATTTAGTGACAACTTTTTGAAGAAAAAAAAAAATTATTTTTTATTTTTGTCTTTATTCAATCACTTGGGACTAAAAAAAAAAATATTCAATGGGCTCAACATGCCTCTCAGCAAATAGCTTGGGGTGTCTACTTTCCAAAATGGGGTCATTTGGGGGGGTTTTGTACTTCTCTGCCATTTTAGCACCTCAAGAAATGAAATAGGCAGTCATAAATTAAAAGCGGTGTAAATTCCAGAAAATGTACTCTAGTTTGTAGACGCTATAACTTTTGCGCAAACCAAAAAATATACGCTTATTGGCATTTTTTTTACTAAAGACATGTGGCTGAATACATTTTGGCCCAAATGTTTGACTAAAATTGAGTTTATTAGATTTTTTTTATAACAAAAAGTAGAAAATCTCTTTTTTTTTCAAAATTTTCGCTCTTTTTCCGTTTATATCGCAAAAAATAAAAATCACAGAGGCAATCAAATACCATCAAAAGAAAGCTCTATTTGTGGGAAGAAAAGGACGCAAATTTCGTTTCGTTACAAAATTGCATGACCGCACAATTACCAGTTAAAGTAGTGCAGTGCGAAATTGAAAAAAGACCTCTGGTCCTTAAGCTGACAATTGGTCCGGGGCTGAAGTGGTTAATGAAGAAACCAACTCGTCCATTAAAGCCACAATAGAGAAATTGACACCTCCATGGAATACTAGTCATGGATGACACGTCCGCTGGATAAAGAGTATGGGAGTGAGACCCTATTCTCTCTCCCCCCTCTCTTGCAACTCACCAAAATCCCAAGTGCCTCAGGTTTATAGTTCACAGGGAGAATAGGTCTTTATTTACCTTCGACTTCTAGTCCCTGAGTTAAAGTGCATATTGAAATGCACACGAGAGTTGCACACCAACTCACCAGTTCTTATATGTTTCTTTATTTTTGTGAGTCTAAATCCCTGCTCCCTTCCTCATCTTTCCCCCTCAGCTCAACTTTAACAAGCTCAGATATGTATGGAAGCAGCATAGCCGCAAGACATCTATTCCCACCATGACTAATTTGAACTTACTATCACTAAATGTGAAAGGCCTCAACACCCCATTCAAAAGGAAAGCCCTATGGACTGATGCATTGAAATTTGGAAGCGACATCTTATGCATCCAGGAATCACACTTTGCAAGGGACAACCCCCCTCAATTTGCCCACCCGAAATTCCCACACATCTTTGCATCCTGCAATAGCAAAAAGAAGAAAGGAGTCCTAACGATCATTAAAGATACAATCTCTTTCCAACTCCTTGATTCCAAAATTGTTCGACAAGGAAGATATGTGATTTTGGTCGCTAAAATTGAAAACACAGTTCTAACAATTGCCAATATTTACGCACCGAACGAAAATCCCCATCAATTCCTTCAAAAAGTAATCAAAATGGTGAAGAAGATTCAAAAGGGCAATGTCATCTACTGTGGAGACTTTAACGCAACGATGGACCCACTTCTAGACTCAACCAAAGGAACTCTATCCAAAAGAAAAGGTATAAAGGACATTTTCTCATACGAGGATCTGCATGATCCATGGAGATGTCTCCACGCAACAGAAAAGGACTTCACTTTCTTTTCAAAAGTACATAAATCATACTCTAGGATCGATCTCTTCATCACTGACAGAGTCCTCCTCCAAAAAATATCAAATGCTTGCATCTTTAACATAACATGGTCCGACCATGCCCCAATATCACTAAGCATAAATCTAAAACAGCCAAATTCAAATCATACACTCTGGAGAAATAACACTTATATTTTGTCCCAAAGGGAGGCTCTGGCAGTGATGAAGGAAAGATTGGAAGAATTCTTCAAGGTAAATGATAATGATATGGTATCTATCTCTAGTATATGGTGTGCCCATAAGGCGTTTATTAGAGGAATATTGATCCAATTAGCCTCGAGGGAAAAAAAAAGACGCACACAGTCAATAGCCAAACTACTACTTAGAATAACTGAACTTGAAAAAGATCACAAAACATCCCCCAGTAATCCCACCCTTCTTCAAAGATTAAACGAAACAAGAAATGAACTTAGAGCAATACTGATTTCCAACCACGAAAAATACCTTAAGAGATTAAAATTAACCTATTACTCACAGGGAAATAAAGCAGGGAAACTACTGGCCTCCCAATTACGCCATAGACAAAGAAAACAAAAAATAGAAAAAATAGTTCATCACAAAACAGGGAAAGTACTATACAACCCACAAAGTATAACTGATGCATTTGCTGATTATTATGAAAGCTTATATAACTTAAAGGATGATCTTAATACTATCCAGCCAACACCAACACAAATAGCCCAATTCCTAAGTAAGATTAATGTCCCCGCTGTAGATCAGAGTGACCTCGAAAGGCTGAACGACCCAATAACCCCTGAGGAAATTAAGAGAGTCATTCAAAAACTGCCAGCAAATAAAACCCCAGGAGCAGATGGTTTATCCAGTGAATATTATAAGGCGTTTAACACAACACTTACCCCATTTCTAGCTAAAATATTTAACCATGCAGTGGTAAACCATTTGTTCCCCAAAGAAATGCTTGAAGCAATTATTGTTACTATTCCAAAACAAGGGAAAGACCCGACATCACCAATTAATTACAGGCCCATATCACTACTAAATTCGGATCTGAAAATATTTGCTAAGGTCATTGCCAACCGATTATTAGAAATCACACCCTATCTAATTGAACCAGATCAGGTTGGATTTGTGAGAGGGAGACAAAGCCCAGACAGCACTAGACGCATGATTGACCTCCTTAGTCTTATAGAGCGTAGTCGAATGCCTTCCCTGCTCCTTGGATTGGATGCAGAGAAGGCATTCGACAGAGTGCATTGGGGATATATGGAGGAAACTCTTAGGAAATTTGGATTTTCTGGATTTATTTTTGAAGCTATAATGTCACTCTACACCACCCCTTCTGCCAGAGTATATACTGCAGGAAATATATCTAAAAGATTTAATCTAACTAACGGAACCAGACAAGGGTGCCCCCTATCGCCCATTATATTTTCATTAGCAATTGAACCCCTCGCAATATCTTTTAGATCCAATCCCAAGGTCACGGGGATCAAAATAGATCAGGTAGAACATAAATTAGGTCTATTTGCAGATGATGTCCTTCTATCACTATCAGCGACTGACAATGTACTTAATGAAGTGAACAGCACTCTGGAAGCATTCACATCCATCTCTTACTATAAGATCAATCCTGATAAATGTTATGTTCTGCCTATGAACATCCCACCGGATCAGGTTGTTAAACTAAGACAACACTCTAATTATAACTGGGATAATCCTTCTATTACCTATCTAGGCATTCAACTCGCCTATCCTCCAACTAAATTGTACGATACCAACTACCCCTCCTTGCTAACCCAAATAAATCAAGATATACAATCAATAAAAAAAACACAGCTATCCTGGATAGGAAGAATAGCAGCCTTTAAAATGAAGATCCTGCCGAAGATACTATATTATTTTAGGTCCCTCCCAATCCCGTTACCGGCAAAAATTTTCACCCAAATTAACTCAAAGATTAGCAACTTGATCTGGATGGGAAAAAAACCTAGGATTGCACTATTATGTCTACCCCCAAAATTAAAGGAGGACTGAATCTCCCAGATATTCGTTTATATTATTATGCCACGCTCCTTGACCAAATGAAATTCTGGTTCAAACACTCTAATAATAAACTGTGGCTGAGTATTGAAAGGAAAATAACCAAAGGAAATGATCTTTTCTCCCTATCAATGGCCAGCCACACCTTAGGGAAAATAAATGCACCAAACTTCTTGACAATTAAATCCACATTGACAGCCTGGAAATTCGCTTTAACAAAATTGCAATCTTCGAACGCCCCTGCCCTTGTACCTATACCACTCAGAGTAATTGATTATTGTAAAATACGTATAAATACATCATCCTGGTCTGAACAGGGATTTAACTTCTTTATACATTTGCCAGATAACCACAAACAGAGAATAAAAAATAAACTTTCCGCCAAATCCTTTACCAAAAATTTTCACCCAGAAAAAAGTGTAGAAATCCCTAGCGCATTATGGGAATTTTTCCTCTCCCACGAGACTACTGGGAAGAAAGGTATATCCTATATATACAATTTACTTTCATCCTTCCCAACCCATACTAAGACTAAAAATATGCTGAAATGGGAAAAAGATCTTTCTCAGACCTTCACATGGGAACAGTGGCAAAAAGCTATACAGGTTAATAGCATATCAACAGCATGCATTGAACACTGGGAAAATGCCCAAAAGATCCTCAACCGTTGGTACTTAACTCCATATAGACTCAGCAAAATATTCCCCACTGCATCCTCTAGGTGTTGGAGATGTGATACCCACATAGGTAATCTGATACACACATTATGGAGTTGTAAAACTCTTTCTAGCTTTTGGAAATCGGTCTCCACCTTCATAGCTTCTTTCACTGGTAATTTGAAGAAACTCTCACCCGAAATGGCTTTGTTAAGTATAAACCTTGACATCTATCCTCCACAGTATAGAATTATAATTTCTAATATCCTTATAGCAGCAAGACTCACCATTACCAAATTATGGAAATCTACCTTAGCACCTAACCTATCTGAGGTAATACTGAGACTAAACAATCAGGCGCACTATGAGTTAATGTTAGCACATAAAAAAGGTTCTACAAGTCACTTCCTCAAAAATTGGAACGAATGGATAGGACACCCTAGAGCTTCCAACTATCTGAAGGACCCTAAGAACCACTAACTATGCCCCTGAGAGATAATTCTACTTCTCTTCCTCTTCTTTCCTTATGCATTATTATAGAAGGTCTGATATATATGTCTACTTCCATACATCAATCCCCTCTTCCTCCCCCCCTTCCTTGTCATATTCCTTATGATCCTCCGTTTATGTAAAGTTTTCTTTGAAACATTATCCCATGTTTACAGCATGATCCCGTTAGGGGTAAACAGGGAATTATCAATCTTCCTATCTTGTTATTTTTTCTCGTTTTCTAGGAGCCTATCCACTTGTATAGATATTTAAGCTACCATTATTTTGTGATAATAACATTATATGGAAATGTATTAGTTCTGAAACTGATCCAGTTATCCTAGAGATGCAGTATCTAGAATATGTAACTGTATAATTTTTCCTTTGTTATTTATGTTTTGAAAAACTAATAAAAATCTTGAAAGTAAAAAAAAAAGTGATTTTTAAATATTCATCTGACAGAGAAATATGGAACAGATATATAAACTGAATCACTTAAAGCCCCATACACACGCGCGGATTATCCGAGGACCAGGTCCGTCAGACCATGTCCGTCATACTTTGTCTGATGTTGGTTTTGCGTACACACGGTCGGACAAAGTTGTCGGAAAATCCGATCATTCTGAACGTGGTGACGTTTGTTGCCTACGACGGGACTACGTAGAGGCTAGTAGCCAATAGCTTGGGTCTTGTAATGTGATCTGAGCATGCGTAGCACTTTGTCCGGTCGGAATTCGCTACACACGATCGGATTTGGTGTGATCGGACTTTGTTGTCAAAAAATCTATCCAGCAGGAGATAGGACTTTGTCCGTCAGACAATCTGATGGAAACTGTCCGATGGTGCCTACACATGGTCTGATTTTCCGACAACATTGTCCGATAGGACAGAATCCATCGGAAAATCCTACCGTGTGTATGGGGCTTTACTCTTATCTCATGTATGAACTGATCACAACATTGCGGTACAAGGTAGGTGGCTTTTCTGCATTACAGTTTCAGAACTTTACAGAAATGTTGCTGAACAATTTCTCTGTCCTGAACACATAGCTAACTAAAGTAGAGATGACGTTTAAGTGTATGAGGTGTTGTATGACATTGCTTGCAGATTACAGTACTGGAATGCAAATACTAAAGTTCATACTACAAAGCACAGGGCTAAATCTTTTAATGTGCTCTTAAAACACTATTGTCTGTCAATGTGTGGGGTCAATCCAATAAGTGTACTGTGAGCAGGGACACTGCAGCTTCCAATCCTCTTGGGGTAAAGGAAAACTTTAATAAAGGAGGGGACATGCCTCTGAAATGTGTCGTCACGGTTATGCTGCCAACAACACCTTACTGATGTAGGCTGTAAGCTCAGGCGGGATTTGTCTTACAAGCTGCATAAACAGTTGGCAGTAAGTGAGGCTCACATATTGCGGGTGATTAACTAAAGCTGAAGCATGCAAAATCTGGTGTAGCTGTGCATAGAAACCAATCAGTTTCATGGTTTTATTGTGAAAGCTTAATTGAACAAGCTGAAGTTAGAAGTTGATTGGCTACAATGCACAGCTGCACCAGATTTTGCACTCACTGGTTTTAGTAAATCAACCCCATTGTGTCTGTGTTTCCTGACTAGCTTTATACAAGCTATTCCATTCTGCCATACTTCCATGGGCTTGTCCACCCTGCTGACATGGACTATGAATCACTGGGCACCCCTGGAGTTTTTACCGTCTTAGGGGAGGATCATCCACAAGCCTGTTCCACCTGATTAACAAGACCAGCTTCTGGTGTTAGTTGTTACATGTTGCTTATCTCTTCATTTCATGTGAGTGTAATGAGTTTAGCTTTTTCAGGGCTGGTGCTATCATTAGGCAAACTAGGCAGCCACACAGGGCGCGCTGCTGCCTAGGGCGCCCTGCCACTTGTGTTCCTACTCTCTTATCTCTGCAGCAAGCAACTAAGTCTCAGCATCAGCAGGCAGCCGCTACTCTGTTTGCACATAGTGTCAGAGGCGCAGTGGCGGCGGAGAACTGTGCCCCAACTCCTGAATGAATGGAAGCAAGCAAACATTTATTGATGGGCACTGGTAGGCTGCATTGATGGGGGCTGGTAGACTGCATTGATGGGCGCTGGTAGGCTGCATTTGATGGGCACTGCAGAGGCTGCATTTGATGGACGCTGTTGAGGCTGGATTGATGGGTTCTGGTAGGCTGCATTTGATGGGTGCTGGTGAGGCTGCATTTCATTAAAAAGGTGGGATATACATGGGCAGGGCAAAGGGGTGTAGTCAGGGGTGGAGCCAGGGGGGGTGGCAAATATTAGGTTTCACCTAGGGTGTCAAAAATCCTTGCACCATTCCTGTTTCTTTTCTATAATAAAAGGTGTAACTGGGCTATGGTATCGAGCTTCCTTTTTGTGTTAGTCTTCTTACAAATTCCTGGGCACTTTTATAAAGATGTGGCAACATTAAAAGAAGTTTGCTATGGGAAAAACATGGGGACTGCTCTTGTTGAACTCTGTGTTTGAAATGCTAGTTTTCTGGCTGCCATGCTTACCCTTCTACTTCAAGAAACCATGCCTCCAGACCATTCATTTTAACAACAATCTTTTCATATGATTATACAATATGTTGATTTAATGTATTTGTTTTTTATTCAAATTTTAAATTTGCAAATGTAAAGATTTAATTAACACGCCAACATATCTACACCAAGAAAATAAAAGGGGTTTGGGACATTGAAGGTGCCATATATGAGACTATATGTTAAAATCATAGAATTTGACATTATTCTATATACAAAAAAGGACATACAGGAATAATTTTAAACAATTTGTTGTGATTTACACCATGCTTAGATTAGTAAATGAATGTATTTTTTTGAGGAGTATCTTCCATCAGTTCATCATAAGATTGCAATTGCATTTTGCAAAAAACAGGCTGAATATGTATTTTTCAAAGAAATAAGACGTACTTAATGCTTTTAAATTATCCCTTTGTGTAATTGGATTTGGACTTACTGTTACGAAAGTATTATATGTTTCAGTTCCTGTCCTAATTTGTTCCATAGCATGTATTTAGACTTTCACCTATAATAGGATGGAATTATCTCAACTGGAGATCAGCTGATCAGCTTTTTACATTTAAATTTTTAAGGTGTATAGCAAAAAAAAAAAATTTGCATTGATTGCCATAGGCAATAGTACCAGTTGAGATAGATCTTGTTTCAGATACTTTTTAATATTTCCCCCAATGTGTCAAAACCAAAACACACAATGGGATCTCCTGTTTGTGTTCCCAGTTCTTTATCCCATCCAGATCTTGAGATAGGAGAAATCACATTCATTCTGATGTTTTCATCACCATTTATGGCTTCTGACATTAAAAAGACATAGGGGTATGAAAAGAAAGTCATACATGTGGCATTCACCCAATAATGACTGCACATTTACTGATAAATGATTTAGTGTATTTATAAAAAAGAAAAAACATTTTATATTAACCTAAATATGCATAAACATTAACCCATATACAATATACCGATACACAATAAATGTGCCCCACACATGCAAAGCCACATGCACTCAACATAGCTGGCTGCCTCTGGGGCATGTTGGGCTTAGCCCAATACCAACCACAAAGCACCTTGTACCCCCAGATTAAATGGGCTTTCCACATTCTTTAAAGCCTCCTGTCTGCAGCCCCCCACAACCCCAACCTAAGAGTGTGTGGAAGAGGCTCTTGTCCCCCTGAATATGGGAACAAGATGGTTGACTTTTGGGGTGCCCAAGCCCCTCCTGCCCCTAAGCCTCAACCCCCCTTTATGGGCTGGCTTGCTGTGTGTTTGGCTAGGGGTTTGTTAGTGTGTGGGAGGGGCACAATCTCTTTTTATCTTGGGTGGTATTTTTCATGTGGGGGTTCTCATTTTAAATCTTAACAGACCCAAATGGCCTTGTATGTATTGTGGGAGCAGGCTATTTTTTGTCTTGCGTTAAAATCTTGCAGCTGCAATGTAGATTTGTAAGTTTTCTCTAAAGCCATACATCTTTGAAGCAGCATTTTGGATACATGCTACAGATGCACCACTTTACAGGCAGAGTTTTCACCCTCCCCCCCCCCCCCCCAAGTTACTAGCTTTTAAGCAATTTTATATTTTTAAAGGCACTTCTTCTTGTTTTGTTTTTGGGATTGTCCAAATTGGCGATATTGATATATGTTCCTCAGGGTGGGACCTGGGCCCCCATACCCATTTTTTTAGGCCAATAACTAGAATATAAGCCAGCCAAGTGGGGACTAGCAAAATTAACATGTCAGTTCCCATAGACTGCAATGGTATTTGTTGGATAACTTTTTCCCATGTTAGGCTCTTTGTTTGCCCCCCTGCATTTGTCCTATCTGTAATTTTGTAGCATGCTGGATGATGTGCTTAATTTTGGACAGGGGGTGGCTTATTTTGTGCTAGCTGCATTTGTGTTGTTCTGGGCATGCGCAGTGACTTTAGTTTTTTGCTGTGGATTTTGGTGTGTGAAATTACAGAGAGGTTAGTATTCAATTTTCCATAGTCAAACGGGAAGTGAGGGTAAAACCCTACCAATGTCTTTCCTTGGGGGGTCACAGGTCAATATAACTAGCGTCCCCATTAGGTAAATTTCACTCTAGCACTTTGTTGTGTGCACCCCAAATTATTAGGTATTTTGGGTTTATTAAAGGCAAATCCACTCTGCAATACAAGTGTAAATCTGTCAGGAATGGATCCGTCCGCTGGTAAGAACCATCATTTGGCGTGCAGTACTGTGGTCCACAGCAGGTGTCTCCTGGCAGTTTATAACTGTCAGGAGAGGCCTTCCCTGCTGGGATATCATCTTTGGGCCGCAGTACTGGCGTCCACCAGCGGATGGATCCTGGCAGTGTGGAGCAGACAGCCCTTTCTCCGATCAGCTGTCACATGAGGCCAATCACTGGCAGATTATAAATACCCGGCCAGCCCTCACACACTTGCCTTGGTATCTTTCTTCCTTGTGCCCTGAACCCGAGACCTGTGACCTGAGACCTGTATCCTGAGACCTGTAACCTGTACCCTGTACCCTTCCCTTCCTGATCCGTTGTTCCTGAGTTCCTGCTCCTTTGTTGCCTCTCCCATCCTTAGTTCCCTCTCCCATCCTGCCCTTGTTCATCTGCTGATCTCCCGTGTATGACCCTAGCTTGGCTAATCGGTTGTGATTCTGGTATTGCCCATTTATTGTACATATTGTTTGTTTGTAGTTTGTGGTTGTAGTACACTATTTGTTTTCACTCCTCGTCATTTATTTAAATAAACACTTATTATTTCACTTATATGTGTTTGGGTTTCCTCTGTGCAGTCCACACAGTCTGGTCTACTAATTTCCCTGATAGTATACCAAGGCCATCCCTGACCAGACGTGGCTGCATTGAGGAACCATCTTGGTTTGTTAGTCTGCCAATATGGATTACAATGAAATCCTTTATTATTCTCTGCTGGCAGAAGAGGATGGTGAATCTTGTTGTCAGATTTTAAAAGGATGGACTAGTGACCAGCTGATGGAAACCATCCGATCAGCTCATTCCCTGGTGGATCAAGGCTATATGTTATTTGAGGATGTTCAGCACCTAATTAAATTATGTGCTAAGCCAGCCCTGTCATGTTTTCCAGAAGGAAAGGATGATTTCTCTCCCCCCTTCAATTATGGCCAAGTTGAATCTCTGGTATGGTTGTTAGAGGATGATCCAGCCTATTTCATGGAACGGTATTCCTCGTGTTCACAGCAGGTGTTGACTGATTGCATCCATTCAGTGCAATCTTTGGTTAGTCAGGCTGTGTGTGAACCAGCATTTGTCCAACCTGTGCTTCTAGCATGGTCAGACCTCTTGTATTTAGCTAAGCCACAACATCCCAGCCCTGTCATTAATCACCTGCCTTCTCAAGGATCTATCTCCCCATTGCCTATGACAACCTCAGCTACAGCCCAGTTTTCTCTACCTCCTACCAAATACTATTATCCAGTCGCCAAGTGTAGAACCTATCCTGCCTTCAGCCCACCTGCCTCTTCTCCTCCACCTGTAACAGTCCCACCAATTCCTCCTCCAGCCACTGTTCCTTGGTCTTCATTTTGCCCGGAAACTTTCTTTTCTTACAGCCCTGCACCCACGTACAAAGCTGCAGTGGCTAAGCCAAAAAAGAAACGGAAGTTCTTTCCGACCCACACTATCCTGCCAGTAACCCAGCCTGACATCCCAGTTCCTGCTACCCAGCTTGACGTCCCAGTTCCTGCTACCCAGCTTGACGTCCCAGTTCCTGCTACCCAGCTTGACGTCCCAGTTCCTGCTACCCAGCTTGACGTCCCAGTTCCTGCTACCCAGCTTGACGTCCCAGTTCCTGCTACCCAGCTTGACGTCCCACTCAGCTTGACGTCCCAGTTCCTGCTACCCAGCTTGACGTCCCAGTTCCTGCTACCCAGCTGGACGTCCCTGCCTTCCAGCCTGATGACCCGCTGCCAGCTTCCCAGCCTGATGACCCGCTGCCAGCTTTCCAGCCTGATGACCCGCTGCCAGCTTTCCAGCCTGATGACCCGCTGCCAGCTTTCCAGCCTGATGACCCGCTGCCAGCTTTCCAGCCTGATGACCCGCTGCCAGCTTTCCAGCCTGATGACCCGCTGCCAGCTTTCCAGCCTGATGACCCGCTGCCAGACTTCCAGCTTGTTTACCCGCTGCCAGCTTCCCAGTCTGCTGTCTCGGTGCCGGCCTTCCGATCTGCTGTCTCGGTGCTGGCCTTCCAGTCTGCTGCCCCGCTGCCAGCTTCCCAGTCTGATGTGCCAGCTTCCCAGTCTGATGTGCCAGCTTCCCAGTCTGATGTGCCAGTTTCCCAGTCTGATGTGCCAGTCCTCAAGTCTGATGTGCCAGCTTCCCTGTCTGATGTGCCAGCTTCCCAGTCTGATGTGCCAGCTTCCCAGTCTGATGTGCCAGTTTCCCAGTCTGATGTGCCAGTTTCCCAGTCTGATGTGCCAGCTTCCCAGTCTGATGTGCCAGCTTCCCAGTCTGATGTGCCAGTTTCCCAGTCTGATGTGCCAGTCCTCAAATCTGATGTGCCAGTTTCCCAGTCTGATGTGCCAGTCCTCGAATCTGATGTGCCAGCTTTCCAGTCGGATGTGCCAGCTTTCCAGTCTGATGTGCCAGCTTCCCAGTCTGATGTGCCAGCTTCCCAGTCTGATGTGCCAGTTTCCCAGTCTGATGTGCCAGCTTCCCAGTCTGATGTGCCAGCTTCCCAGTCTGATGTGCCAGTCCTCAAATCTGATGTGCCAGTTTCCCAGTCTGATGTGCCAGTCCTCGAATCTGATGTGCCAGCTTCCCAGTCTGATGTGCCAGCTTCCCAGTCTGATGTGCCAGCTTCCCAGTCTGATGTGCCAGCTTCCCAGTCTGATGTGCCAGCTTCCCAGTCTGATGTGCCAGTCCTCAAATCTGATGTGCCAGTTTCCCAGTCTGATGTGCCAGTCCTCGAATCTGATGTGCCAGCTTTCCAGTCGGATGTGCCAGCTTTCCAGTCGGATGTGCCAGCTTTCCAGTCTGATGTGCCAGCTTTCCAGTCTGATGTGCCAGCTTCCCAGTCTGATGTGCCAGCTTCCCAGTCTGATGTGCCAGCTCCCCAGTCTGATGTGCCAGTCCTCAAATTTGATGTGCCAGCCTCCCGGTCTGATGTGCCAGCCTCTCGGTCTGATGTGCCAGCTTACCAGTCTGATGTGCCTGTTATCCAGCCTGCCCTTACGGTACTTGCTGTTTGGCCTAAGGTCCCAGTGTCTGCTGCCCAGCCCGAAGTGTTCCTGTCTGCTGCCCAGCCCGAAGTGTTCCTGTCTGCTGCCCAGCCCGAAGTGTTCCTGTCTGCTGCCCAGCCCGAAGTGTTCCTGTCTGCTGCCCAGCCCGAAGTGTTCCTGTCTGCTGCCCAGCCCGAAGTGTTCCTGTCTGCTGCCCAGCCCGAAGTGTTCCTGTCTGCTGCCCAGCTTGATGTGCCTGTTCCTGCTGCCCAGCTTGATGTGCCTGTTCCTGCTGCCCAGCTTGATGTGCCTGTTCCTGCTGCCCAGCTTGATGTGCCTGTTCCTGCTGCCCAGCTTGATGTGCCTGTTCCTGCTGCCCAGCTTGATGTGCCTGTTCCTGCTGCCCAGCTTGATGTGCCTGTTCCTGCTGCCCAGCTTGATGTGCCTGTTCCTTCTGCCCAGCTTGATGTGCCTGTTCCCGCTGCCCAGCTTGATGTGCCTGTTCCTGCTGCCCAGCTTGATGTGCCTGTTCCCGCTGCCCAGCTTGATGTGCCTGTTCCCGCTGCCCAGCTTGATGTGCCTGTTCCCGCTGCCCAGCTTGATGTGCCTGTTCCCGCTGCCCAGCTTGATGTGCCTGTTCCCGCTGCCCAGCTTGATGTGCCTGTTCCCGCTGCCCAGCTTGATGTGCCTGTTCCCGCTGCCCAGCTTGATGTGCCTGTTCCCGCTGCCCAGCTTGATGTGCCTGTTCCCGCTGCCCAGCTTGATGTGCCTGTTCCCGCTGCCCAGCTTGATGTGCCTGTGCCCAGCTTGATGTGCCTGTTCCGCTGCCCAGCTTGATGTGCCTGTTGCCCGCTGCCCAGTTTGATGTGCCTGTTCCTGCTGCCCAGCTTGATGTGCCTGTTCCTGCTGCCCAGCCTGATGTGCCTGTTCCCGCTGCCCAGCCTAAAGTGCCCGTACCTGCTGCCCAGCTTGATGTGCCCGTGCCTACTGCCCAGCTTGATGTGCCTGTTCCTGCTGCCCAGCTTGATGTGCCTGTTCCTGCTGCCCAGCTTGATGTGCCTGTTCCTGCTGCCCAGCTTGATGTGCCTGTTCCTGCTGCCCAGCTTGATGTGCCTGTTCCTGCTGCCCAGCTTGATGTGCCTGTTCCTGCTGCCCAGCTTGATGTGCCTGTTCCTGCTGCCCAGCTTGATGTGCCTGTTCCTGCTGCCCAGCTTGATGTGCCCGTGCCTGCTGCCCAGCCTAAAGTGCCCGCTGCCTACCTCAATGCCATGGACTTGTCCCAGCAGCAGCTAGTTGGAGCGTCCGGAGGCTGCTCCTTTGAGGGGGGTACTGTCAGGAATGGATCCGTCCGCTGGTAAGAACCATCATTTGGCGTGCAGTACTGTGGTCCACCAGCAGGTGTCTCCTGGCAGTTTATAACTGTCAGGAGAGGCCTTCCCTGCTGGGATATCATCTTTGGGCCGCAGTACTGGCGTCCACCAGCGGATGGATCCTGGCAGTGTGGAGCAGACAGCCCTTTCTCCGATCAGCTGTCACATGAGGCCAATCACTGGCAGATTATAAATACCCAGCCAGCCCTCACACACTTGCCTTGGTATCTTTCTTCCTTGTGCCCTGAACCCGAGACCTGTGACCTGAGACCTGTATCCTGAGACCTGTAACCTGTACCCTGTACCCTTCCCTTCCTGATCCGTTGTTCCTGAGTTCCTGCTCCTTTGTTGCCTCTCCCATCCTTAGTTCCCTCTCCCATCCTGCCCTTGTTCATCTGCTGATCTCCCGTGTATGACCCTGGCTTGGCTAATCGGTTGTGATTCTGGTATTGCCCATTTATTGTACATATTGTTTGTTTGTAGTTTGTGGTTGTAGTACACTATTTGTTTTCACTCCTTGTCATTTATTTAAATAAACACTTATTATTTCACTTATATGTGTTTGGGTTTCCTCTGTGCAGTCCACACAGTCTGGTCTACTAATTTCCCTGATAAAATCTGAGGGGAAGCACTGGTGATTTTATCATCCAATCATGTAGAAGCAAAGATGCTGTTTTTTTATTTTCCTTGCATGTCCCCCTCCGATCTCCAGCAACTGCACTTCCAAGTGCACTTGTAGTGCAAAGTGGATTTGTCTTAAGTAAATAAACCCCAAAGTCCAAGATACCTAATAATTTGGAGTGTACAGAGCAAAATGCTAGAGTGCAATTTACCTAATAGGGAAACTATTTAGATTGACCTGTGTGTCCCCAAGGTAAGACATTGGTAGGGTTTTACCCTCACTTCCTGTTTGGCTATGTGACAGGAAGTGAATACATTTGAAGGAGAAACTGGCAAAATGTGTGAGGTGTCTTCACCCTATCAGGGGTGTAGACTTGACCAAAAACTGACAAGACTTTAATCCCTCTGCAAAAAAATAAGAAAGGATTTCATTTAGCTTAACTTTGCAAAGACACTTTCCTAAGTTCAACTGTGATGCATGTCAATGGCTCATTTAGACCTTGTTTAATAGAAAACACCAGTTGCCTTTCACTATAAACATTTGTTAGTCCAGTCCTGGAAATCTGCATCTGCTTTACTATTAATTTCCATAAAAAATTGGGTTCCTGCAGCTAGATGTGCCAAATGCATCTAGATGCGTGACCGCTGTGTATGTGGCACATATCTGGTTCCAGGAAGCAGTGGTCAGCACACAGGAATGACATCCTCCAGGAAGTTGCTTGTACTGCTGCTAATTTCTTCACACCACCATGCCCTGCTCACTGTTCTATGAGGAAGAGATGATCCTTATTTGCAAATTAAGATTTTTTTTATTTTTTTTACGTGGGGTCGTGTTTGTGTGGGTCATGTGTGTATGTCTAAATGATTTGGCCTCAAAACACACACCTTCTTCCTGTGTACAGATTCACTTCCGAGCCAATGTATATTGCTTCCTGCTTCAGTGTGTGTGTATATATAGATATATATTTATCTATTGATGTAGGTTCTTGTGTCCACCAGCAGAGAGAAGTTGGGTAGATGCCACACTCTCAATTCTGGAGGCATAATAATGGTTTAGCACAAGGGTCTTCAAACTACGGCCCTCCAGTTGTTCAGGAACTACTTTTCCTATCATGCTTGGTCATGTCTGTGAGTGTCAGAGTTTTACAATGCCTCATGGGATGTGTAGTTCCGCAACAGCTGGAGAGCCATAGTTTGAAGATTCCTGATCACTCTAGCATGTCTTGAAAAAAGGTGGTTTCTCATGTGCCTTGTATAAAGCCCAAGAAATATTGTTTGGAAAATACAAATGGGCCATGGTATATCTACATTCCAAATTTGGCACTTAAGATGGTCATGTACTATGCAATCTGATTGACCAATCTCTGCACAACTTGATATTTAGGCAAAATAGGTAATAGGAAGACGCACTTGAACAATTCATATACATTATAGGAAATCAAACAGGCTCTTGCACTAAATCTAATTTATTATTTTCTATTAAAAAAAACACATGGTTATGCTAGAAAATCAACAGAATTTGTCAGATGTACATTCACAATTGTTCAGGCTGGGTTTACACTAGTGTGAATTGGATGCGAGTTCCGCGCATCTAATTCGCAATAGAAGGAGATTGTGACCGGCTCTCTATGGAGCAGGTTGACATATCTCCGCAGTGGCTCTGGTGCGATTTGTGCATCTTTTGGTCCGTTTCAGATAGCAGCCTGAATTTTGGGCTGAATTCGGACCTGAAATGGTAAACGAAGATGCACCGGACTCCTGCTGCATGCTCATATGTGAACCCAGCCTAACGGTCCTTTGTATCAGTTCTTGGGTTAAACATATACACAACCATATAGCAAGATGAAAACACTGCGACCAAAGAATACTAATCAACTCCACAAAAACTTTTGGTGTCCAGAGATAGAACATTTTTAATGAAAAGGCAGTAATGTGGAGGCTCAATGGATGCAATTCTCTAATTTAATCATAACCCAACAGTATTGTATTGCGTTAAAATCCACCTGAATCTGCCAATGATGTTTCTCAAAATGGACCACTGAATACAAATGTGGATAGGCAGGTGTACTTATATACAAAAAATTAGACATATTCAAGTCAATTGATCTTCAGATCTGCTATTATATCTAAAATTCTGAAGAAATAGATCGTCTGTCTGTCTAGTTATCTATCTATTGTTGTCTTATGAGGAGTTGTATGTGTTATTTCCATTATCAAATGGGAATATATATATAGATATATATATATTCATATATTTTTTTGGAATAAGTAACAGGGATTAGTTTGTATGAAATATTGTTGTTTGTAATGGGTTAATATAGTTATCTGTACACATATATGGGAGTGGTAGGCTTTAGTTTGAGAGCCAAATTCATTTAACAGTTCCTTTTGATCTGCAGGAATGTTAGGTGTGTGTGATATGGGAGACGTTCTGCTATTTACCCATCGTAAACTCAGATGCGAGAAATGGACCACATCTAATTAAATATTTTATGGCAGACCTTATGGGGCCGAAGTATTAACTAGACCACTTGGAAACCCTTTGTTAACTAACCCTTTTAGCCACTTCAAAGGACACGTTTCATATGCAGAGAATATTGCCATCTGTTCAGGAGTGGACAATTTGCCCAGTATATGACCTTGCATAATTAATGCCCCATTCAAGAGAAGGTGGTGACCTGGCCTAATTTTTTTTTCCCCAAGAGAGAAGGTGCCAGTGAGGGGCTGAGCTATGCTAAATCTAGGGATGGGGGAATTGTCCAATCCTGGATGAGATACGCCCGGAGGGAGGAAAAGGGTAAGATAATTCCACCAATCAGAGTGGCCCTATGCAAGTCTGATTGGGGGCCCTCGCATAATATTACTGGTAAGTATCAGGACATTTTCTAGCACTTACCTGTATGCATGCTTGTTCTATTTTTGCTGTTTGTAGTTTAAGGTGTTGAGTATTATACTCTGTATTCCTTCATTTAACCTATGATTTTCTTCCTTTGTCTGTACTATAGATAAATGGCAGTGTATTAGTTTAGACCTACGTACTACTTACCAATACATTTCTGTTGTTGCGTTAAAGCTTTCGCCCATGGTCCAAGAACTCTTATTTACCAAATCATATCAGGAAAATATTAAAATATCACAATATATAGATTTGGGTAACTCTATCTATCTATCTATCTATCTATCTATCTATCTATCTATCTATCTATCTATCTATCTATCTATCTATCTATCTATCCATCTTACAATGTTGTTACAATGTTGAGAGCATAAGCTAAACAATAATAAACAGAATGTGATTAAAAAATATGTACAGTCACATAGCTGTCACATCAAACACATTTTTCTACACTTAACAAGTATTCCTAAAAAAAAAACACTTATCTGTCAAATAGCAAAATATTGTCCAGAATTCCATTTGCCATAAGTGGAAGTTAAACAAGTCTGCCATCCAGCAAACTGCAGAGAATCAGATGAAATGGCATATGAATCAAATGTACTTAAGAGGAATATCTCAATCTGTACACGTTCTGTTCCACAGTGCAGTGGGTCCTTGTATGCTAGTAGTTAGCATTCAGAACACTCGCTGCTTTATTTAAAGTGATATTTTTTTAACCTCACCTTCACAGTGATCAGCAACATCATTACCAAATCCTGAATAAGACCAGCATATTAAAATTCATTCTATACCGAACACACACACACACACGCTGATTATATCTGCAATTCTAATAGAAGTCAGAGTGTTTCTTAAACTGTTTTTATTTTCCAGCATAATACTGCATTAAAACATATTTTGAGCATTGTTTTCACAGAACATACGTGACACACATTGCACATACAGATTCATTTAAAAAGTTGCCAAACCATTGATAAAACAGAAAACAAAACTACCCATTATTATTATCCTCTAGTCTTAGTCTAAGGAGTGAAGATGGATAAAAATGCTTCTCTGCTGTCAGGTTTCTATTGCTGTCTGTGCCCTCAGCAGGGAGATTCATCTTTGAAATTTGTCTTGATTCAGTGAGAGGTAAAGTGAAAGAAAATCCCAAATTTTGGGTTGTTCCCAGAACAGTAATAGAGGGTAATCTTCCAATGGGGACACTAGGTCTGATGACAACCAAGTATTCCTTCAGTGTTGAAGAATTTCATCTCTCTTCTAGTTTTGGCTTTGGGACAGGGAGTAAAAGGAAATCTCTACAATGGGACACAGATTGCAGAAAAACCAATAGGGGTCATAACCCTTGCTTACTTTTTTCAAAATGGAAAAAAAAAATGTTTCGCCTTTTAGTTCTACTTTAGTTCAGTACAGTGACCGTGCATTACTAATGCTCTAAGTTCTATATAAGTATACAACTCTATCAGTTAACTTTCATTTTAGTGACCCTGTCACTATATCAAAAGATTAAAATATGTACATACTCTAAAGGAAGACAGATTTTTTTTTTCAGTGGACGGTAATTCCAATTCTTGTTCACGCTTTCACAGCTACAGACACTGGTATCAGACACATTCACGTGTATTGGATGTCACTATATCCACTGTTCACTGTGATTCCCTGAGCAGAATGCTATTGGATAGAACCACAGGGAACATGGTAGTGCCAGATACCAGTGGCAGACACAAATTTGCAAGAGAACGAAGACTGGAGTCACTGGGGTAGATTTAGTAAAGGAAAATAGGCAGTTCACTTTGCAAGGGAAAATTCAGTTTGCCAGTGAATTTGCTCCAGATCTTGGTGAATGAGGTGAAGCTCTGCTTACTTCCATCATCCAGTCATATACTGTATATTGTAGGCACAAATGTTGTTCTTTTATTTTCCTTGAATGCGATTGGTTATTGCTTGCAAAGTGAAATTTCACCACATTCACTAAACTCTGCAACTAATTTTCTTCCAAAATTAAATTTTTCTTCCAAAGCACACAGCTTATTTGCCATTCATAAATCAAGTCCACTGTTTGCTGGAAGGGTGGAAAGGTAAGTATTATTCATTTTCTTTTACAGGGTATATTTCAAATATTGGTCTATACTAATTAAATATAAATCTATAAAAGAAAAACTGTCCTAGCTGCTCTGTAGATATCCCCAAGGATATAACTATGAATAGATTATTATGATGCAGCGCAAAAAATAAAATAATAGCAATAAAACCTTAGGGCAAAATATATTTGATTAAAAAAATCTGTGCTATAAGTACCCCAAACAAAAACATAAAGTGAATGGACATTAAATGAAAAACATTTGTATAAATCTCCCTAAGAGGGAACAACTCTCTCAGTGCAGCAATTCAATTCAAAGTACAAATCTTTTGTTCAAATGAGTTCATGAAATTACCAATATATAAAGTGCATACATTTTAGGTGAGAAGAAAATCTCTATAAAAATCCCAGAGGAGTGAAACACTCTCATACAGCAGTTCAATGCAAAGTGCAGATCCTGTGTTGCAAGAGCAGTAAGCAGTTTAGATGAGCTCATAAAATGTCCATTTTAAATTGGTGCTCCACACCAGAGAAGAAGGTGTAAAATTCACCATCCCAGACACACATTACCATGAGTCAGAATACGTTTTACCTACTCTGACACTAGTATCACACTAGATATATATATATATATATATATATATATATATATATATATTGAGCAAATTTTATAAATGCAACACTTTTGAGTTTGCCCCAATTTATCATGAGCTAAACTAAAAGATGTATGACTTTTTCTATATACACAAAAGGCCTATTTCCTTCAAATACTGTTCACAAATCTTTCTAAATCTGTGTTAGTGAGCACTTCTCCTTTGCCGAGATAATCCCTCCACATCACAGGTGTGGCATATTAAGATGCTGATTAGACAGCATGATTATTGCACAGGTGTGCCTTAGGATGGCCACAATAAAGGGGCACTTTAAAATGTGCAGTTTTATCACACAGCACAAAGCCACAGATGTCGCAAGTTTTCAGGGAGCATGCAATTGGCATGCTGACTGCAGGAATGTCCACCAGAGCTGTTGCCCTGGAATGTGAATGTTTATCTCTCTACTAAGGATGAGCCCGGTGTTCGATTCGAACCCATGTTCGAATCGGCGAGCCCAGAACTATTGGGGCCGCTCGCATCAAATTGTGTGATGCGAGCGGCCCCGCAATGCATTGCAGGATGTATGATGTTTCACTCACAGTGTCAGCGTGTCTGACAACAATATGTGCTTTATTTCTGGGGATATGTGTGTGCATGCTGTTAGAACAGCATTGCAGTATCACATCTGGGGGGTGTCTATAGGTAGCCTGTGAAGGGGGGCAGGTTTCCCTGCAAAAAAGTGTCATTTTTGCAGGAAGAAAGCTATTTAAATCACTCGCGGCTAATGAATTGATGGCTCCTGTAACACAGAGAGCTGTCATTCATTAATAAAAAACAAAAAAAAAGCGTAGGGGTCCCCCCAAATTCAATAACCAGGCCCTTCAGGTCTGGGATGGATATTAAGGGGATCCCAGCCAAAAAAAAAATGGCGTAGGGTCCCCCTCAAAATCCATACCAGACCCTTGAGGTCTGGTATGGATTTTAAGGGGAACCCTAGCCAAAAAAAATGGCGTGGGGTCCCCCTCAAAATCCAATTATCCGAGCACGCAACCTGGCAGGCCGCAGGAAAAGCACCTTGTCCCCATGTTGATTAGGACAAGGGCCTCTTCCCCACAACCCTGGCCGGTGGTTGTGGGGGTCTGCGGGCGGGGGGCTTATCGGAATCTGGAAGCCCCCTTTAACAAGGGGACCCCCAGATCCCGCCCCCCCCCCCCCCTGTGTGAAATGGTAAGGGGGTACAAAAGTACCCCTACCATTTCACCAAAAAAGTGGCAAAAATGGTAAAAATGACAGGAGACAGTCTTTGACATTCCTTTATTAAAATCTTCTTTCTTCTTTCTTCATCCTTCGGATTCTTCATCTTCTCCTTCCTTCATCTTCTTCCATCTTCTTCTTCCATTTTCTTCTTCCTCCGATCCGCTTCTTCTTGCGCTGGTCTTCTCGTCCTTCTCGTCCGGCATCTTCTTCCGTCGGCGTCTTCTTGGGCCGCTCCGCGCAATGGGAGGCTCCCGCTGTGTGAGGCTCCGCTCCGTCTGACAGGTCTTTTATAATGGTGACCCCGCCCCCTCTGACGCACAGGGACGTCATGGGGAATTCCATGATGGCTTTCCCCATGACGTCAGAGGGGGGCGGGGTCACCAGGTGCCCTCCGTTTTAAAAGACCTGTCAGATGGAGCGGAGCCTCACACAGCGGAGCCTCCCATTGCGCGGAGCGCCCAAGAAGACACCGACACCGACGCCGACGGAAGAAGATGCCGGACGAGAAGGACGAGAAGACCAGCGCAAGAAGAAGCGGATCGGAGGAAGAAGCAAATGGAAGAAGAAGATGGAAGAAGATGAAGGAAGGAGAAGATGAAGAATCCGAAGGATGAAGAAAGAAGAAAGAAGATAATAAAGGAATTGTCAAAGACTGTCTCCTGTCATTTTTACCATTTTTGCCCTTTTTTGGTGAAATGGTAGGGGTACTGTACCCCCTTACCATTTCACACAGGGGGGGGGGGCCGGGATCTGGGGGTCCCCTTGTTAAAGGGGGCTTCCAGATTCCGATAACCCCCCGTCCGCAGACCCCCACAACCACCGGCCAGGGTTGTGGGAAGAGGCCCTTGTCCTAATCAACATGGGGACAAGGTGCTTTAGGGGTCATAGACCCCCAA
Organism: Lithobates sylvaticus; assembly: GCA_028564925.1. Taxonomy (NCBI): domain Eukaryota; kingdom Metazoa; phylum Chordata; class Amphibia; order Anura; family Ranidae; genus Lithobates; species Lithobates sylvaticus. The sequence goes on from CM053036.1 coordinate 100,311,001, forward strand.
AGCATCCTCCCAATGTTGAGGGCATGTGGCTGGTACGGTTCAGGCGAGAGGGGGGGCCGCTCTCGTCCCCCCCTCTTTTCCTGCGGCCTGCCAGGTTGCGTGCTCGGATATGGATTTTGAGGGGGACCCCACGCCATTTTTTTTGGCTAGGGTTCCCCTTAAAATCCATACCAGACCTCAAGGGTCTGGTATGGATTTTGAGGGGGCCTACGCCATTTTTTTTTTTTTTTTTTGGCTGGGATCCCCCTTAATATCCATCCCAGACCTGAAGTTATTGAATTTGGGGGGACCCCACGCTTTTTTTTTTTCATTTTTTTTTTTTTTTATCAATGACTTTTTTTTATGTATGAGTTTCAATGAATCACTGTCTCTGTGTTACGGGAGCCGTGAATTAACATTAGCCGCAGTGATTTTAAATAGCTTTTTTACTTTCAAAAATGACACTTTGCGCAGAGACAGTTCTAAACACGGGAAACATGCGCCCCTTTACAGGCATACTATAGACACCCCCCAGGTACGAAATTTAAAGGAATATTACACTTTTATTGTTTCAATTTAAGCATTATTAAAATCACTGAAAAAACGGCCGTTTTTAAAAAAAAATTTTAATTGATACATGTCCCCTGCAGGACCCAGGTCCCCAAACACTTTTTATGACATTAACATGCATATTAGCCTTTAAAATGAGCTCTTTTAATTTCGAACGTTCGCATCCATTATAACTAATAGGGTTCTAAAGCTCACGGACTTTAGGTCCGTTCGCGGGTTCTGGTGCGAGCCGAACGGGGGGGTGTTCGGCTCATCCCTACTCTCTACTATAAACTGTCTCCAAAGGTGTTGGAATTTGGCAGTACATCCAACCGGCCTCACAACCGCAGACCACATGTAACCACACCAGCCCAGGACCTCCAGTATCTTCACCTCCAAGATCGTCTGAGACCAGCCACCCAGACAGCTGCTGCAACATTTGGTTTGCATAACCAAATAATTTCTGCACAAACTGTCAGAAACCTTCTCAGGAAAGTTCACCTCGTCCTCATCCGGGTCTCGACCTGACTGCAGTTTCTTGTCGTTACCAACTTGAGTGGGCAAATGCTCACATTCAATGGCATCTGGCACTTTGGAGAGGTGTTCTCTTCATGGATGAATCCCAGATTTCACTGTACTGGACAGGTGGCAGACAGCGTGTAGGGTGTCGTGTAGGTGAGCGGTTTGCTGATGTCAATGATGTGGATCGAGTGGCCCATGGTGGCGGTGGGGTTATGGTATGGGCAAGTGTGTGCTATGGACAATGAACACAGGTGCATTTTATTGATGGCTTTTTAAATTGCACAGAGATACCATGACGAGATTCTGAGGCCCATTGTTGTGCCATCCATCCACAACCATCACCTCATGATGCAGCATGATAATGCACGCCCCCATGTTGCAAGGATCTGTACACAATTCCTGGAAGCTGAAAACATCCCAGTTCTTGCATGGCCAGCATACTCACCGGAAATGTCACCCATTGAGAATGTTTGGGATGTTCTGGGTTGGCGTATACAACAGCGTGTTCCAGTTCTTGCCAATATCCAGCAACTTCGCACAGCCATTGAAGAGGAATAGACCAACATTCCACAGGCCACAATCAACAACCTGATCAACTCTATGCAAAGGAGATGTGCTGCACTGCGTGAGGCAAATGATGGTCACACCAAATACTGACTTCGACCCCCCCCAATACAGTAAAACTGCACATTTTAGAGTGGCCTTTTATTGTGGCCAGCCAAAGGCACACCTGTGCAATAATCATGCTGTCTAATCAGCATCTTGATATGCCACACCTATGAGGTGGATGGATTATCTCGGCAAAGGAGAAGTGCTCACTAACACAGATTTAGACAGATTTGTGAACAATATTTGAGAGAAATCGGCCTTTTGTATACATAGAAAAAATCTTACATATTTGAGTTCAACTCATGATAAATAGGGGCAAACACAAAAGTGTTGCGTTTATAATTTTGCTCAGTATATATATATATATATATATATATATATATATATATATATTTGTCTTATGTGTTGTCTGTCTCACTGTTTGTTTATTAATACTATGATAAAGCATGTTGCTTTTTTTTATCTTTCTGTAATGAGATTGATAGTTTGTAAGATTTAGACCTTTTTACTATTTATCAATACATTTCTGTTGTTGTGTTCAAGCTTTCACTCATCAGAGCAGACTCTCATTTCCAAATCATATCACACAAGATATTAATTATCAAATATATCACTTTTGGGTAACACACTAAAGAGCATAGAGACTAGAAATGAGCACAATCTGAGACCTGAGTGGAAGGAAGATATACACCCCCTGTACACAATCTCATAGAGAAGCATGTGCAGCTGAGGCTGTAAATCTCAGGCTGTGTGCTGGAGATCCTCTCCCCCACCCTCTTCCTTCCCTTGGAATCAGCGTAGCTTGTCAGAAATCACAGGCTGTGCAGAGGAATGCAGATAGCAGAGGAATGAAGCTGCAGACAGAAATCACATTCAGTGCTTTGGAACAAGGTGAGTACACACTATATAAGGAAATGCTTTGTTAATGTTTTGCTATTCAAAGTTTACAACTACTTTCACTTAATAAGTAGGTCTTAGCAGGATTTTATATGAAATTTGTAGCTACACCACTATCAGTAAAGGAATGACTCCTTCAGACACCTCAGTATAACATTCATAGAAATAGATAAAGTGGTTGTAAACCCACAAAAAAAACCCCTGCAAGACAAAGGCATAATGCGCTAGTATGTATATGCCCCCACAGCTCCGGCTGGTGGCATCGCTCCCAGAGTTACTTCCAGGTATCGCGCTGTGATTGGCCGGAGCCGCAATGACATCACACCCGTGCATGCACGGGAGCCGCCAGTAACGGCACACTAACTAATGCAACTAATGCGCACTGAAGCCATTGATTCAGTGTGCATGTGCCAATGACGTCAGCACATACTGATACAGGGGATATCTCCTAAACCGTGCAGGTTTAGGAGATATCCGGGGGTAGCTACAGGTAAGCCTTATTATAAGCTCACCTGTAGTCAAAAGTGGATTGTAAGGGTTTACAACCACTTTAAAAGCCAATAAAATCACTCATACTGCATAAGGGCACACCAAGCAATAAGGTATGTCAGCTGAATCTTTTGCAGGTTTGCGATACTCCATACACTCTCCAACTAGTTCCATCACAGAAGAACTTCCTCAGGAACCAAAGGGCTTCGGAGGTCTCTGTAAAAATATTATTCAGGGTAGGTGTCTTATCTTTATTTTATAATATAATTATTTTGTCAATAGTCATACTAAATGCCTGTTGTCTTACATACACATAGCCACTAGATGGAGATCTTTGGGTCTGTATATGTATAATGAAAATATGATAGAGCACACAAAAAATTATGTGAAAACCTTTCCAAAACAACTTGCAAGACAAATTTACTAATAGGTCCTAAAGACAGTGGGTCGGTTTACTGGAGAGTGTAAAATCTGGTGCAGCTGTACGTGCTAGCCAATCAGCTTCTAAATTCAGCTTGTTCAATTAAGCTTTGACAAAAAAAAAAAACTGGAAGCTGATTTTTTTCTGGTTTTTATGCAGAGCTGCACCAGATTACCTTATAGAATCCCTTTATTAAAGTGCTGTACAGTAACCAACAGTAGTCAGTCAAATTCCAATTTAAAAAAGTTTGGTCAAGCAGTTGAGAGGTTATCTCTTATCAGTATGTACTATATAAACCCTGTCCTAGAGTATGCTTCATACTCAAAATTCAAGGCTTGATTGAACAGGATATTTTAACTATCCTGGAACATGAAGAAAGCTGATTCACTTCTCATTTTTGATTTCTGCATTCCTTCAAGTAGGCAAGTTGGATTGTAGAATGCCAGCTTAATTTCACAAACAACAATAATACATGTTTTAACAAGACAATGTAACAATGAAGCTGATTAAATGATGAGATGAATGGTCACATTTGATGATGATGGAAAATGCAGCAGCACTTAAATGTCAAATCATACATTCACAACATTCACATTCAATGCACTGAAAACCTTTTTTGGTTCTGACTTTTTATCATATTTTTCTTGTCTTACAGGTTAAAATTTTTGTTTGTTATAAAGTTGAAGCACTTTCCACTGTTAAAATCAGATGCCTGTGCAACTCGGAAAGTGAACAGAGAAAGGATTAGATCAATTAAGTTGTGTATCAGTTATAAAAATGATACATATTTACTCAAAGTATATCTGATCACACAGACCATAACTGCCAGTATAGCAATTCATGCTCTTGTATACTTTCCTGGCCATTTTTGTGCAATGTTGCTGCTTAGTCTGCAATGTCTGTACTGTAGTATTTCTATGTGACTGGTTTAAAAAATATCACATGCCAGTGTAAGGGTTCAGAGGTTAGAACAGCACAGATCACCTTCTCAATGTTGCAGTTCTCTCACCAGTGTCACATGTTGTAAAATTTTTTATTAATCTCATCATTGTGTAACACCCTTACCTTGGATATGGCCTTTAACAAAGACATAGGGGTTGTTTTACTAAAACTGGAGAGTGCAAAATCTGGGGCAGCTCTGCATAGAAACCAATCAGGTTCCAGATTTTTTGTCAAACCTTAATTGACCAAGCTGAAGTTAAACGTTGATTGGCTACAATGCACAGCTGAACCACCAGATTTTGCACTCTCCAGTTTCAGTAAATCAACCTCATAATATCCCGTTGGGTCAGTTTGAGATGCAAGGACAAAAAAAGGCAATTTTTTTTTTATACTGTATGGCTATAGCTACACCTCTGGCTTTAGAAATAGGGGAGGTGCTTAGAAACTATTGGCTGTATATGAGTAAATGAAGCTTAGGGGTGGAAGAGGGTGTCAAATATGTTTCTTGGAGCATGACAACCTGAGTTTGTAGCTGTTTCAACTCTAATCAAGTTTGTTCATCTTTGTTTGGAGAGTACCTACATCTAACATTGTAGGTGATTATCTTTATATTAGCCATTTTTCTGGCATAGATAAGCCCTTTATGCTTAGGAAGTTTAGTCCCAATACAGCCAAACCTGACCCCCCCCCCCGACATAACATTAACAGAACATATGAACAGCAATAAACAAAAAACATTGGTGCAAAAACTATAATCTGATGGGAGGCCTAGGGGCAGAAGTCTAGATATCTGCCTCCAAGACTGACAGGGAGAATCCTCAAGGGATAATGCCTTAATTTCATTAGTCATACCTATTGGGGATAACCACAATAGGAGTGAGGAGGGTCAGGCTTCTCCCCCCTCCCCTCAGTTGCCAAAAAGACTAGTAATATTGCTAACATGATGTATTATATAAAAAGTAGCTTCTGATGTGAGAAATGCAGATTAGACCACTGCCCTCTTCACTAATTTGGGACAAATGGTCAACCTCACACAGCACTGTCACTGATTCACAATTTTACATTCTTTATCATTATGGGATAGACACAGAACTATGTGTGGTCTACAATCTTTACATAACCAACTACTTTCATTCCACAAAAATCGGGCCTTTTATCCAGCATGGACTTCCCCGTGACCTTCCGAACCTGGTTAAAGGCTGGTATCTCATGCTTACACAATTTGGTTTCAGATTCATCAATATTACCTTTTCTAGATTTATGTCAATCCTATGGGCTTCCCCAATCTGAATTATTTCGACATTTACAAATTAAAAATTTCTACACTCTAAATACAAAGATTGCTCTGACAAAACTGTAAATTTTCGAAATAATTAGCTTGAAAGATCCACATTGTAGGGGAAGGATTTTATCACTCTATTCTCAATTGATTACTAAACCTTATGTATCCCCACCCTTTTATGTGGCCAAATGGGAAAATGATCTATGTCGTACTATTGATTAAGGATGAGCCGAACCCCCCCAGTTCGGTTCGCACCAGAACTTGCGAACAGGCAAAAATTTGGACAAACACCGTTAAAGTCTGTGGGACACGAACATGAAAAATCAAAAGTGTCAATTTTAACGGCTTATATGCAAGTTATTGTCATAAAAAGTGTTTGGGGATCCGGGTCCTGTGCCAAGGGACATGTATCAATGCAAAAAAATTTTTTGGGGGGGCAGTGATTTTAATAATGCTTAAAGTTAAACAATAAAAATTAAATATTTCTTTAAATATCGTGCCTGGGGGGTGTCCTAGTATGCATGTAATGTGGCACAGTTTTCACGTGTTTAGAACAATACCACAGCAAAATTACATTTCTAAAGGAAAAAAAGTCATTTAAAACTGATTGTGGCTGTTATGAATTGTCAGGTCTTGGTAATATAGATAAAACTAATTGAAAAAAATAGCATGCCCCCCCCCCCCCCAGTCCATTACCAGGCCCTTTGGGTCTGGTATGAATTTTAAGGGGAACCACAAACTACTTTAAAAAAAAAAAAAATGCGTATTGGTCCCCCCAAAAACCATACAGAAGGGTCTGGTATGGGTATTAAGGGGAACCCTGCACCAAATAAAAAAAAATGGCTTAGGGTTCCCCCCAAAATCTATACCAGATCCTTATCCGAGCATGCAACGGGGCAGGCCACAGGAAAAGAGGAGGGGACAAGAGAGCGCCCCCCTCCTGAACCTTACCAGTCCACATGCCCTCAACATGCGGAGGGTGCTTTGGAGTAGCCTCCCAAAGCACCTTGTCCCCATGTTGATGAATGTCCAGCGATGTCCATTCATCTTCTATCACGCCGCCTGACGAACTGAGAAAGGAAAAAAAATGTAACAGCTCCTCCTCCATGGGAGGCTCCCGCCGAGTGATGCTTCTTCTCTGTGACAGGTGTTATATAGCTGAGGGCGGGGCCACTTGGTGACGTAAACGGGTGACCCCACCTTCCTTTGACATCATGAGGCATCAGAGGGGGCGGGGTCACCCGTTTACATCACGGGGTGGCACCACCCTCAGCTATATTAACCATAATGTTCCACTATTGAAAAGAGTACCAAATATACTAGAGACTCTACATAAATTTATATACAAGGTAGATTCTTGTTTAGATAAATAACTATTAATTTACTGCATTGATCTGTCTTAATTTAATTCTTAACTAAACAATTATACAATGTCACATGCGACTAGAGATATACTTTCCTGTAATAAGATTATGTTAATGTTACAATGTAAATGTTTTCTCTTTACAATGTTTTCTGATAATCTTTAATAAAATACTTGAACAAGGTAAACTTTCCATTTCGGGGGGGCGTGGCTTGGCCGGGACCGAAGATGGCTGCTTAAGCTTAGAGCTCCTGCATACCGAGGACGAAATACCCTTGTTTCTGGGGAAACTGCCCTACTTTTCCACAATGGGTAAATCCAACAGAAGCGTCTCAGCCTCCCGAACACCGAGGGACAACGGGTCGCAGCACGGCCGCAAAATCCCCGAGCTGTTTCGCTCCCTCCGGTCTGACAACCACGAGGCGATGCAGGCCGCAGGACCTTATTCCCCAGAGAACAGATCCGACTCACACTCGGACGGAAGCGCCCACACAGACGATCTACCAACCCAGGCTGTGAGCCTAGCTGACCTTCATAGAGTAGCTACCGACATCACTAGCAACATAACTAGCACTCTGTCGGCTGCTATCCTCGACCTGAAAACGGACATACAATCGGTGGCCACACGCCTCGCGGACGTGGAACAGACAACACAGCTGCATACAGCTGCCATAAGGCAAGTACAACGAGCCCATGATTCACAATTGGCCTACTTATTTGACCTCCACCGTCAAGTGGAAGACCTTGACAATAGAGGCCGCAGGCACAACGTTAGAGTCCGCGGAGTGCCCGAGGGCCTGGACGCCGGCGCCCTGCCCCAGACCATCTGCGCCATTTTTAATGATTTACTAGAGAGACCAGCTGACTCGCCAATTGAAATGGAAAGGGCGCATAGGGCATTGAGACCGCCACCCCGAGACAACGAGCCTCCAAGGGATGTCATTTGTTGTATAGTCAACTTCCCGTTAAAGGAAGCTATCCTGAGAAAGGCAAGGGACAGGGGCCGTGTGTTATACAATGGAGCCGAAATAAAGCTCTTTCAGGACCTTTCCCCAACCACACTGCAGAGCAGAAGAGCCCTTCACCCCCTGCTGGATCAATTGAGGACCCACAACATCCAGTATCGGTGGAAGTTCCCGTTCTGTCTGTCCGCCTCCGCTAGAGGTCGCACTGCACTCCTGCGTTCGCCTGACGACTTACCATCCTTCTGCGAGCAACTTGATATCCCCTTGATAGAGCTTCCGGACTGGTGCCCTTTCCACTTCCCGTCGGAACCCTGGCGACCGACATCGCACAATCTCTCGCCGAAAACTCAACGCCACCGCTCAAGGAGAAGAGGCTCGAGCCGTCAGTCACCCGAAGCTCGTCCTCCCCGCCGCGACTCCCAACAGCGGACACCGGGTCCTCCTGCCACTCCACGCAGAGACCGTCCGGAGGCCTAAAACACCCCTTGAAGTACGATATACCGCTCTGTGAGTAACATCCAAGGACTACGTCTCCTCTTTTTGTTTCGGTTTTCTTTTTCCTTATTCTCTTTTTGTCCTGCTTATACCCCGCATGCCTATTAAGGCCTTCCTACACCCACTACCTCCAACGCTGACACTCCTGATCCACTTCCAGCTCTTCCAGGCCCTGGAAGGTACTCCCTACCCGACCGCAACCCTGGACACCCAGAAGGCGCGACCAAAGGAGCACCCCAGAAGGATGCGGACCCCCCACATCGATGGTATACAGACACATCTACCCAGCCACATCACCTTCTCTAAAGCTCTCTGAAGGAGACACCCACATGCAAGTTCTGCTACGAAGTGAAACCAGGTGAGACCCATAACAGACTGCCAGGAGAACTATATCTATCCCTCAACGCTGAGCATTATTAAGGACTCAGATCGCTCACCATGAACTCCCTACGCTCACTAGAGTCTACTTTATCCCTGGAGACCATGAAACACTACTTGAGCTTCTCTTACTCACCCAGGGGAACAACTCCACGATGTGCTACAGCTCTGGCGGGTTTTGTCCCTGGGACTGAGGCCCAACCAATGCTTTATACTCTCCCCGACCCCACACCCGGGGTCGCCCCCCTCCTGAGAAATCCAAACTCATTGGATATACCAGAGACAAGCCACCTGCTTAAGCGCCCGAGGATACTTAACCTCGAATCGCAGCCATAAGAACCCACACCTTAAACGCATACCTGAAACGCATTGGTCCCATCGGTCCCTGTGGCGACGCCCGCCCTATCTAGCTACCTAACTAAAATGCACTGTTTTACCAAGGAAACTATCAATCAGAATCTAACACCTCCCAATAGCCAGGACGAATGCCACGGGATTGGGGGTGTCCCCATCCGTTACCTAGCCAATAATGTGGGGTGTCCCTTAGCACTCATGGAACGAAACCCACAAGAAGGGTGACGTCGGACGCTTCCGGGGGGAGGGAGGGGGGAGACGGACAATAAGGTGATTCCCTCTCCCCCCCCCTCTCTACCCCCATGAACCGGCAGGGCCTTTAGAATACTACATCACCTAATAATGTTAAACCAGAAGGTTCATGTGGTTATATGCTTAATGTCCATGCTTATGTTTTTTTCCCCTTTTTTTTTATTTTTTTCTTTTCTCCCCCCTTTTATTTATTACTTTTAAATGCTTATCCGTCTTATTTTTTCTATCTTGGATGAAAGTAAAACTGCTATGCCAGACTTGCAGGCCGATACACAATTAATGGTTATTGTAATCTTCAAACATTCTAGTACTGTTGTTCTTGTACTTTTACGTTAAAGTTATCTGATTATATTGCAGCACCTCAACCACAAGTTGAGCCTACTCTTACCCATCATTGGCGCCCACCTCCCCTCTCAACTAAAACTAACCAGATCCTCCAAAATGCAGCTCTCGTTGATCCCGGACATTCTCACTATTCCCCCACAGCAGTCCTACCTGGTAAGCCTGCTGAACATCCAGCCTCTCACCCTCCAGGTGGTAGGGAACCTCCCTCCCACCTCTGGTATTCCACCCCCCCTGTGAGACCTTTGATCCTCACAGTTTCATCCATCTATCTGCTACCCCTACCCCCCGTCGGCACTACCTACACACCTTTGTTTGCCTCTCCTCCCTACCCCTATCCTCCTCCTCCCCTCCCCCTCCCTACCTCCCCAGACCCACTCACCTCCTGCCCTCTTCACTATCGCCCTCCCTTAACTTCCTCTGCCCCCTACCTTGCGGCACTGTCCTTAATTTCCCCTCCTTCGCACATACCCTTATACCCCTCTGACCACCCCAAACCGCCCCCCTAGCCCAGCCACCTCGGAACGCGTCAAGGACATATCCGCAGCTGTAAGCCGCGTCTGACCTTTCTCACGTAAGACCCCACGCTTCATAATACAATGGCCAATGATCCGCGAAACCATGACCTCCTACAGCTGAAATGTGTGTCACTTAATGTTAAAGGCCTGAACCTCCCCGAAAAACGCTCACAGGTACTAGCAGCCCTTACTAAACAGAAAGCCCAGTTTCTGTTTCTCCAGGAGACCCATTTCCGCTCAAACGCCATCCCTAAGATTACCAATCATATTTACCACACTGCTCTCCACTCCACAAACCCCCTGGCAAAAACCAAGGGAACCTCAATCCTAATATCCAAACATGCCCCTTTTCAAATATCAGACTCCTTGATAGACCCTGAAGGCAGGTTCGTATTCCTCAAAGGTCACTATGCATCCAAACCCTTGACATTAGCGAACATCTACGCCCCAAACGAGCACCAAGTTACATTTTTCAGAAAAATCAAAGAACTTCTCCTTTCCTTCAAAGAGGGTATTGTCCTTCTTGGAGGAGACTTCAACACCCCACTGCACCCAGCCATAGACACGTCCACAGGCTCCTCTACCCTAGCATTCCGGGCACTCCGACAGATTAAACTGCAGCTCCAGGACCTCAACCTACACGATACATGGCGCACCTTGTTCCCTACGGTAAAAGACTATACATTTTACTCCGCACCATTCCAAAAATACTCACGTATAGACTATTTCTTCCTCTCCCAACCCGACCTGCCATACCTTACACGGGCCACAATAGAACCCATGTACTTATCAGATCACCATCCCATCTCAATATCCATAACCTTTCCAGACTCAATACAGAAATCTAAAACCTGGAGACTTAACTCTGCCTTACTAAAAGACGTAGAATTTACCACACGCCTAGCTACTATAATGCGAGAATACTTTATAACTAACTCCACTGATGACGTCTCACCCATCTCAGTATGGGAGGCACACAAATGTGTGATACGGGGTGAACTGATTAAGCAAGCGGGTATAATGAAAAGAGCACGTCAGGACACTATAACTAAATTGATAGAAAAGATTAAACGTCTAGAGTCCTCACACAAACTCTCACAATCGCAAAACTCCCTACAGGAATTGTCTCTTTCCCGCTCCTTGCTATTGGAGGAGTTAGGTAAACAGACAAGACGCCGTTATGTCTTGCATCAGAGAATTTTCTACGAGCAAGGCAATAAATGCGGGAGGCTATTGGCGAGAGCAGTGAAATCATCTAAACCCTCCAATACGATACATCAGATACAAGGCACACATGGTAGGCCCCTTTTTAAAAATGCAGAAATAGCAGACAGGTTTGAGAAGTATTATAAGCAACTATACAACCTGAAACCTACCACACAAAACAAAGAACAGGCAGAACAAAGAACAGAAGCTATTAAGGACTTTCTAGCACAATACTGCCCGAAATCCCTCACGAAAGACCAAATCCAAGAAATGGAGAAGCCCCTCTCATTAGAAGAACTACAATCTGCAATAAAGCAAATGAAACCGGGCAAAAGCCCTGGCCCCGACGGGTTTACCTTACAGTACTTTAAGCTCTTCTCCAATATCCTGTCCCCTAAACTAATAACTGTCTTCAATGCCATGGCAACCCCCCAAACCTCATTAGGCCACATGTTGGAAGCCCACATTGCTGTCATCCCTAAAGAGGGGAAAGATGCAACCCTAGTACAGAACTACAGACCCATATCCCTTTTAAATGTTGATATCAAACTGTACTCAAAAATCTTAGCCAACAGACTATCCCCAATCTTACCCGGCCTTATTTCATTGGATCAGGTGGGTTTCATACCCGGAAGGGAGGCAAGGGACAACACCATCAGAGTGCTGAATCTCCACCACAGGCTTACGAATTCCGCAGCCAGAGGTTTTTTTCTTTCTCTAGACGCTGAGAAGGCGTTCGATAGAGTGGCCTGGGATTACATGTACGAGACCCTGAAAGTATTGGGTCTCAACACCCGTATGCTCTCACATATCTCGGCCCTGTACTCCTCTCCCAAGGCAAGGGTCAGGGTCAACGGCCACCTATCGGACGCCTTCCCTATAGGCAATGGAACTCGCCAGGGATGTCCCTTGTCTCCCTTAATTTTTGTCATTACACTGGAGCCTTTTCTCAACAGACTAAGGGATAACCCCGATATAAAAGGTATCCTAGTACAAGACAGGGAATACAAAGTCGCTGCCTTCGCAGACGACATACTCCTATCCCTTCGCTCCCCCCTCACCTCCATACCCAACCTCCTAAAAGACCTGGAACACTTTGGGTCCTTATCAAATTTAAAGATTAACTACACAAAATCCCACGCCCTAAACATCTCTCTCCCCAAAAACGAGGTAGACCTTTGTCAAAAATCCCTCCCTTTCCTTTGGAGTCAGAAAGCCATCACTTACCTTGGCATACAAATCACTACAAACCTAACTCAGATGTACAACGAAAATTTCTTAAGGGCCTTAAAGAAAGCCCAGCAAGACATGAGAGACTGGAGCAATCTTAATGTATCCTGGTTTGGTCGGGCAGCCCTTTTAAAAATGATAGTAATGCCGAGACTTCTGTATCTTTTTCAGTGTATCCCCATTAGCCTCCCGCCATCATTCTTTGCCACATACAAGAGGGCGTCCTCGCTTTTTATCTGGAAGAATTCCCCACCCCGTATTAAGTACTCACGTCTAACGTGTTCTAAACTGAAGGGTGGCATTGGGATGCCGGACCTTCACAAATACTATTCAGCCTGTCACTTGACCCGCCTGATTGATTGGAACATTCATGAACCCGGAAAGATCTGGGTCACATTAGAGAAAGCAGACACAGGCCCACCGCTAGACTCCCTCCCTTGGGTACCGTCTGGCTCTTGGCCCTTAGAGATCAAGACACACCCCACTGTTCTTCCCTCCCTTGAAACTTTTAGGAAAACGATCAGATCAACAGCACTTTCCTCAACCCCGGGGCCCTTGACTCCCTTAAGGGGAAACCCCGACTTCTCGCCAGGTCTGTCGGCCAACTACCTCATACATGACTGGCCACATAGAAGAGTCTTGGCACACCATTTCTTTTCACAGGGTGTCCCTCGAACCTTTGAGGATCTAGTGGAGACATCACTCTCCAATTCTTTCTCGTTCTGGTCATTCAGGCAGATTAGACACTTCTTATCCACGAAAGCCACAAACGACACATGGTCCAGACCCCTGACCCCATTTGAGAAACTATGCACAAGCCATCCCCCACAAAGACACGTAATTTCCACTATATACAATATGCTCCTAGAAGAAGCACCCAACCTACCAGACTCCTCCCGCACCGCATGGGAAACTGAGCTTCAACTCTCTCTTACAGAAGAGGACTGGGCGCTTATTAATGAATACGCCCATAAGGGATCCCTTAATGTGGCGATCCAAGAGAATTGCTACAAAATCAAAACTAGGTGGTACAGAACCCCACACCTACTGCACAAATTCTCCCCATCAACCCCTGACATATGCTGGAGATGTAATTCAGACAGAGGGACGATGCTCCACATTTGGTGGGAGTGCGAGAAACTTCAGCCGTTTTGGAAGGAGGTACATGATATCATTGCACAAGTCACCACGTACACTCTAACCTACTCCCCAGCCCAATACCTCCTGCACCATACTCATCTGACCAGGTCAGAATATTTTAAATCTCTTGCCATGCACATGGTAAATGCCGCCAGGCTGTGCATTCCGGTTCATTGGCGGTCTACACACACTCCAACAATTAGGGAATGGTTCTCGAGGATCTCTAAAATTGAAGAAATGGAAGAACTGGTACACATTTCACAGGAACGTATCCAGAAGTTTACGACAACATGGGCGTGCTGGACTTACTTTAAGACCACACAGCGCTTCTTAGCGCACTCACCCTGATTTATGCTCGAATGGCGCTTTGTCCTTTAAATTAAGCAGAATAAACGTACCGAGGTGGCTGGGCCCCAATGATTCATGATCCTGTGGATCCTGATCCCAAATGCATACCAAATAGCCCCACCTGCCCCATTCTGGAACCTCCCCCCCCCTTTTTTTCATCCCTCCCCCTCCCCCTACCCCCCCCTCTCCCGTTTCCTTTCGGCCCAGGTGCGGGTCCCCGGGGGACCTGCTCCGGGGCAACCCTCTATATCTTTACTTTGCTCATAGAGACCTCTCTTTGGTCAGAATCAGAATTAAACATTATCCTGTTCTAACCTGTTTGATGAAACTTCCGATAAACATGGAGACTTTGTCGTTTTTGTAACTATGCCCTACTACTGTGGAAGTTCACATGTATGTTAATTTGCTCTGTATTTCATGCTTGTTGCATAACATGTTCTGTACAATACTCAATAAAAACTTTTTGTGGAAAAAAAAAAAACTTTCCATTTCATTTAAACCTGGGGGGGGTCATGGCATTCAGATATCTAATCCAACGCATTTTGCTCTGTAGTAGAATCTTATTCCAGTCTTGCTGTGCATGTGTTTGCTGACATGTTGTCCAAATTCCTGACGTGTTTTGCCAATATAAAAGGAACTGCACTGGCACAGCATTGGGTTAACTACACCCTGCTTTTTGCAATTTGCTAAATGTTTGACACAGAAGAGTTCACCATTTTGCAGTGTCAGGATTGTCCTTTTGTTGATGACTGAACATTGTACACAGGATTTGCAGAAAAAGGTACCCCAAGTTTTGCAGGAATCTCTCCTTGACTCTCCATTGTATTCACTTTGCACAAGTAATTCCCCAATGAATCCAGCTTTTTTTATATGTGATTTGTGGATTTTTGGTTACCAATGACCAGATCCTCTGTGAGGATAGGCAAGTATTTAGTCAGAAGTCTCCTCACTTTGTCATGTTCATTTGAATATGTTCCTGTCTCTTAGGAATACCCCTTCAACATATTCTGATGTTCTCACACCATGAATATTACTACATATATTGTGGTGAAATATTCTGTAAAGATGGTTTACTGTTTTTAATATTTACAATATCTTATTACATTTATTTTAAATTAATAATTAAAGACTTATTTTAAGAATACTTAATTTTATTTGAATTGCCTTAAAAATCCCAATAATGATGTTTATGTAACAATAACATTTAGGAGGGATGGATAATGGCAATAACACATTTAAGTCACTTTTTGCATCTCATAGATGCCTTGCTACCCTCTAGGACTGGGGTTGTCCTGACAGTGCTGTGAGAATAGAAAAAGAAAAGAGGGCGCACTGGCCCAGTGCATTATCTAACAGATTTATTAAAAGATATTAATAAAATCATAAAGATGTCTACTCACAAACATAAATGAAAAATATGCTCATCAGGCCACATGTCTGGCTATCTCTCAGCGGTTGCTTGAATCACTGAACCTGGGAGTGGGGGGTCCTGGATGCGACCCCTCAGGCGGACGTGTTTCAAAGGACTGGCCTTCTTCTAGAGAGCCTCTTGAAGGATGCATAGACAATACTTGATTCTGATGTTGGTTCTGAGGTAGAGGAAAGGACCAACATGAGCCAATAGAAGGGAGAACACTGATAAATAGAGATGGGCTGAATGTTTGGTTCTCACCAGAACCCCCGAACAGAGAAAAAGTTTTGACCCGAACAGCAATCCTTATTAAAGTCTATGGGTCCCCAACCTGAAAAAATCAAAGTCCCTATTTTGAAGGCTTATAGCACATGTTGATGGGGACAAGGGCCTCTTCCCGACAACCCTGGGGTCTGTGGGTAGGGGGCTTATTGGAATTTGGAAACCCCCTTTAGAAAGAGGGCCCCCAGATCCCAGCCCCCCCTATGTAAATGAGAATGGGGTATATTGTACCCCTACCCATTCACCAAAACAGTGTCAAAAAGAAATAAAAACACACACACAATTTTTGACAATTCCTTTATTGAAAAAAGGACCCCCGATGTAGATCAATCACGATAACCGTTGCCACCGCCGGACCTAGAAAAAAAAAGCTTGCGATTAAGGAAAACTGCCATGTGCCTCGCCGCCATCTGACAGGTCTTCAATAGGTAAGGGGTGGAGCCACCTGGTGATGTCACCTGGTGACACCGCCCCCACAAGACATCCCCGATTGGTGAATGCTGGGTTGGTGATGTCACATGGGGCAGTGCCACCAGGTGATGTCGCCAGGTGGCCTTGCCCCTTATCTATTTAAGAGCTGTCAAGAGGCAGAGCAGGCAGTCGGCGGTTAGCCTTCATAACGGGCAGAGCTTTTTTTTCTTTTTTAGGCTCCAGCATTGGCGTGATTGATGATGGATCCACATCGTGTAACATTGTTTTTTTTATTTTTACTCATTAAAATGGGGATCTGGGGGCCCCTTGTTAAAGGTGGCTGACAGATTCAGATAAGCCCCCTGTCTGCAGATCCCCAGAACCACAGCCCCGGGTTGTGGGAAGAGGCCCTTGTCCCCATCACATGGAGACAAGGTGCTTTCACCCCAAAGCATCCCCACATGTTGAGGTCATGGGGCCTGGTATGGTGCAGGGGGGTGCTCGCTCGTCCCCCCTTTCCTGGCCTGCCTGGCGGCATGCTCGGATAAGAGCCTGTTTTTTGGGACAGACCCCCACTCCGTTTTTTTTACATTTTTCTCTTGCAGGCAATGTTTTTATTTTTCATTCAGCTGTCAGTTGGGAAGCCGTTGACAGCTGATGAGTCATTGGTTGTTAAGGACACAATGGCCGGCTTCCCAGTCCACTCCTTAACAACCAGCCATTCACTGTGCTCTGATTGTGAGGCACTCGTGGTCTTTATTGCTTACATGCAGATACATTTTCACACACTTTCGGGAAATATACAGTAGGTTTAAGATCCACTTGATAGAGATAAAATATCCCCAAATTTCTCTGGAATTAATTGCTTTTTTAGGGAAGCCAATTACTCAGAATGAGTTTGAGGGCATTATTAAAGCAGAGTTCCATCCAAAAATGTAACTTCTGCTTTAAGTGCAGATGACCCCCTGACATGCCACATTTGGCTTGTAATTTTTTGGGGGGGATGAATACATCGGAAATGTATCAATGCAAAAAAAAGTTTTAAAAACTGCAGTTTTTTTTTGCATTGATACATGTCCCCTGGGGCAGGACCCAGGTCACCAAACACTTTTTATGACAATAACTTGCATATAAGCTTTTAAAATTAGCCCTTTTGATTTTTCATGTTCGTGTCCCATAGATTTTTTGCCTGTTCGCTAGTTCTAGTGCGATCCGAACTGAATGTGCTCAGCTCATCCTAATTAGTTTGTTTGCATGGCATTTCTGAAAAGCAAGGCAAAATGCACATTTTCTGTATGGTTTGCCATGCATTCGAAAATGCACAGTTGAATGGAACCTCATTGTTTTTGTGTAAATAAACCAATTTCACTTTCAGGCCTCACACCTAGCGTAGTGGGAACACACGTTTTTGGCACATTTCGCCCGTGACATGTATAGGGCAGCTTGCTGATTTTAATGGGCTGTGCTACACATGGCAAAGTAGCTCATGGGACATTTTGGTGTGTTGTGGGTTGCACGTTTTTACTGTGAGCTTTTCTGTGTTTTTCTCTCGTTTTTTTTACATGGCAAAATGTGTGTTTGCTTATGTGTTTGGGGTGCAATTAAAAATTACTGTCAATGAAAGCGCAGCTATATAATACATACACTATATAATCTGATTTACAATCTCTGTACAATTTCCTTTAAATTTACCAAAACTTTGGAATAGGATGACCCATCTATCTATCCATTCACTCTATATTCAATCAGGCAGGCACTTGCTCTACATCAGGGGTGTCCAACATGTGACAAGTTGGCCGCATTTGGCCCCAGAGAGTTTAGCATGGTCCATCTCGAGGGACGCTGGGCAGCTTACATTGACAAGCCAGACAAATGCATGCATGGAGAGATGCCGGGATGCGGTGCAAACCTAGTTGATGGGTGCAGGGTGTGTGCTAATGAGGTCAACTGATAAACTGCTTCCTGTGTCTTAATGACTTTTACATCTCAAATCTATATACCAGGAAGTCTCTGAAGCTTTCTAAGAAACATAGCAAGGGGTAAGGTAAAGCCTTGTTCCGAAAATCAAAGAAAGCTTTTATTTTCCTGCAACCGAGGTGCATAAATGGTATATTGGTACAGGGGAGCTAGAATTTAGAAAAAAAAAGGTGAACTTAGCCTTTATGATTAGGCCGTACTAAGCCGAGACCAGGAATTCAATATTTGAAATTATTACGGTTTAAATTCATGATGATCCTGCACAGTGGGGGAGATTTACTAAAACTGGAGAGTGCAAAATCTGGTGCAGCTCTGCATAGAAACCAATCAGCTTCCAGGTTTTATTGTCAAAGCTTAAACGAACAAGCTGAACTTAGAAGCTGGTTGGCTACCATACACAGCTGCACCAGATTTAGCATTCTCCGGTTTTAGTAAACTTGTTAGATGTTGGTATAGGGCTAATTCCATTTATTTATTTTTAAACACAGATGCCCTGGATGAAACTAGTAAATTATAATATGGAAACTGAGAAATGGGTGCATATCTCTAAGAACAGCTTTGAAAAGTTCCAGTCTAACTGGGCAACCTGGATTGTTTTCAGAAATAGTATGGGGAAGCAGAGTTAGACAGCCATGCATTTCACAGAAGGTGAGAACTATAAAGTATTTAAAGCGGGATTCCACCCTAAAGTGGAACTCCCACTTTTCAGAACCCTCCCCCCCTCCGGTGTCACATTTGGCACCTTTCAGAGGGGAGGGGGGTGCAAATACCTGTCTAAAACAGGTATCTGCACCCACTTCCAGGCATAAACTCCCACGGGAGTTTACGCAGCTTCCTGTCCCGGCGTGCTGTCTGCCGGGACACACACGTGTCCCGACAGACAGCGCTGAAGATTCTCATTGCGCCGCGCGACTGGCGCATGCGCAGTAGGGAACCGGGAAGTGAAGCCGCAGGCTTTACTTCCTGATTCCCTCACCGAGAATGGCGCTGGCAACAGCAGAGAGCCGAGCGATCGATCGGCCTTTGCTGCCGACATCGCTGGAACTGGGAGACAGGTAAGTGTCCATTTTTTAAAAGTCAGCAGCTGCAGTATTTGTAGCTGCTGGCTTTTAAAAAAAAAAAAATTCAGTACAGTCCCGCTTTAAGGCATATTGTCTTTGTTGATTTATAAATGTAAGTTTACCTTGCTCAGAACTTTTAGCTCTATTGTGTTAGTAATTCAGGGACCATTTTACCCCTCCCCTTTTTTTTTTCTTTTCCTCTTTGAGTGCATTTTTTTAATATATAGGAGATATATGTAATATAGTTTAGGTTAAAGGAGTTGTAAACCCTCGTGTTTTTTTTTTTTTGTATAATCAATTTTTATTGGAAAAATAACATATAAACAAAACACAGTCACCATTTGTGAAGATAATAAACCGTCGACTACACAGAGTCGTGGTGTTAACAATAATAAATGCTAGGGTTAACAGACGTACATAAAGATAGGGGAAGATCGGGGGTTAAAGAAGTTGTTGTGGGTCCTGAGTTGAGGGCGACCATATGTTAGCTAAAGGACCATGTGGGCGAGAAGGGTAGGCAGGGCGTGGGGTCCCTTCTAAGGGCGCCCCATCCCCGGGGGTGAGCCCGGGGACGGGACGCCCCTCTGAAATGCTCAGTGCGCCCGGTCCCAGACCAGCAGCCGGGGCCAAGGGAGGGGGGCTCAATGGCCTCCAACATACCACCCTCGACCCCCCGCAAGCCGGGGATCCCGGCGGCATTAATAAGTGTCTGGCTAGAACCGCCATCACCCCAGATAATTCTGATATCCGCTTTCGTGGCCCTAAGGCCATAGGACCCTTGTCAGCCAACAGTCCAATGTGAGTTCACATATCGTCCACAAAATACAGCAGAGAAACATAATAAGTAAAAAGGGGAGAAACAGAGTTAAGCTATATAAGTCGTAGTTGCTTAGCAACTGAAAGGAGGGTGGGTAGCAGGGGGGGAGAAACAGGGGGGGGGGGGGGGGGGGTAGGGGGAGGTGGGTTAGGTCAGATTACCTGCTTCTTTAGGATGGGATGTCATCTTCGTCTGCTCCGAGCGCGCCACACCAAAAACGTTAAGTCTAGAGATATGAATTAGTCACTGCGGTCCCTTGGGGGTGGTGTGGCTGTCCCCTGAGCCCTAGCCTCCCTAAGCACCCTAAGTGAGGGATCTGCCAGCTCCAGTAGGGCGATATCTAGGCTAGAGGGAATTTGGTTGGGGTCTGAGGTGTATTCAGCCCAGAGTGCCCAGGTGCTATGAAATCTATCCTCTAGGCCTCTGCAGGTGACCACCCAGTTTTCAGCCTCTCGGATCTCACCTACTTTACTGTGCCACTCTTCTCGAGTGGGGATTCTGGAAGTCTTCCAATATATTGGGACTAGGCGTCTTGCTGCATTCAGCAGGTGTGGTAGCACATTCTTTTTGTAGCGACTAAGCGGGATCGGGGGTATGTTCAGGAGAAAATGTAGTGGGGAGAACGGGACCTCTATCCCTGTCACTGTTTTTATCTGCTCTTGCAGATCTTCCCAGAAGGATTTAATCATGGGGCATTCCCACCATATGTGAGCTAACGTTCCCCGGTGCCCGCAACCCCTCCAGCACAACTCGGATCTGGAAGGGTAGATACGAGCTAAGTCTGCAGGTACCCTATACCAGCGAGACATTAGTTTGAAATTTGTCTCTTGGGTTTTTGAGTCTATGGAAGATGCGTGGGTGAGGTAGTATAAGTGGGATAACTGCGTCTCTGTTAAAGTTAGTCCTAAATCATTCTCCCAGCGTCGGATATAGGCGGGTGTAGTTTGGGGGCCGGCTAAGCTTATGAGTTGGTATAGCTCTGAGACCAGGTGTGGCGTTGGTTCCTCTGCAGTAAAAATACGTTCAAATGGGGTGAGGGTCGACGGGTCCCTAATTGTGTGTTTATGCATCTGGAAGAAATGATGTAGCTGCCTGTATTTCCAGAAGTTCATCCGTGGGCCCTGTAATCCTGCTGGTAATGCTTCATAACACAGGAGCCTGCCGTCTTTCATGAGTGTACCACAACTGGCGTTCCCATCCTCTACCCACGATTCAAAAAAAGTCATCTGCTCGCCCGGGGAGAACCATAGGAAACCCCCCAATGGAGCCAGGGGGGACACAGGGGGGGGGCCAGTTTCAGCTGCGGGTTTATCCTGTCCCATATTGACAGCACATGAGCTGTCAGCGGGGAAGTCGTGTCTGACAGCCCCCTATGTTCCCGGTGTAACCAGGGTGCATATGACAAGTTCCTGCCCACCAGACATTTCTCTAGCGGGACCCAGAGTTTCATGTGAGTATGGAAACGCCAGTCGAATATCTTCTGCAAGGCTATGGCTCGGTAGTACTGTCTAATGTCTGGGACCCCCAAACCCCCCCTACGTTTTGGGCGCCGTAGTACCCGTAGGGCTATCCGAGGTTTACGTGCATTCCAAATGAATTCAGACAGTAGACTGGATAGTCGGTCAAAGAAGAGTCTGGGCAGGGGGATTGGTAGCATCTGCAGGTAGAAGAGTATGAGCGGTAGGATGTTCATCTTTATTATATTCACCCTTCCTAGCCACGTAAAGGCCGTCTGTGTCCATTGTGAAAGGTCTCTTTTAATCGCGGCAATCAGAGGGGGATAGTTAGCGGCATATAAGGTGTCAAAACTATCAGTAAGCTGTACACCTAAGTATCTCAGGGATGACGTAGTCCAAACAAAGGGGAAGGCCGCCTGCAAATTTGTTGCTATGTGAGGTCTTAGGCAGATGGGGAGAATTTCCGATTTTGAAAGGTTAATCTTAAAATTGGAAAGGGATCCAAAAAGCTGCAACTCCTTCATCAGATTAGGCAGGGAGATCAGAGGCTCCGAGAGGTGGAACAGTACATCATCGGCATAAGCCGAGAGTTTGTGTTCCGTGTTACCTACTCGAAGGCCCTTAATATCGAGGTTGGCTCGCACTGTGCGGAGGAACGGCTCTAGCACTAGGGCGAACAGAAGGGGTGAAAGCGGACACCCCTGTCTCGTGCCGTTTCTGATGGGGAATCGAGCTGAGAGGGTCCCATTCACCTTAACCTGGGCGCAAGGTTGTGAGTATAAAGCCGCAATTATGGCTAACATTCGCGGGCCTAAGTGTATTGACCGGAGCACTGCTGTCAGGTAGGACCAATCTACCCGATCAAAGGCCTTCTCGGCGTCCGTTGACAAAATAATGTATGGTTGGGGATCTGGGCGGTTGCGGGCCCAATGTATGAGGTGTATTGCCCTTAGGGAGTTGTCCCTTGCCTCTCTGCCTGTTATAAAGCCCGTTTGGTCTGGGTGGACAATTTGGGGGATAAGGTGTTTAAGTCTGTTCGCTAAAATTTTTGCCAAAATCTTTATGTCCAAATTAAGAAGAGAAATGGGGCGATAACTCTGAGGGACGGTGGGGTCCTTACCCTCTTTCGAGATCACAGTGATATGGGCCAGGAGTGCCTCTGGGGGGATATTCCCCCCTCCTGCTAATGCGTTAAAATATTTGCACATAGGGGTAGCTAGCTGGGGTAGAAAAGCTTTGTAGTATGCCTTAGTAAGCCCGTCTGGGCCAGGGCTCTTCCCATTGGGCAAGGACTCCACCGTGGCCTCGAGCTCAGCTAAAGTTATGGGGAGGTCTAGGGTTGAGGACTGGTCTTCCGTTAGTGTTGGTAGGCCAGCTGCTGTTAAGTAGTCTTGGGTCACTCTCTGTCTAGTTTCTCTTGGCTCAGAAGGAAGGGTAGAGCCTAAGTTGTATAGCTTGGTGTAATACTCTCTGAATCCCGCTGCTATTTTAGAGGAGTGTACTATCAGTGTTCCTGCGGCAGTGTGTAGTTTATGGATATATGTCTGTGCGTGCTGTTTCCGGAGAGCGCGAGCCAGCATCCGTCCACATTTGTTCCCGTGTTCATAGTATTTATGTGCCAGAAAGCGGAATTGTTTGCGGGTTTGTCGATCAAGCAAACGTAAAAACAGTTTCCGTAGTTCTGTCAGTTCTGTCAAGGCCTCCTTGCTCCCGTTAGCTTTATGTCGGAGTTCAGCTCTCTGAAGAGCTGAGTGTACCCTTAAGAAATCTGCCTGACGTGCTTTTTTAAGTCTGGAGCCCTGGGAGATCAGTGCTCCCCTGACCACAGCTTTATGGGCTTCCCAAATCACACCTAGTTCGCCAGCTGGGTTTTCCCTAAAGTAATGTGTCAGGGTGTCTGTGATCTCCTTCACTGCGACCACATCATCTAGTAAATTATCGTTTAGCCTCCATGTCCACTCCCGTCGCGTGCCTAAGGGCAGGGCGAGGTCAATCGTTACTGGGGCGTGGTCAGAGATAGAAATAGTGTCAATGGACGCAGATTGAAGGCGCTCCAGCCCACCATGATCTACATAGATGTGGTCTATGCGTGTATATACATCGTGTATTTTAGAATAATAGCTAAAGTCCCGGTCTGATGGGTGAAGAACTCGCCAGCTGTCCACCAAGAGTTGGGATTGGATGGTCTTACGGAAGTGTTTAAGGAACGCGTAGGAATGCGTGGGTCTCGCGTGTGATGTGTCTAGTATAGGGTCAGGGCTTACGTTAAAGTCGCCTCCTAGAATCAGGAGGCCCTCCCTAAAATCTGCTAGGCGGTCGAGAGTGTTGTCAATGAAGGTAAGTTGATCGGTATTAGGGGCGTATATTGTCGCAAACGTGTATTTCTGGCCTGCAATATTACCCTTCAGAAACACGTACCTGCCCAGGGGGTCTACCTTGTGGTCGGAGGGTTGGAAGGGGCATGTCTTATGTATGCCTATAGCTGTCCCTTTAGATTTAGGTGTCGGAGAAGTGCTAATAAACCATTGGTTAAAAAGGTGTGTAGGCAGTTTGGGTAGGGACTTGGGCGTAAAGTGGGTCTCTTGCAGGAAGACCACTTGGGTTTTCAATCGTTTCAACTCCCCCCACAGCTTACCTCGTTTATGTGGGGAGCAGAGACCTCGAACGTTGTATGTACTCACCCGTATAGTAGCCATGGGGAGGTGTGAGGATGGTCTGTGTTTGCAGATTGGCGGCGCGCCCGGTGCAGACAAGACGACAAAGCTGACCCTGGAGCAGGAGGAGTGGTAAGGGAAGAAAAGAGAGGGAGGAGAGGGGAGAGAAGAAAAAAACATAAGAAATAAGTACAATCAAAAAACATCAGAGTCGTATGGCCTAGGCCATCTGGTCTCTTAAAACAACTAAGGGTTGTGTCTGGGACCCCATCCCCTAGAAGGGGAGGAGATCCAAGCCACATCCTGCGATCCCAATAAGGATCTATACCCATAAAAAAGAAGGGTATCCTATGGGGGGGTACGTGACCCAACCTTGGGAAGAGGGGAGGAGGCCTCCGTCTCCGCCCACCGCATCTAACATAGTGGGAAAGAAAAGGGAGGAGAATGGAGGAACATAGGGGTCCAGGTATTCTTTTATAAAAAAAAAAGCGAAAGGAAGGTGGGGGGGGGGGGAAATCCTGGAGAAAAACATCTCAGTTTATGTCTGGTGGGTTCCCCAGCAGTTCTGTTCAAAAGTGCTCAGATCCCATTCTTTCTCATCCCTAGAGGATGTCCCTCAGGTTCCTGAGGGGGCCGGATCCCTTGAAGGATCAGAGTGATGACGCCTACGGGTTCGTCTGTGGTTCTGTCGCCCGGCGGGTTGCCATGGCTGCGATGTAGGCAGATTTGTAGGTATGGGGTCCGGGGGGTTCCTCCAGTCAGGGAAGTCCACTTCGTCTAGGTCCAGGGAGGTCAGAAAATGCGGGAGGTCAGCTTTGGTGCGGAGAGTCACAGTTCTTCCTTCTTTGGTGACTTGGAGAGAGAAGGGGAATCCCCACCGATACGACAGGCCTGCGTCTTGAATAGCAGTCAGGAGGGGGCGAAGTGCTCTGCGCTGCATAAGGGTGCGCCTAGAGATGTCCTGGTAAAAAGCTAATTGTGCACCGTCAAAGTCGAAATAGGGTTTACCCCTCATTTTCTGCATGATGCGATCTTTGAGAGTATACTTATGTAGTTTGCAGATTACATCTCTGGGGTTATTTGCATCCTGAGACGGGGGTTTTAGGGCCCTGTGTGCACGGTCAATTTCGATGGTGGCAGTGTTAGGCAGTCCCAATATTTCTTTGAAGACCCCCTCTAATGTGGGGATAATGTCACTGGCACCAGTGGCTTCAGGTAGGCCTCGGATCCTGATATTGGCTCGGCGACTGCGGTTCTCTGTGTCATCTAACTGACAAAGCAAGGTCTCAATCTGGCGGTCTTGCATGGCGCATTTGTTCTGCAGCATGGAGATAACAGGGAGGGCGTCCTCAAACTTTTGCTCTAAGGATTCCAATCTGCTTCCTAGGTGCATCGTGTCTGCTTTGAGTTGGGCAATGTCCTCTTTAAAGGCTCTTTCCACCCTGTCCGCAAACCGCTCAAGATCCGCTTTGGTGGGTAAGGACATAATATGGCGCCTTATATCCGCGTCAGCCAGGGGGTCTGGGTCGTAAGGGGGGTCTTCTAGTAGTGCAGGGGAGCCCGGGGAGGTCGGGGGAGCCGAGTCACTTACCGACCGTGGGGCTGGTATGGGTGATTCATTCTGTTGTGTTGACCTTGTGGCAGAGTGCTGTGCGGCCTTGTGTGCTTTAGGGGTTTTTGCAGCTGGCGCCATCTTGGGGGCCTCGCGGCCTCTTCCACTCTGCCCGGGGAAGAAGGAGTCTAACTGGGCATGCCGGGGTTTTTCGTTCCGCGGGGGCTGGGAAGATGCCCTGTTCCTTTGAGACATGTCAGGCAGTCGGTGGGGCGAGTCTCACTCCTGTAGCGTTGTTTGATGCTGCGGTGGGACGGATCTAGGGAGGCCTACGTCTTCACTCCTCCATAGTCAGGCTACTTCCCTCCCAAAAAAAAAAACGTTTAATCAGAGCCCATCATGTCCAGCAATTTGCTCCGTGAGAGTTAAAGCACCAGGACTTGTGTCAGTCAGAGTGCACTCGTGGTTAAAAAAAAGGGGGGGGGGGGGGCTTTTAAGTGCTTGATTTTGCTTATCTGAGAGTATGCTGCAGGGCTAACATGTGTCCAGGCTTTATTTAGTAACTTTGAGAAGTGAGTGAAAGAACAGTTCAGCAGGTTTGCTAGAAGTATAGCAGCTGCAGCTTTAGTGTTGCTGGGTGTAGCAAGATGGCCAACCTGCTGAGATTACAGTGATGAGGCTGGACTGCTTCAGTGGCCGTTATGGATATGGGGGCCTCTTCCAGTGCTCCTCTGGGTCCCCCCTCTATTAAATAAGCCGATTAGGGATGTTGTTGTGGGTCTGTCTGGAGCAGGAGGGTTGTGGGAGTAGGTGGTAGGCCCGAGGTGTAGCAAGATGGCCGCCTCTCACCTGAACTCCTGAAGCTGTGGTCTCTGAAATCCCTCTTCAGCATCCACCTGACAGCCTGGTCGCTGTCCTCCCCGGCTGAGGAAGCTGTCTGTATGTGTGCTGGAAGGGTCCCTCTGTCCCGCAGAGCGCTGTGGGCGAGCGCGGAGGCTGAGGAGGCCGAGTAGGCCGCAAGATGGCGGCGGCCAGGCAGTGGATGGGGCCGGTCCCGGGACGAATAATCCGCCGTCCGGGGCACTTACAGTGGTGTGAAAAAGTGTTTGCCCCCTTCCTTATTTCCTGTTCCTTTGCATGTTTGTCACACTTAAGTGTTTCGGAACATCAAACCAATTCAAACAATAGTCAAGGACAACACAAGTAAACACAAAATGCAATTTGTAAATGAAGGTGTTTATTATTAAAGGTGAAAAAAAATCCAAACCATCATGGCCCTGTGTGAAAAAGTGATTGCCCCCTTGTTAAAACATACTATAACTGTGGTTGTCCACACCTGAGTTCAATTTCTCTAGCCACACCCAGGCCTGATTTTGCCACACCTGTTCACAATCAAGGCATCACTTAAATAGGAGCTATTGACACAGTAAGGTCCACCAGAAGATCCTTAAAAGCTACACATCATGCCGAGACCCAAAGAAATTCAGGAACAATTGAGAAAGAAAGTAATTGAGATCTATCAGTCTGGAAAGGGTTATAAAGCCATTTCCAAAGCTTTGGGAATCCAGCGAACCACAGTGAGAGCCATTATCCACAAATGGCGAAGACATGGAACAGTGGTGAACCTTCCCAGGAGTGGCCGGCCGCCCAAATTACCCCAAGAGCGCAGCGACGACTCATCCAAGAGGTCACAAAAGACCCCACAACAACGTCCAAGGAACTGCAGGCCTCACTTGCCTCAGTTAAGGTCAGCGTTCATGCCTCCACCATCAGGAAAAGACTGGGCAAAAATGGCCTGCATGGCAGAGTTCCAAGGAGAAAGCCACTGCTGAGCAAAAAGAACATCAAAGCTCGTCTCAATTTCTCCACAACACATCTTGATGATCCCCAAGACTTTTGGGACAACATTCTGTGGACCGATGAGACAAAAGTGGAACTCTTTGGAAGGTGTGTGTCCAAGTATATCTGGCGTAGAAGGAACACTGCATTTCAGAAAAAGAACATTATACCAACAGTAAAATATGGTGGTGGTAGTGTGATGGTCTGGGGCTGTTTTGCTGCTTCAGGACCTGGAAGACTTGCCGTGATAAAAGGAACTATGAATTCTGCTGTCTACCAAGAGATCCTGAAGGAGAATGTCCGACCATCTGTTCGTGTACTCAAGCTGAAACGAACTTGGGTTCTGCAGCAGGACAATGATCCTAAACACACCAGCAAGTCCACCACCGAATGGCTGAAGAAAAACAAAATGAAGACTTTGGAGTGGCCTAGCCAAAGTCCTGACCTGAATCCTATTGAGATGTTGTGGTATGACCTTAAAAAGGCCGTTCATGCTCGAAAACCCTCTAATGTAACTGAATTAGGACAATTCTGCAAAGATGAGTGGGCCAAAATTCCTCCAGGACGCTGTAAATGCCTCATTGCACGTTATCGCAAACGCTTGGTTGCAGTTGTTGCTGCTAAGGGTGGCCCAACCAGTTATTAGGTTTAGGGGGCAATCACTTTTTCACACAGGGCCATGATGGTTTGGATTTTTTTTCACCTTTAATAATAAACACCTTCATTTACAAATTGCATTTTGTGTTTACTTGTGTTGTCCTTGACTATTGTTTAAATTGGTTTGATGTTCCGAAACACTTAAGTGTGACAAACATGCAAAGGAACAGGAAATGAGGAAGGGGGCAAACACTTTTTCACACCACTGTAATTTCGCTGCCGATCTGTCCCCAGTGTGTTCAGGGCCAGGGATGGGCGTCCTGGTGGTTTTTAGTGGCGTGCTGGTCCCGGATGGCTGTGGATTAGACAGGGCTCGGCGGAGCTCCCCAGCAATGCGTCCTTCCTCTATCGCGGCCGGCCACGCCCCCCCCCTCGTGTTTTTTCACCTTAATTCATCCTATGCATTAAGATTAAAAAACACCTGGCAGTCACCGGCCACCCAGCCCCCCCTTTTACTTACCTGAGCCCCTTCATCTTTTCGGTGGGGACACACTGTCCCTCTCTCCAGGTCTTGAATGGATAGATTGATAGCAGCGCAGGCATTGGCTCCCGCTGCTGTCAATCAAATCCAATGATGCGGACGCCGGGGGGGCGGGTCCGGCATTCATGCCTGTGGACGCAAATGCTGGACTCAGGAGCGCGCCCGCAAGGTAACCCCATGGGAAATGTAGTGCCAAAACATCTGAGGTGCCAAGGTTCACCATCACTGTCCTAGGGGGTTATCTGATGCGGAGAGGAGCTGCGAGAGCCACTGGGGATCCCAGAAGAGGATGTTCGGGGCCACTCTGTGCAAAAAGGGCTGCACAGTGGAGGTAAGTATGACATGTTTGTTATTTTTAAAAAAATCCTTTACAATCACTTTAAGGTTTTTTTTTGTGTGAAGGATTGCTTTATGTATTTTTGTATGTTTTTTTTTGTTTTTTCCTCTTTTGTCCTTAGTATAATTAAAAAAGGAAACTAAGTTATTAACATCAAAAATGCAATTTTCATTGATACAGAGTGAACAAAGTAATTTCAGTGTTTGTCATAATGGATAAAGCAATCTGCATATTGAACTAATCATATACTTTAGCTCCTAGGAGATCACAGATTTTGTATTATAATTAGGAAACCAATCACTGTCATAGTGCCAACCAACTTAACCATGTTAAACATGCAACTGATGAGCTATAAATATCTTACCTAAAGTATACTACTCAGTAAAAATACAGAAAACATACATTGCTAGCCCTGTATGTCAACTAACATATTTCATATTTCACCACTGTTATCAGCCACATTAAGCTTTCTTTTGGTGGTATTTAACTTTTTCAATACCAGGCACTTTTACCCCCTTTCTGCCCAGGCCAATTTTCAGCTTTCATCGCTGTTGCACTTTGAATAACAATTATGCAACACTGTACTCATATAAAATTTTTATAATTTTTTACACATAAATATAGTTTTTTGGTGGTATTTAACCACTTGCCTACTGGGCACTTAAACCCCCCTCCTGCCCAGACCAATTTTCAGCTTCCGGTGTTCTCACACTTTGAATGACAATTACTCAGTCATGTAACACTGTACCCAAATACATTTTTTGTCCTTTTTTTCACACAAATAGAGCTTTCTTTTGGTGGTATTTGATCACCTCTGGGTTTTTTTATTTTTTGCGCTATAAATGAAAAAAGACCGAAAATTTGGAAAAAAAAAGCATTTTTCTTTGTTTGTGTGGCCGATTATATCTCTTGCACATCCAAATACAGGTTCCATTCAAACCTTCCTTGACTTGGTTCACTTCCCTAGTCTCTCACCTGATCAACTAAACAACCTTAATACCCCGTTCTCTACCACTGAAGTGGGTAAAGCCATTGACTCTCTTCTGAGGCACAAAGCCCCTGGCCCAGACGGTTTTGCAGGGGAATATTACCAAAGTTTTAAACCTATTCTGCTTAAGCATATCACAAATGTTTTTAATGCTGCTGCTTCCTCGGCTTCATTCCCACAAGAGATGTTAAAAGCTTTGATCGTTACCATACCAAAGCCAGGTAAGGAACCCTACTATACCCCAACATTTTTGGCCCATCTCCATACTCAACCACGACACCAAACTTTACGCCAAAGTAATAGACAACAGATGGGACCCATTACCTTTCCTCATTCACCCAGGCCAATCCAGGTTCACAAAAGAACGCCAAACCTCAGACGCTACACGTAGAATGATCAATATCATTCACCATGCTGAGAGATTGGGGATGCCTTCTCTGCTTCTCTCTCTAGATGTAGAGAAGGCATTCCAAAGAGTCCAGTGGCAATATCTAAATATGACACTGCAAAAGTTTGGATTTCGCAGCCATATTCTCTCAACCATTATGGCTGTATACTCCTGCCCCTCAGCTCAAGTTTACAAATCTGCCATGCTATCCAACCCTTTTTTTAATAACCAACGGCACAAGACAGGGTTGCCTCCTCTCTCCCCTCATCTCCAACTTGGTTATGGAACCATTGGCCGAAAAAATTAGATCCCATTCAGGTAAATCTGGTTTCAAACTTGGCTAAAATTAATTTATTTACAGATGATGTCCTACTAATGCTGATTAATCCTACATATTCCCTGGCTTTGGTACAACAATCTTTGAGCCTGGGTTCACACCAGTGCGGTGTGAATTTAATGTCCAGCGTAACTGTGCACTAAAACGTCAGTTGTTCAGCAGTTTGTCAGCCTTTTAGGTGCGAATCAGCTGCGAATTCATTAGTAACCCCTGTAATTAGACTTCAATCCGACTTCTAGGCGACTTGTACCCATTGATTTAAATGGAAGTCGCCTCCAAGTCGGATCTCCATCTATATTGACGCGACAGTGTAGCCTTGAGGAGGAACTCCACGCCAAATTTTAAATAAAAAAAACGGCATGGATCCCCCTTCCAGGAGCATACCAGGCCCTTAGGTCTGGTATGGATTTTAAGGGTAACCCCCCTACGCCAAAAAAAACGTCGTGCAGCCTGGCAGGTCAGGAAAGGGGGTGGGGACGAGCGAGCGCCCCCCCTCCTGAACCGTACCAGGCCGCATGCCCTCAACATGGGGGGTGGGTGCTTTGGGGAAGCGGGCGCCCTGCGGCCCCTCCACCCCAAAGCACCTTGTCCCCATGTTGATGAGGACAAGGGCCTCTTCCCAACAACCCTGGCCGTTGATTGTCGGGGTCTGCGGGCGGGGGGCTTATCGGAATCTGGAAGCCCCCTTTAATAAGGGGGCCCCCAGATCCTGGCCCCCCACCCTATGTGAATGAGTATGGGGTACGATGTACCCCTACACATTCACCTAAGGTGTAAAAGTGTAAATAAAAAAACACACAATTTTTTAAAATATTTTATTGCACAGCTCCGGGGGTCTTCTTCCATCTTGGGGGGTCTTCTCGCCAGACTCCTCCGCTATCTTCTGCTCTTTTACCTAGCTCTTTCACCTAGCGGAGGAGCCCAGCTTTCTTCTTCGTCGCCGCCGTCGTCTGGGGGTCTCGTTCCGCTTTCGGGGGTCTTCGGGGGTGTCTTCTGTTCTTGCCGCTGTCGCCGCCTTCTGTGCCGTCTTCTGCGCCGTCTTCTTCTTCCTCTTCTTCTTTTTCCCATGTTGACTCGTCGCTCTCTCTGGCCGGAATGGCAGAGACATGCTGTGTTGTGACTTATATAGGAACAAGGGGCGGGGTCACATGCTCATGTCACATGGTGACCCCGACCACATATGATGTCACAGTCCCAGCATCCTCCAGGACTGTGACATCATATGGGGGCGGGGTCACCATGTGACATGAGAATGGGAAGAAGAAGAAGAAAAAGAAGAAGAAGACGGCGCAGAAGGTGGCGACAGCGGCAAGAACAGAAGAGACCCCCGAAGACCCCCGAAGGTGGAATGAGACCCCCAGACGACGGCGACGACGAAGAAGAAAGCCGGGCTCCTCCGCTAGGTAAAAGAGCTAGGTAAAAGAGCATAAGATAGCGGAGGAGTCCGGAGAGAAGACCCCCCAAGATGGAAGAAGACCCCTGAAGCTGTGCAATAAAATATTTAAAAAAATTGTGTGTTTTTTTATTTACACTTTTACACCTTATGTGAATGGGTAGGGGTACATCGTACCCCATACTCATTTACATAGGTTGGGGGGCCGGGATCTGGGGCCCCCTTATTAAAGGCGGCTCCCGGATTACGATAAGCCCCCCACCCGCAGACCCCGACAACCAACGGCCAGGGTTGTCGGGAAGAGGCCCCTGTCCTCATGGGGTGCTTTCAGGGCGCCCCCTTTCCCAAAGCACCCACCCCCCATGTTGAGGGCATGCGGCCTGGTACGGTTCAGGAGGGGGGCGCTCGCTCGTCCCCACCCCCTTTCCTGACCTGCCAGGCTGCGTGCTCGGATAAGGGTCTGGTATGGATTTTGGGGGGACCCCCACGCCGTTTTTTCGGCGTAGGGGGTTACCCTTAAAATCCATACCAGACCTAAGGGCCTGGTATGCTTCTGGAGGGGGAATCCATGCCGTTTTTTTATTTAAAATTTGGCGTGGAGTTCCCCCTCAAGGCGACACTGTCGCGTCAATATAGATGGAGATCCAACTTGGAGGCGACTTCCATTGGGTACAAGTCGCCTAGAAGTCGGATTGATGTCTAATTAGAGTTGCAAATTTTTGTTCAACCCGCAAGCCAGCTGCGAATCAGATGCGTGCCCATAGAAGATAATGGGCCTGAATTCGCACCTGAGCCGCACCGCACTGCCCAAAAAAAGCACGCGATTTTTGTGCGAATGCACCGTAGATATGTGAACCAGCCTCATTAAAATGAATGTATTTTGAAATGTCCTGCGAATTCACAGCATTGTAAGCCGCATCTAATTCGCATAGGTGTGAATGGGGGCTAAAGGAATTTAGCCTTGTCTCCTACTACAAAGTGAACGCATCTAATGCCCTGTACACACGGTCACACGACGGAAAAAGTCAGATCGGATTATGTTGTTGGAAAATCCGATCGTGTGTGGGCTCTATTGTAGTTTTGCCATCGGAATTTCCGTGTGTACAGGGCATAAGTCTCACATTTTGCCATTAGGCTTACCACACAACCTACACACCACTATTGCAAACAAATATCCCTACATCTGTGCTAAGGATTCCATATCATACTTAAGAATCAAACTTACAAAATATGTGGCCTCCCTATACCAGACCAACTTTATCCCCTTCTTAGAAAATCTTCCTAAGGATTTAGAGAAAATCACTAAACTCACATTGTCCTGGTCAGGCAAATTATTTGCATTTAAAATGATCCAACTGCCACAGCTACTGTACCTATTTAGATCCTTACCCATTCCAATCCCACTAACTTTATAATTCCCCACAATCGTTACTGAGAAGCACGGTGTGGCACAAGAAAAAAAAAACAGAACTGCTCAAGCATATATCATTAAACACAGATCTATGGGAGGAACAGGGTATATCTGCTTCAGGGACTATTACGTAGCTTTCATACTAGCACAAGCAAAATCATGGTTTCAACCTAGCTCCTCATGCCTGTGGGGTGACATTGAAGCCCTCCAGATTCCAGGGCACAACCTGAAGAACTGGCTACTTGGTACTCACTCAAGGAAGATGAGCAATACCAATCTCCCCCCCACAATCATAGCCACAGTAATTATTCATGGCTAACACTACAACAGGGGACAGCCCCTGTAAAATCCCAATTCCAATCTCAGTGCTTTCACTACTCATACCAGAAATTAATATGAAATCCTGGGAGGAAAAGAGAATTATACTCTTATCTGACCTATACCGAGGTGACCCCCTTATCCCATTTCCCTCTTTACAGGAATCCTTTGCATTACCGAACAAAGAGTACTTCAAGTGCATCCAAGTAAACTCACTGCCTAATTGGTAATCCCCACCTCCACAAATATGCTCACAGAAAAATCTGGAAGTACCTTGGGTCTGATACCATAGCTATGGTATTACCCTTTTCAACAGCTTACTACAAGCCAAATCCTCATTTGTCAAAATGCCTCCTATCACCAAATGGGAAAGAGATATAGGTACTAATTTTAATGACTTCCAATGGAAAACTGCCATAACCTCTAATTTCTGCATGACATGCTCCTCCAATGGGACATACCTACAAATTAAATCTTAGATACTGCGGTAAAAGTGCACTAACGCACTTCAATATATTGTAGTAAAAGTGTCCTGAGGCACTTCAATATACTGCAGTAAAAGCGTACTAACGGACTTCAATATACTACAGTAAAAGTGCACTTGGATGCACTTTAATCAATGGAAGGTGGAGTTTGGTGCACTTTAACTTGAGAACTAACTACACAGACACGCTCCACTGACACACTATAATATATTGCAGTAAAAGTGCACTAACGCAATTCAAAATATATTGCAATAAAAGTGCCCTGATGCAACTAAATATACTGCAGTAAAAGTGCTCTGATGCACTTGAATATACTGTAGTAAAGTGCACTAATACAATTCAATATACTGCGGTATAAGTGCACTAACGCTATTTAAAATACTGCAGTAAACATGCCCTGACACACTAAACTGACACTAAAGTGAAAAAGGAAGGTTGCAGTAAACTCACACTGCACTATCACTATATTCACACTACACTGACACACTATAATCACAATAGCACACTAACTCGCTAGTAGCTATGAACAAAGCCCTGTTCTATCTATCTCCACTCCAATATCACACTGCAAATGGCTTCTCTGGGAAGGAACCTTTTATGGTGTGGGGTGGGTCTATGAGCAATGAGCCATGATTGGCTCATCATGAAGTCATCATGACTTTCTCTAATCATGGCTCTGGCAGTGTTCTCTGCCCTGATTGAGAAAAGCCTTTATTTCTTCAGCCAATCAGGGCTTCTAATGCACTGTGCAGCGCAATGCATTGTGGGGCGTTTGGCAGGCCGAGGAAACGGTTGAACGCCCCAAAAATGTGGGTGTTTGCCGAATAGGCGAATAGCCAATGTTCAGGCTGAACTTATGCTCGGCCCGAACCATTCAACCAACACTAATTATTATATTGGTTTTAGGAGGTGCAAGTACACTTTTTAGTGAAATTGGAATTTAAGAATAAGAATATAATGTAATAAAAATAAGTGGATTTTTTTTTTATGGTCGATATTGCAAAAATACAGTTTTTTATCTTCTTTGCATATAGTCGGAAATTCTTTGCAAAGTGAATTTTCACCACATTTACTAATCTAAGGAAAAATTCTCTTGCAAAGTGAACTGTGTATTTGGTTTTAGCAAATAAACTCCATAGAGTCTCTTCTGTCATAAAAATACTAATTGTCAGCATTTTTTTTTAAAGATCACACTTTAGTTTTGCTTTAAACAGTGAGCAGTGGTTGACTGATCTCTCAACTACTCTGAACACAAATGTAGAGGGATCATTTTCCACTGACATCCAATGTACAGTAAGAGGTCACTTCTACACAGACCACCAGTGTAAATAATCCTAAATACGTATTGACCACAAAAAAAGAAATAATAAATATGTACTACATATACAGTATATAATAAATTGATAATGTGACTGATTGCCCTAAAACTGCTAAAATTATTACATGACTAGGGGCAAAAAAAAATCATTTTGCCCTTACTTTTTAACTGGGAATGAGTTTTCCTGCAGACAGTAAAGCTTGGATAGTTCACAGTAATGAATGTAGCTGATCTCTTGCAAGTTATCGTGATTTATGTGTAAAAATATTGAATGTAATAAGGAGGCAAATTAAAAGATTTTCAGCTAAACGCTAAGTCACATTTGATCAGTTCATATCTTTAATGCAATTTGTTTAAGCATGTGCATTTTCCAGCCTACATCCAAGATGCTGAAAACCCAAATTGTGCTGAGAAGACTTTGAGAGTGTCCATGCATTTTTTTTATGCTCTTTTGGATATTAGATAATGCTAGTATAGTTTAAGATGTAAATTTATTAACAGCATATATATTTTTCATAGTGATTCCATAACTGGATATTTTTGCTTTGATGTGACTAGCTACAACAGTTATGGCCACTGCAGCCTTAAAGTGGAAGTAAACCCTTCCACATGACTTTGGCCTACAGGTAAGCCTAGATTAAGGCTTACCTGTAGGTCCAATAAATATCTCCTAAACCTACATGGTTTAGGAGATATTTAGCGATGAAAAGGCATCGCTGTCTACGGCGCATGCGCCGTAGACAGCGGCGCGCAGGCGCACTGAGGGCGCACTGCATATGCCGCTCTCACGGCAATATGCCGATCTCGTGCGCATGCGCGGGAGTGACGTCATCGCCGCTCCAGCGAATGATAGCGCTGGAGCGGCGAGACCCGGAAGTCACTCCGGCCCTGCATGGCGGCGAGGAAGATTGAAGATAAGGACGGCTTCGGGGGCTTCGTTTTCAGGTAAGTTTTTTCATAATGAGCTAGTATGCTATGCATACTAGCTCATTATGTCTTTGCCTTGCAGGGTGTCTTTTTTTTTTACAGAGGCTTTACTTCCTCTTTAAATGTAGTACATCTTTATGATTTTCTTTTAGTCTTCTAAATATAGCTTCTTTTTTCATAGTATCACACTGCATTGTCTTAAAAGTATAATAAAATGTCATAATAGAGTGTGCAAAAACACTTCAAACCCACAACCTCAGATTGCCCAAACTCCTTCCACATATCCACAATTATTCCTAAAATATTAAAAACATAGATGACTTTAACCACTTGCTTACTGGGCACTTAAACACCCTTCCTGCCCAGACCAATTTTCAGCTTTCGGTGCTCTCACACTTTGAATGACAATTACTCATGTAACATTGTATGTCATGCAACATTGTACCCAAATGAATTTTTTGTCCTTTTTTTCCCACAAATAGAGATTTCTTTTGGTGGTATTTGATCACCTCTGGGTTTTTTATTTTTTGCGCTATAAATGAAAAAAGACCGAAATTTTTGAAAAAAAAAGCATTTTTCTTTGTTTCTGTGATAAAATTTTGCAAATTATTAATTGTTCTTCATAAATTTTGGCCACAATTTATACTGCCACATATCTTTGGTAAAAATAACCCAAATTAGTGGATATTATTTGGTCTTTGTGAAAGTTACAGACTCTACAAACTGTGGTGCGAATCATACAAAATTGATCACATCTGATGCACTGGTGACCTATCTCATTTCTTGTGACCCGAACAAGCCAGGAAAGAACAAATACCCCCCAAATGACCCCTTTTTTGAAAGTAGACATTCCAAGGTATTTAGTAAGAGGCATGGTGAGCTTTTTGATGTTGTCATTTTTTTCCCACAATTCTTTGTAAAATGATTTTTTTTTTTTTTCTACAAAATTGTCATTGTAATAGGTTATTTCTCTCACATGGCATGTGTATACCACAAATGACACCCCAAAATAAATTCTGCAACTCCTCCTGAGTATTACGATACCACATGTGTGGGACTTTTCCACAGCCTGGCCACATAGAGAGGCCCAACATGCAGGGAGCACCATCACGTGTTCTAGGAGCATAAATTACACATCTAACTTGTTGACTACCTATTACACTTTTGAAGGCCCTGGAGCACCAGGACAATGACACGTGACACTGACGTGGCACTGATGACAGATGGCACTGATACGTGGCACTGATGACACGCGACACTGATGTGGCACTGATGACAGATGGCACTAGTACGGGGCACTGATGACACGTGACACTGACAGATGACACTAATATGTGGCACTGGTGACAGATGGCACTTATATGTGGCACTGATATCATGTGGCACTAATACGTGGCACTGATGAGAGATGGCACTAATATGTGACACTGATGACACTGATGACAGATGGCACTGATACGTGGCACCGATGACACGTGACACTGATGACAGATGGCACTGATACGTGGCATTGATGACACGTGACACTGATGACAGATGGCACTGATACGTGGCACTGATGACACGTGGCACTTATACATGGCACTGGGGACAAGTGGCACTGGGAACAGGGGCACTGGGGACAGGTGCACTGGGGACAGATGGCAGGGGGGACAGATGGCAGCGGGCAGGGGGGACAGATGAGGACAGATGGCAGCGGGCAGGGGGGACAGATGAGAACAGATAGCAGCGGGCAGGGGGGACAGATGAAGACAGATGGCAGCGGGCAGGGGGGGACAGATGGCAGCGGGCGGGGGGGGGACAGATGGGGACAGATGGCAGCGGGCAGGGGGGACAGATGAGGACAGATGGCAGCGGGCAGGGGGGGACAGAAGAAGACAGATGGCAGCGGGCGGGGGGGGGGGGGCAGATGGCAGCGGGCAGGGGGGGACAGATGGGGACAGATGGCAGCGGGCAGGGGGGGACAGATGGCAGCGGGGGGACAGAGGGGGACAGATGGCAGCGGGCAGGGGGGGACAGATGGGGGCAGCAGGCAGCGGGGGGACAGATGGCAGCGGGCAGGGGGGGACAGATGGCAGCGGGCAGGGGGGGACAGATGGCAGCGGGGGGACAGATGGGGACAGATGGGGGCAGCAGGCAGCGGGCAGGGGGGGACAGATGGGGGCAGCAGGCAGGGGGGGGACAGATGGCAGCGGGCAGGGGGGGCAGATGGCAGCGGGCAGGGGGGGACAGATGGCAGCAGGCAGGGTGGGACAGATGGCAGCGGGGTGACAGATGGGGACAGATGGCAGCGGGGTGACAGATGGGGACAGATGGCAGCGGGGGGACAGATGGGGGCAGCAGGCAGCGGGCAGGGGGGGACAGATGGGGGCAGCAGGCAGGGGGGGACAGATGGCAGCGGGCAGGGGGGGGGGAGATGGCAGCGGGCAGGGGGGGGACAGATGGCAGCAGGCAGGGGGGGGACAGATGGCAGCGGGGTGACAGATGGGGACAGATGGCAGCGGGGTGACAGATGGGGACAGATGGCAGCGGGGGGACAGATGGGGGCAGCAGGCAGCGGGCAGGGGGGGACAGATGGGGGCAGCAGGCAGGGGGGGACAGATGGCAGCGGGCAGGGGGGGCAGATGGCAGCGGGCAGGGGGGGGACAGATGGCAGCAAGCAGGGGGGGGACAGATGGCAGCGGGGTGACAGATGGGGACAGATGGCAGCGGGGTGACAGATGGGGACAGATGGCAGCGGGGGGACAGATGGGGGCAGCAGGCAGCGGGCAGGGGGGGACAGATGGGGGCAGCAGGCAGGGGGGGGACAGATGGCAGCGGGCGGGGGGGGGGGCAGATGGCAGCGGGCAGGGGGGGGACAGATGGCAGCAGGCAGGGGGGGACAGATGGCAGCGGGGTGACAGATGGGGACAGATGGCAGCGGGGTGACAGATGGGGACAGATGGCAGCGGGGGGACAGATGGGGGCAGCAGGCAGCGGGCAGGGGGGGGGTCAGATGGGGGCAGCAGGCAGCAGGCCGCTCGGCCGAT
Source organism: Lithobates sylvaticus (assembly GCA_028564925.1). NCBI lineage: Eukaryota > Metazoa > Chordata > Amphibia > Anura > Ranidae > Lithobates > Lithobates sylvaticus. The sequence continues at coordinate 100,350,812 of CM053036.1, forward strand.
CATCTTCTCTCTTCTCACACGCTGTCCGTGTGAGGAGAGAGAGCGGCGCTGATAGATGATCTCATATGTTTCCATATGAGATCATCTCTCATTGGACACGCCGATCTCGCTGTAAACGGCCGCTGTGATTGGCCGTTTACAGCAAGATGTGACCGCCCGTGTCCTGCGGACACGGCCAGCACAGAACTTCCCCGATGCACGCTCTCAGGAGCGCGCATTAGGGAAGTAAACAGGAGGACGTCAAGGGACGTCCTCCCGGCAGGGAGCGTCCATGCTGCAGCCGTCTTTCGGCTATAGCGCGGGCGCCTAGTGGTTAATTAAAATAGTAACAGCCATTCAGGTACCACATGCAAGATGAGACACATGTCTCAGCCCCACAGAGCATGGTGGGAGCAGCACTTAACTGAAACAAGTCACATACAGTATCTCACAAAAGTGAGTACACCCCTCACATTTTTGTAAATATTTTATTATATCTTTTCATGTGACAACAATGAAGAAATTGCACTTTGCTACAATGTAAAGTGGTGAGTGTACAGCTTGTATAACAGTGTAAATTTTCTGTCCCCTCAAAATAACTCAACACGGCCATTAACGTCTAAAACGCTGGCAACAAAAATTAGTACACCCCAAGTGAAAATGTCCAAATTGGGCCCAAAGTGTGGCCACCATTATTTTCCAGCACTGCCTTAACCCTCTTGGGCATGGAGTTCACCAGAGCTTCACAGGTTGCCACTGGAGTCCTCTTCCACTCCTTCATGACGACATTACGGAGCTGGTAGATGTTAGAGACCTTGCGCTCCTCCATTTTTCGTTTGAGGATGCCCCACAGATGTTCAATAGGGTTTAGGTCTGGAGACATGCTTGGCCAGTCCATCACCTTTATTCTCAGCTTCTTTAGCAAGGCAATGGATCTTGGAGGTGTGTTTGGGGTCATTATGTTGGAACACTACCCTATGGCCCAGTCTCCGAAGGGAGGGGATCATGCTCTGCTTCAGTATGTCACAGTGCACATTGGCATTCATGGTTCCCTTAATGAACTGAGGCTCTCCAGTGCCAGCAGCACTCATGCAGCCCCAGACCATGACACTCCCACCACCATGCTTGACTGTAGGCAAGGCACACTTGTCTTTGTACTCCTCACCTGGTTGCCCACAAACGCTTGACACCATCTGAACCAAATAAGTTTATCTTGGTTTCATCAGATCAGAGGACATGGTTCCAGTAATCCATGCCCTTAGTCTGCTTGTCTTTAGCAAATTGTTTGTGGGCTTTCTTGTGCATCATCTTTATAAGAGGCTTTTGCAAAGTATCATTTGTTCAGTGTTGTCACATGAAAATATATAATAAAATATTTACAAAAATGTGAGGGGTGTACTCACTTCTGTGAGATACTGTAGCATTGCCTTTTTTTCTTAAGTGTTGCAAACGCTCTCTTTTCCTCCTCCTCTTCCTCAAAGGTGCATAGCAGCCTATTTATTTTGTTAACTGCTAAAGCACCCATCTCCTCCTCCTCCTCCTCCTACTTATTATCCCTTTTCATTATCCTCCTCCCTCTCCACCAATACCACCATAACTCTATTTTGGTTTCAAAACATTCTTGTTTATTACAAACAGGAGGACTGGGGGTTGGGACTTTGAATGAAGCAGGCAGGTGTAAAACATTTACATTTATTGGAAATACTTGATAAGTTGCATGAGGGTAATCATGAGTACACCAAGAAAACCAATATATTTCCATTCAATGGATAAACATACAGCAATGACAATTGACCACTAATAATACAAATCACATGTTACAAGTGATAATTGAATAAGTAAAACATGTAGTTTCATCCACTCTTTAGGAGCATGCACATGGAAAACTGAATGCTGTAGTATAATTGTAACAAGAATATCTGTAAGATCTGACCCTGTCACAGAAAGGAGATTAAAATAAGGTAATTAGAAGTAATCTTGCCTAGGATAAACCCCCCAAAACCACTCACAAAAGTACTTACATTGTCTTGTTTATTACTTTTTTTTTTTTGGTCAATGCTGCTCATATACTCTATTCCTCCTTTATCTCTTGCTCCGGAAGAACAGTGGGAGAACAGCCACTTGCCTTACTAGTGTTGCTCATGAGCCCTTTTTCTCTAATTCAGCTTATTTTGCCATATTCCTTTTGAATGGCTAGAGACAAGACTTTAATAATGATGCTGCTGCAGTGGAAGAAAGAAGTTTCTCCAAATGACCCCATGCCCTGTGTCTTCCATTTACACAAATGTGTTGCTTACGTTAACCACAGTGTCAGGTAATTAGCCACCATTATTTTGCCTGGAAGTCATACTCCAGCAACCATTACTTTGCACAGAAGGCAATCCATGCTCTCCACCAGCATGTGGAATGCCATGAGGCACAAGGAGGCAGATTAGTAATACAAAATGGAGGGTGGGTGTGCTAGTGTAGAGCAGGAGGAGAAGAGTTGGGGTGCTGGTGGTGAGGGGGGTATAAGAAGAAAATTGTGGAAGGAGAGGTATGTTTTACCCCTCCCTGATACAATAGTGTTAGAACATTTGGGGTTAAAAGAATTTATATTTATATATATAAGGTCGCATATTGTATAATTTTTCATATTTTTCATATTCATATATATTGGACATGAGTAAAGCCATCTTGTATCTCTTTTTAAAGTTGAAATTAAGTTCCTAGCTAAATGAATAGGTATTGTTGCAAAAGTTATTTTCTGTCTTATAACAAAGAGTCTTAAGTCTGGTTGTGCCATCTCCCAGGTTATAATTCAAATGTTTGAACACTTGTTTATTTAACTAAGATAAGAGGAGTCTGTACAGACTTACACAGACTACAGACCTAATTGGTATTTCTAGAATGAGCCACAGAAACCAGAGGGCTTATTCACAATTCCTCTCATATTATATTTTAAATAATGTTTTCTTTTATATTATGTTTATAGTATATATGTATTAGTTATTCATTTATAAACCTGTCCACATATATACATATTATTATGGTAAAAGTCACAAGTGTGAGGTTCTAAGATTGTATTGGCATGAAAGTTTTACAAGCTGTACTTGTGAGGTTATAACTAGAGTTGAGCAGACACCTGGATGTTCGGGTTCGGCGGGTTTGGCAGATCTTCGGAAAACAGTTCGGGACCGAACTTGACCCGAACTTGACCCCAAACTCCGAACCCCATTGAAGTCAATGGGGACCCGAACATTTGAAGACTAAAATGGCTGTAAAAAAGTAATGGAAAGGGCTAGAGGGCTGCAAATGGAAACAAAATGTTGTTAAGAGCATGGCAAGTTCTCTGCAAACAAATGTGGATAGGGAAATAACTTAAAATAACATGGAGGAGAATGAGGTAGCCAACACTGGTTCAAAAATACAACAATGGCTGGGTAAGGCTGGTGATGTGTCGAATTCTGTCCCCTGTCGGATAGTGTCCGCCCTGTACTGCGCTTTCTCAGTACGTAGGACAAGGGGATTTCTAAACTCTCCAAAGACGATGCGTGGTGAGTCAAGGTTCAAGCCACATCATCCGAGGTTGAAGCCGAGCCAAGAGAGGCCGTGCCCGAAGTGTGGCGAGCGAAGTGAGCCTGTGAGGGGCCCTGTAACTACGTGTTACCGTATGTCCACTTGGATGGTGGGGCTTGAACCTGCACTCACGGCGCAGGCGCCGTTCATCTTCGGAGATTTTGTAAATCTCCTTGTCCTCCGTACTGCGCAAGCGATGCGCAGTAAGTGGCCGGACACTATCCGATGGCTGGACAGTTTTTGTCAGAACACCGGTATACATGTCTATTCTGCACAAGGTATGGACAAGTCCTGTGGGATCCATGCCTGGTTCATTTTAATGAACGTGAGCTTGTCCACATTGGCTCTCGACAGGCGGCTGCGCTTGTCTGTAATAATGCCCCCTGCCGTGCTAAATACACGTTCAGATAATACACTGGCTGCAGGGCAGGCCAGCACCTCCAAGGCGTAAAGGGCAAGCTCAGGCCATGTGCCCAATTTGGAGACCCAGAAGTTGAAGGGGGCAGACCCGTCATTCAGTACGTGTAGGCATGTGCACACATTATGCTCCACTATGTTGGTGAAATGCTGCCTCCTGCTAAGACGTTCCATCTCAGCTGGTGGTGCTGGTTGTTGTGACGTGCTGACAAAGCTTTTCCACCTTTCGGCCATGCTAACCCTGCCTTCTGAGGTGCTGCCAGTGCCCCAGCTGCGTTGGCAACCTCTTCCTCCTCCTCTTCCTTCGCCTTGTGCTTCCACCGTACCCCCGCTGTCAGGTTGGAATGCCACCAGCAGCGCGTCTACCGGCGTGCGCTGGTACTCGCGCATCTTACGATCACGCTCCAGTGAGGTAATTAAGGATGGCACTTTGTCCTTGTAACGGGGATCCAGCAGGGTGGCCACCCAGTAATCAGCACCAGTTAAAATGTGGGCAACTCGGCAGTCGTTGCGGAGACAATGTAAGCATGTAATCGCTCATGTGTGCCAGGCTGCCCAGAGGCAACGAAAAGCTGTCCTCTGTGGGAGGTGTATCGTCTGTGTCCTCTGTATCACGCACCAGTGATGGACATGAGCTGGTCTGGGTGCCACCCTGCTGTGAACATGGTTCCTCCTCCTCCATCTCCTCCTCATCCTCCACCTCGTCATCCTCCAGAACTATGCCCTTGCTGTCCGACAATTGTGTACCTGGCGCTTGTTGGTGCAGGAACCCACCCTCGTAGCCACTTGTGAATGACTGCCCTGAAAGCCTTGGAAATGATCCCGGTTCCTCCTCCTCCTCCTGTGCCACATCCTCTTCCATCATCCCCTGAAGCATAGAACTAGGATAGTAATACTGAGAACGGCGTTATCGGCACTGGCCATGTTGGTGGAGTACTCGAAACAGCGCAACAAGGCACACAGGTCTCGCATGGAGGCCCAGTTATTGGTGGTGAAGTGGTGCTGTTCCGCAGAGCGACTCACGCGTGCGCGCTGCAGCTGAAACTCCACTATAGCCTGCTGCTGCTCGCACAGTCTGGCCAGCATGTGCAAGGTGGAGTTCCACCTTGTGGGCACGTCACATATGAGACGGTGAGCGAGAAGGCCAAAGTTACGCTGCAGCGCTGACAGACGAGCAGCAGCAGGGTGAGGACGCCGAAAGTGTGCACAGATGGCCCGCATATTCTGCAGCAGCTCTGGCATATTGGGGTAATTTTTAAGGATCCTCTGGACCACCAAGTTCAGCACATGCGCCAGGCAAGGGATGAGCGTCAAACCGGCTAGGCCCAGAGCTGCTACGAGATTTCGCCCATTATCGCACACCACCAGGCCGGGCTTGAGGCTCACTGCCACCAACCACTCATCGGTCTGTTGTTCCATGTCCCTCCACAACTCCTGCGCAGTGTGGGGTTTTTCCCCCAAACAGGAAAGTTTTAAAACTGTCTGCTGTCGTTTACTCCTGGCTGTGCTGAAGTTGGTGGTGAAGGTGTTACGCTGACCGGATGAGGGGGCGGCAGAGGATGAGATGGCGGAGTAGGAGGAGTTAGCAACAGGAGGCAAACTGAAGCGCCCTGCAATCCTCGGTGGTGGAAGGACATGCGCCAAACTGCTGTCCGCCTCAGGCCCAGCCGCCACTACATTTACCCAGTGTGCTGTTAGGGAGATATAACATCCCTGACTGTGCTTACTGGTCCACGCATCCATAGTTAGGTGGACCTTGCCACAGATGGCATTGCGCAGTGCACACCTGATTTTGTCCCCCACTTCGTTGTGCAGGGAAGGGATAGCTCGCCTGGAAAAGTAGTGGCAGCTGGGCACAACATACTGTGGGACAGCCAATGCCATCAGCCTTTTAAAACTCTGCGTCTCCACCAGACGGAATGACAGCATTTCAAAGGCAAGGAATTTTGAAATGCTGGCATTCAGGGCTAGGGGGGTACTTCCTCTTCAGCTCCAGTGTTTGGAACATAGAGAGCTGAACGCTTCCATGGGACATTGTGGAGATGGTTGGTGACCCAGGTGGTAGTGTTGCTGGCAGATACTCTATTTGCGGGTTGGCAGGTTCCACTGTCACTACAGAGGTGGATGAAGAGGCCGAGACTGCAGCAGAAGAGGAAGCAGGAGGAGCCAGAGACCTTTCTTGTTTTTTGAGGTGTCTACTCCACTGTATCTCATGCTTTGCACTTAGATGCCTGGTCATGCAGGTTGTGCTCAAGTTGAGAACGTTTATGCCTCGCTTCAGGCTCTGATTGCACAGCGTGCAAACCACTCGTGTCTTGTCATCAGCACATTGTCTGAAGAACTGCCACGCTAGGGAACTCCTTGGACCTGGCTTTGGTGTGCTCGGTCCCTTGCTGCGTTGGGCAGATGTACTGTCTAGGGGACGGATGCTCCGCTTTTGCACCCTGCTCCCTCTTCTGCTGTGGTTGGTACCTGTGTTTCGTCATCATCCGAGACGTGCTGCGATGGTCCTCCCATGTACTCATCATGAAACATAAGTGGTTGGGCATCGGTGCACACAATCTCTTCCACTTCTGGGGCAGGGCTAGGTGGATGGCCCTGGGAAACCCTGCTAACAGAGTCATCAAAAAGCAGAAGAGACTGCTGCATGATTTAGGGCTCTGACTGCTTGGCTGATTTGCAAGGGGGTGAGGTGAAAGACTTATGGACATCGGCTGCAGGTGTCAACTCTGAACTTTCATCAGGAGACTGGGTGGGAGACAATGTGAAGGAACCGGAGGCACTGTCAGCAACCCAATCTATTATCGCCTGTACTTGTCCTGGCCTCAACAATCGTACAGCCTCATTAGGCGCACCAAAATACAGATGCAGGCTCTGACGCCTACTCGCACCTGAGGAAGGTGTTTCACTTGTGCGTGTAGCTGGCACAGATCGACCACGTCCTCTCCCTGCAACAGGAGCTCCACCAGCAGCAGCACCACGACCGGGGCCATGTCCCTTTTTTGACGTTCTCCTCATATTTTCAAAATTTATGATCTTGCCATAAATGGGTGTTTTTGCAATAGCAGAATACACCCAGAGTATGTAAACGGTGTATCTTACACCTACAGAAATGTAGACAATGCTATTCAAAAAAAATGTTTTTGCCCTAAAAAATAATTATTTGAATAGCACAATAGAAGAAAAATAAATCAATTGAATATGTCACACTCCTGCACATATGCAAAAAAACACATTGTCACTTCCAATTTGTGTGCATCTTCAAAATGTGGCTTTTACAGGGGTGAGATCAACCCATCTGATGAAACCAATATCAACACAGTTTGGACATACTAATGTCTGATATTGCCTTCACTTTGTCAAAGTTGAACTTTGTAAGTTCCTGAGATGTGTATGTTTTATGGTTTTAAATATGCCTGTTTAACCCAAAAAAGGCTATTTGTACTGTCAAACCTAAAAATGTTATACAACAAATATTATGGTTTGTTCAAAAAACTTTTTCTAACGCACATGTGAATGTGCTTTGAGTAAAATGTTTTCTACTCAACAATGCGTAGCTTTTTTTTTAATGCTCAATACCAGTTTTTGGAGTAAGTTGGTGTTTACAGTGACAATGGGGGTTATTTACTAAAGGCAAATCCACTTTGCACTACAAGTGCACTTTCAGTGCAGTTTCATTGCACTTTCAAGTGCACTAGCAGTGCACTTGTAGTGAAGCGTGGATTTGCCTTTAGTAAATAACCCACACAGTGCTCTAAAATTTGCCCCAATCAGGCCATTTTTGGGACTGATTTTAGGGGAACCTCCTATGCCAAATTTTATTTTTATTTTTTTGCAATGTTTTTGCAATAACAGAATACACCCACAGTATGTACAGGGTGTATCTCAAAACCTGCAAAACTGCAGAAAATGCTATGAAAAAACAATTTTTTCACTCAAATTTTTTTTGGAATAGCACAATAGAAGAAAAATAGATCAATTGAATATGTCACACTCCTGCACACATGCAGAAAACACTGCAACATTAATTTTTTTTGCAATGTTTTTGCAATAGCAGAATACACCCAGAGTATGTACAGGGTGTATCTCAAAAACTAAAAAAAACTGCAGAAAATTTGTTAAAGGGGCTTCCAGATTCTGATAAGTCCCCCGCCCGCACTTACCCACCACCACCGGGCAAGGGTTGTGGGGATGAGGTCCTTCTCCCCATCAACATGGGGACAAGGTGCTTTGGGGGCTACCTCAAAGCACCCTCCCAATGTTGAGGGCATGTGGCCTGGTACGGTTCAGGAGGGGGGCGCTCTCTCGTCCCCCCTCTTTTCCTGTGGCCTGCCAGGTTGCGTGCTCAGATAAGGGTCTGCTATGGATTTTTGGGGGAACCCCACGCCATTTTTTTTTTTTTATTTTGGCGCAGGATTCACCTTAAAATCCATACCAGACCTGAAGGGTCTGGTATGGATTTTTGAGGGGGACCCCTATGCCATTATTTTTCTAATTTGGTGCAGGGTTCCCCTTAATATCCATACCAGACCTGGTAATGGAATTTGGGGGGACCCCCACGCCAATTTTTTTTTAATTTTGGTTCGGGGCTCCCCTTAATATTCATACCAGACCCGAAGGGCCTGGTAATGGACTGGGAAGAGTCCCCATGCCATTTTTTCAATGACTTACGTGACCCGACAATTCATTAATAGCCACGAGTAGTTTTAAATGACTTTTTTTCCTTAAGAAATTACATTTTGTGCAGGGACTTTTCTAAACACGGGAAACATGCGCCACTTTACAGGCATACTATAGACACCTCCCAGGTATGGAATTTAAAGGAATATTTTACTTTTATTGTTTAACTTTAAGCATTACCCAGGTCCCCAAACACTGTTTATGACAATAACTTGCATATTAGCCTTTAAAATTAGCACTTTTGATTTCTCCCATAGACTTTTAAAGGGTGTTCTGCGGCTTTCAAATTTACCGTGAACACCCCAAATTGTTCGCTATTCGGCGAACGGGCGAACAGCCAATGTTCGAGTCGAACTAATGTTCGACTCGAACAGACAGCCCATCCCTAGTGGTGGGAGGGTAAATGCTTTGTCAATCATGTAGTACCCAAATGGCTGGTGTTTTTGCCATACGTAATCTGCTTGAGACAAAGATTGAAAATTGCAAAAGTGTGATTGGCTGCACATGTGCTGAAAAAGGCCCAGACAGCTGTGGGAAGTGGGCTGGGAGATAACAGCTCCACAATCTGATAATCTGGTGGCTGCTCTCTACTCTTCCATGATAGCTGCCTCATTGGGGTTATGTCTCACCCTCACTTTCCTCCTCTGCTCTATCTGTCACCCAAGTCACATCAGTGACCTCATTATCATCCTTGCCTCCATCCTCATCATCACTGGAGCCAACTTGGCAATAAGTGGTGGCTGGGGGAACATGACTTCCAATTTGTTGTTTATCAGTGTACTTCCCTCTCTGTAGGCTCATGTTCCTATCTTCCTCAACCACAGAGTCAGAACCAACATCAGAATCAAGCAATGCCTGTGCATCATCAAAGTGGCTGACTGTTAAAATAACTCAGCTGACTCCTCCATGCATGATGCTGGGCCTATGGCAGGAGTAGCTGTGGATGGGAAGGCAGAATAAGCCGCTCCGGCAGCTGCGGTGGACTGCACACTAGTCTCTGCTTGGGTGATAGAGGATGAGGCTGGTTTAGTAAGCCAAGCCACCACCTCCTTTGCATGCTGTGGCTGGATAGTATGGGCAACATCACTTTCTTGAAAAGGACTGAGGACTCACCATATCCACCTTTGCCTGTAGACACAGACGCTGCTGGCCCCCTCATAGTGGCACAAGAATGTCTCTTCTTGTTGGCCTCCCAAACATGATGGGGGGGATTAGTACTGAAATGTAACAGAGACAGCGAGATATGTAATTGGCTTCACTTTATTCAATGGAAAGTGGTGTTTGGTACACTGCCGCTGACAGATAACACACAGCAACCCCAAAAAATGGGGGGGGGGGTGTACAGCACTTTATACTGTACAACACTAAATGTTATGTAATGCAGTATAAAACACTACACTACACAGACACACTCCACTGGCAAACTACACCGACACACTTCAATATGCTGCATTAAAACTGCACTGATGCACTAAAATATACTGTAATAAAACTGTACTAATGCACTTCAATCAATTGCAGTAAAAGTGCACTGACACACTACAATATAATGCAGTAAAAGTGCACTGGCGCACTACAATATAATGCAGTAAAAGTGCACTGGTGCACTACAATATAATGCAGGAAAAAGTGCACTGGCACACTACAATATACTGCAATAAAAGTGCACTGATGCACTATAATATACTGCTGTAAAAGTCCACTGACACACTACAATATAGGAGTTTAGGAGCGTTTAACGTTTTTTTGCCATAAAGCTCCAATGAAAAATGCAAACCAGAAGGGTTTTTAATGGCTCTAAGCGCTGAGCTTAAAACATGCCCTCTAAACATCCTAATGTGCATGGAGACCTAGGATAACATTGAGCTCCTTCTACAAGCAAAACATAAAACTCCTGTATCAGCAGCACTCTCTATACTTACCTTATCACAGCTAAGCACATTGTCAATATGGCTGCTGAGATCCCACCTTTTAATAGTGAGGGGACTGGCACATAACAAGGCCCATTTTAAGCCACCTGAAATAAGTTCAGGTGTTAGGAAGTGCATTGTTTTTTTTTTTTGCTATGGCAACGAATGGCTGCAGCAGTTCACCTTTTTTGTGAGCTGCAAATAAGTTGATCTCAATGCACAATCCAAACCCAAAGCTCATCCCTATATGAAACTTTTGTAAAACAGAGCATCCTTTCACTATTTGTGTGTGCTGAGGGAGTATAGCAACATTTTAAGCAAAAATGCCATCATCGCAGTTAAAACATGCTGAATAAAACGAATAAACCTTAGAATAAGCGTGAATTAAATCAATCTTTTTGTTTTACCTAGGCACCTTTATGGTTCCTTAATCAAATGTTAGGTCTCCAAAACAAACAACGTACATGAATATAAGACCATGGACTCCATTCACTAAAACAGATTGCATGCTGTATTTAGGTGATCTGCCACATTTTTCAAAAATATCACGTGATGCTGAAAACATCAGTTCTCTATCCATGTGTGCGGTATTTATCCCAAAATCCAAAACCGCTTGATAAATACCACATAAAACAGCATTAAACTCAATTCACAAAAGGAAAAGAAATAGGGGGCCTGGCTACCGCATGGACGCTTGAATAGCTTACTTGGAATCACAGCAAGCCAAGGTGTTCTCGCACAACATTTCTCGCTTCCAGAGCGCATCCCAAGTGCCCGACATCACACCGGGATGGCCCACAAGAGGAAAGGTTTGTCCCAACTGCAAAAACTGCCTCAGTTTTTCCCGCAGGCGTCCCGTGGCCTGAGCCAAGATGGCGCTGGCGCCACCCCTCCTTCTGTATCTAGCGGCTCCGGCTCAGCGACTCCAAGTCCAAGATCACAGGGACGCTCACACCGCCAGTCTCCAGAGGCCTCCACTCCATTATCTCCATTATCTCTCAGCCCAGCCAATTACAGACCCCGCATGGCTTTAGATCTCGACAAGGGAAAGGTGAGCACGGGCCAGGAGCCATTAGATGACACTAGAGAGCTGGCGGAGATGATTAACTCTTTCCCTACAACCAACCAGCCTGTGTCTGATACTAAATAAAAAGACATGGTTGTCTCCCTCTGTAGCTCCCTAGATGCTGATATGATGGAGTGTATGGAGCATAAAATGGGGGGTTTTGCCTCTTCATTCAATTCTCTGGTTGATGCCCACAATGAACAAACTGATGAAGTGGCCTGGCTGAAAGCTAAGGTCGCGGACCTTGAAGACAGGTCCAGGAGAAATAATATAAAGCTCCGGGGCTCCGGGGCATCCCTGAATCTTTACCACCAGTGCAACTGCAACAATATGCCCAAGATCTAATGGGAGCCTTACTGCCTGATTCGTCTGTCTCGGACCTGGTGATTGATAGAATTAATTGCCTGCCAAAGCCGTCCCACCTCTCCGATAACATCCCTAGAGACGTTTTGATGAGAGTGCATTTTTTTCATATAAAAGAGCATTTCATGTCAGCTTTCCGCAACAATAAACAACCTCCTGAAAGATATGCTTCCATTCAACTCTTTGCGGATCTTTCGCAATTTACCATGCAAAGGCGCAAAGCCCTCTTGCCTATCACAAAGGCCTTGCGCAACCACACAATCATTTACCTCTGGGGTTACCCATCCAAGCTGACTGTTACTAAAGACGATCAAACATCAGTAATCAACAACCTGGATGAAGGTCTCGCTTTACTCAGAACCTGGGATATACTCCCTGCCTGTACAAGGGAGGCCCCAGCAACTACCTCTAAAGTGGAAACCCAAGACTCCTGGCAAGTGGTGTCTCATAAGAAAAAAACCTCTAAACGTAACAACTGAACACCTTGAATACTAACTCTACCCTAACCTACAAGATTCCTATGGCACCATGGAACAATAAGTGCTCCAATTCCCCCTGCCCAAGTTTTGTGCAGTATCACTACCATCAGATTCACATTTGAATCTCCCTTTTTACATGATTGGCCTAAGCCATGGAACTTTATATGTTTCTACTACCTTTGCTTTTGTTCTCTTTTGTTTTTCTCCTCTCCTTTTCCAATTAGAGATGGACTACCATTTGCTGGAAAAACTACTGCGCATACTTCAAAAAGATCTTCAATCTACAGATCATCAATCAAGATTGGGAAGACCAGAGCCCCTGAAGGTATTCCGCCTATCATTTTTGTTTCCTAAAAATGGTACTAAAAATTATCTCATTTAATGTTCATGGACTAAACCATCCAGCAAAGAGGTTGTCATTATGGAAGGAAGCCCAAAAGCTACATGTTGACGTATTACAGTGGTGTGAAAAAGTGTTTGCCCCCTTCCTCATTTCCTGTTCCTTTGCATGTTTGTCACACTTAAGTGTTTCGGAACATCAAACCAATTTAAACAATAGTCAAGGACAACACAAGTAAACACAAAATGCAATTTGTAAATGAAGGTGTTTATTATTAAAGGTGAAAAAAAATCCAAACCATCATGGCCCTGTGTGAAAAAGTGATTGCCCCCTAAACCTAATAACTGGTTGGACCACCCTTAGCAGCAACAACTGCAACCAAGCGTTTGCGATAACGTGCAATGAGGCATTTACAGCGTCCTGGAGGAATTTTGGCCCACTCATCTTTGCAGAATTGTCCTAATTCAGTTACATTAGAGGGTTTTCGAGCATGAACGGCCTTTTTAAGGTCATACCACAACATCTCAATAGGATTCAGGTCAGGACTTTGGCTAGGCCACTCCAAAGTCTTCATTTTGTTTTTCTTCAGCCATTCGGTGGTGGACTTGCTGGTGTGTTTAGGATCATTGTCCTGCTGCAGAACCCAAGTTCGTTTCAGCTTGAGTACACGAACAGATGGTCGGACATTCTCCTTCAGGATCTCTTGGTAGACAGCAGAATTCATAGTTCCTTTTATCACGGCAAGTCTTCCAGGTCCTGAAGCAGCAAAACAGCCCCAGACCATCACACTACCACCACCATATTTTACTGTTGGTATAATGTTCTTTTTCTGAAATGCAGTGTTCCTTCTACGCCAGATATACTTGGACACACACCTTCCAAAGAGTTCCACTTTTGTCTCATCGGTCCACAGAATGTTGTCCCAAAAGTCTTGGGGATCATCAAGATGTGTTGTGGAGAAATTGAGACGAGCTTTGATGTTCTTTTTGCTCAGCAGTGGTTTTCTCCTTGGAACTCTGCCATGCAGGCCATTTTTGCCCAGTCTTTTCCTGATGGTGGAGGCATGAACGCTGACCTTAACTGAGGCAAGTGAGGCCTGCAGTTCCTTGGACGTTGTTGTGGGGTCTTTTGTGACCTCTTGGATGAGTCGTCGCTGCGCTCTTGGGGTAATTTTGGGCGGCCGGACACTCCTGGGAAGGTTCACCACTGTTCCATGTCTTCGCCATTTGTGGATAATGGCTCTCACTGTGGTTTGCTGGATTCCCAAAGCTTTGGAAATGGCTTTATAACCCTTTCCAGACTGATAGATCTCAATTACTTTCTTTCTCAATTGTTCCTGAATTTCTTTGGGTCTCGGCATGATGTGTAGCTTTTAAGGATCTTCTGGTGGACCTTACTGTGTCAAGCAGCTCCTATTTAAGTGATGCCTTGATTGTGAACAGGTGTGGCAATAATCAGGCCTGGGTGTGGCTAGAGAAATTGAACTCAGGTGTGGACAACCACAGTTATAGTATGTTTTAACAAGGGGGGCAATCACTTTTTCACACAGGGCCATGATGGTTTGGATTTTTTTTCACCTTTAATAATAAACACCTTCATTTACAAATTGCATTTTGTGTTTACTTGTGTTGTCCTTGACTATTGTTTAAATTGGTTTGATGTTCCGAAACACTTAAGTGTGACAAACATGCAAAGGAACAGGAAATGAGGAAGGGGGCAAACACTTTTTCACACCACTGTATGTGTTCAGGAGTCACACTTTTTGAACTCAGACCCGCCACCTTTTAAGCATAAGAACTTCCCACACATTTACCTAGCCCCTTTCCCCCGCAAAAACGTAAAGGAGTAATTATCGCTGTTAGATAAAGTGTGGCTTTTACGCATAAACTAACTATAGCAGATCCTGAATGGAGATATCTAGTCTTGGTTGGTGACCTCAACAATAGAACTTATACAATCGTGAGTCTGTATGCACCATATTCTCACCAATTGAGATTTCCCAGAAGGGTGCTCAACAAAATCTATGAGGTTAGAAAGGGTGCTTTGGTCATATGTGGAGACTATAACTTCACAACGAACTACACCATGGATACTACCACCAAGTCTAGACGTCCTTTGCCTACATTACAATATACTCTGCACACAGAAGATCTTTACGATGTCTGGAGGTGTCAACATTCTAATTAACATGATTACTCTTTTCACTCCTCCAGGCACAACTCATATTCACGCATTGATATGATTGTTGTAGACCGATCTTTGTGCAGGCAGTGTCCTCCTCCACCATTCATGACATCTCATGGTCGGACCACGCCCCTGTCTCTATTACAGTGGTGGAGGAAAACGCTCCTAATATGCCCTATATTTGGAGAGCCAACTCTAGTTTGTTCCAGACATCTACTCATGTGACCTCCTTAACTAACCAACTAAATGAATATTTTACATTAAACGATGATCCAGTATCTGACCCCATGGTATTGTGGTGCGCCCATAAGGCCTATATCAGAGGAATCTTAATACAAACCAGTTTAAGAATTAAAAAAAAAGATCTCTTAAATTTGACCTCCTACTGAAAGATATAAAATCATTAGAAATTAAAAATAAGGTCACTCCGAGTGCTGTCCTAGCAAACAAACTGATTGGACTCCGCTTTGTACTTAGACTTATGCTCCTAGAACAATGCGATAAGTATATTGACTCCCTAAAACACATTATTCGTCATGGAACAAAGCTGGTAAATATCTGGCCCGACGCCTAAAAGAACATAGAATTCGCACAAAAATCCCCTATGTAATTCATACAACAGATAAGAATAAATTATTTAACCCTAAAGATGTTGCAGATGCCTTTGCTACATATTACTCCTCCCTATACCATATCAAAAATGATGATAGCACCCCTCGACCCACAGATGAAGCCATTCAATCCTTCCTAGCAGATATCAATCTCCCATCATTATCACAAGCACAATTACTGACCCTCAATGCACCCATCTCACAAGCTGAGATCCAAAAAGCAATACATTCCCTTCCATCAGGTAAATCCCCAGGTCTGGATGGGTTTCCCAATGACTATTATAAAGCTTTCAAAGCTATTCTATCCCCCACATTACAAGCAATCTTTTCTCAGGCTTTAACATCCTCCTCATTCCAATCCGAGATGCTAAAAGTGTACGTCATTACCATTCCTAAACCGGGGAAAAGTCCTGACACCCCCTCTAACTTACATCCCATATCACTTCTTAATACATATGTAAAACTCTACGCTAAGATACTGGCCCAAAGACTTCTCCATATCTTGCCTACATTGGTCAACTCAATCAGGCTTTATGGCAGGGAGACAGGCATCAGATGCCACTTGTAGAGTTATCAACATTATTCAACATGCAAGGTCCTGTCGGACACCTTCTCTGCTCCTCTCTTTGGATGCAGAGAAGGCGTTCGACAGGATACATTGGGGGTACATGAAGCTTACTCTTAGTAAATTTGGCTTTGAGGGACCCATTCTATCCGCAATTTTAGCTCTCTATTTGTCACCCTCTGCACAAGTATATAAATCACATACATTGTCCCGACCCTTTCTTATTTCCAATGGGATGAGACAGGGGATGCCCTCTGTCTCCCGCAATCTTTAACCTCCTCATTGAACCTATGAGCCCAGTATATTCTGGATAGTTTTAGCCAAATCTCGTACTATAAAGTTAATCACACCAAATCACTCATACTGCCCATAGGTATTGTAAGGAAACGTGGGAAGTGTAGAGTTACCCTTTAAGATTTAATAGTATTGTAACAAAGATGTTTTTCTGTTTTTCTGTAGAAACTCACTGTAAATTCTGTTTATCTCACACTCACACATTTCCCATAACAAGTTTTAGTTCTCATGGCTTCTAGTAACGGGTCTGCTTCCCATAACAAGTATGCTATATTAATAAAACATACTGAGAATCTTATCAAACACATATACTGCGTGAGACATTTTTAGAGTAAATATTATGTTGAGTCCGAAAGAAGAAATATTATGAATCTTGCAGATCAATATTGAATTGTATAACAGAATGCTTAAATGCTTGAATGTGATTGGTTGTTCAATTGCGTTCTTCCCCCTTTTTGTATTGTATATGCTCTGTGAAACGGAAGTAAAGGCATCTTTTTTCAACCACACACGGTGTATGGTGTCTTTTTTGCCTGTCTGGACAGACAAGGGGGGAAAAGGGCGAGAGTTTTCCATTGACCGTCAAAGTCCAGTTGAGGGAAAGAGGAGCTGATGCAGAGGACAATACAGGAAACATAACAGGTATACCACCAGATCTCCAAACTAGATTGAAAACATCCTTTCCTTACTCGTGGAGCAGAATAACCTATCTTGGCCTCCAATTAACAGCTGACCCATTCAAACTGGCTGACACGAATTACCTACGACTGTTAAATAAATTATCCATAGAAACTAAACATCTATCTAAAACTGAATTTACTTGGTCAGTTCGCTTGGCCACATTCAAAATGCTCCTACTCCCTCAAATCTTGTATATATTCTGTACACTCCCCATTCCTCTGAAACTCACTCACCTTAAGTCATTGAACTCCCATCTTAATAAATATGTCTGGAACTTCAGAAAGCCAAGATGCTCTAAAGCCCTTTTAATTAAGAACAGGTCGGCAGGGGGTATAGGGTTTATTGATTTACAAGACTAATTTAGAGCATCCTTGCTTACCTTGCTTACCTTGCTTACTAACTTAAAACCTGGTTTGCAAACACGTCAACCTCTCCTTGGCGCAATATCGAACAAACTCTAAGCCCAACAAAAGATCTTCTTTCTTTGCTACTACTCGATATGTGGATGCCCTTTCCCTTAAGACATCTCCCTTTAACTATACAAGCTTCACTTATGGCTTGGAGAGACCTCTGTAGAACTAGGTCTCCAGCCACTAAACTGACTGAGATCCCTATCCATATCAACTTACTATGTAAAGCCATCCCTAATACTACCCTTAAGGACTGGCAACTTAAAGGTATTACCTATGTTGCTGACTTATTCCAAGATAATCACCTTAAGACCTTCAATACTCTGCCCAGAGATGAATATAAATTCTCCCAAGTTTACCACTTTTTAGGCTCTGTGAAATCTCAATGTCTATATTTACACGATACAATATGGAAATTCTATACAACCCCATTGGTATCCACTAAGGGTATCCCTCTCTTCTACACCCTCTTCCAGCACAAACTCGTTTTTACAAAATCTACAACTAATCAAAAGTGGGAGGATACTCTAGGGAAAGCCTACACTCAACAACAATGGCAAACAGCCCTCAATACAAATAACAAAGGGTCTAAATGCGTAAATCATTGGGAACTTCCCCAAAAAATAACCCTTAGATGGTATCTCACGCCATATAGTATGTCTAAATTTTCCCAAGCTAATTCTAATCTGTGCTGGAGGGGTTGTGGAGATGTGGGTAATATTAAACATATCTTTTGGTCCTGTAAACATTTAACCAGCTTTTGGCACAGTATTGTTTATCCCCCCCCCCCCCAATCCAGGATTGGCACTGTTTAACCTGGGCATTGAGACTTTCCTTTCACACTTCCGCAAAGTCGTCACACATATATTCCTAGCAGCCAGATCACTCATAACTAAAAACTGGAAGTCAAATGTGGCGCCGAACATATCTGAAACAATTGGCATTATACAAACTCACCACATCAATGAATCCCTACTGGCTAACAGGCTTGGCTCAAGGAGAAAATGTGACGATCGGTGGAGGATTTGGAGGGCAAGATACCACTAACTTGAAGATATATATACTCTGGCCAAAACCCTTCTGATAACTATCATAACATCAGCTGATATTCTCTAAGCACTTGATAATCCAAAAATGTCCATCTCTAATTCTAACCTCATTTCTAATTCTAGTCTAACTTTACTTTAATCCCATTTTAATTTAAATTTTATTTACCGTATTTATTGGCTTATAACACGCGCCAGGGTATAACACGCACCCCAAGTTTAGGAGGGAATTTTAAGGAAAAAACTTTTAGGAGGGAAGTTTAAGGAAAAAAAATACATTTAAATGCCCATCAATGCAGCTTTATCAGTGTCCATCTGCAGCCTTGTCCATCATTGCAGCCTAGCCCAGTGTCCATCTGCAGCCTTGTCCATCATTGCAGCCTAGCCCAGTGTCCATCTTCAGCCTTGTCCATCATTGTAGCCTTGCCCAGTGTCCATCTGCAGCCTTGCCCAGTGCCTTTGCAGCCTTGCCCAGTGTCTTTGCAGCCTTGCCCAGTGCCTTTTCAGCCTTGCCCAGTGCCTTTGCAGCCTTGCCAGTCTCTTCAGCTTTTCCCTGATTTAAATTTGGCGCAGATTTCCACTGACTGTGAGCGGAGAGGAGCGAGCAGAGAGGAGCGAGCGGAGCCGAGATACAGAAAGCCGAGAGTACTTCAGCTATTCTCGGCTCCTCTTGCAGTCCGGCCCACCTCCACTGATTGTCAGCGGCGCTCGCATACAGAAAGCCGAGAGTACTTCGGCAATTCTCGGCTCCTCTCGCAGTCCTGCCCACCTCCACTGATTGCGAGAGGAGCGAGCGCCGCTGACATACAGAAAGCCGAGAGTACTTCAGCTAGTCTTGGCTCCTCTCGCGCAATCAGGGCCTGAAGCGAGGCATAAACGTTCTCAACCTGAGCACAACCTGCATGACCAGGCATCTAAGTGCAAAGCACGAGCTGCAGTGGAGTAGACACCTCAAAAACCAAGAAAGGTCTCTGGCTCCTCCTGCTTTCTCTTCTACTGCAGTCTCGGCCTATTCATCCACCTCTGTAGTGACAGTGACACCTGCCAACCCGCATACAGAGGATCTGCCAGTAACACTACCACCTGGGTCACCAACCATCTCCACAATGTCCCATGGAAGTGTTCAGCTCTCTAGCTCCAAACACTGGAGCGGAAGAGGAAGTACCCCCTACCCACCCACGATACCTGGCCCTGAATGCCAGCATTTCAAAATTCCTCACCTTTGAAATGCTGTCATTCCATCTGTTGGAGACGCAGAGTTTTAAAAGCCTGATGGCATTGGCTGTCCCCCAGTACGTCGTGCCCAGCCGCCACTACTTTTCCAGGCGAGCCATCCATTTCCTACACAACCAAGTGGGGGACAAATTTAGGTGTGCACTGCGCAACGCCATCTGTGGCAAGGTCCACCTAACTACGGATGCGTGGACCAGTAAGCACGGTCAGGGACATTATTTCTCCCTAACAGCACACTGGGTAAATGCAGTGGCGGCTGGGCCTGAGGCGGATAGCAGTTTGGCGCATGTCCTTCCACCACCAAGGATTGCAGGGCGCTTCAGTTTTCCTCCTGTTGCTAACTCCTCCTACTCCGCTTCCTCATCCGGTCAGCGTAACACCTTCACCACCAGGTTCAGCACAGCCAGGGGTAAACGACAGCAGGCAGTTTTAAAACTTTCCTGTTTGGGGGAAAAACCACACACCACGCAGGAGTTGTGGAGGGACATGGAACAACAGACCGAGTGGTTGGTGGCATTGAGCCTCAAGCCCGGCCTGGTGGTGTGCGATAATGGGCGAAATCTCGTAGCAGCTCTGGGCCTAGCTGGTTTGACGCACATCCCTTGCCTGGCGCATGTGCTGAACTTGGTGGTCCAGAGGTTCCTTAAAAATTACCCCAATATGCTAGGGCTGCTGCATAAAGTGCAGGCCGTCTGTGCGCACTTTCGGCGTTCTCACCCTGCTGCTGTTCGCCTGTCATTGCTGCAGTGTAACTTCGGCCTTCCCGCTCACCACCTCATATGTGACATGCCCACAAGGTGGAACTCCACCTTGCACATGCTGGCCAGACTGTGCAAGCAGCAGCAGGCGATAGTGGAGTTTCAGCTTTTCAAGAAAGGGTGTATTCTGGGGCATTCCCACCATATGTGTGGCATCGTGCCGTTGAGTTTTTGAGGTTCTTAATGACTTAATGTACCTCTTCTTCTGAGAAGGGGGCCTCGAGTATATTATTTTTTATTTTTATTTATTTTATGTTATTTTAAGTTATTTCCCTATCCACATTTGTTTGCAGAGCACTTGCCATGCTCTTAACAACATTTTGTTGCCATTTGCAGCCCTCTAGCCCTTTCCATTACTTTTTTAGAGCCATTTTAGTCCTCAAAAGTTCGTGTCCCCGTTGACTTCAATGGGGTTTGGGGTCAAGTTTGGGTCAAGTTCGGTCCCGAACTCAAACTTTTTTCCAAAGTTCGGCCGAACCTGTCGAACCTGAACATCCAGGTGTCCGCTCAACTCTAGTTGTGGTATTTAAGGAATAGATAACTTTGGTTTGTTAAGGAGCCACCACACCTCAATGGGCAGGGCATGGAAGTGTTTAAAAAAGGGTGCCAATTCACAATCTAATGAGAATTTGGTGAGTCTTAATTGACATTTGGCAGCTGGACGTAGCATTGTTCTTACCAAAATCACTAACATAGCTTTTTGAGGCTAATCTGTTGGAATTTTAAGCCACTCAATGGAGGGCGAGAAGAAGGAGAAGAGTGGGTATAAGGTGTCAGAACACCTTACCTGATCATTTCACAGAATTAGAAGCACTAACTAAATTTTGCCTGCCCAAGGAGCTGATTATGCTTTTTGGGGAATTGTGAGTTTTCCTTCAGCCCACCACACAGCACAGTCATACAATTCCACCAATGACCAATTTGCTAGCTGTCCTGCATTTTCTTGGCAAGGCCTCATTTCAGATGGTAGCTGGAGAGGTGGTTGGAGTATCCTAGCCATCTTTTTTCACATCTACTTACTATGGACCTGCAGGGTTTCAGACAAGATGTACCCAAATACAGGTGTATATACATACCTACCACACATCATGAGTGGGATCAAATTAAGAATGGTTTCTATGCGATAGATTGCACTCATGTTCCTTTTTCTTCTCCATCTGATAAAGAGCACATACACTATATTGCCAAAAGTATTGGGATGCCTGCCTCTACATGCACATCAACTTTAATATCATCCCAGTCTTAGTCCATAGGGTTCAATTGTGAGTTGGCCCACATTTTACATCTATAACAGCTTCAAGTCTTCTGGGAAGGCTGTCCACGAGGTTTAGGAGTGTGTCTATGGGAATGTATGACCATTCTTCCAGAATTGCATTCATGAGGTCAGGCACTGATGTTGGGTCTGGCTCGTAGTCTTTGCTCTAATACATCCCAAAGGTGTTCTATAGGAGTGAGGTCAGGACTCTGTGCAGGCCAATCAAGTTTCTCAAACTCGCCCACCCACACTATATTGCCAAAGGTAGTGGGCCACCCCTCCAAATCATTTGGTGGAAGGGGGATTATGGTGTGGGGTTGTTTTTCAGGGGTTTGGCTTAGCCCCTTAGTTCCAGAGAAGGGAACTCTTAAGGCGTCAGCATACCAAGACATTTTGCACAATGTCATGCTCCCAACTTTGTGGGAACAATTTGGGGATGGCCCCTTCCTATCCCAAGATGACTGTATACTAGGGATGAGCTTTGAGCTTGAACATTGCCTGTTCACCGAACAATTTGGGGTGTTCGCGGCAAATTCGAAAAGCCGCGGAACACCCTGTAAAAGTCTATGGGAGAAATCTAAAGTGCTAATTTTAAGGCTTATATGCAAGTTATTGTCATAAAAAGTGTTTGGGGACCTTGGTCCTGCCCCAGGGAACATGTATCAATGCAAAAAAAAAAGTTTTAAAAACTGCCGTTTTTTCAGGAGCAGTGATTTTAATAATGCTTAAAGTGAAACAATAAAAGTGTAATATTCCTTTAAATTTCGTACCTGGGGGTGTCTATAGTATGCCTGTAAAGGGGCGCATGTTTCCCACGCTTAGAACTGTCCCTGCACAAAAAAAAATGTGTGGGGTTCCCCCCAAATTCAATTACCAGGCCCTTCTGGTCTGGTATGGATATTAAGGGAAACCCCGCGTCAAATAAAAAAAAAAATTACATGGGTTTCCCCCCAAATACCCATACCAGATCCTTCAGGTCTGGTATGAATTTTAAGGGGAACTCCATGCCAAATAAAAAAAAATTGCGTGAAATTCCATACCAGACCCTTTATCCGAGCTCGCAGTCTGGCAGGCCGCAGGAAAAGAGGGGGGGATGAGAGAGCGCCCTCCCTCCTGAACCATACCAGGCCACATGCCCTCAACATTGGGAGGATGCTTTGGGGGTCTGTGACCCCTCAAAGCACCCTGTCCCCATGTTGATGGGGACAAGGGACTCATCCCCACAACCCTGGCAAGTGGTTGTGGGGGTCTGCGGGCGGGGGGCTTATCAGAATCTGGAAGCCCCCAGATCCCACCCCCCCCCTGCTTGAAATGGTAGGGCCCTACCATATCACAAAGAAAGTGTAAAAAATTGTTAAAAAACACACTGACACCATTGGGAAAAGTCCTTTATTAAAAATAAAAAAAAGATTCCAGCGGTGGTAATCCACTCTTGCTATCCAGCGATGAGTGATCTCTTCTCTGGGTCCAGCGATGGGTGATCTCTCCCGATGACATCCAGTGCAGCGCATCTTGTCTCCATGGAGACACTGCGGGAATCCCGGTGATGGCCTGACATGTCTTAGCTGAGGATGACGGGGCCACAAGTCACCTGACCCCATCCCCTCTGACGCAAGGGGAAACCCAGGCTTCCCCAGTGACGTGCGGGTGACCCCGCCCCCTCTGATGTAATGGAAACCTGCGTTACATCAGAGGAGGGCGGGGTCACCCGTACATCACTGGGGAAGCCTGGGTTCCCCTTGCGTCAGAGGGGGGCGGGGTCAGGTGACGGGTGGCCCGTCCTCCTCAGCTAAGACCTGTCAGGTGTCGGGATTCCCACAGTGTCTCCGGCCGGGAGAGCATCGGGAGAGATCACCCATCGCTGGACCCCGGATAAGAGATCAGCCATCGCTGGATAGCAAGAGTTGATTACCACCACTGGAATTTTTTTTTTTTTTTTTTTTTTTTTTTTTTTTAATAAAGAACTTATCCCAATGGTGTCTGTGTGTTTAACAATTTTTTACACTATCTTTGTGAAATGGTAGGGGTACTTTTGTACCCCCTTACCATTTCAAACAGGGGGGGCGGATCTAGGGGTCCCCTTGTTAAAGGTGGCTTACAGATTCTGATAAGCCCCCCACCTGCAGACCTCCACAACCACCAGCCAGGGTTGTGGGGATGAGGCCCTTGTCCCCATCAACATGGGGACATGGTGCTTTGAGGGGTCACAGACCCCCAAAGCATCCTCCCAATGTTGAGGGCATGTGGCCTGGTATGGTTCAGGAGGGGGGCGCTCTCTCGTCCCCCTCTCTTTTCCTGCAGCCTGCCAGGTTGCATGCTCGGATAAAGGGTCTGGTATGAATTTTTGGGGGGAACTCCACGCCATTTTTTTTTAATTCGGTGTGGAGTTCCCCTTAAAATTCATACCAGACCTGAAGGGCCTGGTAATTGAATTTGGGGGGAACCCCACGCATTTTTTTTCAATGACTGTTCTCTCAGTGCTTTTAAATTACTTTTTTTCCTGCAGAAATGACACTTTGTGCAGGACAGTTCTAGGCACGGGAAAGATGCACCCCTTTACAGGCATACTAAACACACCCCCCAGGTACGAAATTTAAAGGAATATTACACTTTTATTGTTTCACTTTAAGCATTATTAAAATCACTGCTCCTGAAAAAACGGCCGTTTTTAAAAGTTTTTTTTTGCATTAATACATGTCCCCTGGGGCAGGACCCATGTCCCCAAACACTTTTTAGGACAATAACTAGCATATTAGCCTTTAAAATTAGCACTTTTGATTTTGAATGTTCGAGTCCCATAGACTTTAATAGGGTTCTAAAGTTCACGCAAAGTTTAGGTCTGTTCGCAGGTTCTGGTGTGAACCGAACCGGGGGTGTTCGGCTCATCCCTACTGCATACCAGTGCACAAAGCAAAGTCCATAAAGACATGGAAGAGTGAATTTGAGGTGGAGGAACATGACTGGCCTGCACAGAGTCCTAACCTCAACCCCAATAGAACACCTTTGGGATGAATTAGAGCAGAGACTGCGAGCCAGGCCTTCTCATCCAACATCAGTGCCTGACCTCACAAATGACCTTCTGGAAGAACCATCAAACATTCCCATACACACTCCTAAACCTTGTGGAAAACCTTCCCAGAAGAGTTGAAGCTGTTATAGCTGCAAAGGGTGTACCAACTCAATATCAGATTGTTTGGCTTGGCTCATCTATTGGCTAGTAATGGCTATTCAACAAATAATCCAAACCAAATTGATAAAAGCCTTGTTGCTTCTGTTTAATTACATCACACGAGTGATCAGGGCAAGGAATGTTCTGCCACAGTAGCTTGCATTATTCCCTAGTTTACTATTTAAATGCCAGGACCCAGAAAGGATGGTGGGTGGCGTTTAGAAAAGGGCACCCCCTTCTGCCCCTTGTAGATTTATTTGGCTGCCTGGAGAGAAAAGAACATTGAATTTGCAACAAAATTACACTAGGATTGCAGCTGCATCTGCAGCCATGATCCTGGTGTAAGTATTTCCACCTAAGCCAGTTTACATATGGCCTAAGGCCTTCAAATTAAAATTATGTCTAGCCAATAAATATAACATGCATGCCAAAATTTTTACTATTGTTATCCACTAATCATGATATATTAATGGTGATCTAAAAATAATGATTTCAAACTGTATTTTAGGTGATTCTGGCTATCCTCTCACTTCAACACAAGCAGATTGTTGACTGTTGAAGCTCTGAGCCCTTGGTTGTACATATGTCATATGTAATGGCAATAATTTTAATTTTACACAAAAATCTTTGGAGATATCTTTTGTGAAATTGTATTCCATGCAAAAGCATTCTTGTATATTTGATTACAAAAACCTTCATTAAAAAAAATATGAAAAACAGAAAACCATGTTGATGAGATGTTTAAGCTCAAATAACTAGGCTCAACATTGTGTAGAATGACAATGAGGGAGATGTACTAAAACTGGAGCACATAAAATCTTGCCCATCTGTGCCTAGTAATCAATTAGCTACTAGGTGTTATTGTTAAAGCTTAATAGAGCAAGCTGAATTTAGAAGCTGATTGGTTATGAACAGCTGCACCAGATCTTATGGGCTCCAGTTTAAGTAAATAGACCCCAATGCCTATTCTACAGCAAGAACAAGCAGACATGTTAAAAGATATGTGTCCCATTAGTGTGATTTAATGTTCTGATGTCAAGACAAAATGTGGGATTTTCTAGTCCTTTAACTTTCAGGGATAGGGAGAAACAGTAGAGATAGAGAGTGAATTTCCCTAATGGCGCAAAGACAGCAAGAAAAACTGACAGATGTTCATATCATAAAAAAATAAATAAAAAAAAAAACACACAAACATTTTGCCTTTAGTTCCATTTTATTGCAGTGCAATACAAGAGTCACATATAAAACATAGACATTAGACATAAAACTAGGGGCTATAGTTTAATGTAATGAAAATGTAACAGTAGAGGAAGATGTAGAATCAGGCAGTGGATTAATGCCGGAAGACTTGTTAAGTCATTGACTGAGTAATTCAAGTTTCTTTTTGTCAATACTCTGTTGTACTTGTAAAGAATTTCTGTATACATGCCTCCCTGCCTTTAATTTCAAGTTCAATGGCCTTAAAATCACCCTTTAACATTTCACAATGTTCTTTTTGAGCTTGATGGAACCTTTTACTTTCTTACTTGCTCAACGTGAGGACATAATCTCTGTGTTTGAAAATGGCGAGGTAAGCACTTTGTAATATATCTATAGCTTTTGGCATTTTAGGTAGTGGCTCTTGGGGCTTTTTTACTTTTGATTTAGTTTTCTTTTATATTTTAGAGTTTGCTTGCTCTGACCTTCTGACTTAGAGGGAAGTGAGTGTATAGCAATCTATACTGTGGCTAATATTTACAAGAACCTTTTACACACAATCATCAGCTCTACTTTTGGCGACCCCAGAGCATTTAACCAACACAGAGAACCTGCGATTTATTCACTTATACCTGCCTTATACTTAAGCGCTTACAGGGACGTGCAGTCAGGAAACGCAGGTGAAGTAGAGCCTGCCATGAACATGAAAAAAAAAACTATATACATATAAATATATATATAAAATATATATATATATATATATATATATATATATATATATATATATATATATCTATATATATATATATGTATATTTATGGTCGGAGCCCTCCGTCCTGAAAGATATGGAAGAAACACATAAACACGCCACAAGACTAACAACATAAATAAACCTGAAGTGTGCCCTGGCCTGCTGTAAGGTAAGCCCTGGTGAGCTGGGTGATATGCTAAGAGAAGGGCGCTTACCTTAAGAAGTAATGGATGTTTCTGTAGAGAAACTTATTTTTTTTAAGTACTCTGAGAAGGTAAATGGGTGGGCGGGTACCACGCACTGGAACCGACACCAATCGCTGTGGGTGGTCTGGTTAAATACCCTCCGGGCTCCTCCCATAATTACAGGCCTTCTTATATACAGTGGTGTGAAAAAGTGTTTGCCCCCTGTTCCTTTGCATGTTTGTCACACAAGTGTTTCGGAACATCAACCAATTTAAACAATAGTCAAGGACAACAAAGTAAACACAAAATGCAATTTGTAAATGAAGGTGTTTATTATTAAAGGTGAAAAAAAATCCAAACCATCATGGCCCTGAAAAAGTGATTGCCCCCTTGTTAAAACATACTATAACTGTGGTTGTCCAAGAGTTCAATTTCTCTAGCCACACCCAGGCCTGATTATTGCACACCTGTTCACAATCAAGGCATCACTTAGGAGCTGCTTGACACAGTAAGGTCCACCAGAAGATCCTTAAAAGCTACACATCATGCCGAGACCCAAAGAAATTCAGGAACAATTGAGAAAGAAAGTAATTGAGATCTATCAGTCTGGAAAGGGTTATAAAGCCATTTCCAAAGCTTTGGGAATCCAGCAAACCACAGTGAGAGCCATTATCCACAAATGGCGAAGACATGGAACAGTGGAGAACCTTCCCAGGAGTGGCCGGCCGCCCAAAATTACCCAAGAGCGCAGCGACGACTCATCCAAGAGGTCACAAAAGACCCCACAACAACGTCCAAGGAATTGCAGGCCTCACTTGCCTCTGTTAAGGTCAGCGTTCATGCCTCCGCCATCAGGAAAAGACTGGGCAAAAATGGCCTGCATCAGAGTTCCAAGGAGAAAACCACTGCTGAGCAAAAAGAACATCAAAGCTCGTCTCAATTTCTCCACACACATCTTGATGATCCCCAAGACTTTTGGGACACATTCTGTGGACCGATGAGACAAAAGTGGAACCTTTGGAAGGTGTGTGTCCAAGTATATCTGGCGTAGAAGGAACACTGCATTTCAGAAAAAGAACATTACCAACAGTAAAATATGGTGGTGGTAGTGTGATGGTCTGGGGCTGTTTTGCTGCTTCAGGACCTGGAAGACTTGCCGTGATAAAAGAACTATGAATTCTGCTGTCCCAAGAGATCCTGAAGGAGAATGTCCGACCATCTGTTCGTGTACTCAAGCTGAAACGAACTTCTGCAGCAGGACAATGATCTAAACACACCAGCAAGTCCACCACCGAATGGCTAAGAAAAACAAAATGAAGACTTTGGATGGCCTAGCCAAAGTCCTGACCTGAATCCTATTGAGATGTTGTGGTATGACCTTAAAAAGGCCGTTCATGCTCGAAAACCCTCTGTAACTGAATTAGGACAATTCTGAAAAGATGAGTGGGCCAAAATCCAGGACGCTGTAAAAGCCTCATTGCACGTTATCACAAACGCTTGTTGCAGTTGTTGCTGCTAAGGGTGGCCAACCAGTTATTAGGTTTATGGGGCAATCACTTTTTCACACAGGGCCATGATGGTTTGGATTTTTTTTCACCTTTAATAATTTTGTGTTTACTTGTGTTGCCCTTGACTATTGTTTAAATTGGTTTGATGTTCCGAAACACTTAAGTGTGACAAACATGCAAAGGAACAGGAAATGAGGAAGGGGGCAAACACTTTTTCACACCACTGTATATAGAGCTTTGAGGATCGTAGCTCTGCAACCTGGGGTCACAGAGACCCCAAATATGGGGTCCGAAGGATCATAGGTGTCAGGAGTCCCACCCTTCACAACAAGGAGCACATGGAAGGGCAAACGCATGAAAGAAAAAATCATCTATCTATCAGAATGCATGTGCTTCCACTGTGGAGACCTTCAGAAATTTAGAAAGGTTAGGACTGCAAGCGATACACAGGGTGTCGTGAAGAGGCCTTCTCCACAGTGGAAGCACATGCATTCTGATGGATAGAGGATTTTGTCTTTCGTGCGTTTGCCATTCCATGTGCTCCTTGCTGTGAAGGCCAGTTATAGGTGGGGGCAGGAGCCATCTCTTTGTTACTGGTGTAAATTTGGTCAGGGGACACATTAGGCAAGCTTTGCTGCCATTGTGCTATGTGCTGGGTGTCCAGTGTGCCCCTGTGCCTTTAAGGAGCACTGGGCTACCTCCAGGCCCACCTGCCCCTCATCTATCCATCAGAATGCACGTTTCCACAGTGGAGAACTTCATAAATTTAGGAAGGTTAGGACTGCAAGTGATATACAGGGTGCCATGAAGAGGCCTTGCAGCTTAAGCACGCATTTGCAAATCTGTGCTAGCTAAACCCCTGCTTTTAACGCATACTGTTGGACAGGTTAATTTGGTTGATAACCAAACTGGTTGGTGAGTTGAGCTGGGAATTTTTCTCTGGTTTTGTCTTTCATTCTTTCTTGTACCAGTTTCTTGCTCCTGTACATACAGTGAGGGGGGAAAGTATTTGATCCCCTGCTGATTTTGTATGTTTGCCTACTGACAAAGAGTCTATCATTTTAATGGGAGGTTTATTTTAACAGTGAGAGATAGAATAACAAAAACCCGGAAGTAAGCTCCGGGAGAGATGTCCGCAGATTTTTTTTAAGGGTTTACAACCACTTTAAATAAATTATACTCCTACAAAAGCTTATGGCTCATGAATTCAGAAGAGCCACATTTTTCAGAGTTAAAGTGTTTTTACAGCTGAAAAACTTCTCTCAAAACCTACTAGTTCTGCGTTTTTTTACCAGTCAGAAAACGCCCCTGCCAAAAGCTGCTGATAAAAGCCTATGTGTGCATGGACACATAGGATAACATGCTGCAGAGTTTATCGGCTGCAGAAAATAATATCTGAAGCCAAAAACAGAAGCTGTAAAAACTTCCAGTGTCCATGAGGCCTAAATGTAGTTTGTCCTTATCTAGTTGGCCTCTTCTAGACCATATCAAACAATTGCACAGCAAACATGTTGAACCTTTACAAAGGGCATTTGTGTGAAAAGAAGTATGAGCCATGTGTGCAACAAGAACACTGCAGAACTATAAAGCCAAATGCTGGTATGAACATACAGAAATGAGGGGGGCACAGGAGAGAAGGACTCAAAGATGGCTGCTTAAGCCCGGAGCTCCGCTTCACCCCGGCTGATCGGCACACTGCATGACTGCCTGCGACTAACAGGACAGCAGATGACCACCCCAGCACCTTGGGGACACCCCGGAAGCCAATTTATGTACAAGGAGATGGCCAGGAGGGACCTTTGGCCGCAACTCAGCCGAGAAACTGACCCGTTCGGATCCAAGATGGCGATCGTAACACAAACTTGCTCTGACATGGAGGAGGAGATGCCCACGCTTACAGCTCTTCCCCCCCACTGGAAGCACCAGGCTCCACAGTGAGAACTGGTGTCACAGAGGCACCCTCCCCAGCCCAGTCATTAATACGCCACACAATGGAGGACATACAATTCTCCCCTATGGGGCAAAATGAGGCCTACCCAGCTTCTCCTCATCAGCCTGGACTCCCTCACACAGACTCACTCATCAATACAGCAGACCTGTTCGACAAGTTATCAGACCTACTGGACAGGTGCTTGACTGTCACAGCAGCTAAAATCACAGGAGAGATTAAGGCTGACTTTCAGAACTTGGGGGACAGAATGGAGGCTGTTGAACACAAGCTGGATAATACAGTAGCTAGGATCAACCAAAACTCTGACCACATGCAGATTTTACAGGACCAACTGAACACAGCCTTCTCAAGGAATGACGACCTAGACAACAGATCGCGTAGAAATAACTTTAACATTAGTGGCCTCCCGGAGGTGATTGCTGATGTCTCAACAGCAGTCCAGGACTTTATTAAAGACCTCTTTCCTGGCATCCCCCCACATAAGCTGGAATTAGACCATGCTCACAGAGCATTGAACCCACCATGGAAAGATGGAGCCCCTAAGGATATAGTGATCAAACCATACTTCTATTCTGTATAGGAGGAGATCATGAAAAAATCTTGCATGCAAACGCCTCCACTCTGCCAAAACCATCCAGTGCAGATTTTTGCAGACATCTCCCCATTGACCATACAAAGATGATAGGCCCTGAAACCACTGCTGAATGTCTTCACACAGTAAGACATTAAATACCGGCGGGCCTTCTCGTTCACGCTCAAATTTTCCTTCAAGTCCAAACACTACTCCTTGTCCAGCTTACAAGAAGGAGAGAAGTTGTTCCTGAGTCTGAGGCTTATCACACTTGGCCCACCTTACCCCCCCAACCCCCCTACTGGGAGCAAACAAACATCAGGCACCATCCAGCCCTATATCTCCATTGTGGAACAAGAACACCTTCAAGCGTCCTGAGGAAAGCAGACCTCTCTGATTCAAGAAGTATCCGAATCGCCACACCTACCATACTGGATTTATCCAGTCTCCAGGAGTTACACCGTTTATAAAAATCGTTCTCCGAGACACTCACAAGTTGATCATAACTTCATAAAATACGCATCTCAGATGGGAAACACACTTTGTATCCGCAATGCATCATGGAAACTTCCCATGCATACTACGAGAAATTATACAGCGGGGGGGAACAAAGATAATGAGGCCCATAAGAATTAATTCCTGGATTCGCTCCCAATCCCAAAATTTGAATCCTGACCCGAGAAAAACTGAAGGCCCCGATATTAGGTGAAGAAATTATCCAGGCTATTAAGAACCTCAAACAGGGCTCTGCCCCTGGACCGGTTGGCTTTTCCATGCCATATTATAAGACATTTGCAGAGACCTTACCTCCACACCTAGCGAACTTCTTCAATTCCAAAACTTCAGGGGCCCCATTAGAGAGACAGCTTAATGCAGCTTTCATCTCTGTTATACCCAAACCAAACAAAGACTCGGGGGAGGTGGGGAACTATAGGCCCATTTCCTTAATCAACAACGACATGAAGATCATGATCAAGATGCTAGCGGATCACATGGCATCCTTCATTGGTCTGTATATTCATAAAGACCAAGTGGGATTCATCCCTGGTCAACAGGGTCCAGACCCAATTAGGAGGGCGATAGAAATATCAATACTACAAACCAAATAGGCCAGGAAGGGCAGCCGAGAGGGTTTGCTACTTTCGCTTGGCCTACAAAAAGCCTTTGATTCAGTCTCTTAGCCCTAACTTTTAAGCATTTTGCACTGCTGGGGTTTTGGTCAGAAATTCATGGGTCTTAGGGGGGCCCTCTACTCCCTACCAGAAGCACAAGTCCGATTGCAGGGATATTACTCTGAACCTATTAAAATAGCTAGAGGGACAAGACAGGGATGCCTCCTTTCCCCCCTTATATTCGCAGTGGAGATAGAAACCCTTGCGATAGCTATTCGTAACCATCCTGTTATACGGGGGGAGGGGTCGACTGCGGACAGCAGACGCATAAATGTGCCCTGTTTGCAGACAACCTATTACCCTTTGTCACATCACCGACAATCTCACTCCCAAACATCTGCAAATTACTGAAAGACTTTACTAAGGCCTCAGGGTTAAGGGTCAACTTCTCTAAATCCCAAATTCCAAATTTAACAATCCTACACCAAATTGCTCACAACTTTAAAAACTCCTTCCAATTTGAATGGAGTGACTCTATCATTCGTTACCTGGGAGTAGAAATCTCCCCGAAAGTTGAACAACTTTATCAGGTTAACTTCCCCCCACTGTATAACAAGCTTGAAGTGGAACTCAGAGGTTGGACCCTCCATGAATTATCCTGGCTAGGGAGGATAAACGCAATCAAGATGAAGCTCCTTCCCAAACTACTATATCTTTTCAGATCCCTCCCAATTCCACTGAGGACAATTCACCTACAAAAGTTCCAAGGCAACATTTTGAAATTTATTTGGGGAACCTCAGGTCACTGTCTCGCAAAGAGAACTCTATTTAGACCAAGAACACAGGGGGGGTTGGGGGTCCCTTTTCGGTCGCTAGCGGGGGGGGTTAAAACTACCCCCACTATCGGCCGAATAGCGCCGCTAAGACGACGGTAAAGTGTCACTGAAGCCTGGGCGCCGGCAATGTGAAAGGGGCCTTTATGAACAATGGTGTGGACAAGCCACAGAGCAGGGGGGGGGGGATTTCGACTATTTACCTGTCACTGGCCTCAGATAGCACCAAGCTACTTTACATGCACGCATGGGATAATGAAATCCAGGTTAGCTGGAATACTGAAACCTGGAATAGAAACTTTTTCCAAGCCTATAGAGGTATACGCAATATCGCTCTTATTGAGGTGAACCTCAAAGTGATTACCAGATGGTACCCAGTCCCAACCAGATTAGCAAAAATGTTCCCTTCCTCCTCACCTCTCTGCTTTAGAGATTGTGCATCACCAGGATCAATGCTCCACATCTTGTGGGAATGCAGAAGCTGAGGGGATTTTGGAAAATAATCTTCCACATGATCCGCAAGGTAACAGGATATCAGATCCCCAAGAACCTCTCTATAGCCCTGCCCAATGCCCATTTACCCAACACCAATAGAGCTTCCAGGTACTTAATCTTTTTTATATTTTTGGCTGCTAAATTGACCATAGCAAGAGCATGGAAACAACCAAAGGTCTTTTTTTCGGCAGGAAAAAAGAACATTTCCTGGATAATGGCCCAGGAAAAAATGGTTAGCTCCCTGACTGACACGGTAGCTAGGTTTGATTCTACATGGGACCCCTGGGTGACCTGTATAGGTATTCCTGGATGAATAGGTACACTTCCTCCCTTGTGAAAATCCCCTTTGTACTCTCTTGTACTGCTTTTCATAATTTGATCTTACCTGCAAGATCAAGGATCAATCTTACAGCAGCATCTCTAATTTAGTCCTTTCACCAGACAGGTTAAGTTCATTTATTTTTCCTTTTTCATTACTCGTCTTTATTATCGAGCAAGGAGATACTTACCGTCTACTACATCTAGGCTCAGTTGGTTACCTAACCTGCCGTAGTTAGTATAAGAAATGTCAATTGAAATGTTTTGTATCTCCTGACTCTCTTTATTGTCATGGAGGCATGCATGTAACCTTTACAGTTCAACCGTGTTCAACAGTATGACCTTTGTCGTAATTCTGCAAATTTCTATGTACGGAAAATGTTATTTGCTCTGTTTGATCTAATGCTCAATAAAAACTTATTGAAAGAACATAAAACTTGTGGAACACAGAAATGAGGCATACATGTGTTCCACAAGTGAGAAGCCATCTGTGCAACCAGCAGAGAAAGACACTGCTTATCTGTAAAGCCAAAAGTCAGTATGAACATATAAAAATGATGCCTACATAAGTATTCCACAAGTAAGGAGAACCATGTGCCACAAGCAAAGCATGAAACGAAAAAGATGTAAAGACAAATAAGGCTGGTAAAAGGAATAAAAGTGCTTTACCATTTGCTCCACAAGATCTGTGATATTTGGCTTTTCTTCTGGACTCTCCCCTGCCATTGCTCCCTTTGTCAAAGCCCCTCAGAAGTGTGCACTGGAAAAGAAGTACCACCCTCTGGATATGAGGACATACAATAAATTACTGCACAATTTCATGAGATAATTACTGCAAATTTTGAAAAAATATTGCATGCAGCATTTTAGAAGCTTTTTTTTGTGAATATCCAAAAAAGTTTTGAAAAACACTAAGAGGTATTTTACCACGGATCTTAAAGCAATAGATACCACTTTGTAAAAAGAGCCCTATGTGCTTTATATATTAGGGTGCTTTCTCTTTACTGGTACTCTTAGATGTGTGTTTATAAACAATTTGCATATCCATTCGTCCATTGCAACCCCATGCAAATACAGTCTGTACTAATAGTGCAAAGATGAATATTTTCAAGTTATATTCTCTACAGAGCATTGAAAAAAACACGTGAATAGGGAAACTATTGCAATATGTACACTATATGGAGCTGAGGAGCATATTTATTTACTATGTTTATATTTATTTACATTTATTTATTTACATTTACATTTATTTACATTTATTTACATTTATTTATATTTATTTACAGTGCCATCTAATAGCATAATGTAGTATTTTCCCCATTCACTCTGTTTTTTTTTCAATGAAAATATTCAATCAGCAGCGAATATCTGAAAATATAAAATTTTTCCCCATTTGTACAGAACAGATTTACATGCTGATTTGAAAGACAGCTTTGCGTTTTTTTTTTTTTTGATAAATACACCCCTTTGGGTCACCATGTGACATGAGCCAGTGGCCTTGTCCCTGTATAACTGGCCGTGCAACACGTCTTGGCCATTAGAAGCAGAGACAGCATCTTGTCAACATCGAATGAAGAAAGAAGAAGAAGCAGAAGGTGGCGCCGACGACTGCTGCAATAGTGACAGAAGCCCGGGCCACCGCTAGTAAAAGAACTGCAAGAAAAAAGCGGAGGCCCGGCAAGAAGAACAGAAGAGCGGGACAAGACCCCCAAAGTCGGAACAAGACCACCAGTTAGCGGCGGCGATGAATGAAAAAGCCGGGCTCCTCCGCTAGTAAAAGAGCTAGCAGAAGATAGCAGAGGAGTCCGGCGAGAAGACCCCCCAAGACGGAAGAAGACCCCCGGAGCTGTGTAATAAAGTATTTTAAAAACTTGTGTTGTGTTGTGTTTTTTATTTACACTTTTTTTCACCAGGTAAATGGGAAGGGGTACATCGTACCCCATACTCATTCACATAGGGTGGGGGGCCGGAATCTGGGGGTCCCCTTATTAAATGGGGATCCCGGATTCCGATAAGCCCCTCCGCCCGCAGACCCCGACAACCAATGGCCATGGTTGTCGGGAAGAGGCCCTTGTCCTCATCAATATGGGGACAAGGTGCTTTGGGGTGGGGGGCCGCAGGGCCCCCCTTTCCCCAAGGCACCCCCTCATGTTGAGGGCACATGGCCTGGTACAGCTCAGGAGGGGGGGTGCTCGGTCGTCCCCACCCCCTTTCCTGACCAGCTGGGCTGCGTGCTCGGATAAGGGTCTGATATGGATTTGGGGGGACCCCCACGCATTCCCCTTTAAATCCATACCAGGTGACAGGGCTAGTAAGGTGTCAATCTCGCCGATCGAGGTGGCAACATTGACTTCCTTTGCTAGTCCCGTCTACCTGGAGTCACGTTCTAAATGAACGGACTTTACTCCGTGTGTGGGCAAGTCCGTTCAATCCCGCGGACTAGCACACAGACAGCCGGGTTTTCCGCCGGACTGCTGAGTTTTTTTTTGAGTCAAACCTTCTTACTAAGTCCGCTGGACTTTTGGGAAGAAAAAGTCCACCGGAGCCCACACACGGTCGGATTGTACGGCGGACTCTAGTCCGATCGTGTGTACGGGGCATTACACAGATATCACAAACTGTATATAAAACACATTGCTTATGTATATATTAATCAGGTTATTTTAAGATGATCAAATGAAAAGAGATATATGTTCATAAATAATGTCATTCTCAGTTCAAACAAATCAGTCATAATTACACTAAATTAGTTGCAATGATGGCTTTATCTTTCTCTGCATTTCTTTTCAACTTTTCATTTAAAATGTAAACCTATCTAGGCAATGCTTGCTTTATATACTGTATTTACTTTGGTGGACCTGTACAAGGTATAGTGTGTAGTCACTAGACATGTGCATTCATTTTCGTCCGAATGCATTTTCGTACGAATTTTGGGTATTTTCGTTTCCGTTTTAACTAACGATAACTAACGTGCAGGATTCGAAAACCGAAAAGATCCGACATAAACAAATGCTTTATTTTAGTTTTCGTTGTGACAACAGTTCAATACAGATAGGAGATTCCACATGACGCTGACAATAGTGATCTGTGTCCATCGAACCTGTGGTCGAATGTGCCTAACCCTAGCTCTATTAGTCCAAGATTATTCAACATAGAGAGAAAAGATTCGACATAGAGAGAAAAGATTCGACATTATAGAGACAATAGCAAAAAAGGTTGAATGTGCCTAACCTAACTATTAGTCCAAGATTATTCGACATAAAGAGAAAAGATTTTACATAAAGATTCGACGAAGCAGTCGGCGCGAGCGAACATTTATGGTCAAATGCTCCGCCCATAGGCTATAGAAGAATTCTAATGTTGATTGACTGGTAATTAGGGATGGGCCCGGTGCTCGATGCGAACCCACGTTCGCATCGAGCACCGGGCGTTCGCTCGCTCGGCGAGCCCAGAACTATTTTGGCCGCTCGCATCACGTTCGTGTGATGCGAGCGGCCCCGCAATGCATTGCGGCCGGCGCGGCCGGCGCAGTGCATTGCTGGCTGATGATTGGCCAAGCATGCACTGTGACCCCGCATGCTTGGCCAATCACAGCCCCGGAATTTCGAAGAGCCATAATTGGCTACAGGCAGGACGCCTGTAGCCAATTACAGCTCAGGGGCTGTAGTACACGCCCCCCCTATAAAAGGCCGCCACGCCGTCTGCGCCGGTCACATGCTGTTCCGGCGCAGATTGAGCAGGCTAGATCTGTGACACTCTGCTGCATTTAGTTAGTTAGAGAGATTTACTTACAGAGATTGAGTTAGATAGATTCAGTTACAAAGATTGATTAAGAAAGAGGGGCTTGTAGTGTGTTCGTGGCAGGCAGGCAGAGCTCCTATATTTTGTTCCCAGAAGCACCTATAGGACTTGTAGTGTGTTAGTGGCAGGCAGGCAGAGCTCCTATATTTTGTTACCAGAAGCACCTATAGGACTTGTAGTGTGTTCGTGGCAGGCAGGCAGAGCTCCTATATTTTGTTACCAGAAGCACCTATAGGACTTGTAGTGTGTTCGTGGCAGGCAGGCAGAGCTCCTATATTTTGTTACCAGAAGCACCTATAGGACTTGTAGTGTGTTCCTGGCAGGCAGGCAGAGCTCCTATATTTTGTTACCAGAAGCACCTATAGGACTTGTAGTGTGTTCCTGGCAGGCAGGCAGAGCTCCTATATTTTGTTACCAGAAGCACCTATAGGACTTGTAGTGTGTTCGTGGCAGGCAGGCAGAGCTCCTATATTTTGTTCCCAGAAGCACCTATAGGACTTGTAGTGTGTTCGTGGCAGGCAGGCAGAGCTCCTATATTTTGTTCCCAGAAGCACCTATAGGACTTGTAGTGTGTTCGTGGCAGGCAGGCAGAGCTCCTATATTTTGTTCCCAGAAGCACCTATAGGACTTGAAGTGTGTTAGTCCCATCACACAGACCTACATTTTCTTCCCAGAAGCACCTATAGGACTTGAAGTGTGTTAGTCCCATTACACACAGACCTACATTTTCTTCCCAGAAGCACCTATAGGACTTGAAGTGTGTTAGTCCCATTACACACAGACCTACATTTTCTTCCCAGAAGCACCTATAGGACTTGAAGTGTGTTAGTCCCATCACACAGAGATCATATATTTTGTTCCCAGAAGCACCTATAGGACTTGAAGTGTGTTAGTCCCATTACACACAGACCTACATTTTCTTCCCAGAAGCACCTATAGGACTTGAAGTGTGTTAGTCCCATCACACAGAGATCATATATTTTGTTCCCAGAAGCACCTATAGGACTTGAAGTGTGTTAGTCCCATTACACACAGACCTACATTTTCTTCCCAGAAGCACCTATAGGACTTGAAGTGTGTTAGTCCCATCACACAGAGATCATATATTTTGTTCCCAGAAGCACCTATAGGACTTGAAGTGTGTTAGTCCCATTACACACAGACCTACATTTTCTTCCCAGAAGCACCTATAGGACTTGAAGTGTGTTAGTCCCATCACACAGAGATCATATAT
This sequence comes from Lithobates sylvaticus, assembly GCA_028564925.1. Taxonomy (NCBI): domain Eukaryota; kingdom Metazoa; phylum Chordata; class Amphibia; order Anura; family Ranidae; genus Lithobates; species Lithobates sylvaticus. The sequence continues at coordinate 100,389,766 of CM053036.1, forward strand.
TTTGTTCCCAGAAGCACCTATAGGACTTGAAGTGTGTTAGTCCCATTACACACAGACCTACATTTTCTTCTCAGAAGCACCTATAGGACTTGAAGTGTGTTAGTCCCATCACACAGAGATCATATATTTTGTTCCCAGAAGCACCTATAGGACTTGAAGTGTGTTAGTCCCATCACACAGACCTTTATTTCCTTCCCAGAAGCACCTATAGGACTTGAAGTGTGTTAGTCCCATTACACACAGACCTACATTTTCTTCCCAGAAGCACCTATAGGACTTGAAGTGTGTTAGTCCCATCACACAGAGATCATATATTTTGTTCTCAGAAGCACCTATAGGACTTGAAGTGTGTTAGTCCCATCACACAGAGATCATATATTTTGTTCCCAGAAGCACCTATAGGACTTGAAGTGTGTTAGTCCCATTACACACAGACCTACATTTTGTTCCCAGAAGCACCTATAGGACTTGAAGTGTGTTAGTCCCATCACACAGAGATCATATATTTTGTTCCCAGAAGCACCTATAGGACTTGAAGTGTGTTAGTCCCATTACACACAGACCTACATTTTCTTCCCAGAAGCACCTATAGGACTTGAAGTGTGTTAGTCCCATCACACAGACCTTTATTTCCTTCCCAGAAGCACCTATAGGACTTGAAGTGTGTTAGTCCCATCACACAGAGATCATATATTTTGTTCCCAGAAGCACCTATAGGACTTGAAGTGTGTTAGTCCCATTACACACAGACCTACATTTTCTTCTCAGAAGCACCTATAGGACTTGAAGTGTGTTAGTCCCATCACACAGAGATCATATATTTTGTTCCCAGAAGCACCTATAGGACTTGAAGTGTGTTAGTCCCATCACACAGACCTTTATTTCCTTCCCAGAAGCACCTATAGGACTTGAAGTGTGTTAGTCCCATTACACACAGACCTACATTTTCTTCCCAGAAGCACCTATAGGACTTGAAGTGTGTTAGTCCCATCACACAGAGATCATATATTTTGTTCTCAGAAGCACCTATAGGACTTGAAGTGTGTTAGTCCCATCACACAGAGATCATATATTTTGTTCCCAGAAGCACCTATAGGACTTGAAGTGTGTTAGTCCCATTACACACAGACCTACATCTTCTTCCCAGAAGCACCTATAGGACTTGAAGTGTGTTAGTCCCATCACACAGAGATCATATATTTTGTTCCCAGAAGCACCTATAGGACTTGAAGTGTGTTAGTCCCATCACACAGACCTTTATTTCCTTCCCAGAAGCACCTATAGGACTTGAAGTGTGTTAGTCCCATTACACACAGACCTACATTTTCTTCCCAGAAGCACCTATAGGACTTGAAGTGTGTTAGTCCCATTACACACAGACCTACATTTTCTTCCCAGAAGCACCTATAGGACTTGAAGTGTGTTAGTCCCATCACACAGAGATCATATATTTTGTTCCCAGAAGCACCTATAGGACTTGAAGTGTGTTAGTCCCATCACACAGACCTTTATTTCCTTCCCAGAAGCACCTATAGGACTTGAAGTGTGTTAGTCCCATTACACACAGACCTACATTTTCTTCCCAGAAGCACCTATAGGACTTGAAGTGTGTTAGTCCCATCACACAGAGATCATATATTTTGTTCCCAGAAGCACCTATAGGACTTGAAGTGTGTTAGTCCCATTACACACAGACCTACATTTTCTTCCCAGAAGCACCTATAGGACTTGAAGTGTGTTAGTCCCATCACACAGACCTTTATTTCCTTCCCAGAAGCACCTATAGGACTTGAAATGTGTTAGTCCCATCACACAGAGATCATATATTTTGTTCCCAGAAGCACCTATAGGACTTGAAGTGTGTTAGTCCCATTACACACAGACCTACATTTTCTTCTCAGAAGCACCTATAGGACTTGAAGTGTGTTAGTCCCATCACACAGAGCTCCTCTATTTTCTTCTCAGCAGCACCCACAGGACTTCTAGTGTGTTAGTGGCATCACACAGAGCTCCTCTATTTTCTTTGCAGAAGCACCCACAGGACTTCTAGTGTGTTAGTGGCATCACACAGAGCTCCTCTATTTTCTTTGCATAAGCACCCACAGGACTTCTAGTGTGTTAGTGGCATCACACAGAATTCCTCTATTTTCTTTGCATAAGCACCCACAGGACTTCTAGTGTGTTAGTGGCATCACACAGAGCTCCTCTATTTTCTTTGCATAAGCACCCACAGGACTTCTAGTGTGTTAGTGGCATCACACAGAGCTCCTCTATTTTCTTTGCAGAAGCACCCACAGGACTTCTAGTGTGTTAGTGGCATCACACAGAGCTCCTCTATTTTCTTTGCAGAAGCACCCATAGGACTTCTAGTGTGTTAGTGGCATCACACAGAGCTCCTCTATTTTCTTCTCAGCAGCACCCACAGGACTTCTAGTGTGTTAGTGGCATCACACAGAGCTCCTCTATTTTCTTTGCAGAAGCACCCATAGGACTTCTAGTGTGTTAGTGGCATCACACAGAGCTCCTATATTTTCTTCTCAGCAGCACCCACAGGACTTCTAGTGTGTTAGTGGCATCACACAGAGCTCCTCTATTTTCTTTGCAGAAGCACCCACAGGACTTCTAGTGTGTTAGTGGCATCACACAGAGCTCCTCTATTTTCTTTGCAGAAGCACCCACAGGACTTCTAGTGTGTTAGTGGCATCACACAGAGCTCCTCTATTTTCTTTGCATAAGCACCCACAGGACTTCTAGTGTGTTAGTGGCATCACACAGAGTTCCTCTATTTTCTTTGCATAAGCACCCACAGGACTTCTAGTGTGTTAGTGGCATCACACAGAGCTCCTCTATTTTCTTTGCATAAGCACCCACAGGACTTCTAGTGTGTTAGTGGCATCACACAGAGCTCCTCTATTTTCTTTGCAGAAGCACCCACAGGACTTCTAGTGTGTTAGTGGCATCACACAGAGCTCCTCTATTTTCTTTGCAGAAGCACCCATAGGACTTCTAGTGTGTTAGTGGCATCACACAGAGCTCCTCTATTTTCTTTGCATAAGCACCCACAGGACTTCTAGTGTGTTAGTGTCATCACACAGAGTTCCTCTATTTTCTTTGCATAAGCACCCACAGGACTTCTAGTGTGTTAGTGGCATCACACAGAGCTCCTCTATTTTCTTTGCATAAGCACCCACAGGACTTCTAGTGTGTTAGTGGCATCACACAGAGCTCCTCTATTTTCTTTGCAGAAGCACCCACAGGACTTCTAGTGTGTTAGTGGCATCACACAGAGCTCCTCTATTTTCTTTGCAGAAGCACCCATAGGACTTCTAGTGTGTTAGTGGCATCACACAGAGCTCCTCTATTTTCTTCTCAGCAGCACCCACAGGACTTCTAGTGTGTTAGTGGCATCACACAGAGCTCCTCTATTTTCTTTGCAGAAGCACCCATAGGACTTCTAGTGTGTTAGTGGCATCACACAGAGCTCCTATATTTTCTTCTCAGCAGCACCCACAGGACTTCTAGTGTGTTAGTGGCATCACACAGAGCTCCTCTATTTTCTTTGCAGAAGCACCCATAGGACTTCTAGTGTGTTAGTGGCATCACACAGAGCTCCTATATTTTCTTCTCAGCAGCACCCACAGGACTTCTAGTGTGTTAGTGGCATCACACAGAGCTCCTCTATTTTCTTTGCAGAAGCACCCACAGGACTTCTAGTGTGTTAGTGGCATCACACAGAGCTCCTCTATTTTCTTTGCAGAAGCACCCACAGGACTTCTAGTGTGTTAGTGGCATCACACAGAGCTCCTCTATTTTCTTTGCAGAAGCACCCATAGGACTTCTAGTGTGTTAGTGGCATCACACAGAGCTCCTATATTTTCTTCTCAGCAGCACCCACAGGACTTCTAGTGTGTTAGTGGCATCACACAGAGCTCCTATATATTCTTCTCAGCAGCACCCACAGGACTACCGACTACAATGGCTGGAAGACCACCAAGGGGAGGCAGAGCGTGCAGAGCCAAGAACACAGGGCAGGCAGGCTCTGTTTCTAGTGGACGTGGCCGTGGACGTGGACGTGGTCGTGCATCGTCATCAGCACGTGGCCATGGGACACGCGCGTCTTTGTTTTCGGCAGCTGGACATGTGGAGCCGCATCATGCTGAAGGCTTGGTAGAATGGATGACCAAGCCCTCCTCATCCTCCTCATCCTCTCTCACCCAGGCTCAGGGTACTGACAGAGCATCATCAGCCACCCCTTCCCTAGACCCACCATGTCCTCCTGAGGAGTCCCCCGAACTCTTTGAGCACAGTGTTGGGTACATGCTCCAGGAGGATGCCCAACGATTCGAAGGCTCGGATGATGATACCCAGCTTGAGGAATCTGGCAGTACTGTTCCACCAGCTGCAGCTTACTGCCAGGTTTGCTCTAGTGGTGAAGAGGGAGGGGATGATGAGGTCACTGACTCCACGTGGGTGCCTGAAGGGAGAGAGGATGAGGAGGAGGACGAGGAGGAGGAGGATGCGGCGTCACATGTCCAACGAGGCAGGATGCCCCCTGGAGGCCAGGTAGAGGCCAGCACAGCAACTGTACAACACCGCAGAGCTCCGCCTGTGCAGGGCGCTGCCTCTGCACGTTATCAGAAAAGTTCTTTGGTGTGGGCCTTTTTTGAGACGAGTGCAGCAGATCGCACCACTGCTATTTGCAATATTTGTCTCAAGCGTATCTCGCGTGGCCAAAACATCAGCCGCTTGGGCACCACAAGCATGACCAGACATATGGCGACCTGCCATGCAGCTCGTTGGCAGGCACACATAAAAGACCCACACCAAAGAACTAAGCGGACCTCTCCTTGCTCCTCCTCAGCTGGGATCTCCATCCCCACTACACCTTCAGTCCTCTCTGAAAGCTGCTCTGAGAGGACTGAAGGTGTAGAATTAGGTGTGTCATAACCAAGTACTTGCAGTACACCGACGTCCGATTGCAGCAGGCAAATTTCCCTGCCCCAGCTGCTGGACCGTAGAAAGAAGTACACTCCCAGCCATCCACATGCCCAGCGGTTGAATGCTAGCCTGGCTAAATTGCTAGCACTTCAACTGCTGCCTTTTCAGTTGGTAGACTCGGCCCCCTTCCGTGAGTTTGTTCAATGTGCGGTTCCTCAGTGGCAGGTTCGAAAAAGCCACTTTTTCTCGCGGAAGGCGATTCCGTCTCTCTACCGGCATGTGGAGGGCAATGTCCATGCCTCGCTGGACAGGGCGGTCAGCGGTAAGGTGCATATTACCGCTGACTCATGGTCCAGCAGGCATGGACAGGGACGGTACCTTTCTTTCACGGCCCATTGGGTCACTCTATTGGCAGCTGGGAGGGATGCAGGACAAGGTGCAGTAGTGTTGGAGGTTGTTCCGCCACCACGCCTCCAAAACGCGACTACTGCTACTGGTTGTGACACACCTCTCTCCTCCACCCCCTCCTCTTCTTCTTCCTCCAGTGCTCTGTCCTTGGAACCAGCGGTGCTCCGTAGGCGTACAAGGGGCTACGCAAGTACGCAGGCAAAAAGATGCCATGCCGTGCTTGCGCTGGTGTGTTTGGGGGACAGGAGCCACACTGGGCCAGAGGTTCTGGCAGCTCTGCAGGGGCAGGCCGAGAGGTGGTTGACGCCACGTCAGCTTAAGCCAGGAATGGTCGTTTCTGACAATGGCACCAACCTCCTCTCCGCCCTGCGACAGGGGCAGCTCACCCATGTGCCCTGCATGGCTCACGTCCTCAACCTGGTGGTGCAGCGGTTCTTGGGCAGGTTCCCAGGCTTACAGGATGTCCTGAGGCAGGCCAGGAAAGTCTGTGTGCATTTCCGCCGATCTTATAATGCCAGTGCTCGGCTGACTGAGCTGCAAAAGGAGCTGAACCTGCCCAAGAACCGCCTAATATGTGACATGCCCACCAGGTGGAACTCAACGTTGGCCATGCTGCAGCGACTGCACACGCAGCAGAGGGCCATCAATGAGTACCTTTGCGACTACGGCACCAGGACAGGGTCAGGGGAGCTTGGTTTTTTTTCCCCACGTCAGTGGAGCATGATCAGGGATGCATGCACTGTCCTCTCACCATTTGAGGAGGCCACGAGGATGGTGAGCAGTGACAGTGCATGCATCAGTGACACTGTCCCTCTTGTCCACCTGTTGGAGCATACGCTGCGTGGGATAATGGACAGGGCACTTGAGGCAGAACAGAGGCAGGAAGAGGAGGACTTCCTTTCCTCTCAAGGCCCCCTTTATCCGGACAGTGTTCCTTCTGTCCCACCCATCACACAGGAAGAAGAGGAGGAGGAGGAGGAGGAGGATTGTGTGAGCATGGAGGTGGAGCCTGGCACTCAGCATCAGCAGCAGCAGTCTTTTAGGGATGATGTACAGTCCCAACAAACCAGTGGACTTGTACGTGGCTGGGAGGAGGTGGCTGGCGATCATGTCATCCTCAGTGACCCAGAAGACTCCGGACCGAATGCCTCAGCTAACCTACGCTGCATGGCCTCCCTGATCCTGCAAAGCCTGCGGAAGGATCCTCGTGTTCTTCGGATCAAGGAGAGGGACCATTACTGGCTGGCCACTCTCCTTGATCCGCGGTACAAGGGTAAGGTTGCGGACCTTATCTTGCCGTCGCAGAGGGAGCAGAGGATGAGACATCTCAGGGAGGCCTTGCAGAAAGGTCTGTGCAACGCGTTCCCAGAAACTGGGAGGCTACAAACTCCTGGTCCTGGGCGACGAGTTGCTGAGGCTTCGGTCAGTGGCAGAAGGAGCGGTGGGGAAGGTGGACGTCTGACCGATGCGTTCAGACAATTTTTTAGTCCGCAGCCCCAAGGTATGATCGGTTCCAGCAACCATCGCCAGCGTCTGATATACATGGTGCAGGAATACCTTGGGGCAAGGTCAGACTTGGACACCTTTCCCACCGAAAATCCTCTGGCTTACTGGGTCCTGAGGATGGATCACTGGCCAGAGCTTGCACAGTATGCAATTGAGCTACTGGCCTGTCCTGCCTCCAGCGTTCTTTCCGAACGCACATTCAGTGCTGCTGGAGGATTTGTGACTGATCATAGGGTGCGCCTGTCCACCGCCTCGGTTGATCGACTGACATTCATCAAAATGAATCAGTCTTGGATCACCACCAGCTACCAGGCACCTGAGGCGGATATAACCGAATAATTTTTAATGTCACATCCCTTCAAGACTGCCTATGCTGATGCTGAGTGACTGTCCTCTTATGTTCACTGACTATCCTCTTCCTCCTCCTCAATGATCCATGCCACCACACCAGTGCCTAAGGCACAATTTTTCAGCCCCTGTTTAACAGGGGCGTGTACTTACAATTTTTTAAAAAAATGCTTCGCAACACGTGTGACTGCTGTGCTCCAAGTACAGTCTCTGTGAGGGCCGTGTTGCAGTGTTGTGGCACCAGCACCAGTGCCTAAGGCACAATTTTTCAGCCCCTGTTTAACAGGGGCGGGTACTTACAATTTTTTAAAAAAATGCTTTGCAACACGTGTGACTGCTGTGCTCCAAGTACAGTCTCTGTGAGGGCCGTGTTGCAGTGTTGTGGCACCAGCACCAGTGCCTAAGGCACAATTTTTCAGCCCCTGTTTAACAGGGGCGTGTACTTACAATTTTTTAAAAAAATGCTTCGCAACACGTGTGACTGCTGTGCTCCAAGTACAGTATCTGTGAGGGCCGGGTTGCAGTGTTGTGGCACCAGCACCAGTGCCTAAGGCACAATTTTTCAGCCCCTGTTTAACAGGGGCGTGTACTTACAATTTTTTAAAAAAATGCTTCGCAACACGTGTGACTGCTGTGCTCCAAGTACAGTATCTGTGAGGGCCGGGTTGCAGTGTTGTGGCACCAGCACCAGTGCCTAAGGCACAATTTTTCAGCCCCTGTTTAACAGGGGCGTGTACTTACAATTTTTAAAAAAAATGCTTCGCAACACGTGTGACTGCTGTGCTCCAAGTACAGTCTCTGTGAGGGCAGTGTTGCAGTATTGTGGCACCAGCACCAGTGCCTAAGGCACAATTTTTCAGCCCCTGTTTAACAGGGGCGGGTACTTACAATTTTTTAAAAAAATGCTTCGCAACACGTGTGACTGCTGTGCTCCAAGTACAGTATCTGTGAGGGCCGGGTTGCAGTGTTGTGGCACCAGCACCAGTGCCTAAGGCACAATTTTTCAGCCCCTGTTTAACAGGGGCATGTACTTACAATTTTTTAAAAAAATGCTTCGCAACACGTGTGACTGCTGTGCTCCAAGTTCAGTATCTGTGAGGGCCGGGTTGCAGTGTTGTGGCACCAGCACCAGTGCCAAAGGCACAATTTTTCAGCCCCTGTTTAACAGGGGCGGGTACTTACAATTTTTTAAAAAAATGCTTCGCAACACGTGTGACTGCTGTGCTCCAAGTACAGTCTCTGTGAGGGGTTGCAGTGTTGTGGCACCAGCACCAGTGCCTAAGGCACAATTTTTCAGCCCCTGTTTAACAGGGGCGGGTAATTACAAATCTTGATCTAATAGTTCACAGCAGGGCCCATTCCTGCGCCCACCAAGAGTAACTATGAGGGCCTGCAGTCTTGTGGCAACACCGTCCACCACCCCCGCCAAAGGCCCAATTTTTCTGCCCTGTTCATCAGGTGCTTGCAATTACAAATCTTGATCTAATAACTCACAGCAGGGCCCATTCCTGCGCCCACCAAGAGTAACTATGAGGGCCTACAGTCTTGTGGCAACACCGTCCACCACCACCGCCAAAGGCCCAATTTTTCTGCCCTGTTCATCAGGTGCTTGCAATTACAAATCTTGATCTAATAACTCACAGCAGGGCCCATTCCTGCACCCACCAAGAGTAACTGTGAGAGCTTACAGTCTTGTGGCAAAACCGTCCACCACCACCACCACCACCCCCAATTTTTCTGCCCTGTTCAACAGGTGCATGCAATTACAAATCTTGATCTATTAACTCACAGCAGGGCCCATTCCTGTGCCCACCAGTCTTGTGGCTACACCAACATCTAATAGGGCAAATTTCTGCAGAGTATATACGCCAGGCCCCTACTTTCAAACATCCAACTTACAAACGACTCCTACTTGCAAATGGAAAGAGAAAACAGGAAGTGAGAGGAAATCTACCCCTAGGAAGGGAAATTCTATCCTGTTAGATTTAATTTGGGAAAAAGGTATCTCCTCTCTACTGATACTTTATCACCAATCCTTGTTTCAATTAAAACCCCACTTTTTCCAAAAACATTTGTCATTGGGACGGAAAGTTAGGTGACATGTTCTGAACAGATGTGCAAAGACAGCAAATGTTACAGGGGTGATAACCCCTCCCTATGTTCTCCAAAAAGCTTAAAAATAGATTTTTTTGGGATGGAGCTACACTTCATAATGTACCTGTTCAGATTCTACTTAAGAACAAACCTAAAGCCGCAAGTGGTTTTAAATGGCTTCTTTTTTTCCTTTACAAATGTCATTTTGTGCAAGGACAGTTCTAAACACGGGAAACACATGCCACTTCACAGGCATACTTTAGACACCCCCCAGGTACCATATTTAAAGGAAAATTTCACTTTTTTTTTTTCACTTTATGCATCATTAAAATGACTGCTCCCGAAAAAACGTTAGTTTTTAAAAGTTCTTTTTGCATTGATATATGTCCCCTGGGGCAGGACCCGGGTCCCCAAACCTGTTTTATGACATTAACATGCATATTGGCCGTTGTAATTAGCACTTTTGATTTCGAACGTTCGCGTCCATTATAACGTATAGGGTTCGAAAATTCGCGCGAACTTTCGGTCGGTTCGAAGGTTCTGGTGCGAACCGAACCCGGGGGTGTTCGGCTCATCCCTACTGGTAATAATAATTAATAAATATAATTATTACTAGTGTCATACAACATTATAATTCTACTATAGCTTGTAGGCGGAACATTCGACCGGAAATGTACGATTGCCGCGTTGTACAGTTTAGCTGCTCCATCGAATCTTCTTAGAACATTCGACAGACACCATAAGCCTTCAATGACAATTTATATAATAATTATTTTGGATTTTCGGACAAATGCATTTTTTAACGAAACAAAATAAATAAAAAATAATTTCGGGAGTAACTAAATAAATACATTTTTTGGACGAAAACGAAATTCAGAAACAAAATATTTCAGTGTGCACATGTCAAGTAGTCACCTACTGAAACAGTTGTCTACAATTAAAGAGACTTTCAAATATATGTTACATTTAGACCTACAGCCTGCATTAAACCTAAACTCAGGTTAAATGAACAGTTGAAAAAAAAAAAAAATATATATATATATATATATATATATATATTTATATATTATATATATATATATATATATATATATATATATATATATACAGTTGTGCTCATAAGTATACATACCCTGACAGAATTTATGATTTCTTGGCCATTTTTCAGAGAATATGAATGATAACACAAAAACTTTTCTTTCACTCATGGTTAGTGTTTGGCTGATGCCATTTGTTATAAATCAACTGTGTTTACTCTTTTTAAATCATAACGACAACAGTAACTAGCCAAATGACCCTGATCAAAAGTTTACATACCCTGGTGATTTTGGCCTGATAACATGCACACAAGTTGACACAAAGGGCTATTAAAGGTAACAATCCTAACCTGTGATCTGTTTGCTTGTAATTAGTGTGTGTGTATAAAAGGTCAATGAGTTTCTGGACTGCCGACAGACCCTTGCATCTTTCATCCAGTGCTGCACTGACGTTTCTGGATTCTGAGACATGGGGAAAGCAAAAGAATTGTCAAAGGATCTGCGGGAAAAGGTAGTTGAACTATATAAAACAGGAAAGGGATATAAAAAAATATCCAAGAAATTGAGAATGTCAATCAGCAGTGTTAAAACTCTAATCAAGAAGTGGAAAATGATGGGTTCTGTTGAAACCAAACCACGGTCAGGTAGACCAACAAAAATTTCAGCCACAACTTCCAGGAAAATTGTTTGGGATGCAAAGAAAAACCCACAAATAACTTCAGGTGAAATACAGGACTCTCTGAAAACATGTGGTGTGGCTGTTTCAAGATGCACAATAAGGAGGCAGTTGAAGAAAGATGGGCTGCATGGTCGAGTCACCAGAAGAAAGTCATTACTACACAAATGCCACAAAGTATCCCACTTACAAAATGCCAAACAGCACAGAGACAAGCCTCAAACTCAAGCACAAATTAATTTGGAGTGATGAGACCAGAATTGAGCTTTTTGGGCCACAACCATAAACGCTATATTTGGAGAGGAGTCAACAAGGCCTAAGATGAAAGGTACACCATTCCGACTGTGAAACACAGAAGTGGATCGCTGATGTTTTGGGGATGTGTGGGCTACAAAGGCACAGGAAATTTGATCGAAATTGATGGCAAGATGAATGCAGTATGTCATCAAAAAATACTGGAGGAACATTTGCATTCATTAGCCATTAAGCTGCGCATGGGACATATTTGGACATTCCAACATGACAATGATCCAAAACACAAAGCCAAGTCGACATGTCATTAGCTACAGCAGAAAAATGTGAAGGTTTTGGAGAGGCTATCTCAGTCTCCTGACTTTAATATCATTGAGCCACTCTGGGGAGATCTCAAATGTGTAGTTCATGCAAGACAGCCCAAGAATTTACAGGAACTGGAGGCTTTTTGCCAAGAGGAATGGGAAGCTTTACCATCTGAGAGGATAAAGAGCCTCATCCAAAAACACCACAAAAGACTTCAAGCTGTCATTGATGTTAAAGGGGGAAATACACGATATTAAGAACTGGGGGATGTAAACTTTTGATCAGGGTCATTTGGCTAGTTTCTGTTGTCATTATGATTTAAAAAGAGTAAAACACAGTTGATTGATAATACATGGCTTCAGCTAAACACTAACCACGAGTGAAAGAATAGTTTTTGTGTTATCATTCCTTTTCTTAGAAAAATGCCCAAGAAATCATAAGTTCTGCCAGGGTAAACTTATGAGCACAACTGTATATACATACATACACATATATATACGTACACACACACACGTATATTATATACATGTGTATGCCAGCCCAAGTGTATGACTTTCTTTACTGCGCTGTTTTGGGCTCTAGTCCCAGATCTATGTATATATATATATATATATATATATATATATATATATATATATATATATATTTATTTATTTATTTATTTACACACACATACACACTTACACACATATATACACACACTCACTAACCACTTTATTAGGTGCACCTTGCTAGTACTGGGGTGGACCCCCCTTTTTTCTTCAAAAACTGCCTTAATTCTTTGTGGCATAGATTTAACAAGGTGTTAGAAACATTCCTCAGAGATTTTGGTCCATATTGACATGACAGCATCATGCAGTTGCTGCAGATTTGTCAACTGCACATCCATGATGAAAATCTCCTGTTTCACCACATCCCAAAAGTGCTCTATTGGATTGAGATCTGGTGACTGTGGAGACCAATAGAGTACAGTGACCTCATTGTCATGTTCCAGACACCAGTTTGAGATGATTTCAGCTGAGGATAATGACATTGTCCTGCTGGAAGTAACCATCAGAAGATGGGAACACTGTAGTCATAAACTGATGAACATGGTCAACAACAATACTCAGTAAGGCTATGGCATTTAAACAATGCTCAATTGGTTCTAAGGGGCCCAAAGAGTGCCAAGAAAATATGCCCCATACCATTACACCACCACCAGCCTGAACCGTTGATACAAGCCAGGATGGATTCATGCTTTCATGTTGTTTACCCCAAACTCGAACCCTACCATTTGAATGTCGCAGCTGAAATTAAGTCTCATCAGACCAGTCAATGTTTTTCAAATCTTCTATTGTCTAATTTTGGTGAGCTTCTGTGAATTGTAGCCTCAGTTTCCTGTTCTTAGCTGACAGGAGTGGCACCCATTGTGGTCTTCTGCTTGTTATGAGCAGGGATGATCCCACGGTTCGAGCCAAATGTAAGTTCAACTCGAACTTTGGGTGTTCGTTTTTTCTAAAACAAACCGAACATATGCAGCATTTGCGGAAAATGTGAGCACTGCGGAACGCCCCATTATGCACTGCAAGAGCACAGTGCATTACTGTATGATGAGTGGCCAAAGCATGCACCTGACCTGTATATATATATACTCTGCATTTAGCATAGACTATATATTCAGTGTTTACTCGATATTCAGTCCGTGCATAAATATTTATTAATATATATTTATGGTTTAGAGCCCTATGGCCGATACGTGTAAAGATGACATACAGGTTTAACACAAAACTTACCACATGAAATAGACCTGAAAGTGTGCCTTGGTCTATCGTATGGTACACCAAAATAAGGGGGCATACCCTAGATAAGAAATGATGAAATGAGAGTAGTGTTGAAATGATGTGAAATGAGTATTCTGTTTAGGAGTAAGAATACTTGAGAAATGCCCTAAAAAGGGTAAGGGAGGGTGGGTATCTCGCACAGGAAACCGACATTGACCGGCAGCCTGTGGGCTGGTTAAATACCCCCCGGGCTCCTCCCATAATTTCAGGCCACCATACTGGCCTTCTAATTTATGGTTTAGAGCCCTATGGCCGATACGTGTAAAGATGACATACAGGTTTAACACAAAACTTACCACATGAAATGGACCTGAAATCCTAAAGGGGTCCCTGGCAGGAATCCCCACTACACTAGCTAACGTGTACTTCCCAAATACGGGTCACTTAACATTTTGCAGACAACTAGTGGAAACCCTGATGGGCTTCAGCACAGGACGTTTAATTATGGGCGGTGACTTCAACATCCCCTTAGACCCACTACTGGATACATCTTCAGGGAAAACATACATTACATTTCAAATCTTAAAGCAGATCAAGAAACTCCTGCACACATTAGAATTAGTAGACACTTGGCGATACCTACACCCAAATGATAAAGATTTCTCCTTTTTCTCGGTGCCGCATGACCGCCACTCCAGGATTGACTACCTATTTATAACACAAAGAGACCTACACTTGGTGTCAGAGGCCAACATAGGTATTCAATCAATCTCCGATCATGCTCCAATCTCATTGGATCTTGACCTAACCACAAATAACAGAAGCTCCCCCACAATGGAGACTGAACGCCTCCCTGCTGACTGACCCAACTCTACTCCCACAAATACACACAGCCCTAAAGGACTTCTTTGCCCTGAACGTTACACCTGATGCGACGCCACTGACTGTTTGGGAGGCACACAAATGCAACATTAGGGGACTTCTGATGAGCTTAGGAGCTCGCAGGAAAAGAGAAAGAGAAGCTGAAATCCAAGCATTAGCACAAAAAATCAGAGCTCTAGAAGCACTACACAAGCAGTCCCTATCTACACACTCAGCCACAGAACTCCTTGAAGCTAGGAAAGCGCTCAGACAATTGCTAGAAAATAAGACCAAACGCATCCTTTTCTTTAAGAGAAAGGTGTACTACGAACAGGGAGACAAGGCTGGACACATGTTGGCGAAAGCATTAAAAGACTTGACCACCAACAACACAATTCTAGGCATCCGTGACAAGGACGGAAACTTGGATAGGACAACGAACAAAATAGCACAACATTTCCAGGACTACTATAATAACCTGTATAACTTACCCACACCACATAAACCCCCTGATCTCAAGGGACACAGACACCAGATAATCAGGAACTTCATTAGAGACTCTAACTTACCGTCTCTACAGATGGAGGACTCCTCTGAACTAGACAAACCCATAGACCAATCAGAGATCAAGTGTGCCATAAAGGAACTAAAGACCAGTAAAAGTCCTGGACCGGACGGCTATACTGCCATATATTATAAGACCTTTGCAGACATACTGACCCCACATCTGCAAACAGCCCTGAACTCCCTTGCGGATGGACGTCCAGTATCCCCCGACTTCTTGTCGGCCAGCATAGCGGTGATCCCAAAACCCGACAAAGACCTGACACAATGCTCGAGTTACAGGCCTATTTCGCTACTAAACCTAGACGTAAAACTCATGGCAAAAGTTCTTGCTACAAGACTGAAACCTCTACTGCACAAATTGATTGGTCCAAGCCAGGCAGGCTTCATGCCAGGAAGAGAGGCCAGAGATAATGTCACAAAAGCTCTTAATCTGATCCACATGGCTCATGAGCGAAAGATCGAGGGTCTTCTCCTGTCCACCGACGCTGAGAAGGCCTTCGATCGAGTAGCCTGGGACTACATGCTCGCAACATGTAGACACATAGGTCTAGGCCCAGGGATGCTGAATTGGATCTCCTCCCTATACCAAAACCCCTCAGCTAGACTAAAAATCAATGGTACCCTTTCAAACAAAGTAGACATAAAAATTGGAACTAGGCAGGGGTGCCCCTTGTCTCCTATACTTTTCATCATCACACTAGAACCATTCATAAGGAAGATCATGGCAAATAGTTCTATACACGGTTACAAGGTAGCAGGAAGGGAGTACAAAATAGCTGCTTACGCAGATGATCTAGCCTTTTTCCTGACAGATCCCCACATCTCGATCCCTTCCCTCATGAAAGAGTTTCATTCTTACGGGTATGTGTCCAACCTTAAGATAAATTACTCCAAGTCGGAAGCCCTTAATGTCACGCTCCCAGGGACCACACTTAGGGCCGCTATGGACAATAACCCCTTTAAGTGGGTTACTAAGGCAGTCAGGTATCTAGGAGTCTGGCTGACCCCTAAACTGACCGATATTTTTTCACACAACTTTACACCACTCCTCAAATTGATCGGAGAGGATCTTGGCCGTTGGCACACCAAGCTGTTTTCTTGGTTTGGCAGGGCAGCCATCTGCAAAATGGTTATCCTGCCAAAAGTGTTATACTTGTTACGCACACTACCAATTAAAATACCTCAAAATTTCCTCAGGTCACTCCAGGCCACACAAATGAGATTCATTTGGGCCCACAAAACACCTCGTATCAAATTCTCACTACTCACTAGAACCAAAGCACGGGGAGGTCTGGGCGTCCCAGACTACAAATCATACTATTATGCCACACATATTGCCAGAATCCTGGACTGGCACTGTCATGCGGACCTGAAGGACTGGGTACCACTAGAGAATGAATCAAGTCCGATCCCCCTGAAATACTCGCCCTGGATCACACCAAATAAGTATCCAATAGAACTGAAAAAACACCCACTCATAGGAACCACGCTAGGCATTTTTCACCTGCTGGCCAAACGAAACAGATCCTTCCACTCGATGGGTCCCCTAACCCCACTGTTAAACAACCCTGACTTCCCACCGGGTATGAGTAATAGATATCTTCAACGAGATGACAAAAACTCGCCACTCCTCGCTACACAGTGTTTCACTGGAGGGGATATCATGGACTTCTCAGACCTTAAAGCAGAAAACAATATACCCTTTTTACCTCTATGGACATACTTTCAGATACGCACATATACACACAAACCCTCTAGGAAGGAACACTTCACCAGAGGCCTCACGGTTATGGAGTCGGTGTGCCTTAAAGGGGAGCAAATACCCAAAACCACTTCAACGGCTTATGGTTGGCTACAGCAGGAGGACGCACCCCCACATGACAGGTTCAGAGAGAGATGGTCGGACGCCTTGGGCATAGACATCACGGACTCGCAATGGGAGAGCGCCTGCATACTGGCTCATAAAGGCTCTATCAGCACAAGGGCACAAGAAACGGCTTACAAGATTCTCACTCATTGGTATGCAACTCCGGTAAAGATCCACAAATGGTTTCCGCAGTCTAGCGACATGTGTTGGAGGTGCGGCAAAGAAAAAGGCACTCTCATACATATCTGGTGGCAATGTGAGAAGCTGATGTCCTTCTGGAATACAGTGATAGATCTAATACACCAGATCACGGAGACCAGGCTTGTTTTGAACGCAGCAAACTGCCTTCTACATATTTCTAATTTCTCCATGAACAAATACAAAAACTGTCTATCCAAATACCTGCTGATAGCAGCTAACTCAATCATTCCACTCCGTTGGAAATCCACTTCGGTCCCGACGGTGAAGGAATGGCTCCATAAAATCTCTCACATTTGTGAGATTGAGGATACAAAAGCACAAGCTGAGGAGAAGGCTGAACGTTATCTCAAGACCTGGTCTCCCTGGTTTAACTACAGACTCTCCCAGGAATATTTAGCACTAACCACGTAGCTTGGTTAGGCCAGATAACCATAATACTGTTGTCTGGCACATAGACAACAACATCGATTCATTGTAACTTTCTGAAAGCTGCTGGATACTAATGAAGGAACTACCTAGCTCTAGATATGTATATCAGATTCATACGCAGTTGATGGCACAGGATAGCCCTCTGTTTCTTTCTTTCTACTACCTCTATTTCCCCTCTTTAACACTCTAACTATTCTTAAATCTCTCTCTCCACTCCCAAGTACATTTACCCAATGACAATACAAGCTGAGCCTCATTTAGTCAGCTTTGGCCGGATGTTAAAGTTTAAACCTGCAGAATGTTTTAAAGTGACCAATTGATGTAATCAACCAATCACACTGCTGCATTGTTCATATGTATATTGATAATGTACTTCTGTTGAATCATTTGTATTCTGTTTAATTCTTAATAAACCTTTAAATGAAAAAAAGAAATGGACCTGAAAGTGTGCCTTGGTCTATCGTATGGTAAACCAAAATAAGGGGGCAAAACATTCAGGTAGGGAAATAGCTTGGCAAATGCCTGGGCCATTTCCCGATCCGGAATGAATGCCCGGAGTACTGACTGGGGTTTAGGTGTAGGTTGCTGAGGAGAATCCGGGTATGTTTCATGAACTGAGATGTGTTAAGTGGTTTCACAGGAAAGGGCAGAAGAGGACTGGTGTCTAGCTGATCAGACAGAAGTGTAAACAACTGATTCAGTGTGGCCACTGGACACCAGTTGTTGTGGGTCCTGAAGAAGTGTACATCTGTTCCTGCGCCTAGCTGCTGAGTCTTTGACACAGCCAGGTGTAGGATGAAATGATCCTGGTGGCGGACTAAGTTACTTTTACGTAACACTGGGCCTGAAGGGTGGCTACAGGTAAACTCACTGGGTGGTAGGAACCCGTAGAAGGCCAAGTGCATGGCGGCTTGTGGACCAGACTGGGGAGGAGACCGAACAGAGACATGTCCAGGATGGTGGACATGTCCCTGAACATCTCTCCGGTTATCGGCAATCGCCTGGGACAGAGTAACGTCTGACGTTTCTGAATACCCCGGAGAAAGGCCCGTACTACATGGAATGTGAATACGGAGGGTCTCGGTGTCCTGAAGGGACAGGCAATGCTGTACACCAGCCAGGTACAGCCGTATGGTGTTGGCATAACGTCAAATGAATGTGACAATAGGAAATAAAGGCTAGCATCTGTTTGATACTGGACGTCTCTCTGGGGTGCTGAGACAAGAACTTCTTGAATGCCCTCCAGGCTGTCTGATAGGCCTTGCGTGTATTGCAGGAGAGTGAAGAGTTGATGAGGTTGGTCGCTGCCTGTAGATGCTGGGCTAATTCGGGGTCAGTTGAGACCAGTCCGGGATAGTAGCGGACAGGGGACTGGCTCCAGGCATCTGTTTGAGAAGAGACGTAGTTAGAATGGGAAAGCGCATCCGCTGCCAGATTGCGCTTTCCCGGGATGAACGAGCTGTAGATGTTGAATTGATGCTGAAGGGATAACTGTACCAGCCTACATAGGAAAGACATGACGGGCCATGACTTGGATCTGTCTTTGCTTATGATCTCTGCGGTAGCAAGGTTGTCAGTTGTACAAGGCTACTGTCTGCCCGGACCAGCTGTGGCCCCACAGGTGCACTGCTGCCACAATGGGGTAGAGCTCGAAGAGGGCAGACGTGGTGATAAAGCCAGGTATTGCTAGTGCCTGCGGTGGCCAGGGCGCTGAAAACCATAAATGGGCAAAAATGGCGGCGGACTCTGTAGAGACCGCCGCATCTGTCACCACCTGTGGTGACAGGGAGGACACTGTGGGGATGAAAAGAGAAATGCCATTCCAGTTGGCCAGGAATTCCTCCCTCATGGCGAGGTCCACTATGGCTGCGGCACCGAGTTTGATGACCTGATCCGGGTCCTGGGTGTGGGACAGGTAACTGGCGGACGGGATGCGGAGAAGCGGCCCTAGGGGATGATCCACATCGCAGAATTCAGCATCCCGAGAAGGGACTGAAGTTGCTTCTGGGTACATCCTCTGGCACGGGTAAACTCCTGGCGGATCGTTCTGATGCGGTCTAGTTTATCTGGGGGGAGGCTGTCACGCCTTCATTGCTTGACCTCGCATAGGAGCCTGGGGTGAGCCCTCTGACATAGGGTACAGAAATGGAGTAGGCTAAAATTACAGGTGCCATAGTTATAATTATTGCAGATTGCTGCTCCCCTGGCCGTCCGAACTAGTCGTCCAAGTTTGTCTGTTTGTGGCCTGCTGACCCTGACCTGTGCTGGTAGTAGCCGTGTTGTCTATCTGGAGGATGGTAGCTGCATTGGCACACCAGACAG
Organism: Lithobates sylvaticus; assembly: GCA_028564925.1. NCBI lineage: Eukaryota > Metazoa > Chordata > Amphibia > Anura > Ranidae > Lithobates > Lithobates sylvaticus. The sequence goes on from CM053036.1 coordinate 100,409,341, forward strand.
CGGTGTGGGTCGCCGACTGGCATATGGCACACAGTGGTGACCGTAGGCCCGCAAAGTGCCAGAAGAACAGCTCCGTGTCAATGACACTCCAGTCTGTGGGTATATGGAACTGGAGGAACCTCGCTGTGGCTTTGGCTGAGAAGGAGCGGTGGTAGTCGTAGAACCCAAAGCCACCGAATTTGTAGCCTAGGTCTACGACTATGTGGAGGTATAAGTCCAGCTCCTACCGTCTGCCGGGGAGGCTGAACACACCACTTCCCTCAACATGCCAAATGCCAAAGTAAATTCTGGCACAGAGAGTGTCCTGTTAAGCCTGGGGTTCTTGGCTTTCAGGATAACTGAGACATCCCCCCAGGTGTACGCCTTATTCTCTGCCAGATCGTGTACCGAGATCAGGAGTGAGGCCAGGTTGACATCCTTGCCCTCTAGGATGTCCTTCCTGATGGGTGGTACCAGGTGAGAAGGGTGTACCACCGGACTCCACACTGCGTTACCTGTAGAAGGTGTTGCAATGGTTTGGACTACGGCAGGGTCAGGGGTTGCAACGGCCGGGCTGGTCTCCAAGAGTGTCACCCTGTTCTGTACCTCAACGACCGACGAGGACAGGGACGACACAAGGGTGTGTAGCTGAGCAATGGCAGACGAGATTGAGTCCAATGACGCCTGCTGGGTGCTGGATCCTGCTGAGGCGGGTGGAGGAAAGAGGAGCCAGAACAGCTCTGCCTTCCTGGCCGTGGTAGGAAAGGGCACCCCTCTATGTCTCAGCTCCGATGTCAGTCTGGGGATAGTCCACCCCTGAGAGACTGAACACTGCCACTCTTGGAGGCTGGAGAGGGTAACAGCGGTAAGGTCTTTACTGTCAGCTGAAGACATGTTGTGGCTTTATGACACCTGTTGCCTTGTCCTCTGGGGTGAGTGTTTGCAGGCTGGAGCCTACAGAGGGTGATATGAATTTAAGTCTTGTATGTGTTCCTTATTGTATATATACCTAAGCTGGGTATCCATGTCCCCCCTCTTTTTCCCCTTCTTTTTTTTTTTTTTACCTGTTGAAGCACCGTTCAAGTTGGTGCAGGTGGACCTACTGAATCCGACTGACCTGAAGAAAATGCGAGGGAAAACACTTGTTTGAGAGTTGTTTGCTGTTGATCCTGTAACTTGGTTCAGAATTTGATGGTAACAACAGGTGTTAGTGACATTCAAAGTCACCTAAATCCCCTCTCTTCCCCATTCTTATGCTCGGTTTGAACTTCAGCAAGTCATCTTCACCACATCTAGATGCCTGAATGCATTGAATTGCTACCATGTTATTGGCTGATTAGCAATATGTGTTTACCTAATAAACTGTCCCTTTTAAAGTTATTTCCCATCACTTTTTGCATAAAATTGTAAAAGGTCAAGTTTCTTCTTTAGAAAAAAGTTTTGTAAACTGCACATACTTGTGTAAATATGAAAAAAAAATCACTTGTCTGGAGTTTCACATGTAGTCTACTGAAATTGGCTATTGTAGTATTCAGTCAACAAAACCTACCCCTGTATTCTGTTTCTCCTTTGAATGGAGAAAACGAAATACATTGTATTGTGAGAAAATGTAAAAAAGGGTCTGTGTGAAAAAAATATATAAAATAAAATTGCTAGATCGGGACTTGATCTAGGTTAGTGTCAGGGTCAAGGGTCAAGCTTAAGATACCATTTCATGGTCAAGGGCTGGAATAGGGGTCAAAGGTTAGTTATTGTATATTAAAAACGATAAAAAAAATTTAAAATGTTTTTATTTATGTCAAGGTCAGTGTGTTTTAGGTTAAAAAACAAAACAAACAAATATCCACTATTGTTCCTTTGCTCTACTGTAGATACAAACAGCAAATATTATACACATACACAATAAAAAGATTTGTGTGTATCATGCCCATGGTGAGAAATGCATTGCTAAACCACTTAAGGACCGAGTTAAAAACTGTTTTTTTTTGCTAGAAAATTAATTAGAACCCCCAAAATTTATATATATATATTTTTTTTTCTAACACCCTATAGAATAAAATGGCAGTCATTGCAATACTTTTTGTCACACCGTATTTGCGCAGCGGTCTTACAAGCGCAAATTGGGAAAAATACACCTTTTTTAATAAAAAAAAAGACAACAGTAAAGTTAGCCCATTTTTTTTTTTAGGGCCTGTAGTTGTGGTTGTGCCAAAGTAGGTAGATTGATATTAGCTAAAAAGTCTTGGATGGCATCATCAGTAGGTTGTGGAGTGTTTAAGATTATATAATGAGGTGTAATAGTAAATTGAGGTGCAAATGTATCTGCAATGTCTTTGGGGTTCAAAAGTTAGGTAAGGTATTTTTGTTCGGGTTCTATGATCTTTTAAGCGTCGAGCTAGAAACTTGCCTGCTCTATTACCCGATGTGAAAGTTTTAGGGAGTTAATGTGTTTATCATATTGCTCTATTAGTAGCAGCCTTAGGTCGAAGTGAAGTTTGACTAAATTATTTGCTTTGTCTATGTCTTGATTGTCTTTGTTTTGTATTTCTATTAATTTTATCTTGCTGAGGAGGTGATCTAGTTTGCGTGTTTTCAATTTTTTAGCCCTTGAGCTGGTTTGTATCTTTAACACAAGGCTGCATAGTACATTTAAACCAGGCAGCCTGACAACTCATGGGCACAATGACACTCACAATGAACTCAATAGGGATAAATTTCAGTAGATTACCATTATAGCTGACAACCTTTGGTGCATTGTAATTGAAAAGCAATTTCAATATGAAAGGGGCGCTCCACCTTACCAACTAGTTAAAACATATATACACAATATACCATCACCCGCGACATACAGGGGAATAAATACCCTTTTTGATTTCTTAAAATAAGGATTAGGATGAACGAGCTGTAGATGTTGAAATTGATGATAACTGTACCAGCCTACATAGGAAAGACATGACGGCAGGACTTGGATCTGTTCTTTGCTTATGATCTCGCAAGGTAGCAAAGGTTGTCAGTTGTACAAGGCTACTGTCTGCCCGGACCAGCTGTGGCCCCTCAGTGATGCACTGCTTTGCCCACAATGGGGTAGAGATCGAAGAGGGCAAGACGTGGTGATTAAAGCCAGGTATTGCTAGTGCCCTTGCGGTGTGGCCAGGGCGCTGGAAGAAAACCATAAATGGGCCAAAAATGGCGGCGGGACTTATGTAGAGGACCGCCGCATCTGTCACCTCCTGTGGTGAAAGGAGAGGACACTGTGGGGATGAAAAGAGAAATGCCATTCCAGTTGGCCCAGGAATTCCTCCTCATATTTCTTTGGGGCGGGGAGGTCCACTATGGCTGCGGCTTCGGGTTTTGATGACCTGATCCGGGTTCCTGGGTTGTTAACTGGCGCGGACGGTGGATGCGGAGAAGAAGCGGCCCTAGGGTGTTGATTCCACATCGCAGAATTAAGCATTCCCGCGAAGGGGATGAAGTTGCTTCTGGGGTAAATCCCTGGGCACGGGTAATATCTCCTGCGGGATCGTTTCTGATGTCTAGTTTATCTGGGGGGGAAGCTGTCACGCCCTTCATTGCTTGACCTCGGCATTAGGAGCCTGGGGGTGAGCCCCTCTGACATAGGTTCAGAAATGGAAAGTAGGCTAAACATTACAGGTGCCATAGTTATAATTATTGCAGATTGCTTTTCAGTTTGTCCCTTGAGACCTGGTTTGTAGGAGAATGCCACTGATAAAGGCCTTGTGGGCATTTCTATTAATTTTATCTTGCTGAGGAGGTGATCTAGTTTGCGTGTTTTCAATTTTTTAGCCCTTGAGCTGGTTTGTAGGAGAATGCCACTGATAAAGGCCTTGTGGGCACACCATAGGGTAAAAGGGGTTGGTACTGAATCAGTGTTTAGTGAAAAAAATTATTTCAGGTGATTATTCAGAGAGGTTACATGCATAGGCATATGGAGCAGACTGGAGTTAGCACGCCATATATAAGCAGGGCTAGGGGTGTTCTCCTCTGCCACCTCTATCGATACAAGGGCGTGGTCAGACCACGAAATATCATGGATGGCAGAGGAGGACACAGCCTGTAGGAGGGTTCTATCAACAACAATCATGTCTATGCGTGAATATGAATTATGTCTGGAGGAGTGAAAGGTGTAATCACGTTCACTAGCGTGTTGACACCTCCAGACATCATAAAGGTCTTCTTCATGAAGAATGGGTTGCAACATAGGTAATTGGTGTGAGGATCTACAGTAGTAGTAGTATTTATGGCATAGTCCGCTGTAATATTGTAATCTCCAGATAATTAATGGACCATTCTTGATTGTGGAGATCTTATTGAACAGTCTCTTGAGAATTCTTTTTTGGTGTGTGTTGGGCGCATAAAGATTAACTATTGTGAATGTTCAGTTGTTGAACTCTCCAACCAGGATCAGGTATCTCCCTTCTGGGTCCGGAACTATCTCTTTAGGAACAAAGGCTATAGAGTCTTTAACCTCCCTGGCGGTATGATTCTGTCTGGAATTTTGTGCTGAAAGCGGTACAATTATTTTGCATGGAAATTTGGCGTTTTTATATTGTAGGCCTGCAATTCTTATGAATAACTAACTTAAATCTGTCCGAACCAGAGTCTATTATAGATAAAAGGAGAGTACTCAGCGCTGTCAGGAAAAAATAATAATCTACAAATCGGAAATGCCTGCTGCAACTTAAGGTTAATTCAAAAAATGCCTCATAGGAATAATACAATAGGATAGTGCAGCGCAATAAATGATACAAATGGATAAATAAATAAATAAATAAATGAGATTAAATCAGTCCAAAAAGGAATCCAAACACATCCCAGTATAAAGTGCCTGTGCAAAATAGCAGCTTCAATTGGATAATGGTGACACAATCCAGAAAATTTCTGTGGTGGTGATCCCTTCACAAAAAGTAAGGATGGCCTCTCACCTCCCTGCTTCGACCTACAATAGGTCACAAAGCAGTATGCAGCTAAGTTAAAACTCTGGTCTCCAACCTTCAGGAATCCCTCTCAAACGCAAGGAAAAACAACCAGGTCCACAATGGTATCCAGCATACATAAGGGTAAAAGAAGGGGACAACCTAGTGCTCTCTGTATTGAATGTAAATTTATTGCACAAGTAGAAACATAAGAATAACACTCACATTAGCCTGCACTCAGTCCCGAGTGCCGGTGCTGTAAACAATGTAATCCAAAATGGCCGCGGGTGACGTCACTTGTGCTACCCTGTCCCTCGTACGCGTTACGTCCAAGTGGGACTTCCTCAGCGTGGGGCAGGGTAGCTATGAGTGGTCCCGCTATGGCTATATACTATACTGCTATAATGGAGACCGATCGTGGACCAATCGGGTCCCGCGGTCTAATTGCCCAATAGCAGCATTAGGAAGAAGTCACATGGCTCAGGTGTGCTGTCATGGAGACCGCTGACGGACCAATCGGGTCCCGCGGTTCCCTTAACCAATGGCAGCACTAGGTGAATATCACATGACGGCCCTGTGTATAATGATTGACGCTGCAGCGCGGTTACTATGGCAAAGTGGGCGGCATATTATCTTTAACACAAGGCTGCATAGTACATTTAAACCAGGCAGCCTGACACTTGAAAGCAATGCTTAATTGCAACTTAATTAAGACAGCTGCGGACAATGAACTCAATAGGGAAAAATTTCAGTAGATACCATTATAGCTGACAACCTTTGGTGCATTGTAATTGAAAGCAATTCAAATTAAAGGGGCGCTCCACCTTACCAATAGTAAAACATATATACACAATTTACCATCACCCCGAACATACAGGGGAATAAATACCTTTTGATTTCTTAAAATGAAGTATAAAAATATAAAAAAGAGTGACGTCATTCAACAGCCATTTTGGAAATAATAGACCATAGTGATAAATACATATTGTTGCAACTAAAACACATATGATCCATAAAATTTATTCCAAAATTAAGAATAATTATAAAATTCAGAAACCAGATGGACAAGATATGTAAATTAAAAAATATGAGAGTTAAAAATATCATATGCGTAATATCCATATAAAAAATATATATATAAAAAAAAAATTATATATAAAAAAAATCATATATATAAAAAAATCCATATAAGAAATATAAAATTAAAAATTAAAAATGAATATATAATATATAGGAGATAAAATATATCAAAAATTAATTAATTATCTATTGGAAATAAAACAATTCAGGTCAAAATCAACGTTTAACCCTGCAGGCGTCATAACTTTCATTTCGTAAATCCAGAAAGATTCTCTGCGGCTGAGTTGTCTTATATAATGACCTCCTCTCCAATGTTTGGGAACTTTTTCTATTCCCCAACATTTCAAACATTTGGGATCCCTCTGATGACAGTTTCTAACTGTGTACTGTGTGTTTTGATACCTAGCTTGATGTTGCTAATATGTTCCCCGACACGCACATGGAGATCTTTAATACTGTATTGTTGCTCAGTGGTGTTGGAAATAAAATCTTTGCGTTTATTAATATTATTTTTGGCAAGGTTACAGGTCGCACACCTACCGCAAGCATAAAAACCAGATAAAAAATGTAAAAGCTTGTTAGCGCTGGTTTTAGGAGGGTCAATGACCCCAGGGGCCAAACTGTCTCGCAGAGAAGGGGCCTTGCGTTAAATAAACTCAGGGCGGTCAGGAAGGGACGGTCCAAGGACCTTATCGTATTTCAAAATAGGCCAATGTCTAGCAACAATACGTTCAAATTTTTTATGTTGAATACTAAAATCCCTGATTATTTTGAATCCTTGTGTACTATCCGTCAAATCTGGATTTTTTTGTCTTGTCTGCCACAATAGAACTCCTGTCAGTATTCCTTGCTCTTTCTATCTCGGCATCGATTTCTATCTGGGTATAGCCTTTTTGTTTAAAGCGTTCAAATAAAATTTTTGACTGTGTTAGAAATTCATTTTCCTCAGTGCAATTCCTATAGAGACGGATAAACTGACCCCGAGGAATGTTACAAAGCCAAAGTCGATGGTGACAGCTACTCAAAGGGATATAGGCATTGCGATCGGTCGGTTTGAAATGATTCCTTGTCTGGAATTTGTGGCAAAAGACTTTGAACTTCTTAGGTTACTACTTTTGCCCAAACAAAGGAAAAATAAGTGGTTGGAAGGCCAGATCAAGGAAATTACTGACTGTATCGAAAGCTTTAAAGAAACGCCAGAATTTATCCAATTATCAGGTGATTTAAAAGCTAAACTTATTAAATGGGACAAAGAAACTCAAGATAAAAAAAGAAAGAAATTCTTGAGAGATATAAAAGACTTTGGAGGTGAGCAAATTTTCAAATGGCAAGGTAGTACTGCAGTACAGTCTAGTCTTGATCCAACCTCTGTGGATAGCATGGAGGTAGGTGGTAATGCCCCCCCAGTTCCTGTCTATAATCAAGAAATTCCTTGGACGACACAAAATAGAAATGAAACTCCCAAACAGAGAGGGAGGGGGGGGGACCCCCAAGAGCAAGGGGTAGAGGGAGAGGTAGAGGTCAAAATAGACACAACCAAACCCCTAGTAGTTATGTCCATCACCCTACGAATTATTCAGATACTGCATGGAAACCTGTAGTAACTAGGGGGAGAGGACATCAGAGGGGTAGGGGGAATCATCAAAATAGAGAACCCCCGTTACTCACCTATAATTATTATGCCCCCCTTCAGGACCAATGGGAAAGTCAACCAGCAACTAACAATCATTTTTTAGGACAGGAGAGGATCCCTTGGAGGGATCCTCCACCACAAACTCCCACGTGGATGGGGGATTGGAGGGAACAACCACAACCATACCCACAAGGAGCATCAGGAACCAACCAGTCCACTCTAAAGAGAAAATACAGAGAGGATGTAGGGGGGGGGGGAGACGAGCCCAAAAGGCAAAGACCCCGATAGGAGCGGGGATCTTTAACCTCAGTGGTGTAACATTGACAGAGTATGAGACTAAGGTCCTAGATAGGGGCCTTAAATTTGCTCCTATCCGTAATTTGAATAAATTTCAAACTTACGTTAATGTACAGAAATGTATTCGTACATTGAATATGAAAAAATATTTTTTAACAGACCCGATTCAGAGGAATGCTTCCCAGGTTATTACTAACACACATTCCAATCTCAGGAACAAATCGGTTTTTAATCCCCCCTGTAATGATAATCGACATTTAGATGTCTTTAAGAATATGGTCTGCAGTGACCTTGATAACCTAAAAATCAAAAAGGTCAGAGACTCACAGCAAACCAAACGAGGGATTACTTCCCTAGAACAGAGGAACGATATCGTTATCCGTCCGGATAAAGGAGGAGGGCTAGTGGTAATGAGCAAATTGTACTACCAAACAGAAATGATGAGACTATTAAGTGATCAGGATACCTATAGACCTTTGCTAGGCGATCCTATGTTTTTATTAATTTTTTTAACAAGAAGAAATGTTTATTCGATCTTTACAGTACGAGCGATGCATATACACATTTGTTCACAGAAGTATATTATATAAATTGTCACAGGTCAAATAAGCTGTACATCAAGGCAGGTGAAAGGTGCGTCAGGCTGTTAAGCTACTGTACATGAGTATATAGGTTGGAGGAGGTAGTTCTCAGCAGGACTAAATAAGAAGGTCCTAGGGAGGGGGGGGGGGGTTCATAGGACGACAGGGTATGGGGAGGAGAAAAAGAGGGGGGTGAGGCATGAATGAATGAATGAATGAATGATTTGTATAGCGCTGCAACTGCGAACTGAATCGCCTCGAGGCGCTTGACTGCTCATGTTGGGATGCCATGTATTAGAAGAGGTGGGTCTTGAGTTTTTTCCTGAAGGCCTGATGGTTTTCTTCCATGCGGATGTTGTTTGGTAGAGCATTCCATAGCCGGGGTCCCTGTACTGCGAATCTTCATTCTCCCTTGGATTTGTAGCGGGCTTTGGGGATGAGAAGGCGATTTTGGTTTGTTGATCGAAGTCTGCGATTCGGTATGTATTTTTCTATTTTCTCACAAAGGTATTGAGGCGCATTTCCTTGTGTACATTTGTGGGTGAGGCAGAGGGTCTTGAATGTGATCCTGTCTTTTACCTTGAGCCAATGGAGCATCCTTAGGGATGGGGAGATGGATTCCCAGGGTTTCTTTCCGGTGACTATTCTTGCTGCTGTGTTTTGGACAATTTGAAGGCGCGCAATCTGGTAATCCGGTAATCCTATGTAGAGTGAGTTTGCGTAGTCGAGCCGTGAATTGATGACCGTTCCTACTACTACCGCTTTTTCCTTTTCCGGGATGAAGGGGATGAGTCTGCGTAGCATGCGAAGGAGATGGTGGGATCCGCTGATTACGGATCCTATTTGTGCCTCCATTGTCATCTCTGAATCAAAGATTACTCCGAGGCTTTTGGCTTTGTTGCTTGGAAGGATGGTCTGTCCCAAGATGGTTGGTGGTGTCCAAGGGGTCTTCGTCTTTTTCCTTGAGTTTGCGTCGAGGAGCAGTAATTCTGTTTTTGATCCATTTAGTTTGAGGGAGCTAGTGGTCATCCAGTCATCTATCAATGTGAGACATTTTCCTAGTTCCTGGTATTGGTCTTTTTGTCCGGTGATCCGGAAGTACAGTTGAGTGTCGTCCGCGTATGAGTGGAAGCACAGATCCAATTTGCTAATAATTTTGAAGAGTGGTCGGATGTAAATGTTGAACAGTACTGGTGACAATGGTGATCCTTGAGGGACTCCATAAGTGATTGCCCGAGTTTCCGAAGTGAAGGCTCCTAGTTTCACTGTTTGTGACCGGTTTCCTAAGAAGGAGGCGAACCATGGCAGATCTCCATCTGTAACTCCTGCCACTTCCTTGAGGCGGCTGAGAAGCATGTTGTGGTCCACTGTGTCGAACGCCGCACTGAGATCCAGCAATACCAGAAGACACGATTCTCCCTCATCCGCTGCTTCTAGGGCGTCATCCCATATTTTCAGAAGTGCCGTTTCTGTGCCATGGCCTGGGCGGAAGCCCGATTGTAGTGGGTCTAGGAGCTTGTGTGTGTCCAGATGAAGTTGAAGCTGTTGTACTACTGCTTTCTCCATGATCTTGGAAATGGTGTTCAGGCTTGTTACCGGTCTGCGATTGTTCGGATCCTTGGGGTCGAGGTTGGGTTTCTTTAGTAATGGTTTGATGATGCCTTGCTTGAGGGAATTCGGAACCAATCCTTCTTTGAACGACTGATTTACTAGGTGTGTGATAGCGGGGGCCAGAATGTCGGAGCATTCTTTCAAGAGTTTTGTGGGGATGATGTCGTTTGGCGAGGTGCTGTCTCGGAGGCTCTTGATGACATTTTTGGTTTCATCCGTTGTGATCGGGGTAAGTGAAAAATGTGGTGCTTGTGCGCTGTGGATGTAAAATTCCTTACCTGGGTTGAGTTGAGTAAGGCTGGTTGTTGTTTTTTTTTGTTGAATTATTTTCTGAATGTTGTCTATTTTGTTGATGAAAAAATCTGATAATTTGTTGCAGTATTCTTGAGTTTCGTTTCCTAGGGGCTCAAGGCAGGTGGGGTTCATAGTCTGGGCGACTAGTTTGAAAAGTTCCCGTGGTCGGTTTAAGGCTTTTGAGAGGGTGTTTGAGACATGTTCTTTTTTTGCTGTGAAAATTGCTTTATGATATCTCTTGGTGAGTATTCTGTAGTTTGTGTGATTTTCCTTTGTGGTGTTTCTTCTCCAGGCTCTTTCTGCTCTTCTGTGTTCCCGTTTCAGTAGAGTAAGCGTGCCATTAAACCAACCAGAATTTTTCTTGCGGATGGGTACTCGATGTTTCGGGGCGACTGCGTCTGCTGTTTGTAGAAGTGCCTTGTTTATGAAGCTGAGTATTCGTTCTGTTGAGTGGTTTTGATTTAGTGTACCCATTTTGTATGTTAGTGTGGTTTTGAAGATTTCCGAATGTAGTTTCTTCTGCGATCTAATCCAGTGTGTTGTTGCTGCTGGGTTTGGTTTTTGCAGGGAGATGTTGGTGGCGATCTCAAATTTGATAGCGTGGTGGTCTGACCATGGTAGTGCTATGTTGTCTTGAATGCTGATGTCTGTATTTTGCTTGAAGATGAGGTCCAGGATGTGACCCGACCCATGTGTGGGAGCCTTTACTAGTTGTTGAAGCCCTAGGTCTTCCAGTTGATTGATACAGGTGGTGGCGATGGGGTCTTCGGTGGAATTCGCCCAGAGGTTGAAATCTCCGAGTACCAGAATCTTGTTGTTTTTCAGGGTGTGTGCCGAGATGAATTCCGTGAGTGGTATCGGTAGATTTGTCTTTTGTCCTGGTGGTCTGTAGCATAGCAGCATGTGGATGGTTTCTTGTGGTGTGGTTTGCATCTGTAGAGTAAGTGTCTCCATAAACGTTGCTTTGTTCTGTACCGTAGGTTTGACGAGCGCTAGATGAGCTTTGAAGATCACTGCTAGGCCTCCTCCTTTTTTTCCTTTCCGATGCTCGGTTAGGATCCTGTAGTTTTCTGGCACTAATTCTGTTAGGATGGTGTTGCAGTCGGGTGTTAGCCAGCTTTCCGTGATGAAGAGGCAATCTATGTTGTTTTGTGTGATGAAGTCATGGATTTCGTGCCTGTGCTTGACTGCCGATCTGGTGTTAATCAAAGCGCATGCTAACTGTTGCGGTTGAGTTGTAGTCTTCTTATGTGGGCATGAGGGAAGAGGGGGGGGGAGGAGGGACGGGAACAAAAGGAGGGACCTCACATATTGTACCAAGTTCACTCAGTGCAGACAGTAATTAGACAAACAAGAGAGCCTAGCATTGGAGCCTTTTTTATTTATTTATTTTTATTTTTTTTCATTTATTGGGGGGCAGGACCAGCAGTGAGGTTTCAGTAATTGTCTGTCAGTTCTGTGCCCCATGCATCTATCCATGCAGACCAAATTTTTTTAAATTTTCCAGGGCAGTTTCGATTGGTGTAAGTGAGCTTATACAGTGGCAGCACAGAGTTCAGTGTCAGGCGCCATGAGGACACCCTGGGAGGTGCAGCATCCTTCCAGTGCAGGAATATCTCTCTACGGGCATAAAAGGTAGCGTAACTCAGAAACAGTCTAGTATATTTGCCCCTTATTCTGGAATTAAAAACATTTAGCAGCATCAATTTGGGGTCTACTTCTAACTCCAGGGAGGTAGTTCGACCAAGGGTATCAGCTATCTCTGACCAGTAGTCTCCCAGGCGGGGTCATGACCATATCATATGGAAGAATGGGGCGGAGTATTGGTCACATCTGGGGCAGGCCACCGGATTGTTAGGATTAATGATTGTTAGTCTTTTAGGAGTGTAGTAGGCTCTGTGAAGGAACTTGACCTGCAGAAATCGGTCTCTTGCCGAGATTATGTTGGTGACAAAGGAGGATACACATATTTCCCATTCATCTTCTGACAGATCTGGGATGTCTAGTTTCCACTTTGTCAAGGTTTTTCCCAGCTTTTTCACTGGAGCTATAGATAAGTGAAAGTAAAGAGAGGAGAGGGGTTTATCTATGGTCTTGGCAGTAAGTAGTCCCTCCACAGAGTCTGACTTCAGTATGAGCTGCACTGGGAATTGCTTTCCATACGCATGACGAAGTTGGTAGTATCGGAACAACATCCATCCCGGCAGGGATTTTAGATCAGGCGGTTTTTAGATCAGAGAAGGTCCTCAGCTTACCCCCCGTGACTATATGTTTTAACTTAACTATACCCTTCTTTGCCCAAATTTGTGGGTCCGGAACTGTACTCATATGTGGTAAGTTGGGATTGCCCCAAAGAGGGATGTGAGGAGAGAACGTTTCAGGGGAGCTAAAACGTGCCCTAGCCTTATTCCATATATTAATGGTTGTGCGCATCAGATCAGTAATGCCAGGGTGGGATCTCGACCCCCTGAACACCATGTTGCTAAGGGAGGAATATGAACCCATTATGGCTGCCTCCAGGGTCACTGTCGGGTTGTCTAGTGGTTGGGAGAACCACCATCTGACCGTCACCAGGACGGCCGCCCAGAAGTAGATCTGAAAGTCTGGCAGGGATAGGCCACCCTGGGTGACTGGCAACTGAAGGGTGGTAATGGCCAACCGTGGGGGTCTCCCGTTCCAGACAAAGGAAGAGATTATGCTTTTTATTTTGGCAAAGAACGAGGCTGGGGGGATCAGAGGGGCGTTTCGAAAAAGATATAAGAATTTGGGGAGATAGACCATTTTGATTAGATTAACCCTACCAACTGGTGACAAGGGAAGGGTCCTCCAGGCTACACACTTCTGTGAGAAGTTTTTTAGTAACGTGAATTCGGATGTCCAGCATAGTCGGGTACCTGTTGGCGGGTGATGGCCCGACGCGCTTAGTGAAAAAAGAATTGATTTCCCCCAATTAACTTTGATACCCGAGAAAGAGCCGAATTTGTCTATTATTTGGAGCACTGGCGAGAGGGAGGAGATGTCTTGAAGAAAGAGGAAGGTATCATCGGCATATAAGGATATTTTATCTGTTATTACGCCGACTTGGATGCCCTTCACTAAGGAGGCAGACCTAATGCGAGCTGCCATGGGTTCCATGGCTAGCGCGAATAGTCCAGGGGACAATGGGCATCCTTGTCTAGTACCTCTAGACAGGGGAAACGGCAAGGATAGTGTGTTATTTATTCGTATGCGTGCCGTGGGATTGTGGTATAGCATTTGCACCCAGCTAATAAAGCGTGGACCAAACCCGAATTTGCGAAGGACCGCCCAGAGGTAGCGCTACTCAACCGAGTCAAAGGCTTTCTCAGCATCTAGAGAAGCAACTACCTCTGGGCCGTCTCCTCCCGCTCTGGAGAGATGTGTCAGGAGACGTCGGATGTTTATATCTGTCCCTCTGCCCGGCATAAATCCGGACTGATCTGCGTGGACCAGCGCCGTGATTACAGTGTTCAGTCGGCCGGCCAGCACCTTGGCCACCAGCTTGGCGTCCACATTAAGGAGGGAAATTGGGCGGTACGAGGAACACTGTTCGGGGGGTTTCCCAGGTTTAAGGATGACCACTATAACTGCCTCAGCCATCGTCGGGGGTAGTAGCTCCCCTTCCATGGCTTTTTTCAGTACTGATTTAAATGATGGCAGTATTTCCTCTGTATAGGTTTTAAAGAATTTGGCAGGTATTCCGTCAGGGCCTGGTGTTTTGCCATTTTGTAAGGAAGCCACTGCCTTCTGTAACTCCTCCAACTGAATAGGGCCATCTAAAGCTTCTATAAACGTGGATGTCAGGCAAGGGAGCTCCACCCCGTCAAGGTATGTCGTCAGCTCTTCGTCTGTGCACCCCATTCGAGAGCCATATAGGTCTCGATAGAATGAAGCAAATCTGTCATTAATGGAGGAGGGATCTGTCAGAGTCGTGCCATCCGAATCGCATATGTTGGAGATCGTCACCGGGGAGGAGCTCTCCCTCGCCAGCAATGCCAGCATACTACCAGTCTTTTCCCCGTGTTCAAAGATTCTTTGGTATTGGTGTAAAAATTTAGTTTTGGTGGCTGATGTTCGCAACAGGAAAACATCCCTTAATGCTGCCTGGAAGTTAGAGTATGCCCTTGGAGTCCCTGACTCGGAATATTCCTCCTCTGATGCTGCCACTTTTTCCTCAGCCTTTCGAGTCTCATCCCTTAGGTCCTTACGGATCTTACGTATATGCGACTGCAAGCTGCCCCTAGTGAAGGCCTTAAATGCGTCCCAAGATGTAGTTAGGGATACCGAGTGGTCTAATTCCCGCCAATACTGTTTCGCCTCAGACCTATATGGCTCGGATATTCTGGAATCAGCCAACCAGAACCTGGACAGTCTCCACAGACTCTCCCCCGGTGTATTAGACACTCTCAGCTTCAAGGCAATCGGGGCGTGATCGGATATGCCCCGGGGGAGAATGGTGATATCCCTGACCCTGGGCAAGACAGAACCCCCGCATAGGCAAGGTCTATGCGTGAGAGGGTTTTGTGCGAGGCTGAGTGGCATGTGTAGGCCCTCCTAGAGGGGTTACGCCATCTCCAGACATCAGTAAGATTAGAGGCTTCCGCCCAGGTGAGTAACTGTAGGGATGAGCCCGCTCTGGGTGAGAGTCTGTCCATCCCAGGGTCAGGGGCCAGATTAAAATCTCCCAGTATCACTACATTATCGGTGGCGTAGAGAGCAATTTTAGAAATTAGTTGATTGAGTAGCCTCGTGGAGGCCGGAGGGGGCAGATATAGTCCCACCAACACTAGCTCCAGCCTATCTATCATGGCGTGAAGTACAACAAATCGTCCCTCGGGGTCTATCTCTAAAGCCAGCAGCTTAAAGGGTAGGGATTTATGAACAAGGATGCTTACCCCCCTAGAGTAGTTAGTATACGTGGAGTGGTATTGATGTCCCACCCAGGGCCGTCTAAGACTCAGAAGTTTGCTGCCTGTCAAATGGGTTTCCTGCAATATACATATTTGGGGATCATAGGATTTGAGAAATTGAAACACTAATGACCTCTGCGCGGAGGAATTCAAGCCCCTGGTGTTCCATGAGAGAATAGTACAATCAGCCATAGTCATCAAATGGTACATTTTGAATCTGCGGGCCACCACACAAAATCAGATGCAAGGTCTGAACCGCTGTGTGAGTCAAGACATGGCACCTCAGATATCCAGTGACATACACGTTTACATCGCTTGTGAAACAAAAATACAAAAACCAAACATAACAAAAAAAAACCCAACCAACCCCCCCTCCTCCCACCCCGCCAACCCCAGCCCCAACTTTGGGGAGGCTCAGGATCCCAGCCAAGAACCAAGGCGAATACGCCTTTTACGGGGGAACGTGTGCAAACTGGCATCCGCATTCCAGCGGTTAGATATCACATCTAGTCTCTTATTGAAGACCGGATCAGAAAAAAGCGGGTGCAGGCTCCCAGCTATTGCCGGGGGTACAGTCTTAAACTTTAACGTTGCAGAGTTAGACGAAATATGGTAGCCAATACCATGGGAGAAAGTCTCAGACTGCCACAGCAGTAGGGATTAAGGCACATCATTTCTCAACATCTCTGTCCCTCATGAGGCCGGGTACACAGTGGCACTCAACCGAGGAGCCTTGTTTGGACCACTATGTAAGAGAGGCACGTCTCTAAGGCCATCGGTGGCTGTAGCTGCTATGAGGTGGATATCCCATCATAGGGATAGTAGTGGCCAAGTAGATACTGTCACATTGATGGAGGGCCTGGGTCCAAGGTAGGGAAAAAGGAGAAGGGAGGAGGAGGGGAAGAGGTAGGTTGCACACCAGGAGTAGTCCCTCCAGAAGTGAAGTTCCAAAGGGTCTTCTGAGACTAAGCTTCTCGACCCTTTGGACATAGAAGCAAAGTATGCAACATGTGAAATGTTGTAGAGCTCAGTGAGAGGACCCAGGCCAATGTGTAGAGAAGGGTATTAGGGAGAAAAAACAACAAATAAGAATATCCCACACAGGCGGGCAGTCCAGTAGGGTACTTAGCCAGGCGGGAGTGTGTCAATCCATCCAGAGGCCTCTTCTGGGGAGGTGAAGAACCGAACAGATTCCCCATCTTCAACCCTCAGCCTGGCTGGGAAAAGCATGCTGTATTTAATATGGTGGGAGCGAAGTCTCGCTCTTATAGCGTCGAAGGCTTTCCTCTGCTTTTGGGTTTCCAAAGAATAATCCGGGAAGATCAGGAGCTTTGCATTTTCGAAGCGGAGTTCACCCTGGGCCCTGGCCTCCCGCATCACAATACTATGTCTCGGAAGTGGAGGAGTTTAAAGATGAAGGTGCGGGGCGCTGCCCCCTGGGGCCCTCTGGTGGTGGGTATGCGGTGAGCCCTTTCTACAGTGAAGAATGGGGAGAAACGAGCTGAAGGGAGTAGCTGCTGCAGTAGGCGTTCAGCGAAAGCTGTGGGATTCGTGCCTTCAGCCCCTTCGGGAAGACCCAGAACAAATTATTCCTTCTGTTGCGATTTTCTGCGTCTTCTGCACGGGATTCAAGCGTCCTTACCCTGGCTTTAAGTGCCTGGAGGTCAGCTCCATGATCACGTACTGTATCTTCCGTTTGAGAGACCCTCTGCTCTACCTCAGTCATTCTGCCACGAAACGTGTCAAAGTCTTTCCTAATAAACTCCACATTTGCTTGGATATGGTCCACCTTACCAGTCAGGGTGGTTATGGCTTGTAGCACTGCTTTGAAATCAGCAGCCATAGCAGGCAGTTTATCAGGGTCCTCAGCCTGATTCTCCATGTTGTTAGGATGTGTAGGTGAGGCCATAGCTGCGGTCTTGTCCAAATTGCTGGACTTCACAGCCTTCTTCCGGGAGCGGGGCTGACTCTTCCTCCTTTGCATACCCCGGGGAGGGTATCAGGAGCTGGGGGAAATAGGAAGAGTCGGATAGGGTTGCTGCCCCAGGTATTCAGCTGGGCTCCACGCCGGCCTTGCTAGGGTGTGGGCAGGCTTGGTTAGGCGAGACCGTGGTTTCGGCCTGCGACAGGAGGCCCTGTATCTCGGCCGCCCACCGGGGTCCCAGCCAGGCAATTGCCCCTACAGTCGCACCGGAGGGTAGGGGGAGTAGGAAGGAGCGGGGAGAAGCCGGCACCTGTTGTGTTCAGGCCTCCGGGCGGGCTCCGCGCCGGCCCTACGAGGCCGCGGGCGATGAGTTTTATGCGAGTCCGCGGCTGTGGCCTAGTCCGCGAGGGCCTGTGCCGCTGCCGCTATTAACAGGGTTCCTTGTCGGCTGATGCTCCTGCCAGGCACCTCGGAGTGGCTCCCCTGGCAGTGGGAATGCAGAGAAGGGAGGACGCGAGGACGCGGGCAGCAATCAGTACTCAAGTCCGCGGCTGCGGCCTAGTCCGCGAGGGCCCGCTCTGCCGCCGCTTTTTACAGGATTTCTTGCTGGCCGGTGCTCCTATCAGGCACCTCGGGGTGGCTCCCCTGGCAGTGGGACTGTAGAGGATTTTAGAGGCCTGCACCCTGTGTGATATTAGGATAATTAGCCGGTCTTCAGGGAGCTCAGACAGGCACGTCTGCTCCCATAGCCATCTCGGACACGCCCCCGATCCTATGTTTTTATATAAAAACAAATTACATGTACTAATAGACAGAGGTAAAAATATGGGAATATTAAATAATAAGGAAGCGTCATATCTTGACCCTTTTTATTGTAGGACCCCTATTATTTATTTTTTACCAAAATTGCAGAAGAATGCTGTACAACCACCTGGGCGACCTATAGTTAATGGCATCGACTCTGTCACTTCACGTTTGGGACAATATTTAGATTTCTTTTTACAGCCTTTGGTAACAAAAATGCGAGCGTATCTGCGAGATACCAAACAAATAATTCAGATTCTAGATACATTAACATGCACTGAAAATAGTATACTCATTACTGCTGATGTGGGATCCCTGTATACCATCATTGATCATACGGAAGCTATGGAATCGGTCAAATGGGCACTTGCTGAAACTGACCTTTCAGGTGAACATGTGCAATTTCTATCAGAATGTCTAGATTTCTGTTTGTTACACAATTACTTTTGGTTTGATCGCAATTTTTTCCTACAAAGGAGAGGCGTAGCAATGGGGGCCCGTTTTGCTCCCAGTGTGGCCAATTTATTCATGGCCCACTGGGAGGATCAGGTTATCTTTAACGACCACCCATCCCAGTTAGTATGTTTTAAGCGCTATATCGATGATATAATCATGATATGGGAAGGTGACCAGTCGAGCCTACAGTTATTTATGAACAAACTTAACCACAATAATAAAAATATTGAACTCACCTGGACAGTTGATAAGCAACAGGTGACTTTCCTTGATCTGGAGATTTATAAGAAAAATAATAAATTCCAGACAAGGAATCATTTCAAACCGACCGATCGCAATGCCTATATCCCTTTGAGTAGCTGTGACCATCGACTTTGGCTTTGTAACATTCCTCGGGGTCAGTTTATCCATCTCCGTAGGAATTGCACTGAGGAAAATGAATTTCTATCACAGTCGAAAATTTTATCTGAACGCTTTAAACAAAAAGGCTATACCCAGATAGAAATCTATGCCGAGATAGAAAGAGCAAGGAATACTGACAGGAGTTCTATTGTGGCAGACAAGACAAAAAATCCAGATTTGACGGATAGTACACAGGGATTCAAAATAATCATGGATTTTAGTATTCAACATAAAAAATTTGAACGTATTGTTGCTAGACATTGGCCTATTTTGAAATACGATAAGGTCCTTGGACCGTCCCTTCCTGACCGCCCTGAGTTTATTTACCGCAAGGCCCCTTCTCTGCGAGACAGTTTGGCCCCTGGGGTCATTGACCCTCCTAAAACCAGCGCTAACAAGCTTTTTAATTTTTTATCTGGTTTTTACGCTTCCGGTAGGTGTGCCAAAGCATGCCAAAAATAATATTAAAAAACGCAAAGATTTTATTTCCAACACCACTGAGCAACAATACAGTATTAAAGATCTTATTACATGTACTACGATAGGTGTTGTGTACATGTTAGAATGTGATTGTGGCCTACAATACGTAGGTCGCACATCCAGAGCTCTCCATGTGCGTGTCAGGGAACATATTAGCAACATCAAGCGAGGTATCAAAACACACAGTGTGTCTAGACATTTTAGAAACTGTCATCAGAGGGATCCCAAATGTTTGAAATTTTGGGGAATAGAAAAAGTTCCCAAACATTGGAGAGGAGGTCATTATATAAGACAACTCAGCCGCAGAGAATCTTTCTGGATTTACGAAATTAAAGTTATGACGCCTGCAGGGTTAAACGTTGATTTTGACCTGAATTGTTTTATTTCCAATAGATAATTAATTAATTTTTGATATATTTTATCTCCTATATATTATATATTAATTTTTAATTTTTAATTTTATATTTCTTATATGGATTTTTTTATATATATGAATTTTTTTATATATACATTTTTTATATATATATATTTTTTATATGGATATTACGCATATGATATTTTTAATTCTCATATTTTTTAATTTCCATATCTTATCCATCTGGTTTCTGAATTTTATAATTATTCTTAATTTTAGAATAAATTTTATGGATCATATGTGTTTTAGTTGCAACAATATGTATTTATCACTATGGTCTATTATTTCCAAAATGGCTGTTGAATGACGTCACTCTTTTTTATCAAAAGGTATTTATTCCCCTGTATGTTAGGGGTGATGGTAAATTGTGTACATATGTTTTACTATTGGTTAGGTGGAGCGCCCCTTTAATTTGAATTGCTTTCAATTACAATGCACCAAAGGTTGTCAGCTATAATGGTATCTACTGACATTTTTCCCTATTGAGTTCATTGTCCGCAGCTGTCCTAATTAAGTTGCAATTAAGCATTGCTTTCAAGTGTCAGGCTGCCTGGTTTAAATGTACTATGCAGCCTTGTGTTAAAGATAATATGCCGCCCACTTTGCCATAGTAACCGCGCTGCAGCGTCATTCATTATACACAGGGCCGTCATCTGATATTTACCTAGTGCTGCCATTGGTTAAGGGAACCGCGGGACCCGATTGGTCCGTCAGCGGTCTCCATGACAGCACACCTGAGCCATGTGACTTCTTCCTAATGCTGCTAGTGGGCAATTAGACTGCGGGACCCGATTGGTCCACGAGCGGTCTCCATTATAGCAGTATAGTATATAGCCATAGCGGGACCACTCGTAGCTACCCTGCCCCACGCTGAGGAAGTCCTACCTGGACGTAATGCGTACGAGGGACAGGGTAGCACGAGTGACGTCACCCGCGGCCATTTTGGATTACATAGTTTACAGCGCCGGCACTGGGGACTGAGTGCAGGCTAATGTGAGTGTTATTCTTATGTTTCTACTTGTGCAATAAATTTACATTCAATACAGAGAGCACTAGGTTGTCCCCTTCTTTTACCCTTATGTATGATGGATACCATTGGGGACCTGGTTGTTTTTCCTTGCGTTTGAGAGGGATTCCTGACGGTTGGAGACCAGAGTTTTAACTTAGCTGCATACTGCTTTGTGACCTATTGTAGGTTGAAGCAGGGAGGTGAGAGGCCATCCTTACTTTTTGTGAAGGGATCACCACCACAGAAATTTTCTGGATTGTGTCACCATTATCCACTTGAAGCTGCTATTTTGCACAGGTACTTTATACTGGGATGTGTTTGGATTCCTTTTTGGACTGATTTAATCTCATTTATTTATTTATTTATTTATCCATTTTTTTCATTTATTGCACTGCACTATCCTATTGTATTATTCGAACCAGAGTCTAGTAGACATCCTGGGTATGATAAAGTTTGAAACACAAAATCATATAATAAAATAAAAATATATATAAAAATGATTCAATAATGTAATCAAATCAAAAACACTGAAATTTGCTCAGTTGCAGAATAGTCGCTGTCATTAAATTTAGTGTTTGATGATAAACTGTGATTCTAATTTATTATCGGTGTTTTCTAGCTGGTCTAAATCCACTTTTGACATAAAGGGACACTTTTTGGTTGATATGGACAATCTCCAGTTTCCAGGCAGAAAAAAATATTTTTATTATATAAAATGACATGCAGGGCACTGGGCAGACCACTAGGGACTAGGGATGGGCCCGGTGCTCGATGCGAACCCACGTTCGCATCGAGCACCGGGCGTTCGCTCGCTCGGCGAGCCCAGAACTATTTTGGCCGCTCGCATCACGTTCGTGTGATGCGAGCGGCCCCGCAATGCATTGCGGCCGGCGCGGCCGGCGCAGTGCATTGCTGGCTGATGATTGGCCAAGCATGCACTGTGACCCCGCATGCTTGGCCAATCACAGCCCCGGAAACTCGAAGAGCCATAATTGGCTACAGGCAGGACGCCTGTAGCCAATTACAGCTCAGGGGCTTTAGTACACGCCCCCCTATAAAAGGCCGCCACGCCGTCTGCGCCGGTCACATGCTGTTCCGGCGTAGATAGAGCAGGATAGATCTGTGACACTCTGCTGGATTTAGTTAGTTAGAGAGATTTACTTAGAGAGATTGAGTTAGATAGATTCATTTACAAAGATTGATTTAGAAAGAGGGGCTTGTAGTGTGTTCGTGGCAGGCAGGCAGAGCTCCTATATTTTGTTCCCAGAAGCACCTATAGGACTTGTAGTGTGTTTGTGGCAGGCAGGCAGAGCTCCTATATTTTGTTCCCAGAAGCACCTATAGGACTTGTAGTGTGTTCGTGGCAGGCAGGCAGAGCTCCTATATTTTGTTCCCAGAAGCACCTATAGGACTTGTAGTGTGTTCGTGGCAGGCAGGCAGAGCTCCTATATTTTGTTCCCAGAAGCACCTATAGGACTTGTAGTGTGTTCCTGGCAGGCAGGCAGAGCTCCTATATTTTGTTCCCAGAAGCACCTATAGGACTTGTAGTGTGTTCGTGGCAGGCAGGCAGAGCTCCTATATTTTCTTCCCAGAAGCACCTATAGGACTTGAAGTGTGTTAGTCCCATCACACAGAGATCATATATTTTGTTCCCAGAAGCACCTATAGGACTTGAAGTGTGTTAGTCCCATCACACAGACCTATATTTTCTTCCCAGAAGCACCTATAGGACTTGAAGTGTGTTAGTCCCATCACACAGAGATCATATATTTTGTTCCCAGAAGCACCTATAGGACTTGAAGTGTGTTAGTCCCATCACACAGAGATCATATATTTTCTTCCCAGAAGCACCTATAGGACTTGAAGTGTGTTAGTCCCATCACACAGAGATCATATATTTTGTTCCCAGAAGCACCTATAGGACTTGAAGTGTGTTAGTCCCATCACACAGACCTATATTTTGTTCCCAGAAGCACCTATAGGACTTGAAGTGTGTTAGTCCCATCACACAGAGATCATATATTTTGTTCCCAGAAGCACCTATAGGACTTGAAGTGTGTTAGTCCCATCACACAGAGATCATATATTTTGTTCCCAGAAGCACCTATAGGACTTGAAGTGTGTTAGTCCCATCACACAGAGATCATATATTTTGTTCCCAGAAGCACCTATAGGACTTGAAGTGTGTTAGTCCCATCACACAGACCTACATTTTCTTCCCAGAAGCACCCATAGGACTTGAAGTGTGTTAGTCCCATCACACAGAGATCCTATATTTTGTTCCCAGAAGCACCTATAGGACTTGAAGTGTGTTAGTCCCATCACACAGACCTATATTTTC
The DNA here is from genome assembly GCA_028564925.1 of Lithobates sylvaticus. Classification (NCBI taxonomy): domain Eukaryota; kingdom Metazoa; phylum Chordata; class Amphibia; order Anura; family Ranidae; genus Lithobates; species Lithobates sylvaticus. Next base: position 100,432,509 of record CM053036.1, read on the forward strand.
TTCCCAGAAGCACCTATAGGACTTGAAGTGTGTTAGTCCCATCACACAGAGATCATATATTTTGTTCCCAGAAGCACCTATAGAACTTGAAGTGTGTTAGTCCCATCACACAGAGATCATATATTTTGTTCCCAGAAGCACCTATAGGACTTGAAGTGTGTTAGTCCCATCACACAGAGATCCTATATTTTGTTCCCAGAAGCACCTATAGGACTTGAAGTGTGTTAGTCCCATCACACAGAGATCATATATTTTGTTCCCAGAAGCACCTATAGGACTTGAAGTGTGTTAGTCCCATCACACAGAGATCATATATTTTGTTCCCAGAAGCACCTATAGGACTTGAAGTGTGTTAGTCCCATCACACAGAGATCATATATTTTGTTCCCAGAAGCACCTATAGGACTTGAAGTGTGTTAGTCCCATCACACAGAGATCATATATTTTGTTCCCAGAAGCACCTATAGGACTTGAAGTGTGTTAGTCCCATCACACAGAGATCATATATTTTGTTCCCAGAAGCACCCATAGGACTTGAAGTGTGTTAGTCCCATCACACAGAGATCATATATTTTGTTCCCAGAAGCACCTATAGGACTTGAAGTGTGTTAGTCCCATCACACAGAGATCATATATATTTTGTTCCCAGAAGCACCTATAGGACTTGAAGTGTGTTAGTCCCATCACACAGAGATCCTATATTTTGTTCCCAGAAGCACCTATAGGACTTGAAGTGTGTTAGTCCCATCACACAGACCTATATTTTCTTCCCAGAAGCACCCATAGGACTTGAAGTGTGTTAGTCCCATCACACAGAGATCCTATATTTTGTTCCCAGAAGCACCTATAGGACTTGAAGTGTGTTAGTCCCATCACACAGACCTATATTTTCTTCCCAGAAGCACCTATAGGACTTCTAGTGTGTTAGTGGCATCACACAGAGCTCCTCTATTTTCTTCTCAGCAGCACCCACAGGACTTCTAGTGTGTTAGTGGCATAACACAGAGCTCCTCTATTTTCTTTGCAGAAGCACCCACAGGACTTCTAGTGTGTTAGTGGCATCACACAGAGCTCCTCTATTTTCTTTGCAGAAGCACCCATAGGACTTCTAGTGTGTTAGTGGCATCACACAGAGCTCCTATATTTTCTTCTCAGCAGCACCCACAGGACTTCTAGTGTGTTAGTGGCATCACACAGAGCTCCTCTATTTTCTTTGCAGAAGCACCCACAGGACTTCTAGTGTGTTAGTGGCATCACACAGAGCTCCTCTATTTTCTTTGCAGAAGCACCCATAGGACTTCTAGTGTGTTAGTGGCATCACACAGAGCTCCTATATTTTCTTCTCAGCAGCACCCACAGGACTTCTAGTGTGTTAGTGGCATCACACAGAGCTCCTCTATTTTCTTTGCAGAAGCACCCATAGGACTTCTAGTGTGTTAGTGGCATCACACAGAGCTCCTCTATTTTCTTTGCAGAAGCACCCATAGGACTTCTAGTGTGTTAGTGGCATCACACAGAGCTCCTATATTTTCTTCTCAGCAGTAGGGATGAGCCGAACACCCCCCCGTTCGGCTCGCACCAGAACCCGCGAACGGACCTAAAGTCCGTGCGAGCTTTAGAACCCTATTAGTTATAATGGATGCGAACGTTCGAAATTAAAAGTGCTCATTTTAAAGGCTAATATGCATGTTAATGTCATAAAAAGTGTTTGGGGACCTGGGTCCTGCCCCAGGGGACATGTATCAATGCAAAAAATTTTTTTAAAAACGGCCGTTTTTTCAGGAGCAGTGATTTTAATAATGCTTAAATTGAAACAATAAAAGTGTAATATTCCTTTAAATTTCGTACCTGGGGGGTGTCTATAGTATGCCTGTAAAGGGGCGCATGTTTCCCGTGTTTAGAACTGTCTCTGCGCAAAGTGTCATTTTTGAAAGTAAAAAAGCTATTTAAAATCACTCGCGGCTAATGTTAATTCACGGCTCCCGTAACACAGAGAACAGTCATTCATTGAAACTCATTCATAAAAAAAAGTCATTGATAAAAAAAAAAAAAAAAATGAAAAAAAAAAAAGCGTAGGGGTCCCCCAAATTCAATAACCAGGCCCTTCAGGTCTGGGATGGATATTAAGGGGGATCCCAGCCAAAAAAAAAAAAAAAAAATGGCGTAGGGTCCCCCTCAAAATCCATACCAGACCCTTGAGGTGTGGTATGGATTTTAAGGGGAACCCAAGCCAAAAAAAAAAATGGCGTGGGGTCCCCCTCAAAATCCATACCAGACCCTTATCCGAGCACGCAACCTGGCAGGCCGCAGGAAAAGAGGGGGGGACGAGAGCGGCCCCCCCTCTCGCCTGAACCGTACCAGGCCACATGCCCTCAACATTGGGAGGATGCTTTGGGGGTCTAAGACCCCAAAAGCACCTTGTCCCCATGTTGATTAGGACAAGGGCCTCTTCCCCACAACCCTGGCCGGTGGTTGTGGGGGTCTGCGGGCGGGGGGCTTATCGGAATCTGGAAGCCCCCTTTAACAAGGGGACCCCCAGATCCCGGCCCCCCCCTGTGTGAAATGGTAAGGGGGTACAAAAGTACCCTACCATTTCACCAAAAAAGTGGCAAAAATGGTAAAAAGGACAGGAGACAGTCTTTGACAATTCCTTTATTAAAATCTTCTTTCTTCTTTCTTCATCCTTCGGATTCTTCATCTTCTCCTTCCTTCATCTTCTTCCATCTTCTTCTTCCATTTTCTTCTTCCTCCGATCCGCTTCTTCTTGCGCTGGTCTTCTCGTCCTTCTCGTCCGGCATCTTCTTCCGTCGGCGTCGGCGTCGGTGTCGGTGTCTTCTTGGGCCGCTCCGCGCAATGGGAGGCTCCCGCTGTGTGAGGCTCCGCTCCATCTGACAGGTCTTTTAAAACGGAGGGCACCTGGTGACCCCGCCCCCTCTGACATCATGGGGAAAGCCATCATGGAATTCCCCATGACGTCCCTGTGCGTCAGAGGGGGCGGGGTCACCAGGTGCCCTCCATTATAAAAGACCTGTCAGACGGAGCGGAGCCTCACACAGCGGGAGCCTCCCATTGCGCGGAGCGGCCCAAGAAGAGACAGAGACACCGACGCCGACGGAAGAAGATGCCGGACGAGAAGGACGAGAAGACCAGCGCAAGAAGAAGCGGATCGGAGGAAGAAGAAAATGGAAGAAGAAGATGGAAGAAGATGAAGGAAGGAGAAGATGAAGAAACCGAAGGATGAAGAAAGAAGAAAGAAGATTTTAATAAAGGAATTGTCAAAGACTGTCTCCTGTCCTTTTTACCATTTTTGCCACTTTTTTGGTGAAATGGTAGGGGTACTTTTGTACCCCCTTACCATTTCACACAGGGGGGGGGCCGGGATCTGGGGGTCCCCTTGTTAAAGGGGGCTTCCAGATTCCGATAAGCCCCCGCCCGCAGACCCCCACAACCACCGGCCAGGGTTGTGGGGAAGAGGCCCTTGTCCTAATCAACATGGGGACAAGGTGCTTTAGGGGTCTTAGACCCCCAAAGCATCCTCCCAATGTTGAGGGCATGTGGCCTGGTACGGTTCAGGCGAGAGGGGGGGCCGCTCTCGTCCCCCCCTCTTTTCCTGCGGCCTGCCAGGTTGCGTGCTCGGATAAGGGTCTGGTATGGATTTTGAGGGGGACCCCACGCCATTTTTTTTGGCTAGGGTTCCCCTTAAAATCCATACCAGACCTCAAGGGTCTGGTATGGATTTTGAGGGGGACCCTACGCCATTTTTTTTTTTTTTTTTTTGGCTGGGATCCCCCTTAATATCCATCCCAGACCTGAAGGGCCTGGTTATTGAATTTGGGGGGACCCCTACGCTTTTTTTTTTGTTTTTTATTAATGAATGACAGCTCTCTGTGTTACAGGAGCCATCAATTCATTAGCCGCGAGTGATTTTAAATAGCTTTCTTCCTGCAAAAATGACACTTTTTTGCAGGGAAAGTTCTAAGCACAGGAAACCTGCCCTCCTTCACAGGCAACCTATAGACACCCCCAGATGTGATACTGCAATGCTGTTCTAACAGCATGCACACACATATCCCCAGAAATAAAGAACATATTGTTGTCAGCAGTCAGCAGCACACTGACACGCTGACACTGTGAGTGAAACATAATATGCGAGGCCGCCGCCGCGGCGGCCTCTTATACCGTGGGGCGTGTATTAAAGCCCCTGAGCTATAATTGGCTACAGGCATCCTGCCTGTAGCCAATTATGGCTCTCCTCGCTGCCGGCGCTGTGATTGGCCAAGCATGCGGGGTCACAGTGCATGCTTGGCCAATCATCAGCCAGCATTGCACTGCGCGGGCCGCAATGCATTGCGGGGCCGCTCGCATCACACGAATTTGATGCGAGCGGTCCCAATAGTTCTGGGCTCGCCGAGCGAGCGAACACCCGGTGCTCGATTCGAACATGGGTTCGAATCGAACACCGGGCTCATCCTTACTCAGCAGCACCCACAGGACTTCTAGTGTGTTAGTGGCATCACACAGAGCTCCTCTATTTTCTTTGCAGAAGCACCCACAGGACTTCTAGTGTGTTAGTGGCATCACACAGAGCTCCTCTATTTTCTTTGCAGAAGCACCCATAGGACTTCTAGTGTGTTAGTGGCATCACACAGAGCTCCTATATTTTCTTCTCAGCAGCACCCACAGGACTTCTAGTGTGTTAGTGGCATCACACAGAGCTCCTCTATTTTCTTTGCAGAAGCACCCACAGGACTTCTAGTGTGTTAGTGGCATCACACAGAGCTCCTCTATTTTCTTTGCAGAAGCACCCATAGGACTTCTAGTGTGTTAGTGGCATCACACAGAGCTCCTATATTTTCTTCTCAGCAGCACCCACAGGACTTCTAGTGTGTTAGTGGCATCACACAGAGCTCCTCTATTTTCTTTTCAGAAGCACCCATAGGACTTCTAGTGTGTTAGTGGCATCACACAGAGCTCCTCTATTTTCTTTGCAGAAGCACCCATAGGACTTCTAGTGTGTTAGTGGCATCACACAGAGCTCCTATATTTTCTTCTCAGCAGCACCCACAGGACTTCTAGTGTGTTAGTGGCATCACACAGAGCTCCTCTATTTTCTTTGCAGAAGCACCCACAGGACTTCTAGTGTGTTAGTGGCATCACACAGAGCTCCTCTATTTTCTTTGCAGAAGCACCCATAGGACTTCTAGTGTGTTAGTGGCATCACACAGAGCTCCTATATTTTCTTCTCAGCAGCACCCATAGGACTTCTAGTGTGTTAGTGGCATCACACAGAGCTCCTCTATTTTCTTTGCAGAAGCACCCATAGGACTTCTAGTGTGTTAGTGGCATCACACAGAGCTCCTATATATTCTTCTCAGCAGCACCCACAGGACTACCGACTACAATGGCTGGAAGACCGCCAAGGGGAGGCAGAGCGTGCAGAGCCAAGAACACAGGGCAGGCAGGCTCTGTTTCTAGTGGACGTGGCCGTGGCCGTGGACGTGGTCGTGCATCGTCATCAGCACGTGGCCATGGGACACGCGCGTCTTTGTTTTCGGCAGCTGGACATGTGGAGCCGCATCATGCTGAAGGCTTGGTAGAATGGATGACCAAGCCCTCCTCATCCTCCTCATCCTCTCTCACCCAGGCTCAGGGTACTGGCAGAGCATCATCAGCCACCCCTTCCCTAGACCCACCATGTCCTCCTGAGGAGTCCCCCGAACTCTTTGAGCACAGTGTTGGGTACATGCTCCAGGAGGATGCCCAACGATTCGAAGGCTCGGATGATGATACCCAGCTTGAGGAATCTGGCAGTACTGTTCCACCAGCTGCAGCTTACTGCCAGGTTTGCTCTAGTGGTGAAGAGGGAGGGGATGATGAGGTCACTGACTCCACGTGGGTGCCTGAAGGGAGAGAGGATGAGGAGGAGGACGAGGAGGATGCGGCGTCACATGTCCAACGAGGCAGGATGCCCCCTGGAGGCCAGGTAGAGGCCAGCACAGCAACTGTACAACACCGCAGAGCTCCGCCTGTGCAGGGCGCTGCCTCTGCACGTTATCAGAAAAGTTCTTTGGTGTGGGCCTTTTTTGAGACGAGTGCATCAGATCGCACCACTGCTATTTGCAATATTTGTCTCAAGCGTATCTCGCGTGGCCAAAACATCAGCCGCTTGGGCACCACAAGCATGACCAGACATATGGCGACCTGCCATGCAGCTCGTTGGCAGGCACACATAAAAGACCCACACCAAAGAACTAAGCGGACCTCTCCTTGCTCCTCCTCAGCTGGGATCTCCATCCCCACTACACCTTCAGTCCTCTCTGAAAGCTGCTCTGAGAGGACTTAAGGTGTAGAATTAGGTGTGTCACAACCAAGTACTTGCAGTACACCGACGTCCGATTGCAGCAGGCAAATTTCCCTGCCCCAGCTGCTGGACCGTAGAAAGAAGTACACTCCCAGCCATCCACATGCCCAGCGGTTGAATGCTAGCCTGGCTAAATTGCTAGCACTTCAACTGCTGCCTTTTCAGTTGGTAGACTCGGCCCCCTTCCGTGAGTTTGTTCAATGTGCGGTTCCTCAGTGGCAGGTTCCCAAACGCCACTTTTTCTCACGGAAGGCGATTCCGTCTCTCTACCGGCATGTGGAGGGCAATGTCCATGCCTCGCTGGACAGGGCGGTCAGCGGTAAGGTGCATATTACCGCTGACTCATGGTCCAGCAGGCATGGACAGGGACGGTACCTTTCTTTCACGGCCCATTGGGTCACTCTATTGGCAGCTGGGAGGGATGCAGGACAAGGTGCAGTAGTGTTGGAGGTTGTTCCGCCACCACGCCTCCAAAACGCTACTACTGCTACTGGTTGTGACACACCTCTCTCCTCCACCCCCTCCTCTTCTTCTTCCTCCAGTGCTCTGTCCTTGGAACCAGCGGTGCTCCGTAGGCGTACAAGGGGCTACGCAAGTACGCAGGCAAAAAGATGCCATGCCGTGCTTGCGCTGGTGTGTTTGGGGGACAGGAGCCACACTGGGCCAGAGGTTCTGGCAGCTCTGCAGGGGCAGGCCGAGAGGTGGTTGACGCCACGTTAGCTTAAGCCAGGAATGGTCGTTTCTGACAATGGCACCAACCTCCTCTCCGCCCTGCGACAGGGGCAGCTCACCCATGTGCCCTGCATGGCTCACGTCCTCAACCTGGTGGTGCAGCGGTTCTTGGGCAGGTTCCCAGGCTTACAGGATGTCCTGAGGCAGGCCAGGAAAGTCTGTGTGCATTTCCGCCGATCTTATAATGCCAGTGCTCGGCTGACTGAGCTGCAAAAGGAGCTGAACCTGCCCAAGAACCGCCTAATATGTGACATGCCCAACAGGTGGAACTCAACGTTGGCCATGCTGCAGCGACTGCACACGCAGCAGAGGGCCATCAATGAGTACCTTTGCGACTATGGCACCAGGACAGGGTCAGGGGAGCTTGGTTTTTTTTCCCCACGTCAGTGGAGCATGATCAGGGATGCATGCACTGTCCTCTCACCATTTGAGGAGGCCACGAGGATGGTGAGCAGTGACAGTGCATGCATCAGTGACACTGTCCCTCTTGTCCACCTGTTGGAGCATACGCTGCGTGGGATAATGGACAGGGCACTTGAGGCAGAACAGAGGCAGGAAGAGGAGGACTTCCTTGCCTCTCAAGGCCCCCTTTATCCGGACAGTGTTCCTTCTGTCCCACCCATCACACAGGAAGAGGATGAGGAGGAGGAGGAGGAGGAGGAGGATTGTGTGAGCATGGAGGTGGAGCCTGGCACTCAGCATCAGCAGCAGCAGTCTTTTAGGGATGATGTACAGTCCCAACAAACCAGTGGACTTGTACGTGGCTGGGAGGAGGTGGCTGGCGATCATGTCATCCTCAGTGACCCAGAAGACTCCTGACCGAATGCCTCAGCTAACCTACGCTGCATGGCCTCCCTGATCCTGCAAAGCCTGCGGAAGGATCCTCGTGTTCTTCGGATCAAGGAGAGGGACCATTACTGGCTGGCCACTCTCCTTGATCCGCGGTACAAGGGTAAGGTTGCGGACCTTATCTTGCCGTCGCAGAGGGAGCAGAGGATGAGACATCTCAGGGAGGCCTTGCAGAAAGGTCTGTGCAACGCGTTCCCAGAAACTGGGAGGCTACAAACTCCTGGTCCTGGGCGACGAGTTGCTGAGGCTTCGGTCAGTAGCAGAAGGAGCGGTGGGGAAGGTGGACGTCTGACCGATGCGTTCAGACAATTTTTTAGTCCGCAGCCCCAAGGTATGATCGGTTCCAGCAACCATCGCCAGCGTCTGATATACATGGTGCAGGAATACCTTGGGGCAAGGTCAGACTTGGACACCTTTCCCACCGAAAATCCTCTGGCTTACTGGGTCCTGAGGATGGATCACTGGCCAGAGCTTGCACAGTATGCAATTGAGCTACTGGCCTGTCCTGCCTCCAGCGTTCTTTCCGAACGCACATTCAGTGCTGCTGGAGGATTTGTCACCGATCATAGGGTGCGCCTGTCCACCGCCTCGGTTGATCGACTGACCTTCATCAAAATGAATCAGTCTTGGATCACCACCAGCTACCAGGCACCTGAGGCGGATATAACCGAATAATTTTTAATATCACATCCCTTCAAGACTGCCTATGCTGATGCTGAGTGACTGTCCTCTTATGTTCACTGACTATCCTCTTCCTCCTCCTCAATGATCCATGCCACCACACCAGTGCCTAAGGCACAATTTTTCAGCCCCTGTTTAACAGGGGCGTGTACATACAATTTTTATAAAAAAATGCTTCGCAACACGTGTGACTGCTGTGCTCCAAGTACAGTATCTGTGAGGGGTTGCAGTGTTGTGGCACCAGCACCAGTGCCTAAGGCACAATTTTTCAGCCCCTGTTTAACAGGGGCGTGTACTTAAATTTTTTTTAAAAAATGCTTCGCAACACGTGTGACTGCTGTGCTCCAAGTACAGTATCTGTGAGGGGTTGCAGTGTTGTGGCACCAGCACCAGTGCCTAAGGCACAATTTTTCAGCCCCTGTTTAACAGGGGCGGGGTAATTACAATTTTTTAAAAAAATGCTTCGCAACACGTGTGACTGCTGTGCTCCAAGTACAGTATCTGTGAGGGGTTGCAGTGTTGTGGCACCAGCACCAGTGCCTAAGGCACAATTTTTCAGCCCCTGTTTAACAGGGGCGGGTAATTACAATTTTTAAAAAAAATGCTTTGCAACACGTGTGACTGCTGTGCTCCAAGTACAGTATCTGTGAGGGGTTGCAGTGTTGTGGCACCAGCACCAGTGCCTAAGGCACAATTTTTCAGCCCCTGTTTAACAGGGGCGGGTAATTACAAATCTTGATCTAATAGTTCACAGCAGGGCCCATTCCTGCGCCCACCAAGAGTAACTATGAGGGCCTACAGTCTTGTGGCAACACCGTCCACCACCACCGCCAAAGGCCCAATTTTTCTGCCCAGTTCATCAGGTGCTTGCAATTACAAATATTGATCTAATAACACACAGCAGGGCCCATTCCTGCGCCCACCAAGAGTAACTGTGAGAGCTTACAGTCTTGTGGCAACACCGTCCACCACCACCGCCAAAGGCCCAATTTTTCTGCCCTGTTCATCAGGTGCTTGCAATTACAAATCTTGATCTAATAACTCACAGCAGGGCCCATTCTTGCGCCCACCAAGAGTAACTGTGAGAGCTTACAGTCTTGTGGTAACACCGTCCACCACCACCGCCAAAGGCCCAATTTTTCTGCCCTGTTCATCAGGTGCTTGCAATTACAAATCTTGATCTAATAACTCACAGCAGGGCCCATTCTTGCGCCCACCAAGAGTAACTGTGAGAGCTTACAGTCTTGTGGCAACACCGTCCACCACCACCGCCAAAGGCCCAATTTTTCTGCCCTGTTCATCAGGTGCTTGCAATTACAAATCTTGATCTAATAACTCACAGTAGGGCCCATTCCTGCGCCCACCAAGAGTAACTGTGAGAGCTTACAGTCTTGTGGCAACACCGTCCACCACCACCACCACCCCCAATTTTTCTGCCCTGTTCAACAGGTGCATGCAATTACAAATCTTGATCTATTAACTCACAGCAGGGCCCATTCCTGTGCCCACCAGTCTTGTGGCTACACCAACATCTAATAGGGCAAATTTCTGCAGAGTATATACGCCAGGCCCCTACTTTCAAACATCCAACTTACAAACGACTCCTACTTGCAAATGGAAAACAGGAAGTGAGAGGAAATCTACCCCTAGGAAGGGAAATTCTATCCTGTTAGATTTAATTTGGGAAAAAGGTATCTCCTCTCTACTGATACTTTATCACCAATCCTTGTTTCAATTAAAACCCCACTTTTTCCAAAAACATTTGTCATTGGGACGGAAAGTGAGGTGACATGTTCTGAACAGATGTGCAAAGACAGCAAATGTTACAGGGGTGATAACCCCTCCCTATGTTCTCCAAAAAGCTTAAAAATAGATTTTTTTGGGATGGAGCTACACTTCATAATGTACCTGTTCAGATTCTACTTAAGAACAAACCTAAAGCCGCAAGTGGTTTTAAATGGCTTCTTTTTTTTCCTTTAAAAATGTCATTTTGTGCAAGGACAGTTCTAAACACGGGAAACACATGCCACTTCACAGGCATACTTTAGACACCCCCCAGGTACCATATTTAAAGGAAAATTTCACTTTTTTTTTTTCACTTTATGCATCATTAACCACTTGCCGACCGCCCCCTGTATATATACGTCGGCAGAATGGCACGTACAGGCAGAACCACGTACCTGTACGTGCCATTCTTCCGGCGGGTGGGGGGTCCGATCGGCCCCCCCCCGGCCGGCGGGGACGGTCGGGATCGCTTCAGGAGCGATCCGGGATGAGGGGACGGCCAGTGGTTTCTGGCCACCCCCTCGCGATCGCTCCTGGCCAATCAGATGCTTCCTCTGTCTGTGTCAATCAAAACACAGGCAGAGGAAGTGATGTCACGCTCGGTGCGCCGGTCTATGTGACCGGAACGCCGAGCTGTGAACGTCTAAAGGTTAGTGCACCAACAGTACACTGACACCAGTACATATAGGCACACAAAACACCCCCCTGTCACCCCAGATCACCCCCCAGATCACCCCCCCCCCCCCCCCAGTCACAGTGTCACTAATTGCAGTGATCATTTTTTTACTGATCACTGCATTTAGTGTCAGTGTGACTGTAATAACTGTCAGTGCAGTTAGTTTTAGGTCCAAGGTAGCCCCCTACCCCCCCCCCCTAATAAAGGTTTAACCCCTTGATTGCCCCCCAGGTAACCCTTTCACCCCCTTTTGCCAGTGTCACTAAGCGATCGTTTTTCTGATCGCTGTATTAGTGTCACTGCTGTCGCTAGGTAACCATTTTTTTTTTTTAGGTAACCGCCATGTTTATATAGGTTCATAAATAGGTTTATAGGTCAGGTACCCCCATATTACAACCTAAATAAAGGTTTTAACCCCTTGATTGCCCCTAGAGTTAACCCTTTCACCAGTGATCACTGTATAACTGTCACTGGTGACGCTGGTTAGCCAGTTAGTTATTTCGTTATTTAGGTTCCCCGTCAGGTTTTTATATAGCGTCAGGTACCCCCATATATTACCTAATAAAGGTTTTAACCCCTGATTGCCCCTAGTTAACCCTTTCACCCCCTTTTGCCAGTGTCACTAAGCGATCGTTTTTCTGATCGCTGCATTAGTGTCGCTAGGTAACCATTTTTTTTTTTTAGGTAACCGCCATGTTTATATAGGTTCATAAATAGGTTTATAGGTCAGGTACCCCCATATTACAACCTAAATAAAGGTTTTAACCCCCTGATTGCCCCTAGAGTTAACCCTTTCACCAGTGATCACTGTATAACTGTCACTGGTGACGCTGGTTAGCCAGTTAGTTATTTCGTTATTTAGGTTCCCCGTCAGGTTTTTATATAGCGTCAGGTACCCCCATATATTACCTAATAAAGGTTTTAACCCCCTGATTGCCCCTAGTTAACCCTTTCACCCCTTTTGCCAGTGTCACTAAGCGATCGTTTTTCTGATCGCTGCATTAGTGTCGCTAGGTAACCAGTTTTTTTTTGTATTACTGTTACGGGTGACGCTGGTTAGTTAGCTTTATTTTTTTATACTGTCAGGGCACCCGCCATTTATTACCCAATAACGGGTTAACCCCCTGATCGCCCGGCGGGTGATATCAATTAGGTTTTAGGGTCAAATAAGGTCTGCGTCGCCCCAGGTTAGTGCCAGTACCGCAAACACCCACGCGCAAAGCATACACCTCCCTTAGTGGTACAGTATCTGAACAGATCAATATCTGATCTGATCAGATCTATACTAGCGTCCCAGCAGTTTAGGGTTCCAAAAAAAAACGCATTGTTAGCGGGATCAGCCCAGATACCTGCTAGCACCTGCGTTTTCCCTCTCCGCCCAGCCCAGCCCACCCAAGTGCAGTATCGATCGATCACTGTCACTTACAAAACACTAAGCACACATAACTGCATCGTTCGCAGAGTCAGGCCTGATCCCTGCGATCGCTAACATTTTTTTTTGTGGTAGCGTTTTGATTCAGTCGCTTCAGTCAGGAGCTTTTTTACCTGTGAATCTCAGAAAAATAAAAAAAATAAAAATAGTTGTCGTTTTATTGTTCTCTCTCTCACTCTATTCTCTCTCTATTGTTGCTCTTTTTTTACTCCATTCTATTCTGCAATGTTTTATTATGTTTTATCATGTTTTATCATGCTTGCTTTTCAGGTATGTAATTTTGTTTACTGTGTTTTAGTGTTAAGCATTTTTTTGTTTTCAGGTGCGCCATTCAGTTGCAACGCGGATTTATTTATCTTGACAGCAACAGCGTTTGCTCCCACGATACATAAAGCCGCGACTCCAACGCTGTAGGAGGTGATTTCACCACCACAGTTAAAAAAAAAGAGCATATATGCCGCCGCCGGGGGGCCGCCGGGGGGGGGAGGAGCGATTGGCTCCTAATGCCACGTACATACGGTCGAAATTCCGACCGTGTGTACACGGCATAACTTTTGCGGGAGGATGCCCCCATGCATCGGCATATATAAATGGTGCATGTATGCCCATCATTAGAAGTGGGTGGATGAAGGGAGGTATTCTAATGGTGGGCATACCCACCAATCAATCTCTTTTTTTCGTTCAGCCAAGAGGCTGCATGAAAAAAAAAAAGATTACAATATATGTCCAGTATGTTGCTGGACTTTGAATGGTTATACCAGAATGATGCCTGCAGGTTTAGGTATCATCTTGGTATCATTCTTTTCAGCCAGTGATCGGCTTTCATGTAAAAGCAATTCTAGCGGGTAATTAGCCTCTAGACTGCTTTTACAAGCAGTGGGAGGGAATGTCCCCCCTCCCGGATATAAACCGCGCCATTGGGAAATTGGGAAAGCATTTTATCACACCAATCTTGGTGTGGTCAGATGCTTTGAGGGCAGAGGAAAGATCTAGGGTCTAATAGACCCCAATTTTTTCAAAAAAAGAGTACCTGTCACTGCCTATTGCTATCATAGGGGATATTTACATTCCCTGAGATAACAATAAAAATCATAACAAAGAAAAAAAATGGAAGGAACAGTTTAAAAATAAAATAAAAAAGCTAAATAAATAAAAAAAAAACCAAAAAAAAAAAAAAAAAAAGCACCCCTGCCCCCCCTTCTCTTGCGCAAAGGCGTACACAAGCGTTGGTCTGGCGTCATATGTAAACAGCAATTGCACCATGCATGTGAGGTATCACCGCGAAGGTCAGATCGAGGGCAGTAATTTTAGCAGTAGACCTCCTCCGTGAATCTAATGTGGTATCATGTAAAGGCTTTTAAAGGCTTTTAAAAATGTATGTAGTTTGTCGCCACTGCGTGTTTGTGCGCAATTTTAAAGCATGTCGTGTTTGGTATCCATGTACTCGGCCTAAGATCATATTTTTTATTTCATCAAAAATTTGAGCAATATAGTGTGTTTTAGTGCATTAAAATAAAAAAAAGTGTATTTTTTCCACAAAAAATGCGTTTGAAAAATCGCTGCGCAAATACTGTGTGGAAAAAAAAAATGCAACACCCACCATTTTAATCTGTAGGGCCTTTGCTTTAACATTATATATAGTGTTTGGGGGTTCAACGTAATTTTCTTGCAAAAAAAAAAATATGTTTTCATGTAAACAAAAAGTGTTAGAAAGGGCTTTGTCTACAAGTGGTTAGAAGAGTGGGTGACGTGTGACATAGGCTTCTAAATGTTGTGCATAAAATGCCAGGACAGTTCAAACCCCCCCAAATGACCCCATTTTGGAAAGTAGACACCCCAAGCTATTTGATGAGAGCAATGTTGAGCCCATTAAATATTTTTTTTTTTTGTCCCAAGAGATTGAATAATGAAAAAAAAAAAAATATATATATTTTTTTTACAAAAAGTTGTCACTAAATGATATATTGCTCAAACATGTCATGGGCATATGTGGAAATACACCCCAAAATACATTCTGTTGCTTCTCCTGAGTACGGGGATACCACATGTGTGGGACTTTTTGGGAGCCTAGCTGCGTACGGAACCCCAAAAACCAATCACCGCCTTCAGGCTTTCTAAGGGTGTAATTTTTTTATTTCACTTCTCACTGCCAATCACAGTTTCGGAGGCCATGGAATGCCCAGATGGCATAAAACCCCCCAAAATGACCCCATTTTGGAAAGTAGACACCCCAAGCTATTTGCTGAGAGGTATGGTGAGTATTTTGCAGATCTCGCTTTTTGTCACAAAGTTTTGAAAATTGAAAAAAAGAAAAAAAAAATTTTTTTTTCTTTACTTTCTTCATTTTCAAAAACAAATGAGAGCTGTAAAATACTCACCATGCCTCTCAACAAATAGCTTGGGGTGTCTACTTTCCAAAATGGGGTCATTTGGGGGGGTTTTGTGCTATTTTGGCATTTTATGGCCTTCGAAACGGTGATAGGTAGTGAGGAGTGAAATCAAAAATTTGCACCCTTAGAAATCCTGAAGGCGGTGCTTGGGTTTCGGGGCCCCGTACGCGGCTAGGCTCCCAAAAAGTCCCACACATGTGGTATCCCCATACTCAGGAGAAGCAGCAAAATGTATTTTGGGGTGCAATTCCACATATAACTATGGCATGTGTGAGCAATATATCATTTAGTGACAACTTTTTGAAAAAAAAAAAAAAAATCTTTTTTATTTTTGTCTTTATTCAATCACTTGGGACTAAAAAAAAAAATATTCAATGGGCTCAACATGCCTCTCAGCAAATAGCTTGGGGTGTCTACTTTCCAAAATGGGGTCATTTGGGGGGGTTTTGTACTTCTCTGCCATTTTAGCACCTCAAGAAATGAAATAGGCAGTCATAAATTAAAAGCGGTGTAAATTCCAGAAAATGTACTCTAGTTTGTAGACGCTATAACTTTTGCGCAAACCAATAAATATACGCTTATTGGCATTTTTTTTTTACTAAAGACATGTGGCTGAATACATTTTGGCCCAAATGTTTGACTAAAATTGAGTTTATTAGATTTTTTTTTATAACAAAAAGTAGAAAATCTCTTTTTTTTTCAAAATTTTCGCTCTTTTTCTGTTTATATCGCAAAAAAATAAAAATCACAGAGGCAATCAAATACCATCAAAAGAAAGCTCTATTTGTGGGAAGAAAAGGACGCAAATTTCGTTTGGTTACAAAATTGCATGACTGCGCAATTACCAGTTAAAGTAGTGCAGTGCGAAATTGAAAAAAGACCTCTGGTCCTTTGGCTGCCAAATGGTCCGGGGCTGAAGTGGTTAAAATGACTGCTCCCGAAAAAACGTTAGTTTTTAAAAGTTCTTTTTGCATTGATATATGTCCCCTGGGGCAGGACCCGGGTCCCCAAACCTGATTTATGACATTAACATGCATATTGGCCGTTGTAATTAGCACTTTTGATTTCGAACGTTCGCGTCCATTATAACGTATAGGGTTCGAAAATTCGCGCAAACTTTCGGTCGGTTCGACTCATCCCTACTAGGGACAAAGGGGATGTGTATTTTTTGTATACAGTACTGTAATCCGTAAGATTACAGTACTGTATGTGTATTGTGTTTTTAAACTTTTTGGAATTTGGCACCGATCTCCTCTCCCGTGCGTCATAACGTCGCAGGGAACGGAGATCAGCGGCACTCGGCACTGTGTGAATCGAGCGAGCAGATGGCTCGCTCACACAGCGGGGAGACATCACAGGATCCAGGGGATAAGGTAAGTAACCCCCCCTGTATCCTGCAATGCAAGCCCGAGTCTGGCTCGGGGTTACCGCTTTTGGTAGGGGGGTAGATTTTGTGTGGAAAACAGGGTGGGTTGGAGGCCAGGAAATGGGACTCCTGAATGCATAGGATGTCTGCGTGCAATTTCAGGGCTTCTTTCCATAGGTTGGCTCTTTTTGCCGGGTGATTTAGCCCATGCACATTGAATGATATTAGTTTAATTACCATATATAATCAGTGGGTGTGATGTGGATAATACCTCAAGTAGATCCAGAAAGTCCGGTCCTGGGTGATGTCCAGATGTTTGTTGATCCCGTGGAGGTTGGGAAAGTTCCTTCCATGATGAGGAAAAGTCCATCTCAGATATGATGTGATGGGGCAGGTGAGAGAAGAAGAAAAAATAAAACATAAAAGTCATTGTAAACAGTTAAAAAAACAAGGTAAAAAAGGAGATTCCAACATGAATCTGGTGGCAGTGTTACTGCACTTTTCTTAGGAGGGGGGAGATTCGTGGGTGTTATAATATATAGCATAATAATATATTATTTAGCTTGATTAAAAAATACCTTTTCAGCAGCAGCAGCAGCAGATTCTCCCTCTTAACTGTGTGAGAAAAACATGGGATTATGGGTAAACCTTATACACATAAACTGATGTTTTTCCCTTGTAGTTAAGAAGGCTGGGCTGAAAGGGAGCATGTGTCTTTTAGACACATGCCCCCTTCTATGACATTGCAGTGAGAGGAGAGCCTCTACTGCAGCATTTTTATTGGACAGCTTGGACCAATGGTGCTTTACCATTAACCCAAGGCTCCAAGCTGTCCATTGAGCTCAGTGCCTTTGACAAGAAGTCAGAGGCACTGTGAGCTTATCCTCTCAGTCTGCTGCAAACAGAGTGTGCCAGGAACCCCAAACTTTGACCAGTGGTGGGGTAGGACTTTGGCTACCTACCCTATGCCGAGCTATGACCCTCGAAGCTCCATCACTCTCTGCCTCTCCTGCCTCCCCTAGGTGCACGTCCCTGCTGTGAATTCTGTTCATTTTGCAGAGTTTTCCTCTGTGTTCCCATTGCAACTCCATGCCAGAATGTGAAGGGAAATCTTCCCAGTGGGACAACCGAGACTTTATCCTGGGAAGTGAAGCTTATAAATTGATAATATACAAAATCTAAAGACTGTAGTCTTAGATGAATGGTGCATTTTTCACATTTTGTTAAATACAACAAGAATTGGACTATTGCACTTTTTAACATTACAACAATTTCATTCAACAACAGTTTAAACAAATGGTAAAAAAAGTACACTATCTGCCCTGTGCACAAAACTCTTAAATGTTATCCATCCCTTTAGCCTACACATTCACCACCAGCCATTACCCTTACTCTTTGATTGAAGTTCCAAAAGCAAAGACAGCTTTTTATTTTCTTATTAAATTCAGCTTACCTCCCGTAGCTGGACTGAAAAAAAAAACAAAGCACAGTAGATACACTTTTCATTTGACAAAATATATATGAACTCTGCAACAACCTTAAGGTAACAATAAATCCAACTGTTCCATTTCATTGTTAATGCTGCGTTATGTCTCTGTATTTCAAAGTAATTGCTTAACAAAATAAAAACATCACATCATAATTCAATTCAATGCCATGGTTCAAAGTTAAGTAATATTATTGTTAGATGACTCTATCACTGAACTTTTTCTGTTGGTCACAGAGAAAATAAAAGTCCTGCCTATATGCATTTAGAAATGTACATCCAGGTTTAGAGGTGTTTTTAAAAAACAAAACATGAAAATATGCACTACTTTAGGGAAGAGGATAAATACACCATTAAAATACATGCATTTGGGGGGCGTGGCGACCGAGCTCCATGCTGGACGTATAGTGTGAGAGCTCCGCTCGTCCACCAGAGAAATCCATCGCCATCCGACTTCCACCAGCTTCATCCACACGTTCAGAGGCACCCCTGGAAAGCCTATTTACCGGGGCATACAGCGGAGATGGGTCGGCGGAGAAAACTTATGCAGCAGCCGCATAAAATAGATGCCTATATCTCCTCAGGCTCGGGCGGGCTACAACAAAATGGCGGCGGCGCGCGCGCACAACGGCCTGATAACACGGACGGAAGGGACATAACAGGCCACCGCACGTCCGACGGAGCCTACGGAGCCTCTGACCCTGCTAATTTACACAGCGGATCCTCATATGGCACCCCAAGCCCTACCACACGCAGCCCAGCAAAGCCCAGGCCGAGGAGGGACTCCCCCACTAGGCCGCAATTCGAGCCTGCAATGGAGGTAAGCGGGCCGCACATCCCCACAGCCTCACAGGGGAATTATGAGAGAGACCCCATAAAAGACTTCCCAGCTACTGATGCTCCCATATCCGAATCCTCATTAAAAGATATGTTGCTGTCATTAAGAGCATCCCTGCATTCTGACATGGTCAGAGGCATAAACAACTGCCACAAGGAAGTACAGGCCCTGGGCACCAGAGTAGACAGGGTGGAACATAAAATGGGGGAATACACATCATCCTACAACGTGATGGTGGAGGCACATGCAGCACAGGGGGAAGATATACAATGGATGAAAGATAAAATCTCAGACCTCGAGGACAGATCCAGGAGGAACAACCTCAAACTGCGGGGTATTCCTGAATCTATCCCGCCTAACCAACTTATGCAATATGCCCAAACTATGTTCTCCACCATAATACCGGATCTGACCGTCCAAGATCTCATAGTGGATAGAATACACAGAATTCCCAAACCCTCATTCCTCCCTGATGAAATTCCACGTGATGTCCTCTTGAGAATCCATTACTATCACGTAAAAGAAAAAATCCTATTTGCATCCCGCAAGCAGGATAATTTACCCCCACAGTACGCTGCTATAAAAATGTTGCCGGACCTGTCCAGACACACACTACAAAGGCGTAGAAACCTAGCAACCATCACCAAAGCACTAAGAAATCATTCAATCCCCCATAAATGGAAATACCCAGCCACCCTTTCCATCACCCACAATGGGGCCACTGTCATGGTTTCTAAGCTGGAAGAAGGGATCGAGGTCTTAAAGAAATGGAACATCTTGCCGGATCAATCTCCAAATCGCATGCATCCTGATATTCCTCAATATATGCATGATGACTGGCAAGTAGTCACCCATAAGCGCTCCCACAAAAAAAACGCTGGTGGAAACTCATGAAGTACTAATATCAAGCACCTCTACTTCTCCGGGGACAGGAGATATTCATCTACCTCTCCTTACCCCCTCGTAGTAACAAATAGCAGACGATTCTGCACACAGATCAGTTAACAGATCCATTTCTTATGTTCACCATGTTGACTGTTTATTTTTATTTTACTTTTACGATTATATATTCTCTCTTTTTTACTCGATATACACAATCCTTGGGTAGCCTACAGGATCTCCGCGGCAGAAACAACATGGTCCTCTTCAACCCAATCACCGCAGACACCTGCTACAGCCAGCCCTCTGACGTGCACAGTGAGTATTCACACCATACGATCCCACAAATGCAATTACAACCTGAACAATGGTGATTAAATGCATATCTATTAATGCCAAGGGGCTAAATCACCCTGCTAAAAGGTTTTCCCTATGGAATGAGGCTAAAAAACAAAAGGCGGATATACTTTGCGTCCAGGAGACACACTTCCAAAAAGACAAAATGCCTTACTGTTCCCACAAAGACTTCCCACACATTTTTACTGCCTGCACACCTAACCGCAAGACAGGAGGAGTCCTCATAGCTATAAATAATTCGGTATCCTTCCAGCTCAAAAAATCTTTCCTAGATGACAATGGAAGATACATAATTCTCAATGGTGACATCAAGTCCAAACCTTATACATTAATAACACTATACTCCCCCAACTCTCATCAAATTTGTTTCATATGAAAAGTACTTAAGAAAGCAGCCTCTATGAAATATGGTAATCTCCTTATCTGTGGGGACTTTAATGTAGTACCGGATTTGACAATCGACACAACCACTAAACGACCAAAATGGACGGCTTCCCTCCAAACCCTTTTACAGAATGAGGAACTGTTCGATGCGTGGAGATGTCACCACGCCAACGAGAAAGACTTCACTTTCTTCTCGCATAGACATTGCTCATATTCACGAATAGATTTGTTTCTCACGGACAAATGGCTATTACAACAAGTAGAGAATACCAAAATCTGCGATATTACGTGGTCAGACCACGCTGTAATTTCCTTGTCAATCTCAGAAAAGGGTGTCTCCTCTTCACGTCCTATCTGGCACTGTAATGTTCGCTTGCTACAAGAATCACATACACATGACAAAATTTTGCATCATATCCAAAATTTCTTTACAGACAACCAAAACTCAGTACAGGATCCCTTTGTAATGTGGAATTCCCACAAAGCATATGTGCGGGGCATTCTCATCCAACTCGGAGCCCAAGAAAGGAAAAAACATACACAAAAACTGAACACACTGCTAAAAGACATACACGACACAGACTTCCTAAATAAACAGGCCCCCACACACAACTTAGCTAGTACATTAACAAACCTTAGAGAATCACTAAGAGAGCATCTCTCACAACAATACGATAGACACCTCAGACGATTGCAACTGAATCATTATGCCAACGCCAACAGAGCAGGTAAATACTTAGCCAATAGATTAAAAGCTGCACGTATAAAATCTAGAATATCATTCCTATACCACCCCACAACACAACATAAGATTGTAGACCCTCAAGATATAGCGAATCAGTTTGCTGAATACTACAGTACATTATATAACCTTAATGCAGACACCGCTACCCCACAACCGTCTATAGAAAAGATTCAATCCTTTCTACAAAAATTAAACCTCCCATCATTATCTGAACAACAATTATCTGACCTTAATGCTCCGATTTCAAGCACAGAAATTATACAAACTATAGACAGCCTTCCCAACGGCAAATCACCTGGACCTGATGGTTTTTCTAACGAATACCTCAAAACATTTAAGCACATCTTAGTACCACATATACAAAAAGTTTTCCACAAAGCAGTAGAAAAAGCTTCTTTCCCTCAAGAAATGCTGAGAGCACACATAGTCACACTCCCTAAACCAGGAAAAGACCCTACAACGCCAGCAAATTTCAGGCCAATATCGCTACTCAATTCTGATGTAAAAGTATACGCTAAATTACTCGCCAAAAGACTAACGTACATAATTCCAGCACTTATCCAACGCGATCAGATGGGATTTGTGAAGGGGAGACAAACTTCCGATGCTACAAGAAGAATTATAAATGTAATACACTCTGCTGGGGTGAATCGAACACCTTCTCTGTTGTTATCAATTGACGCAGAGAAGGCGTTCGATAGGGTTCATTGGGTATATATGCAATCGGTCTTACTTAAATTCGGTTTTACAGGTCATATCCTCACGGCTATATCTGCACTCTACTCCTGTCCATCAGCTCAAATACAATCAGCAGGTTTTCTATCCAAAGTCTTCGATATAACAAATGGGACCAGGCAAGGCTGCCCATTATCACCTACCATTTTTAATCTTATGATAGAACCGTTAGCCGAAAAAATCAGAACCCATTCCCATATTACTGGATTCCAATTTGGTCTCAGCTCTCAGCACACATTCTATAAACCTTTTCGTGGATGATGTCATCCTGCTCATGATCAATCCACAACAATCACTGCCCAAAGCACATGAGATACTAACAGAATTTGGGGATATATCGTACTACAAGGTAAACTTCAGCAAATCTTTAATTCTAGACTTAGGAGTACCCCCCCCTGACAAGAAGTAATCTACAAAAACAACTACCATATACTTGGAGTGACAATGGCATTACCTAGGCATTACTCTAACCAATAACATCTCCAATTTAATTAAGACCAATATGTCCAAATTACTACCTAAAATAGAAGTCCAACTCAGGGACATGGCACAGAAAGACATTTCATGGATGGGAAAAGTCACAGCATACAAAATGATGATATTACCGCAAATTCTGTATCTGTTCCGTTCACTACCGGTACGTATTCCTAAAATGTTCCTTACTAAACTCTCGAACATGTGTTGGAAATTCATATGGGGAGGGAAAAGGGCTAGGTGCTCACGCAATAACCTCATTGCCCACAAGAAAGTAGGTGGGGCTGGATTAGTGGATTTACATGACTACCTTAGTGCAGTCAGATTAGACTACATCAAACACTGGTTAGGTACCCAGGAATCCCCTCTATGGGTAGACATTGAAAAATCAATATCACCTACCGCTGATCTGAAATCATTGCTACTTAGTGATAACTGGTCCCCGTGGAATATAACAACCTTATCCCCTCCCATGCAGACTTCACTACTGGCATGGAGAGCTTACCTTAAATTAACAAACACTGAAGCCCGGAAAACAAGTTACAAACTACCATTGTCACTCCTAGAGGCTAAAATACCAACTTTATCGATTAATACTTTAATAAAACACGGTATCTCCTCTGTTTCGGATTTCTATAGTGATCACCTACTCAAATCTTTGGAACAAGTAATGTCCCAATATAACCTACCGAGTACAGAAATGCACTCTTGCTTACGCATTACAAACTTTCTTAAAAAACTCCCTAATCCAGAAACCTGTGTCCCTCCTAAAATATGGAAGTTCTACACCTGTACTAACACAGACACTAAGGGAATCTCCCTCTTTTATAATTGCCTACAGAATAAACTTACCTTTACAAAAACGAGAGCAATGGGTAACTGGGAAACAGACTTAAACACTGTATTCACTGACGATCAATGGAAAGCAGCTTTTAAGTCAATACATGAATCAACGCACTGTGTTAAACATTGGGAAATGACAATAAAAATTGTTAACAGGTGGCAATACACCCCATACAGATTATCAACTTACTTTCTGGGGTCCTCATCACAATGCTGGAGGAACTGCGGACTAGTAGGGAATTTGTTGCATATGTTTTGGAATTGTCCTAATGTGAGAAGCCTGTGGAACCAAGTATTCTGTCTAATCTCTTCGCTCACGGGTATACAATCCTCCCCCTCACCAGCACTGGCTCTACTACATATAGGCACAGAAAACTTCCCCACCGAATATAGGTCTGTAGTAAGCCATATTCTATTAGAAACCAGAGCGTCTATACTACGCACATGGAAAACGAATGCCACTATAAACCTCTCTGATGTATCCAAAGCAGTGCACAGGAACTACACATTTGAACGCCTTATCGCACTAAACTCCATGCAGTGCAAGAAATTTGATAGCAAATGGTCTATCTGGCCTAAAAACACTATTCCTTGAGACATAGATAGTATACTTGTTTCCATACAATTAACATGTATAACCCTCTACTGCATCTCCAATGTTCTTGAATTCTCTGAAAATCTTTTTCGTTCATAATCCTTAAAAGTTATATATATACAACATATCATACATTTGAATACATTGTGTGAAACCTTATTGTGTATATCGAACACATTCTGTTTGAACTACTCTTGTCCCTTCTGTTTTTTTTTCCTTTTATATTTTCTGTATTGATATCTATAAAAATTTCAATAAAAAATATTGATAAAAAAAAAATACATGCATTTAAAATGCAATTACCCAGGAATAGATTTTAAAGTGATTGTAAACCTCAGACATGAAAAGTGAACACATCACATCCTTTTATAGTGTGTACTAGCCTGAACCATGTAGAGGATAGAAGGCTGCAGATAAACAGGTACAACTTATATAGAATAATTTGTTTTATCACTTTGTATCACCCGAGGCTAGTCACTTCAGTGGGTATATGTAAGGGTTTACAACCACTTTAAAATCTGTTCAGCCAATTTTGTGGTTCACATGACATTGTCACACAGTACAGTAATACAGGAAAGTCCTCTACTTTCTCTATTGGTTTCGCTTTGCAGCTTCCTATGTAACAATTAAACATTGCCAACTCTGTTAAGTGTAAAGCTAAACCAAAAGCAGTTAACGGAAATTACAAGCTTTTTGGCAAGTAAAACGATTCACATACTTAATACATAATTCAACTATATGCTTTTAGATGTTTGTCCTGAGGAGATATTTAAGTAAATAAATAGGCCTTAAAGAAGTAAAGCATGCCTCTAAATGAACTAAGCTCCATTCATATAACTTATTTAAATTACAATTTTCAGCTTCTTTGCAAAGTGCAGAAATGTTAGTTGGTTAAAGGTGATGAACTGCATTATTCTTTCAGATCTAATATTTCAGCTGCATGCAGGTTAAAATTAGCGAGGTAAAATGGGAGATTGAAGATACACCCAAAAAAGTAAGTAAGTGACCATAGTTCATGTTATCACTGCAGTCTGTAAATAATATTCCAGAGCTAGTTAGGAGATTATTAAAAAGCCTGGAACACACCAAAATCTTAGAAGAAGAAAAAATGTGTACTAAATTCAATACACATATAGAAAATTTGAGAAGATGTTGAACAACACACTATAGTCAGTGCACATCAAAACTATTAACTATAAACTTAATAGTTAGTGCTTATGCTGAATATGACAAAACAGAAACTACACACCAAAACTTGATGATGACTAAATACAATACTTACTGCATACTTGGTCTGAAAAAAATGGGGATTACACACAATATTGAGTGCAAATGCTGAAGCTGAGAAACTGTTGACTGCCTAGCATACTAAATGCACACAATGGCACACCCCCATCCTAGAATGTCAATTTAGAAACTGGACACTGCACCAACTGAGCAAAACTAGATCCAGCAAAAGGACAAAAAAAAAAAAACACTGCTGGCTGCACTCAGTGGGTTGCTAGACATGAAAAAAGTAATCCTTAATGGCTATAGCTAATAAAAAATGTTTATTAATTGCACCCAAGAAGCATGGATAGAGCTGATAAATAGGCAACTGCAAATTGCATTCATTGTCCAAGGCTAGAACTGGCAAACTAATGACTGCACACTGCACCTGGTGCACATGGCAAGCCATGGTGTTGATTTACTAAAGACAATGAGACTGTGCACTTCACAAGTGCAGTTGCACTCATTTTAACCAGAGCTTTGTGAATGTGGTGAAGCTTCATTTTGTAAGAAATACTTAATCAGGTGCAGAAAAAATAAAGAAACCAGCAATTTTGCATGCATAGTTACATGGTTAATAAGGTTGAATAACGACACTAATCAATCCAGTTCAAACTGTGTGGCTGTGTGTGTGTTTATGTCGCTACCACTTCCCATATCCCTGTAAATTGTGTTCAATGAGCTACCCATCTAAACGTTTTTTGAAATTAGCAACACTTCCTGCCAACACCATTGATTGTGGAAGGGAGTTTCACATGCTTGCTGCTCTAACATAAAAACAAAAAACTCTACACAGTTTTAGCTTAAACTACTGTGCATCCAACTTTATTGAGTGGCCACCAGGGGTGTTGCTAGGTCTACAAAAGATCTGGAGCTAGAGCCCATAGCAGCAAAGTAAAGAAAGTCTAAAGCCCCATACACACGGTCGGATTTTCCGATGGATTCTGTCCTATCGGACAATGTTGTCGGAAGTTCCGACCGTGTGTAGGCACCATCGGACAGTTTCCACGGATTGTCTGACGGACAAAGTCCTATCTCCTGCTGGATAGATTTTCCGACAACAAAGTCCGATCACACCAAATCCGATCGTGTGTAGCGTAGTCCGACGGACAAAGTGCTATGCATGCTCAGAAGAAATTCTGTGACGGAAGCGCTCGGTCAGGTAAAACTACCTTTCCTAATCGACACAGCACATTCGTCACGCTGCAATGTTAAAATGTCTTTAATGCAGCGCATTCTCTATTTCTTTACAATGCAAGAAGAATGACATGTTTTAGCTGCTCCTATTCACCCGCACTTCTCACAAACTTAGTTCTTTATTAGTTTTCAGGCTTTCTAGACTACATGTTTATTTTTACTCAGATCGTAAAAGAATCTTTGTTATATTTTTTGGATGATTTGTCATTTTTTTTTTTTTTTTTGGAATACATATTTTAAGGAGATTTTTTTTTTTTTTTTGAGGGGGGTTTTGTGTCTCAACTTAGCAAAACAACATTATTAACATTTGTATTTGTTGCTTAAATTTACTAGGAGTTTGTTTGTTGTTGGTGCCCCTTGTTAATTATACTTTATGATTAGTGAAATGTACCTGCCTACTCACAAATAAACTGTCATTGTAGAAAAGTAAAACACATAGGCAATGATTATTTCAAATCCAAAATACCTTTATTTAGGTCTCAGCAAAAAACCAAAGAGGAACGCAGCGATGGAGAAACTTGGGGAATTTGCAAAGCCTTGGACCCCCACGGCAAACATCATTTTTGAAGCGTCTAAAATTGGGGGCCTGAGGAGTACGTATCTAAATAGTAAGGGAGTGCTATCTGGTCCTGAAGTCCAAAACATCCGGAACTGCAGCAGATGCCATCTAGGTCCCCAGGCTCTGGTACTACGAGAGGCTCCATCTTCTCTCAGACCAGACTGAATCCAGGTCGTCACTCTCAGGTCTTCCTTTCCACGCTTCCTTCCACGCTGTGGTGCTGGTGGGGGGCAGAAGGAGGAGGAGGAGGAGGCGGAGCATGGTCCCTATCGCAAACATGTGTGAGTGGGGTCATCTCCCCAGCCATCCCCTCATTTATGACCTTGAGGATGACCCCCTCACACATGCTGCGTTGCCCCACCTCCATACCCTTAATTTTATTGGCAACCAAGGAGCCAAAGGCCTCCTCGAAGGTGGGTGTGGCATATAGGGAGGCTGAAGCCTCTCTGATCAGCTGGAGCGCTGACTCTCCCACCTCCCCCATCCTTCTCGCCCTTCTGTAGGGAAGGCGGAGGGGAGGGACTTGGGAGACAGTCAGGCTCCTACGCCTACCCCCCTCTTGGCTGTCACTACCCACCTCTTGGCTGCCACTAACCCCTTCCTCCTCCTGACTGCCACATTCCACAGCCACCTCCTGGCTGAGGTCTTCCTGTGTATGAAAAAGGGACATAGTTTGAGTTATTTGGTCATCAAACACACACAATTTTCATCTAGTGACTGTTGCAAAATGTTTACAAATAGAAAACCATACAATTCTCAGCCCTGCAGTTTAGATTCTTGCCCCAACTGTCTCCAACACTACTGTCAGTTGATATGTCAAACACGTTAGGAACTAAGCAATTGTGGATCCTGAATTAAGTGAACATCATTCATTATTCACAAAAATGGTTCCAAAACTACTATACCTGCCACAAGCTGGGCTCCTCCACATCTTCCAGACGGGAAGGCCCAGGTTGCTCCTCGGAAGCCTCATCAGGGGTGGCGTGCATGGAAGGACGCGTGCAAGGAAGAGTCGAGAGTGACTTCCTGACATTAGCCTGGTCTTTGAGAAAATGGAGCCTGTCATAGTACCAGAGCGTGGGGACATGGACCTGATCTGCTGCAGCTCCAGATGCTTGGGACTTCAGGACCTTATTGCGCTCCCGGAAATAGGTACTCCTCAGGTTGGCAATTTTTATTCTTAAGGTCTCCACGGTTGCCGTGGGGAACCTTGGCTTTACAAATGCCACAAGTTTCTTCATGGCTGCGTACCTCTTTGGTCTGTTGCTGTAGTCTCGGTGTTTTGCCTGCCATAATAGGGGCATTTCCCTATATTTATCAATGAAGAGGGGGAGAAAACTCACATGGTTGAAGCCGTCCATAATCTCTGCAAGACACAACACCACACAAAACACTATAAATTATGTCAGGCTAAACTCTTCTAATCTTCTCCATAAAGAAGCCTCAAGGTCTAATCAGTCTAGGCTAGTTATGTACCAACGTCAAATTGTACCTTCGTTATAGCGATCGTCTCGTGCGTGAGCTTTCTCTCCCCTCGTCTCACAGATCGTGGCTACGACACAGGCGTGTGATGTTTTATATACAGTGCGCATGCGTCAAACTCCGCCCGCCCCTGACGATCTTTCTCGTCTATTCCCCACCCCTTCTCTTTACGGCGCAGTGGGGAGAGCACATGGCAGGGACACAGCAGGTGCGCCCGAAATATTGCAGCAACGAGGAGGAGGACGAGGAAAGGCCGGAGGCAAAAATGTCCCGATCCTGGAGCCTGAAATTCAAGGCCTCCAATATGTCATTTGGAGAAATGTTGGAGATGGTGGACATATTAAAGAGGAGCGACTATGATGGGAAGTATGGGCCTTACCTCAACCCCAATGTCCGCAAGGCCAAGATCATGTCTAAAGTTGTGAGGAGGCTGTACAATCATTTTGGGGTACAACGATCCAAGGAGCAACTGAGGAAACGCTGGTCAGACCTGAAACTGAGGGAGCCCGATCAGTACAGAAAGATCAAGCGAGTTCTTCAAAAAAGTAAGTAGTTGTGTTTTGTGTTTGATTTTTGGCTTGCATACTGCTCCATGTGTTTGTATTTTTACAAAGTTGTACATTCTAAAATGGCCACTTTCAGGTTCGTCTGTGCATTTGATCGTACTCAACCTCGATCTTTCTGCCACTGTCATGTTCGTGTGTGTGTCCATTCGATCGTACTCAACCTCGATCGTTCGGCCACTTATAATACGATGTTTGGTGTTTTTTTTGGGGAAAGGAAGTTTGTTCTCACTAGAAATGTCATCAAGAATGTAAAGCCAATTTATTCTATGTAAAGGAGAGGTCACCCAGTAGCTGATTACCCATCTGGACTCTAAAGCACTAGTGCTGGGACACCCAAACCCACTTTTTATTATGCTTTTCCACACATGTGCTCCAGTGGATACTAGAGGGGGGTCTCCATCAGACAAACTTCTACCAAAAAGCTAGTAAGTTTAGCACCTTTACAAAGTGACTACATTCATGTTGTTGTCATTTGTAACTGGCCAAACAAAAATATTATCCCTCACTTTCAAGCAATGTTTGACATTTCCTATTTATGCCCTCAATAGATTGTGTTGCTAAATCTTCCTTTTGTACCTTCTCATAGGGGAGCGAAAACTCGTGACGTCTGAGGAAACCACAAAACCAACACCTCCCAAAGAAGGGGAAAGACCAGAAGCAGAGGAGGAGGAGGAGGAAGGAGAGATCATAGAAATTGGAGAACTTGTCACCACAACAGGTGAGTGTGGGAGAACACAGCTACTGGTAAGCTAATCAATGTATGCCTGCCTCATTTCCAAAACACATTTGTGCTTTTATTGGTTGTTTTTAGGTGACGTGGATGTTGTGGAAGAAGAATCACACTTTACCACAGAGAGTGCCCACGTACTCATCGGGGAGATAATGGTCTGCAATCGAGATCTAGATGACATAAAGCAAAACATCAATGATGTTCAACAAAAATTGAAGAACATCATTGATGTTTTAGGAAAAATCTGAAAACGCACCAAGTAATTAACACACATTTGTGGCTGTTTCTGAACATTTGCAACTTAAGAACTGTGTGAAATTTGGAACATGCACACATTGTGTCCACATGTGCTAGCTCCCATCATGGTGGATGAATGACAACGTTTTTTTGGGGGTGCAACCACTTTACGAACTACTAAAGTGGTTGTGGTGAAGGGGTTGCACCCCCAAAAAACGTCCATTCATCCCCATGATGGAAAATGGCACTTTTGAAGATTTAGGCATGTGTTTAACCATCTAATGACCATTTTCAGACCCAAATTGTGTGCATGTTCTAAATTTCCACTTTCCAGGGGTGACCCCCCATGTGATGAAGGCAAGATCAAACACACTTTGAACATATAGTCATGTCTGATCTTGTCTTCACTTTAGAAAGTTGAACTTTCCTAGTTCCTATGTTCTGTTTTGCTCCATGCCTGGTTTTACCAAATGCAGAATGTTTGTAAACAATGTTGTCAAGAACCAAGATCTTGTCAGTTTTGGCAAGAAGTTTGTAAATGCACTTGTGAATGTGTTGCAAGTAAACTTTTTTAATTTTCTAAATGTGTGGCTTCCTTATTTAAAAACAAAAAAGCATTATGTATGGCAAATGTAAAGGATTTGGGGGGCAATGGTTGTTATTTACTAAAGGCAAGTCCAGTTTGCACTGCAAGTTTCTTTTTCAGGGCACTTTTGCACTGCACTTGTAGAGCATAGTAGATTTGACTTATGTAAATGACACCCACAGTGATTTGTTTGAAAACACGTAGCACACCATTTTTGGTAATACACACATTTCTGTCATGGTGATGAAAAGGAGTATTTTTGGTGTCAGTTATCCACTACAAACCTTCTCTAGACCAAAGATTAGGTATCAAACACACAACATGAGAAGAATCTTTTTGGGAAGAAGAGACTGTTACCTCCTTTTGCCCAGAAAGTAGATTCCCACTGTTGAAGCTAAAGGGCAAAAATGTATATCTCAAATAAACTATAATACGGAAATGACAAGAAATCATAGGTTTGGTAAAAAAATATATTTATTTAAAAATGCCTCTCACACATCGTCAGGCAGAGCAATGGCCCCCCTACCCACAAAGTACTCCATTTATTGCTCGCGGACCGCACGGGCATTTAGAGGGGGCAAGCCTGGACGTGCCGCTTGAAGGGCTGTGAGGTCGGCATTGGAAGGGCCCTCAATATCTGGCCCAACGGTCACCACATAGTTGGTGTTGTGTCTTTTCAAAAAGTTGTGCAATATGCAACAGGCAAGAACTATGTGGTTGAGTTTGTATTCCGCCAAGGTAATAGCCGTCAAAAACAGGCGGAAGCGGCTGGCCAGGATCCCAAAGGTGTTCTCCACCACTCTGCGGGCTCTCGACAGCCTGTAATTGAAGACCCTCTGGTCTGGGGTGAGGGTCCTCATCGGGAAGGGCCTCATCAGATGGGGAGTCAACGCAAACGCTTCATCTGCGACAAAGACGAAGGGGAGTCCTTCTGCATTCTCCTCTGAAGGTGGCAAGCACAGACTGCCACTTTGGAGACGCCAGTAGAACTCCGTGTGCGCAATGGCACCACCATCCGAGATCCGGCCGTTCATCCCCACGTCCACATACAAAAACTCGTATGTCGCCGACACCACCGCCAACATCACTACACTATTAAACCCCTTGTAATTATAATAGTAGGACCCCGAGTTGGGGGGTGGGACGATGCGGACGTGTTTCCCATCAATTGCACCTCCGCAGTTAGGAAAGTCCCAACGGGTGGCAAAGTGGGAGGCCACAGTCTGCCATTCCTGTGGCATGGAAGGGAACTGTGGAGTGAAACAAGAAAAAAAAATTAGTCACTTTGCACATAAACATTGCAAGCAGATTAGACACTAAACATCTTGGAACAAGATCAGACTTTTACATTTAAAGCTGGAAAGTATTTGCAACGCAAAGTAGAGGGTCCCCCTAGCAGATGACTCACCCCCCCATCAATCGCCCCACTTCTGATGGGCCATTGACAATAACTAGGGGTTTGGGGGGGGGGGTTTGGACAGGTAACCCTCTGCACTTCATTGATTGCCAAATGGCTCAATAATGTGTGCTAGTTTGGGCAGACCCTCCTTACTTAACACTATTGGCAGCCCACAGGAAAGATAAAATAACATTCAAAATCCCCACACCCCCCCCCCCCCCAAAAAAAAGGAACGCACATTTGGACATTCTGAAATTACCTAGCAAGCTAATAGGAGGGAAAGAACACAAAAAAAGAGGAAATGGAAAGTATTGAGCCAGCCCCTTGCACTACATGCTTTGCTGAATTCATCCCTAAATATGACCACTATAAAGAGGTAGGTATATAGTGTCTATTGACCTTTGGAAAGCCAGCAGATAGAGGATTGGTACCATCTGACAGAGCAGTTGGGGGAGGGGGTTCAGAATGAATTTGGCACCCCCCCCCCCCCACCAACAAAAAGGGAAAAAAAAGGGGCTCTACATGAAGTAAACCACACAGCAAACATTTGTGCATATTTTCGGGGGTGTTTGGGGGAAAACAATACTATGCAGCAGACAAAATACATTGCTTAAGTGACTAGGCCATAGGTGTCTATTGGGCCAAAAGAGCATGCTGGTGAGGTAAGTGAAGGGAAAAATGCATGAAGGAGAAAAGGGGCACAGCATATTAGAGCATATTGCAATCATGGTAATTAGGGAAGGAGGTCACAAATACAAGACATTAGCAAACAGAGCATACATAGAAGGGAATAGTAAAGTAGAAATGTTACCTTAATATAGTCCTCCTGCAGGACCTGGATGATGGCAGAACAGGTCTCTGGAATAATGATTCCCAGGGCCTGAGGAGAGATACCTGAAGAGAACTTCAAATCCTGAAGGCTTCTCCCTGTCGCCAAGTACCTCAACGTAGCAACAAGCCTCTGCTCCGGAGTGATGGCTTGTCTCATGCAGGTATCCTGCCGGCTGATAAAAGGGGTCAGCAAAGCCAAAAGACGGTGAAAAACGGGGTCCGTCATCCGGAGAAAGTTCCTGAAATCATCAGGATTATTCTCCCGGATCTCACGAAGAAAAGGCATGTGCGAGAACTGATCACGCTGAAGCAACCAATTCTTGGTCCACATACTCCTCGTCACTCTGTTCATGGACGGTTCTTGGCTCAAAGCTAAAAGCCCGACACCAATTCCGCGTACAGCACGAACTCGGCGACGACTACGTATGGGAAACATCGCTCACAAACGGTCGGCTGGTCAGAACGGACAAACAGAAAGCACCGATAAACAGCAAGGCCTGAAAGAACGAAATGAATACCGTAAACGAGCAGACAATAAGCAGTGCACATCAAAGCGTCCTATATCAAGATATAGGCCGCAATGACCAACAAATGCGAACTGACTACACGCACTAATAAACAGATACGCACGACAAGCACAAACTGAAGAGCAGTAACGATCTGAGTGACAAAACTGAGAAGCGCGAATCGTAAGTCCCCAAACTTCGACTAACTCGCGATAAACACGGGATCAGCAGAAGGAGCCCAACGGGTGCCTGACGTGGTGCTGAACTTACCTTTTCTAGTTTCGTGGAAGACGACTTACGTCACAACGTTCTTGCAGACCGGAAATTCCGACAACGTTGTCCGACCGTGTGTACGCAACACCAACATCGGACAAAGTACGACGGACATGATCCGACGGACCTGGTCCTCGGATAATCCGCGCGCGTGTATGGGACTTTACGCTTGGGCTGGCATACACATGTATATAATATACATTTGTGTATATATATATATAAAATATCATTACATATCTGAGTGCGGATCCCATGGTTTATTTATAAATAAATTAAATTATATATATATATATATATATATATTTTTTTATTATTATAAACAATATTTACACAACATCAGACTTCAGATTTTTAAATTTCTACTAATGAGATCTGTACCCACATATGTGACTGAGGAATATAGAAACCCAACAGTTGGCCACCTTTACTATATATAAATCTGATATGCAGGAAGAAAATAAATCAGAGGGAGGGGGGAGAGGGAGGGGCGAGGGGGGTAGTAAGAGAGAGGGAGACACCAGAAGCACCTTAATACCTTTAATCATCTCTTCTGTCCCAGCCACCACGGCCATTATTCTATTCTCCTGCTGCCCTTAGGCATATACACAGCGTGACTCTGGAGGGAGAAGGGGGCATCGCCGCGCCAATTCCATACAAGGAGAAATCGAGCACCGCCGCCATTCTTCTGATCTTCTGCTTCTTTCCTCAGGCAGCATATCACTCCATTGGTAACAGTGCAGTGGGCAGCGCCACAAAGGCTGCATCACACAGAAGGTAAAATGCGGCTGCCGCCACTGCTGTCCCTCCTTTCTCCCTTCATCTTTACACAAAAAGCTGGACCCACTTAGACACTCAGGGCTATTGACCCAACATTCAGGGCTCCAGCCTCAAAAGCCACCCCTTAACGACGCCTATGGTGGCCACTTGTCTTATTGAGCGACCTGAGACAGAACAGTTTCTTCCTTATGCTGAAATCACCATTTAGATATTTGTATATTGTTATCATATCTGCTCTTTAAAAAACGTATTCTTCCTTAAGAAGAGAGGCTAATGTTTGCAGACATTTCTCATAACTGAAGTCCTCCAGCCCCCTTGTAAGCTGTGTTGCCCTTCTCTGGACTCTCTCCAGTTCCAGCCCTTCTTTCCTGAGGACTGGTGACCAGAACTGAACAGCATACTCAAGATGTGACCATACCAGAGTTTTGCACATGATTGGATGATGGAATTCAGCAGAGCTTCACTGCATTCACTAAGCTCTGGTGAAACAAGTTCAATGAATGACTGCACACTGCACCCAGTAAACATGGCAGAGACAGTAAACTGACAACTGTGCACTTCAACCAGTGCACATGGCTGGAGCTGGTAAACAAATGAATTAACACACCACACAGGGCACAAGGTCAATGGCGTACCTAGATAGTGTGGGTGAAGGGGGTAGCTGCCCTAGATATAGCCATGTTAGATATGCTTTAAGACCACACCCCTTGCCATATGCACATTGCTACAGTGGGGAGAACAAGTATTTGATACACTGCCAATTTTGCAGGTTTTCCTACTTACAAAGCATGTAGAGGTCTGCAATTTTTATCATAGGTACTCTTTAACTGTGAGAGACGGAATCTAAAACAATAATCTAGAAAATCGCAATGTAAACATTTTAAATAATTAATTTGCATTTTATTGCATGACATAAGTATTTGATAACCTACCAAACACTAAGAATTATGGCTCTCACAGACCTGCTATTTTTTCTTTAAGAAGCCCTCCTGTTCTCCACTCATTACCTGTATTAACTGCACCTGTTTGAACTCTTTACCTGTATAAAAGACACTTGTCCACACACAAAATCAAACAGACTCCAACCTCTCCACAATGGCCAAGACCAGAGAGCTGTGTAAGGACATCAGGGATAAAATTGTAGACCTGCACAAGGCTGGGATGGGCTACAGGACAATATGCAATCAGCTTGGTGAGAAGGCAACAACTGTTGGCACAATTATTAGAAAATGGAAGAAGTTCAAGATGACGGTCAATCTCCCTCGGTTTGGGGCTCCATACAAGATCTCACCTCGTGGGGCATCAATGATCATGAGGAAGGTGAGGTATCAGCCCAGAACTACATGACAGGACCTAGTCAATGACCTGAAGAGAGCTGGGACCACAGTTTCAAAGAAAACTATTAGTAACACACTACTCTGTCATGGATTAAAATCCTACAGCGCACGCAAATGTCCCCCTGCTCAAGCCAGGGCATGTCCAGGCCCATCTGAAGTTTGCCAATGACCATCTGGATGATCCAGAGGAGGAATGGGAGAAGGTCATGTGGTCTGATGAGACAAAAATAGAGCTTTTTGGTCTGAACTCCACTCGCCGTGTTTGGAGGAAGAAGAAGGATGAGTACAAGAACCCCCCAACCATGAAGCATGGAGGTGGAAACATCATTCTTTTGGGCTGCTTTTATGCAAAGGTGACAGGGCGACTGCACCGTATTGAGGGGAGGATGGATGGGGCCATGTATCGCAAGATCTTTGCCAACAACCTCCTTCCCTCAGTAAGAGCATTGAAGATGGGTCATGGCTGGGTCTTCCAGCATAACAACGACCCAAAACACACAGGCAGGGCAACTAAGGAGTGGCTCTGTAAGAAGCATATCAAGGTCCTGGAGTGGCCTAGCCAGACCTGAACCCAATAGAAAATCTTTGGAGGGATCTGAAAGTCTGTATTGCCCAGCGACAGCCCCAAAACCTGAACCATCTGGAGAAGGTCTGTATGGAGGAGTGGGCCAAAATTCCTGCTGTAGTGTGTGCAAACCTGGTCAAGAACTACAGGAAACGTATGATCTCTGTAATTGCAAACAAAGGTTTTTGAACCAAATATTAAGTTCTGCTGATGTATCTAATACTTATGCCATGCAATAAAATGCTAATTAATTACTTAATACAATGTGATTGTCTGGATTTTTGTTTTAGATTCTGTCTCTCACAGTTGAAGAGTACCTATGATAACAATTACAGACCTCTACATGCTTTGTAAGTAGGAAAACCTGCAAAATCGGCAGTGTATCAAATACTTGTTCTCCCCACTGTATGTTACCCTAGGTTCTCCTGTACCATGGCTGGCTGCCCAATCAGACATCATACCATGCTTTAATGGAAGGAGAGGGTTTGCTTGGAAATGGAGGTTAACTTATGGGGTGTTGTAAGAGATTGGATGATTCTGGGTTGGAGGGTTTCTTTGCTGAGGGAAGGGGGGTTGCTAATTGGAGGGGTTGGGGGGGGGGGGGGGGGCTTCTGAGGAATTGAGCAGCCAGGGAGGGGTTCTGTGCTGGTGAAAAGTTTTGCTTTTGGATTTTTTTTTTTTTTAGCTTTTAAGCATTTTGAAAATGTAGCCAATTACAGCTCAGGGGCTGGGGGAATTTTGCTGGTGATAGAGAGAGAGAGAGAATGAGAGAGGTAATTTTTGTTACCAGAAGCACCTATAGGACTTGTAGTGTGTTCGTGGCAGGCAGGCAGAGCTCCTATATTTTGTTACCAGAAGCACCTATAGGACTTGTAGTGTGTTAGTGGCAGGCAGGGAGCTCCTATATTTTGTTACCAGAAGACAGGGGCAGCACCCATGTGCCCTATTTTTGGACAGGCTTATGTCCTGAGGCAGGCCAGGAAAGTATCACAACTTTGCAAAAGGAGCTGAATGCCCACCAGGTGAACTCAACGTTATGACTGCACACGCAGCAGAGGGCCATTTACCTTGTCAGGGATGCATGGTCCTCTCACCATTTGGCCACGAGGATGGTGACAGTGACAGTGTAGTGGGTACCACTTTTGGACTTGTACGTGGCTGGGAGGAGGTGGCTGGCGATCATGTCATCCTCTAACAGCTAAAGATGGGATCCTGTCGGAAGGATCCTCGTGTTCTTCGGATCAAGGAGAGGGACCATTACTGGCTGGCCACTCTCCTTGATCCGCGGTACAAGGGTAAGGTTGCGGACCTTATCTTGCCGTCGCAGAGGGAGCAGAGGATGAGACATCTCAGGGAGGCCTTGCAGAAAGGTCTGTGCAACGCGTTCCCAGAAACTGGGAGGCTACAAACTCCTGGTCCTGGGCGACGAGTTGCTGAGGCTTCGGTCAGTGGCAGAAGGA
Organism: Lithobates sylvaticus; assembly: GCA_028564925.1. Lineage (NCBI taxonomy): Eukaryota > Metazoa > Chordata > Amphibia > Anura > Ranidae > Lithobates > Lithobates sylvaticus. Next base: position 100,469,891 of record CM053036.1, read on the forward strand.
GCGGTGGGGAAGGTGGACGTCTGACCGATGCGTTCAGACAATTTTTTAGTCCGCAGCCCCAAGGTATGATCGGTTCCAGCAACCATCGCCAGCGTCTGATATACATGGTGCAGGAATACCTTGGGGCAAGGTCAGACTTGGACACCTTTCCCACCGAAAATCCTCTGGCTTACTGGGTCCTGAGGATGGATCACTGGCCAGAGCTTGCACAGTATGCAATTGAGCTACTGGCCTGTCCTGCCTCCAGCGTTCTTTCCGAACGCACATTCAGTGCTGCTGGAGGATTTGTGACTGATCATAGGGTGCGCCTGTCCACCGCCTCGGTTGATCGACTGACATTCATCAAAATGAATCAGTCTTGGATCACCACCAGCTACCAGGCACCTGAGGCGGATATAACCGAATAATTTTTAATGTCACATCCCTTCAAGACTGCCTATGCTGATGCTGAGTGACTGTCCTCTTATGTTCACTGACTATCCTCTTCCTCCTCCTCAATGATCCATGCCACAGCACCAGTGCCTAAGGCACAATTTTTCAGCCCCTGTTTAACAGGGGCGTGTACTTACAATTTTTTAAAAAAATGCTTCGCAACACGTGTGACTGCTGTGCTCCAAGTACAGTCTCTGTGAGGGCCGTGTTGCAGTGTTGTGGCACCAGCACCAGTGCCTAAGGCACAATTTTTCAGCCCCTGTTTAACAGGGGCGTGTACTTACAATTTTTTAAAAAAAATGCTTCGCAACACGTGTGACTGCTGTGCTCCAAGTACAGTCTCTGTGAGGGCCGTGTTGCAGTGTTGTGGCACCAGCACCAGTGCCTAAGGCACAATTTTTCAGCCCCTGTTTAACAGGGGCGTGTACTTACAATTTTTTAAAAAAATGCTTCGCAACACGTGTGACTGCTGTGCTCCAAGTACAGTCTCTGTGAGGGCCGTGTTGCAGTGTTGTGGCACCAGCACCAGTGCCTAAGGCACAATTTTTCAGCCCCTGTTTAACAGGGGCGTGTACTTACAATTTTTTAAAAAAAAATGCTTCGCAACACGTGTGACTGCTGTGCTCCAAGTACAGTCTCTGTGAGGGCCGTGTTGCAGTGTTGTGGCACCAGCACCAGTGCCTAAGGCACAATTTTTCAGCCCCTGTTTAACAGGGGCGTGTACTTACAATTTTTTAAAAAAATGCTTCGCAACACGTGTGACTGCTGTGCTCCAAGTACAGTCTCTGTGAGGGCCGTGTTGCAGTGTTGTGGCACCAGCACCAGTGCCTAAGGCACAATTTTTCAGCCCCTGTTTAACAGGGGCGTGTACTTACAATTTTTTAAAAAAATGCTTCGCAACACGTGTGACTGCTGTGCTCCAAGTACAGTCTCTGTGAGGGGTTGCAGTGTTGTGGCACCAGCACCAGTGCCTAAGGCACAATTTTTCAGCCCCTGTTTAACAGGGGCGGGTAATTACAAATCTTGATCTAATAGTTCACAGCAGGGCCCATTCCTGCGCCCACCAAGAGTAACTATGAGGGCCTACAGTCTTGTGGCAACACCGTCCACCACCACCGCCAAAGGCCCAATTTTTCTGCCCTGTTCATCAGGTGCTTGCAATTACAAATCTTGATCTAATAACTCACAGCAGGGCCCATTCCTGCGCCCACCAAGAGTAACTGTGAGAGCTTACAGTCTTGTGGCAAAACCGTCCACCACCACCACCCCCAATTTTTCTGCCCTGTTCAACAGGTGCATGCAATTACAAATCTTGATCTATTAACTCACAGCAGGGCCCATTCCTGTGCCCACCAGTCTTGTGGCTACACCAACATCTAATAGGGCAAATTTCTGCAGAGTATATACGCCAGGCCCCTACTTTCAAACATCCAACTTACAAACGACTCCTACTTGCAAATGGAAAGAGAAAACAGGAAGTGAGAGGAAATCTACCCCTAGGAAGGGAAATTCTATCCTGTTAGATTTAATTTGGGAAAAAGGTATCTCCTCTCTACTGATACTTTATCACCAATCCTTGTTTCAATTAAAACCCCACTTTTCCAAAAACATTTATCATTGGGACGGAAAGTGAGGTGACATGTTCTGAACAGATGTGCAAAGACAGCAAATGTTACAGGGGTGATAACCCCTCCCTATGTTCTCCAAAAAGCTTAAAAATAGATTTTTTTTGGGATGGAGCTACACTTCATAATGTACCTGTTCAGATTCTACTTAAGATCAAACCTAAAGCCGCAAGTGGTTTTAAATGGCTTCTTTTTTTCCTTTACAAATGTCATTTTGTGCAAGGACAGTTCTAAACACGGGAAACACATGCCACTTCACAGGCATACTTTGGACACCCCCCAGGTACCATATTTAAAGGAAAATGTCACTTTTTTTTTTTCACTTTATGCATCATTAAAATGACTGCTCCCGAAAAAACGTTAGTTTTTAAAAGTTCTTTTTGCATTGATATATGTCCCCTGGGGCAGGACCCGGGTCCCCAAACCTGTTTTATGACATTAACATGCATATTGGCCGTTGTAATTAGCACTTTTGATTTCGAACGTTCGCGTCCATTATAACGTATAGGGTTCGAAAATTCGCGCGAACTTTCGGTCCGTTCGAAGGTTCTGGTTCGAACCGAACCCGGGGGTGTTCGGCTCATCCCTATTTGCCATATTGTTATGATTTCTTGTATGGGTGGCACAGCAGTGTAGTGGGTACCACTTTTATCTAACAGTAAAGAGGGTCACTGGTTCGAATCCCAACCAGGACACTACCTGGAGTTTGCATGTTCTCCCTGTGCCTGCGTGGGTTTTCTCTGGGTACTCCGGTTTCTTCCCACACTACAAAGACATGCTGGTAGGTTAATTGGCTTCTGTCTAAATTGGCCCTAGTATATGAATGTGAGTTAGGGACCTTAGATTGTAAGCTCCTTGAGGGTAGGGACTGATTTGAATGTACAATGTATATGTAAAGAGCTGCATAAATTGATGGCGCTATATAAGTACCTGAAATAATAATAATATTCTCACAATTGCCAGTGAGTTGTTTACATATTGTCATAACATCATGATTACCAATTTGTTGCCCCCTTATCATTATAATTATTTGGTTGTTGCCACCATATAGTCACAAATGCCCATTTGTTGACCGCATGTTGTCACGTTTATGAATTTATTGCCCACATAACAATTGTTATGTAACAATTGGATGTTTTCTACCCATGTATCATAATGATTGCCTGTTTATTGTATACACTTGTCTATTTGGGGCCCCTTGTTTTGTCAGGATAGCATTTTTTTTGTCTATGTATTGTAAAGGCCCAGCTGTTTAGAGTATCATATTACTATAATTTAATCCCCTGTAGACCTGACACTATAAAAACACACTGCAACTATCCATAAAGCTTCACTAATAAATCCTTGATTTTATTTTATTTAGCACACCATTATTATCCACATGTTTTGTGCTGGCACATAATGTGCACATGCATCTAATAAACCTTTATTTTTTTACCAACTTGATTATACTGTATATAAAACATTCAGATAAAGAAAATCTTCACGGTTTCCATTTTTTTCTGCCTGGTATTAGAATTTGTTTAATTTCATTATCAGTACTGAAAAAATGGCATATAGAGGAACAGGGAGGAAGAATGTTGAAAAATAATCTGCCCCAGGAGGTGACTATGCTAGGTAAGCCACAGCACATGGCTATAGCTGGCAAACTAATGACTGGACACTGCACCTAGTGCACATTGTTAGAGCTAATTAACTAATGACTGTATATTGTACCTATTGAACTGATAAACTAATGACTACAAACTGCTCCAGGTGCACATGGCTCGAGATGACAAACTGATGATTTGACACTGCTCCCAAAGCACATGGCTAGAGCTGGTAAACTAATGACTACATTGCACCCAGGACATATTGCAACAGCTGGCAAACTAATGACTGCAAATTGCAACTAGGACACATTGTTGTGATATACTGTATACATGCAATGGGAAATTCCTGTAATTTATTGTTATGCAAGTAGTCCACTGACATCCTATTTCGGGGATTCAGGAATTATTTGAAGGAACAGTTGGTCATTGTATTCAACACATCTCATGGGGCTAATAGCTTTCTGCCTAGAGATAATCTTGTATACTGTGCAACTTGTTTAGATGGTAAAACAAATTCAGGTACAGTAAAAAAGGTTAAGCTGCTAAAGCCGGGTACACACTAACAGTAATTAAAAACCTGACAGCTCCTGCCAGAGTCACTGTACTAACCATGCAAGGTTGGTTCAGCAATCTCCCCTGTTGAGTTGTTGTGTTCTGACAGGGGGACGGCTCTCCCGTCAGAACCCCCCCTGATCAGCACCCTCTGCCATTGGCTGAGAGCGTTATCGGGAGTGAACATGTGCAGTTTGTTTCGTTCCGAATTGAAATTCAGATGAATTTTCATTTTTCGGAAATTGGGATGTATTCAAATTTCCAAATTACAATAGTACCGAATTTAAATGAATCCGAAATAACGAAAAAAAAATGTATTGATTTGAATAGTTTTCAAATCAATTTCGAATAGTTTTTAAATTCCAAAAGCTTCAAATTCTAATTCAAAAAGTTTTCAAATTCCAATAGTTTTCAAATTAATTTTGAATAGTTTTCAAATTCCAATAGTTTCAAATTCTAATTCGAATAGTTTTCAAATTCAAAGTGATTTCGAATTTCCAAAGAGAATAGAATAGAAAATAAAATAAAGGAATAGAATAGAAAAAATAGAATAGAATAGTATAGAAACTAATATAATTAAAAAAAAAAGAATAGAATAAAATAGAAATAATTTAACCACCTTCCGAAATCCAAATTTCAAATAGAATAAATTAGAATTTGAATAGAAAAGAATAGATAAGAATAGAATAGAATAGAATAGAAATAGAATATAATAGAACAAATAGAAAGAGAATAGAATTAAAAAAAGAAATAGAATAGAAAGCATATAACCATTTCCCAAAATTAAAATAGAATCAATTTGAATAGAATACAAAAGAATAGATTAGAATAGGAAGATGGTTATATTCTTTCTATTCTGTTTTTTTCTATAATATTTTGTTTCTATTTTCTATTCAATTCTAATCTATTCTATTCAAATTGATTCTTTTTGAATTTTGAGAAATGGTTATATTATATCTATTCTATTGTTTTTTTTAATTATATTTTATTATATTCTTTAATATTCTCTTCTATTCTCTATATTATTATATTCTGTTTTCCATTCTATTATATTCTATTGTTTTACTTTCTGTAAATTTTTTTTCCATTCTATTATATTTTTTTCTATTCTATTCCTTTATTTTCTATTCTATTTTATTCTCTTTGGAAATTGGAAAACGATTCGATTCAGAAAACTATTCGAATTTGAAAACTTTTCGATTTCAAATTTGAAAACTATTCAAATTCGAAAACGATTTGAAACAATTTGAATTCCGAAAATTTGAATCAATTCATATAAACTAAACAAATTCCGAAAAACAAATTAAACTGCTTAAACTAATTTAACTAAACAAATTTATGTAAATAACGAATTGAAATGAAACTATTTTTCTCATTCTGCACATGTCTAATTAGGTGTAGATCAGCTGCTGGTTTTCCAACATGCGCATCTGTCAGAAGCTTGCCAAACGGACAGATCGACATACACACAGGCCGAATGTCCGCCTCTTTTTTGAACCGGTCATTGTCTTCTGACATTCGGCCCATGTGTCTACTTAAAGTGGTTTTAAAGTCAGAATGTTTTTTATCTTGATGCACTCTATGCATTAAGATAAAAAGCCTTCTGTGTGTAGTAGCCATTGGCTCCCACTACTGTAAATCAAAGTCAGTTAGCCAATGAGGAGAGAAGGAGCTGCGACATGGCTCATGTGCCCCCATAGAAAGCTGTTTTCTGGTGGGACACTCAACAGGAGGAAGGGGCCAGGAGTGCTGACATGTGACCCGAGAACAGGAGGATCAGGGCTGCTCTGTTCAAAACCACTGTACGGAGGAGGTAAGTATAACATGTTTGTTATTTTTATAGAATTTTACAATCACTTTAAATCTGTGATAGAGATTTGGATGAAGAATTAAAACAAGTTAACAGTGATATTTCTCCTCTCAAAACTGATACTTTCTTTTTTCTGAGGAATATGCAGTATTGCAATTAAAGCAATTGCAGACAGACTCTGAACTGGGTTCTTGTGGATTCCACCTAAGCACTATGCATAGGGGAGCTAAATATTTCTACCCTCTGGTTTGCGAGAAGCGCTGCTGTTGACTCCTTTCAGAATATATTTGAAAAAGAGCTCATCATGCCTATCTGAAGGATGCTAAAATATTTGTCATTTGTGCAGCAGATAAGGGATGTGCTATTCTAGTATTAGATGCAGAACAATATCACATGGAAGCATTAAGGCAACTAGACGATCCCCATCTGTGTACAGAACGCCTCCAGGTAGCCATATTGCATTTTACATAAAAGTACAGCCCTACAGCGTGAAAAGAAAAGGTAATTTTTCATAACATTCAATTACAATAATACTTATAATACAATTGCATACACTATATTATTTTTTTATTTGCTATTTTTTTCCCCACAAAAGTGCCTTATACACACGATCAAACTTTCCGCCAACAAAACCATGGAATTTTGTCCAAAGGGTGTTGGCTCAAACTTGTTTTGCATACACACGGTCACTAAGGATGAGCCGAACACCCCCCTGTTCGGCTCGCACCAGAACCTGCGAACAGACCTAAAGCTCGTGTGAACTTTAGAACCCTATTAAAGTCTATGGGACTCGAACGTTCAAAATCAGAAGTGCTAATTTTAAAGGCTAATATGCAAGTTATTGTCATAAAAAGTGTTTGGGGACCTGGGTCCTGCCCCAGGGGACATGTATCAATGCAAAAAAAAGTTGTTTTTTCGGGAGCAGTGATTTATATAAAATCACAATAAAAGTGTAATATTCCTTTAAATTTCGTATATAGTATGCATGTAAAGGGGCGCATGTTTCCCGTCCTTAGAACTGTCCCTGCACAAAGTGTCATTTTTGCCGGAAAAAAAAGCTATTTAAAATCATTAGCGGCTATAATGAATTGCCGACTCCCGTAATACAGAGAACAGTCATTCATTGAAAGTCATTTATAAAAAAAATAAAAATAAAAAAAAATGGCATGGGGTCCCCCTCAAAATCCATACCAGACCCTTATCCGAGCATGCAACCTTGCAGGCAGGCCACAGGAAAAGAGGGGGGATGAGAGCGGCCCCCCTCCCTCCTGAACCGTACCAGGCCACATGCCCTCAACATTGGGAGGGTGCTTTTGGGGTCTGTGACCCCTCAAAGCACCTCGTCCCCACAACCCTGGCCGTTGGTTGTGGGGGTCTGCGGGCGGGGGGCTTATCGGAATCTGGAAGCCCCCTTTAACAAGGGGACCCCCAGATCCCGCCCCCCTGTGTGAAATGGTAAGGGGGTACTTACCATTTCACCAAAAAAGTGACAAAAATTTTAAAAATGACAGGAGACGGTCTTTGACAATTCCTTTATTAAATTCTTCTTTCATCTTTCTTATGGTCTTCTTCCTTTCTTCATCTTCCATCTTCTTCCATCTTCTTCTTCCATCTTCTTCCATCTTCTTCTTCCTCCGATCCGCTTCTTCTTGCTCTGGTCTTCTCGTCCGACATCTTCTTCCACGGCGTCGGCGTCTCTTCTTCTGTGTCGGGCCGCTCCGCTTAATGGGAGGCTCCCACTGTGTGAGGCTTCACTCCGTCTGACAGGTCTTTTATAACGGAGGACGTCCCCGCCCCCCTCTGACGTCATAGGGAAAGCCATAGGGAAGTCCCCATGACGTTCCCGTGCGTCAGAGGGGAGTGGGGTCACCAGGTGGCCCCGCCCTCCGTTATAAAAGACCTGTCAGACGGAGCGAAGCCTCACACAGCGGGAGCCTCCCATTAAGCGGAGCGGCCCCGACACAGAAGAAGAGACACCGACGCCATGGAAGAAGATGCTGGATGAGAAGACCAGAGCAAGAAGAAGCAGATCGGAGGAAGAAGAAGATGGAAGAAGATGGAAGATGAAGAAACCGAAGGATGAAGAAAGGAAGAAGACCAGAAGAAAGAAGATGAAAGAAGAATTTAATAAAGGAATTGTCATAGACCGTCTCCTGTCATTTTAAAATTTTTGTCACTTTTTTGGTGAAATGGTAGGGTACCCCCTTACCATTTCACATAGGGTGGGAGGCCGGGATCTGGGGGTCCCCTTGTTAAAGAGGGCTTCCAGATTCCGATAAGCCCCCCCACCCGTAGACCCCCACAACCAATGGCCAGGTTGTGGGGACGAGGCCCTTGTCCCCATCAACATGGGGACATGGTGCTTTGAGGGGTCATAGACCCCCAAAGCACCCTCCTAATGTTGAGGGCATGTGGCCTGGTACGGTTCAGGAGGGAGGGGGGCGCTCTCGTCCCCCCTCTTTTGCCAGGTTGCATGCTCGGATAAGGGTCTGGTATTGATATTTAGGGGGAACCCCACGTCATTTTTATTTTATTTTACGCAGGGTTCCCCTTAATATCCATAGCAGACCTGAAGGGCCTGGTAATTGAATTTGGGGGAACCCCCACGCTTTATTTTTTTTATATTTTTATTTTTTTTATCAATGACTTACTGTTCTCTGTATTACGGGAGCCGGCAATTCATTATACCCGCAAGTGATTTTAAATAGCTTTTTTTTCCTGCAAAAATTACACTTTGTGCAGGGACAATTCTAAGCACGGGAAACATGTGCCCCTTTACATGCATACTATACATACCCCCAGGTACTAGATTTAAAGGAATATTTCACTTTTATTGTTTCACTTTAAGCATTATTAAAATCACTGCTCCTGAAAAAACGCCAGTTTTTAAAACTTTTTTTTGCATTGACACATGTCCCCTGGGGCCGGACTCAGGTCCCCAAACACTTTTTATGACAATAACTTGCATATAGGCTTTTAAAATGAGCACTTGAGATTTCTCCTATAGACTTTTACAGGGAGCTCGCGGCTTTTCGAATTTGCCGCGAACACCCCAAATTGTTCACTGTTCGCTGAGCAGGCGAACAGGCAATGTTCGAGTCGAACTCGAAGCTCACCCCTAATGGTCACACAAATGTTGGCCAACAATTATGAACGTAGTGACATACTAGACATACTACGTGTTTTTTCAGCTCTTTATCGCCACCCTTTGGGCTACTTCTGCTAATTTAGTGTTAGTAGAAGTTTGGTGAATGTTGATTTGCGCTTTTCTTTTCACGTTTTTCATTTTGTGCTTTTGAGTTTGTTTCTGAATGGCCGTTCATCAACCAGACATGTTGAGGAATCGGAGGAGATAACGTGTTATTATTGGCCTTGGAATTATTGCTTTGACATTTTTTTTTTGGTATATTTTCTTTATTTTTGGATGCATAGAATGCCCTTTTTGGTTAAGTCCTATTGGCAGATAGCATGTCTAATTTTTTTTTATGCACAATAAAAAAAAATTGTGGAGAATAATACTCGGCTATGTGTTTTACTTCAAATGACCGTTTGGGAGTGGGCAGTATAAAAAATACAATGTAAAATTGACAAGGGACACCAACGTAATTGTATCTTTGATCTTATAAACTAGTGGATAAGATGTTGGGATAATGGTGTTGTGGTAGCTTGCACAAATTAAAAAAAAAAAAAAAACATAATATTATTCTTGATATCACTAGAAAAAAAAAAGCCTTTGAAAATTTGTTTGCAAACTCCATCATTATCACCAGCAAAGCAACTTCATTATTATCCCATTAAAGAAGAAGAGAATGTGCTCTGCATTTGTAGATTCCATAATTTGCCGCATCACAAATGTTAATTCTCCATTATGAACGCTAGTTTACAAGACTGACCACTTCTGCTTCCGAGGACTTTTGTCCGACTGACTTGTGTACACATGATCGGAATATCCGACAACACACATTTGTTGGTGGAAAATTTGAAGACATGCTAGCCAACATTTGTTGGCGGAAAGTCCAACAACAATTGTCCGATGGCGCATACACGTGGTCGGATTTTCCGCCAACAGCCTGACATCCAACATTTCCCGTTGGAAAATCCGATCGTGTGTGCGGGGCTTTAAGTAAAAATACAGCTGAATATCTTGTGGATGAACCAATTGTACCAATATTTGATCATCTACCTAATATACACAAATTGACAGACCTTGTTCAGGGTTGGCTGATAGTAGCCGGCATTGGTTCACTACAGGAAATACTTGGGGAGTGTATAGTCATGAATTTGCACCCACTAGTCCTGCACCTCCCAGGGTATCTTAAGGACACTGGTTCTGTGTTGTCTCAGGTTTTTAACATCACTTGGGTTCCTGAATTTCTGTGGGTGATCCTAGATATCACTTCTTTGGTACAGTTCTTACATTAGGAAACTTCAATAATAACTTTTCTAATGAGATCCTATTTACCTTTTTTATGTGTGATGGATCATTTTACTTACAAATATGTGGGACTTCAATGGGAGCAAGATTTTCCGAATTTATGAATGAGGTAGTGGGAGGAATACTTTCTCTTCTCACACACCAATCCCTTTGGATAATATATACAGTTGTATGTAAGATTACTTGACAATTTACTCATGGTGTGGGATGAGGATGACAGTATGTTTACACATTTGCTTACATATATAAATGATGATTTCAATTTTCAAAATAAACTAGCAACCAACCTAGATGTTCTATTGATTTTTTTGGATTTTACCTTAAAGGGGAATGTGTCACGGGGCCAGGTACTTACTAGGACTTTTTGTAATTCTAGTGCTGGTAATTCTGTTTTATTAGCCAGCATGTGTCACCCATCCCACAACATAAAATCCATACCTACAGGTGAGTTTATAAGGGCACATAGAAATTGCGCTTTTGATGAAGGGGGAAAGCCAAACCAATAGTCACCAGGTAAGCCCGTGAAACAGAGTGCCCTCACTCACAGGGAGCTGTGTCCTATATATATATATATAAAATCTTATTTTGTATACATTCTATTTACAATTATTTTTATTTATGATTTCTTATTCCTCATATCTGTGTGTCCTTATTGGATGCTTTTATTGATCCATTTATTAGTTACAAAGATATGATAGAAATAATTATGATTTTATTAAATATTGCTTAACATGTTGAATTACCATGATAAGATTTGTCCAAATACCCCCTTCTCCCAATATTGGTAATTTTTTTTGCTAACCCTTGCATCTCCTCCCAGTGAATAGACATAGTATTAGTATATATACCAGAATGATTTTATATAGCACGGGATAATACGCTGATATACCATGATGTCTGTCCTCACAATACTTATTAAATGTTTTTTATTTATATTATCATTTAGACAGATTTGTGTACAATATTTGAAATCGGCCTTTTGTGTACATAGAAAAAGTCGTAGATCTTTGAGTTCAGCTCATGATAAATAGGCGCAAACACAGAAGTGTTGCGTTTATAATTTTGCACGGCATGTGTGTGTGTATATATATATATATGCTGATTAGACAGCATGATTATTGCAGGTGACCAAAACTTAATAGGGCTTATAAATAATCTGACCGTTAAGTATAGGACTAAAAAGGATACAAAACTACTTATATCACTGGTAAGCATTGTATCATTACCTCAAAGTATCACTTCACCACAATAGATACAAAGTGAGGAAGAGAAAGGAGGCTGAGTGTGTAATAAAAAGAGTGGAATAGATTTATACATCCTGCAGAATCAAGTTATCAGCAGGTATATAGATTGATATAAATTCATGAAAATGGGATGATAAATAAAAGAATGGAAAGATGAGGTGGGAAACCACAACTATACAATGCTATGTATACATATATATATATATATATATATATATATATATATATATATATACACATATATACATATATATATATATATACATATATATATATATATATATATATATATATATATATATATATATATATATATATATATATATATATATATTGGAAGGCCAGTATGGTTATGGGAGGAGCCCGGAGGGTATTTAACCAGCCCACTTCCTGCCTGTCTTTGTCGGTTTCCTGTGAGAGATACAAACACAGGAACAACAAAATCCTCTTGTCGGGTTCCTTGCTGCTGCTTCCTTGTTTCTTGCTGCTGCTTAAATTGCCTAATGGATTCTATAAGATTCAAGGGCCGACTAGTTTAAGACAAGCGCTGTTTCTGACGGTTCATGAGCTCTGTTTCGCTTGTCCATCTCCGTGTGTTTGTTGCAGTTCCGTTTTCGTGAGTCGTGTTGTTCCCTTCGCGTCGCACTCGTGTTACCGGGTCGCAGGTTCCGTACAACGAGTCTGGTTCGGCTTTTTGCAGGTAGGGCTTCGGCTCCCATGTTTTTGCATTTCTTGCACTGTTTTTTCATGTCACTAACTGTGGTATACGTAGCTCACGAACCACGCACAGCTTGTCTCGAAACACCAAACATTTTACCCGCACGTTTTCGGTCAGATACAAACGGAAGTTACCAGGTGTCACGCACGACTCGTAGTCACTCGCCATGACACTCCGACCGATGCCGCATCCGGCACTAGGGTGTTACCTCACGCGGTCGGGTCGCGCAGTCTTTGAATCGTTCAAACATTGGCGACTCAAGGGTGCCATTCGCACACGCCGAAGCATTTCTTTGGTTAGCCAGTTCGCATTATTTCTGTCATGTCGCATCGGTTCGAGTTATTTCGGTGTCAGCAAATCATGTAGAATCGATGTTATTCCGAATCGCTGTTGGCATGGCGATTTTATGAATCACTTTGACCGTGTCGAGTCATTTCAATCATTACTAGCATGACAATCATTTCACATCATTTCTCAACATGGCAGTCATTTCATCATTTCTAACATGCCAACATTCCAAGCCATCCAGTCATGCTAGTCATTTCGAGTCATTTCGGTCATGCTAAATAATTTTGCATCATTTCTAGCATGGCGATCATTTCATCATTTCATTTCTGTCACCAGCTGCGCTCCGATTCGAATCAAGCCGCATCCCCGATGCACTGATTTGTCTCAGGGTGCCCCAGACTACGGCCTCATTTCTATACATGCTCCAGAGACTGGCTCACCGTTCGTACAGATGCGGGCCCGAGTCTAGTATTTGTCATGGTTTCGGTCACTTATTAAGTTTCGGTCCGAATCCAGTCGCATCCGAGATGCTACGATTCGCACCGGTTCGCCCAGCTGCTCGGCCTCATTTCGGTACATGCTCCAGAGACGGATTCATTTAGAAGTTGCCTCGATCGTTTGATTCCAGTCTTTGTCATGGGTTTTGCTGTCACTTATTACGTTCCGATTCGTACCGGTCGCGTCCACAGATGCACCGACCGATTTGATCCGGGACACCCAGCTGCTCGGCCTCATTTCAGTACATGCGCCAGAGACAGAGTCCTTAAAGATGGTTCGGGTGCTAGTCGTTGACTCTAGTCTTTGTCATGGCATAATTTCTGTCACTTATTACGTCTGGTTTGGATCCGGTCGCATCCACTGATGCTCCGACCGGTTCGATCCGGGCGCCCAGCTGCTCAGCCTCATTTCGATACATGCGCCAGGGACAGAATCACATCGCAGGTTTGATCGTTCTTGATTCTTGTCCTTGTCATGGTATATAATTTCTGTGTCACCTTACTACGCTCCGGCACGAATTTAGTCACTTCCCCGCACTAATTCGTGTCAGCGTGCCCCAGGCTGGCCTCATTTCAGTACATGCTCCAGAGTCCAAACGTGCTCAGTCGCTAGACAAGTGGCATGGCGATCTGGGCTCTGTCATGGGAGTGCAATCATTTCACCTCACGCAGTTGCGCTTGGATTTGAATTCTGTGGCGTCTATGATGTCACTATTCGGCCCAGCGTGCCCCAGGACCGGCCTCATTTCAGTACATGCTCCAGAGTCCATCGTGCTCAGTCGCTAAACAAGTGGCATGGCGATTCAGGCTCTGTCATGGGAGTTCATTCATTTCACCTCACCTAGTTGCGCTCTGGTTCGAATTCCATGGCATCTACGATGTTGTCAATTCGTCCCGGTGTGCCCCAGGTATTGGGCCTCATTTCACTGTTGTCTCATTTCAGTACATGCTCCAGAGTCCGGTTCGCAGTCACTCGCAATGAGGTACGACTGGGCCAGGCCTCTGTCATGGGAGTTTCATGTCATCAAAGGCAACATGTCGTTTCATTTTATTTGTTTTGTTGTCTGTCATTTCATTTCATTTCATTTCAGTTCATTAATTTCGTTAAGGACTGGAATATCGTGGACACCAAGCGGTTCTGTCGGCATTTTGCGGGCCTACGGCCACCACGGTGCGCCATGTACCAGTCAGCGACCCACACCGCCTTCTGGTGTCCCAACGCAGCCTATGTCTACCAGGTTGATGACACGGCCACCACTAGCATGGGTCAGGGTCAGCAGGCCCCTGCACAAGGGCTGAAGATGGACAAACTAGGACGACTAGTGCGGACGGTGGGGGCAGCAGCAGTTTGCAACATTTATAGTTATGGCTCCTACAGCTGTAGCCAGTGTCGTTTACTACGTGTATGTGCCCTATGCTAGAGGGCGCACCCTTGGCTCCTATGTGCGGTCAAGCAGAGGAAGACATGACTAAGCTGGGTGAATCTCGTACAGCGCCGCATCTAAATGACCTCACATCCCACGCCATCCCTGGCCATCTACCGCATCCAGGCGTCTCAGACGGGTTCCACATCGGGCTCATCTCCCTGCCCCACACCACCCATGAGTGCAGGAACTTACGTTCAGCGCCCACAGAGGATCAAGCCATCGACCAACTCCTCCAGACAGAATTAGACCGAAGTTATGTGAAAAAAGAAAAAAAAAGAAAAAGGGAAGAAGACACGTCTAATTTACGACTTGGCAGCGCCTCACTCTTCCTCCAGTCTCAAACTCTCTTACTCAGACATATCAGATGCCTTCGAGTGGTGGCCCATACGGCCCTCCCTTCGGTGCTGGCAGGGTATCAATGGAGGCATATCATTTTCGCTACCGAATCGACCTTCGGGTCCAATAGTAGCCCCTGGCTTAAATACGTTCGCCGAGACCCTCACGTGGGTCCTCCTGCGAAAGCACAGTGCCAATTAGACATGTGCGATTCGTTTCGTACGAATTCGTAATTCGTACGAATTTTTCGAAATTCGTACGAATTTACGAATCTGTAGTACGAATTTTTTTTTTTTAAGAAATTCCGTACGGAATACGAAATTCCGTTTACGAATTTCGTCGCCGAATGATTCGAATGAATTCGAATGGATTCGAATGAATTCGAATGACAAAGTGTCATTTTTGCAGGAAAAATTCCGTTTACGAATTTCAGCTCCAAATTATTCGAATCCAACTACCAATATCAAATTTCAACTAATTCAAACGAAATTATTATAGCAGATATATCGAATGAATTCGAATGCATTCGAATGAATTCGAATGACAAAGTGTCATTTTTGCAGAAAAAAAAGCTATTTAAAAAACAGTCATTCATTGATATAAAAAAAAAAAAAGCGTAGGGGTCCCCCCAAATTTAATAACCAGGCCCTTCAGGTCTGGTATGGATATTAAGGGGGACCCCAGCCAAAAAAAAAAAAAAATGGCGTGGGGTCCCCCCCAAATATCCATACCAGACCCTTCAGGTCTGGGATGGATTTTAAGGGGAACCCCGGCCAAAAAAAAAAAAAATGGCGTGGGGTCCCCCTCAAAATCCATACCAGACCCTTTATCCAAGCACGCAACCTGGCAAGCCGCAGGAAAGGAGGGGGGGACGAGAGCGGGCCCCCCCTCCCGCCTGAACCGTACCAGGCCACATGCCCTCAACATTGGGAGGGTGCTTTGGGGTCCCCCCCAAAGCACCTTGTCCCCATGTTGATGAGGACAAGGGCCTCATCCCCACAACCGTGCCCGGTGGTTGTGGGGGTCTGCGGGCGGGGGGCTTATCGGAATCTGGAAGCCCCCTTTAACAAGGGGACCCCCAGATCCCGCCCCCCCCCTGTGTGAAATGGTAAGGGGGTACAAAAGTACCCCTACCATTTCACCAAAAAAGGTGACAAAATGGTAAAAATGACAGGAGACGGTCTTTGACAATTCCTTTATTAAAATCTTCTTTCTTCTGGTCTTCCTTTCTTCATCTTCTCCTTCTTCCGTCATCTTCTTCTTCCATCTTCTTCTTCCTTCGATTCGCTTCTTCTTCCTCCGGTCTTCTCGTCCTTCTCGTCCGGCGTCGTCCTTCTCGTCCGGCATCGTCGTCTCTTCTCGCAGGCCGCTCCTCGCAATGGGAGGCTCCCGCTCTGTGAGGCTTCGCTCCGGGTGACAGGTCTTTTATAACGAAGGCACCTGGTGACCCCGCCCCCTCTGACGCACGGGGACGTCATGTGGAATTCCCTATGGCTTTCCCCATGACGTCAGAGGGGGCGGGGTCACCAGGTGCCTTCGTTATACAAGACCTGTCACCTGGAGCGGAGCCTCACAGAGCGGGAGCCTCCCATTGCGAGGAGCGGCCTGCGAGAAGAGACGCTGATGCCGGACGAGAAGGACGACGCCGGACGAGAAGGACGACAAGGACCGGAGGAAGAAGAAGCGAATCGAAGGAAGAAGAAGATGGAAGAAGATGACGGAAGAAGGAGAAGATGAAGAAAGGAAGACCAGAAGAAAGAAGATTTTAATAAAGGAATTGTCAAAGACCGTCTCCTGTCATTTTTACCATTTTTGCCACTTTTTTGGTGAAATGGTAGGGGTACTTTTGTACCCCCTTACCATTTCACACAGGGGGGGGGCCGGGATCTGGGGGTCCCTTGTTAAAGGGGGCTTCCAGATTCCGATAAGCCCCCCGCCCGCAGACCCCCACAACCACCGGGCACGGTTGTGGGGATGAGGCCCTTGTCCTCATCAACATGGGGACAAGGTGCTTTGGGGGGGACCCCAAAGCATCCTCCCAATGTTGAGGGCATGTGGCCTGGTACGGTTCAGGTGGGAGGGGGGGGCGCTCTCGTCCCCCCCTCCTTTCCTGCGGCCTGCCAGGTTGCGTGCTCGGATAAGGGTCTGGTATGGATTTTATGGGGGACCCCACGCCATTTTGTTTGGCTAGGGTTCCCCTTAAAATCCATCCCAGACCTCAAGGGTCTGGTATGGATTTTGAGGGGGACCCTACGCCATTTTTTTTTTTTTTTTTTTTGCTGGGGTCCCCCTTAATATCCATCCCAGACCTGAAGGGCCTGGTTATTGAATTTGGGGGGACCCCTACGCATTTTTTTTATCAATGACTTCAATGAATGACAGTTCTCTGTATTACGGATCCAACAATTCATTTGCCGGCAATAGCTGCGAGTGATTTTAAATAGTTTTTTTTTCCTGCAAAAATGACACTGCAGGAACAGTTCTCTATATTAGATACACTGAATCTCGAATCATTCGAAGCATTCGTTATATCCGCTATTATAATTTCTTTCATATTAGTTGAAATTACATATTTGTTAGTTACAATACAACATTCGAATTGTTCTCTGTATTACGGGAATCGGCAAATAGCTGCGAGTGATTTTAAATGTCTTTTTTTCCTGCAAAAATGACACATTGTACAGAGAGAGTTCTAAACACGGGAAACATGACCCCCTTCATAGGCATACTATCGAGTATATAGTATATAGAAGGGGGTCATGTTTCCTGTGTTTAGAACTCTCTCTGAACAATGTGTCATTTTTGCAGGAAAAAAAGACATTTAAAATCACTCGCGGCTAATTGCCGATTCCCGTAATACAGAGAACAATTCGAATGTTGTATTGTAACTAACAAATATGTAATTTCAACTAATATGAAAGAAATTATAATAGCGGATATAACGAATGCTTCGAATGATTCGAGATTCAGTATATCTAATATAGAGAACTGTCTCTGTACAATGTGTCATTTTTGCAGGAAAAAAAAAACTATTTAAAATCACGAGTCGCAGCTATTTGCCGGCAAATGAATTGTTGGATCCGTAATACAGAGAACTGTCATTCATTGAAGTCATTGATAAAAAAAATGCGTAGGGGTCCCCCCAAATTCAATAACCAGGCCCTTCAGGTCTGGGATGGATATTAAGGGGGACCCCAGCAAAAAAAAAAAAAAAAAAATGGCGTAGGGTCCCCCTCAAAATCCATATCAGACCCTTGAGGTCTGGGATGGATTTTAAGGGGAACCCTAGCCAAAAAAAATGGCGTGGGGTCCCCCATAAAATCCATACCAGACCCTTATCCGAGCACGCAACCTGGCAGGCCGCAGGAAAGGAGGGGGGACGAGAGCGCCCCCCCTCCCGCCTGAACCGTACCAGGCCACATGCCCTCAACATTGGGAGGATGCTTTGGGGTCCCCCCCAAAGCACCTTGTCCCCATGTTGATGAGGACAAGGGCCTCATCCCCACAACCGTGCCCGGTGGTTGTGGGGGTCTGCGGGCGGGGGGCTTATCGGAATCTGGAAGCCCCCTTTAACAAGGGGACCCCCAGATCCCGGCCCCCCCCCCTGTGTGAAATGGTAAGGAGGTACAAAAGTACCCCTACCATTTCACCAAAAAAGTGGCAAAAATTGTAAAAATTACAGGAGACGGTCTTTGACAATTCCTTTATTAAAATCTTCTTTCTTCTGGTCTTCCTTTCTTCATCTTCTCCTTCCGGCATCTTCTTCCATCTTCTTCTTCCTTCGATTCGCTTCTTCTCCCTCCGGTCTTCTCGTCCTTCTCGTCCGGCGTCGTCCTTCTCGTCCGGCATCGTCGTCTCTTCTCGCAGGCCGCTCCTCGCAATGGGAGGCTCCCGCTCTGTGAGGCTCCGCTCCGGGTGACAGGTCTTGTATAACGAAGGCACCTGGTGACCCCGCCCCCCCTCTGACATCATGGGGAAAGCCATAGGGAATTCCACATGACGTCCCCGTGCGTCAGAGGGGGCGGGGTCACCAGGTGCCTTCGTTATAAAAGACCTGTCACCCGGAGTGGAGCCTCACAGAGCGGGAGCCTCCCATTGCGAGGAGCGGCCTGCGAGAAGAGACGACGATGCCGGACGAGAAGGACGACGCCGGACGAGAAGGACGAGAAGACCGGAGGAAGAAGAAGCGAATCGAAGGAAGAAGAAGATGGAAGAAGATGACGGAAGAAGGAGAAGATGAAGAAAGGAAGACCAGAAGAAAGAAGATTTTAATAAAGGAATTGTCAAAGACCGTCTCCTGTCATTTTTACCATTTTTGCCACTTTTTTGGTGAAATGGTAGGGGGGGGGCCGGGATCTGGGGGTCCCCTTGTTAAAGGCGGCTTCCAGATTCCGATAAGCCCCCCGCCCGCAGACCCCCACAACCACCGGGCACGGTTGTGGGGATGAGGCCCTTGTCCTCATCAAACATGGGGACAAGGTGCTTTGGGGGGGACCCCAAAGCACCCTCCCAATGTTGAGGGCATGTGGCCTGGTACGGTTCAGGCGGGAGGGGGGGCCGCTCTCAACCCCCCCTCCTTTCCTGCGGCCTGCCAGGTTGCGTGCTCGGATAAAGGGTCTGGTATGGATTTTGAGGGGGACCCCACGCCATTTTTTTTTTTTTTTTTTTTTTGGCCGGGGTTCCCCTTAAAATCCATCCCAGACCTGAAGGGTCTGGTATGGATATTTGGGGGGGACCCCACGCCATTTTTTTTTTTTTTTTTTGGCTGGGGTCCCCCTTAATATCCATACCAGACCTGAAGGGCCTGGTTATTGAATTTGGGGGGACCCCTACGCTTTTTTTTTTTTTTTTATATCAATGAATGACTGTTTTTTAAATAGCTTTTTTTTCTGCAAAAATGACACTTTGTCATTCAAATTCATTCAAATTCATTCGTTATATCTGCTATAATAAATTTTGTTCAAATTAGTTGAAATTCGATATTGGTAGTTGGATTTACTAACGATTCGTAACTATTCATAACGATTCGTAACTATTCATAACGATTCGTAACGATTCGTAACTTGAAATTGAAATTCGATATTTGTAGTTGGATTTGAATTGTTCTCTGTGTTATGAGAACCAACAATTCATTAGCCGCGTTAACGATTCGTAACGATTCGTAACGATTCGTAACGATTCGTAACGATTCGTAACTTTACTAACGATTCGTAAAAAAAATTACGATTCGTCCGAATTTCGTATTTCGTACGAATTCGAACAGAATTTCGTACACGAATTACGAATTTTTTTATATACGAAACGGGACGAAACGAAACAAATTTTTTGACAGTTCCCATGTCTAGTGCCAATTAAAAATTAGCGAAAATTAAATATTAAAAAATATATCATGGGAAATCCATTTAAACCTACTAAAACAATTGTCCTTGATCAAGATTATCCGGCACAAAGCACTTTACGGAATAACTCAGTGTACAACCCCCAAGTTGCAAATAATCAACACATTGAGGTGTTTAAAAGATTGGTATTGGGAGATCTACAATCGATGGAGATCAAGAAAATCTATGATCCGATACATATCCGTAAAGGAATAAAACTATTACAACAACGTAAAGATATTGTGGTCAGACCAGCCGATAAAGGCGGAGCAGTAGTTGTCCAGTCTAAAGAGCAATACATGAAGGAACTTGACAGACAACTACAAGATGAAGAAACATATATCAAACTACTAGGGAATCCAACACAACAATATAAGAAAGAATTGGAACTCGTGGTTAATTTAGGCATCAAGAAAGATATACTAAACAAAAAAGAGGCCAAGTATTTGATTCCGGAGGCCTGTAGGATACCAATCATATACACTATCCCTAAGATACATAAAAATAAAGAATCCCCACCCGGCAGACCAATTGTGAACGGGATAGATTCACTAACAGCCAGAATGGGCGAATATATTGACTACTTCATACAGCCGGCAGTACAGAAGACCAGGGCGTACCTGAAAGATACGAAGCATGTATTACAGCTTTTAGATAAAGTACAAGTATTGGAAGGATGTACCATTTTAGCAACGGCAGACGTGTCATCTCTGTACACTATAGTACCCCACCATGAAGCATGCACAGCCACTAAGTGGTTACTAAGAGCACACAGCACTTTAGTATGCAAGCAGAGAAAGTTTTTAATTAAGTGTTTAGACTTTTGTTTGAAATGCAGTTATTTTTGGCACAACCAATCCTATTACAAGCAACCATAGGGATAGCCATGGGGGCAAAATTTGCCCCAAGTGTGGCTAATGCCTTTATGGCACACTGGGAGGAAGACTCAGTGTATGCTAATATGCCAGCAGAACTAACATTATACAAAAGGTATATTGATGACTTAGTAATAGTCTGGAATGGAAGTAGAGAATCATTAGAGGAGTTCTTAAGGAACCTAAATAACAATGACAAGAATATTAACCTAGTGTGGAATATCAATGTGAATACCATTGATTTCCTAGATCTCAACATTTCCATAATATCCGACAAGATCATCACAAAAACGCACTTTAAAAACATACATACCAACAGTTATCTATCAATGCACAGCTGCCACTTTAAACCCTGGTTATATAACATCCCGAAAGGGCAACTGGTACGAATTAATCGTAACTGTACTAGAGATGAAGACTTCAAAATGCAAGCCAAATTAATTGGAGCCAGATTCAAAGAAAAAGGCTATGAAGAATCATGGATAAGGAAACAAATCACCCAAGTGGAGGATATGGATAGAACTAAGATGCTGTAAGACAAACCTAAAAACAGACCAAGTACCCGGAATGAAGCCCCATGCCTGATACTGGATTTCTAATGTACAACTTAAAGACGTGGCCAAAGTGATTCAGAAGCACTGGCATGTACTCACCAGTGATAAAGATCTGAAAACCATTCTTCCCATAAGACCAAATATTGTATATAAACGAGCGCCTACAGTAAGAGACCTAGTGGTTAAATACGTCGTGGAACCACCCCTGAAAAAGGGTTACACCTTTTTTATCGGTAAAGGTTTCTATCCCTGCAGGAATTGCTTCGCATGCCGTAGGGCACAGAAATTTCAGAAAAAGAGAATGGATTTCACTGCTACCACAACAGGACAAACATTTAACATTAAAGACTTTATAGGCTGCCACACTGAGGGTGTGGTATATTGTTTGCAATGCAGTTGCAACCTTCAATACGTAGGTAGAACGAAAAGGGAGCTGAAAGTTCGTATTAAAGAACATGTCCAGAACATCATAAATGGATTTCCCAAGCACAATGTTTCACGACACTTTGCCATGGTACATAATAAAGACCCAAACCAGTTACAATTTTGGGGTATTGAGCGTTATAACCCATCATGGAGAGGCAGTCATAGAATTAGGACAATCAGCCAGAAGGAATCCATGTGGATCCACTCCATGCGGACATTAGTCCCCGAAGGATTAAACGTAAAATTTGATCTAAACTGTTTTTTAAGTAATTTTTAGATATTTTAACTATCTACAGTTTCGGTCATCTAGACGCTCTATCTTTTCATCTATGACTATCATTTTAATACCCTTATTATATTTATATTTGTATATGGTTTTTAGGTGTGTATTTATATAAATATAGTGTGATACACACTTTATTTATATGTATTCCTGTAATTTATTTATGTAAATGAAGCCAGACACAACATTTCCGGTAACATGTCCCAGTTGTGGGAGGGGGGATGGTTCAAGAGATACTTGACACACTTTCCATCCCATGTTATTTTAAATTAAAGTCAATTTTAAGGCATTATATAATAATTTTTTACATAATTTTAAACAATTCTATTAAATATCTCAATATTTTATAAATATATTATTTCAATATTACTGTTGGTGGTGATATTCAATATGAATTTTGTCACATACTTTTATTGTTTAGTTCAATATATATTGGTTATATATTGCATTTTAATAATGTATTTTAATATCTATATTAATATGTAAGGTTTGTATATTTATGGGTGACAGTCAATATTTATTGATACACCTATTATAGGGCACAATATACATGTCTCCGTGCTTTGTTTACAATTAAGTTTGCAGATGTTGGGTGATAAGACACGCATTGGTATCAGTGCGTCCAATTTTATTCACCAACTATTAAATTATTGTTGAATCAATATCTGCCTTCCTCCCAGCATCTATCATTACTATTCAACCACTATGACTGAGTTTTCAGTCTAGCGATGAATCCACAATTTTAAATAGGTCAACCCATAGTGCAATCAAATCTATTTTTATGTGTCCCTGATTAATTTTAGGGACATGCAGTGTTTATAAAATGGATATTTTAAACATGCCACCTTAGTAAGACTGCACGCATATATTAGCTTGATAATGACACCACTATGACAGCCAGCAAACTGTCAGCAAGGAATGTCTTACTGGTTTTAAATATGGGATGAAGGCACTTGGATCTAAAGAAAAATGGCTGCCAATAGCTTTAACAACGGGCCACTTGTTAATGGCCGCAGGGGTTATGTTATGACTTCCTTTTTTGCCTCTAGAGGAAATGCCATTTCTCAGTTTTACTAATAGAATATATAAATATGAATTTAGGTCATACATCGCGCTTATTACACTGACATTAGTAATAGTTGGCCTGATACTTAGAATATATTACCACTAATTGCCTACAAGATCGCTAAGATAGACTTTCCGCCAGGATGAGCAGCTATGTGTAGTCTGCTATATAAATCACTGTAAGACCATGAGAAAATGGCCGCGGTTTGTTTACAAAAAATCGGACCGCGGCAAAATGGCCGCTAACTAACTTCCGGTTTCTTTAGATAAAAGACAGTCCATCTCGACCAATCAGGTTACCCTGATGAAGTCACAAGCACGTGATGCAACGCGTAGGGATTGGCCGGACGAAAAGATACCGGAAGTGCTGTGAGATCGGCGTCATATCGCCATTTTTATGCTGTAACTTTACTTTTTAAATGTAAGGGTTTTACTTTTATTAATAAATTGCCTTATTAAGACATACTTCACCATTGGCCCCCCTTTCTTTATTCTCCTCTATTCACATTGCCTGGCGAGTTATCTCTGTGGGAACGCTGCTGCCACCTATGTGGGGAATAGGATATCCCAATATTAAGCAGATAGCGAGTGGAGGCACCACAGAAGGACACCCATCCCCTGGAAGCAGAAATTTGGAAATTAGTGGAGGGAGACAGCAGAAGCGGAAGAGACCCTTGTACCTTATCGATGCCCGCTTACATTCATTTTCAGGTGAGAGGCTAGAGAGCACGTTTAGGATTAGGTCCTCACGTACCCACACCCCTTCATTCTAGAAGAAGAGGACTACTCTCTCAGGCCATCTCATTCATATTTAGAGACGGGCCCCTTATTTGTTTATTAATATATGGACTGCACCATATATATATATATATATATATATATATAGATATACTGTATATATTTATGTGTATTGGGATTTCACTGTTTCTTTGCACTATAAAATTTAATTTATATTTGCTTGATTTATTATAGCATTTTATTAACCTTTTGGATTTGGATCATGAGTGTGGGCTTTGTTTATAGGGGAAAAAAAGCATGTTTCTTGTTTTTTGGATTTAATTATATAGTGATACGTTAGGAGCACTGTGCTGATTTTATAAGATGTAGAAAACACTGCACTGATTTTATTTATAATTGTGGTTATTGTGTGAAGAACAAAGAGTGCTAGCAGCTCTCATCTGTAGGTATTCAGTAGATAGTGTATAGCAGTGCAGGCATTTATATACCTGTAACTCTTCATGTACTGATGCTGCTATTTGGGTGTGCTTTGGCCTATTTTGTTGTTTTACACTCTCTGTCATGCTCTGAAATGTAACAGAGTTGAAAAAATATGGCAGCCCTTACAGTGGCAAAGATGTTTACAATCAGTGGCAGCAACAACGTCCATTGGCAGCACGTAATTGACTGTTTAATTTATGAAGAACTTGACTTATAGTACGTATAGCAGAAACAAATCAATCTGATTTATTTCAGGTTGAAAAAAGGCTTTTTTCCAGGTAGTTTAAGAAGCAACATGTGTTTTTTTAATCAATCATGTGCCTGTTTTGACTGGTAGATAGAGTTTGGCCTGTAGCTCGCTGAGGTTGTCCCTAGTCTCACTGAGGCCAACCTGTCATACCACTGGCTAATTTCTATCAATCTCTGATTAAGAATCCAGAGACTGCAGATGATACAGCAGTGTAAAATTGGCTAGCAGAAGGGCATTTTTAATGTCCTAGAGGAAAATAATACAGGCAGATTGTTTTACTGGTAAAATACACCAAATATTACAGAAAACTAGAGTAGGTCCAAAATTACTTGAGACAAAAAGAACAGACTGGAGCTTCACTACAAGAATTAAAATGCTGCAGAGGATACAGCAGTAAAACTGGCCAGCAAGAGGACAGTTGCACTTAGCAATATTAGGCCTAACCAGTATATACCAAATTTTGATTTTATCTGTGGGGATGTTGGGGTAGGGTGAATGTGGGTGATATAATGTGAGGTAGTTTAAGTACACACTGCACTTATTATTTTTTTGTCTTTCAAGCTATGAAACAATGTGTTGTGTACAAAAGGCAGCTCCAAGAAAATATCTTTAGTAACAAGTGCACAATGCTGCACTTTGAGCATGCCAAAGTTACAAAAGAAAAGGAACTAAAGAAATAGAAACCCAGAAATAGCCCCCTGAAAAGAAAGCCTTGCTGCAAACTAAAAAGACAATATATCCCCAAATATATTAAACCTCCAAAATACCACCCCCAAAAACAATAACTCATTTTAAAGGGAAGCCTTTCTTTTAAAAAAAAAATATGAATAGGAAAGCAGGTAAAAGTGACAGGTGACCTCAAATAAACTACAATGTCAAATGAAAGGCAAAAAAGTTCCCAATAATACTAAAAATTAAAAGGCATCAAAAAGGGGTTGATTTCCTAAAGATCTAGCAATCAGCATTAAAATGCAGTTTCCTAACTCATCCTTAACTTTCCTAAGCAGCTTGTGAGATTTACCTAAAACAGTGACACTATGGTGTTTAATTTTCAACTTGACTAACTATGTAACTATATGAAACTATGTAACTATGATTTATTAAAGGCAAATAGACTGTGCACTTTGCAAAGTTCATTTGCCCTCTGCAAGAGCAATTGCTCCAGAGCTTAGTAAATGAGCAGAAGATCTGCTGACTTCCATCATCCAATCATGTGCAAACAAATATGCAGTTTTTTTAATTGTCCTTGCACATGATTGGGTATTCTTTGTAAAGTGAAGCTTTACCTCATTTACTAAGCTCCGGAGAAACTGCACTTGCAGAGTCAGACTGCTGGTTGCAAGCTAAACAGTGGGGACCTTGAGTGGAGTGTGAACAAGTTTTGCTTTTTGACCGCTGGTGATTGCTGGATTGCATTTTTTAGGTTCTTTTTGGGGTTTTTCTTGTAGCTTTTTAACACCTTTTTCTGTCACTTGTTAAACAGCTTTTTTTTCCCCTTTGCTTCCTTCAGCCTACTAATAAAGCAGTGTTCTGCCCCCTTCAAAAAAATTATTAACTACTTGCCTACCAGCCACGAACACCTCCTTACTGACCAAGCCATTTTTTCAGCTTTCAGCGCTGTCGCATTTTGAATGACAAATGCGCGGTCATGCAACGCTGTACCCAAATAAAATTTTTATCATTTTTTCCCCACAGATAGAGCTTTATTTTGGTGGTATTTGATCACCTCTGCGGTTTTTATTTCTTGCGCTATAAACAAAAGAAGAGGGACAAGTTTGAAAAAACATAATATTTTTTACTATTTATTATAATAAATATCCAATTTTTTTTTTTTTTTTTTAAACAAATTTTTTCCTCAGTTTAGGCCAATACGTATTCTTCTACATATTTTTGGTAAAAAAAATCGCAATAAGCGTATATTGATTGGTTTGCGCAAAAGTTATAGCGTCTACAAAATAGGGGATAGATTTTTAGCATTTTTATTATTATTTTTTTTTTTTACTAGTAATGGCGGCGATTTGCGATTTTTATCGTGACTGCGACATTGCGGCGGACACTTCGGACACTTTTGACTCATTTTTGGGACCATTCACATTTATACAGCGATCCGTGCTATAAAAATGCATTGATTACTGTATAAATGTGACTGGCAGGGAAGGGGTTAACGCTAGGGGGCGCTGCAGGGGTTAATGTGTACCCTATCTTGGTGATTCTTACTGTGGGGGGAGGGGACTGACTGGGGGAGGAGACCGATCGGTGTCCCTATGTACAAGGGACACACCATCGGTCTCCTCTCCTCTGACAGGACGTGGATCTGTGTGTTTACACACACCGATCCACGTCCTGCTCGATTACCGGGCAATCGC
Organism: Lithobates sylvaticus; assembly: GCA_028564925.1. Lineage (NCBI taxonomy): Eukaryota > Metazoa > Chordata > Amphibia > Anura > Ranidae > Lithobates > Lithobates sylvaticus. The sequence continues at coordinate 100,497,262 of CM053036.1, forward strand.
GGGTGCCTGGCGGTCATCGCGACCGCCGGGCACGCGCACCGAGGCCCCAGCTACGCGGCGGGCGCGCGCCTCCCGCGGCGCGCGCGCGCCCCCCAGTGGCGAAATTGTAGACGACGTCATATGACGGCGTCCCGCCACAGTAGCTGAACCGTCCCGCCGTCATTTGACAGTGGGCGGTCAGCTAGTGGTTAAAAGCCAGAAGCTACACATACTGCAGCTGGTGGCTTTTAACAATAGGACACTTACCTGTCCTGGAGTCCAGCAATGTCGGCACCACAGCTGATGTTTGCATCAGCTGTCGGGTGCTGCCGCCGCCATTGCGGGTAAGGGGTCCCGGCAGTGTAGCCTTACAGCTTCACGCCAGGAACCCTACTGCGCATGCGTGAGGCCCCCGATCCTCTCTCCTACTGGCCTGGCGACAGGGAGAGGAGGAGGGAGCCCTGCGGTGATGTGACGGGCCACGGCCCAGACTCCTGGAAGTGGGAACAGGATACCTGTCAAGGACAGGTATCCTGTAACCCCCACCCCCCGAAAGGGGCCAATTGTGGCTCCGGAGGGGGAGAGGAGACAAATGAGTGGAAGTTCTACTTTTGGGTGGAACTCCGCTTTAAGGGGAGTGGTTAATTGGTCACAGGTGCTTGATGACTATATAACCTTCTGTAGAACTCGTTGGGGTTTATTTACTAAAGGCAAATCCACTCTGCACTGCAAGTGCACTTGGAAGTAAAGTCGCTGTAGATCCAAGGAGGACATGCAAGGAAAATAAAAAACAGAATTTTAGCTTGCACATGATTGGATGATAAAATCAGCAGAGCTTCCACTCATTTCAGATCTACCCCTTAGATTTAGAGTGACTGCACTTCCAAGTGCACTTTCAGTGTACTTTCAAGTGCACTTGCAGTGCAAAGTGGATTTACCTTTCGTAAATAACCCCCATTGTGAGCCTGCTCATCTTTGAGCTTGCTGGAAATTAGGCCAAATGGAACTGGACTAAGTGGTGAGTTAAAAAAAAAAATACAGCGTTAAATACAAGAGGTTGTAACAGGGGTCAAGTACCTGTGTAGGGTGAGTATGTACATGTATATTTTAAGTACACGAGGGCTGTGAGGGCTGTATTGAGTATTAGTGTCAGGTAGTACCTGTGTGATGTGAGTACCTGAGTATTGTCTGAGTAGTGTGTGTGAATCGTTAGTTCTTGTGTATTGTGTGTGTGTGCACGTGGGTCTGCGAGTTCACGTTGGTCAGCGAGTGCCTGTGTATTGTCTTGTTGAGTACCTGTGTATTGTCTTGTTGAGTATTAGTGTCAGGAAGCTAGTTGTTAAGTAATTTGGACAGGGTATAATCCCCAATCCTGATTAAATTAGTAGGTACGATGCCCGGTGGGTGTGGAGATGCGACTCAGTGTACATCTTGCGGCATGTATGCATTTCTTGATCATCCAATCAAGGGCAATTACTGCTGTGCAAAATGTAAGTACATTGTTTCCTGGAAGCCCAGGTTCTGAATTTGGAGAAGCAAATGTCAGCAGTGAGAAGACCCTTCATACTAAAGGAGAGCCAGGAACGTACATGACAGGTGCCGGCAGGGGCCAGCACAGAGGCGGTTGGAGACAAAGAGGTGTAGGCACTAGGAAAGAGTAGATGGGTGACAGTCAGGAAGGGGGAAGTGCCAGGGAGACTGATCCAGGGCTGGAGCATCCCAATAAGTACCACTGGTGAAACCAGTCAGGGACCAGCACTGCTGGAGCTATGGGACTCTCCTAGCTGCCATAGGAAGAACTCCTCCAGTGAGAGTGGGGGGAAGCAAAGGGAAAGGAATGACAGATTCTGGTGGTAGGGGACTTAATTCTTAGAAGGACAGAGAGGGCACATCACAGATATTTTTTAGTCGATTTTAGGGACTTGGGAGCTAAATTGAGGAAGAGGACCTCCAAGGTAGTATTCTCAGGAATACTTCTGGTACATCGAGCCACACCAGAAAGTCAGAGGGAGATTAGGGAAGTAAGCAAGTGGGCCGAGGGTAGTATTGGGGGTAGTATTGGGGGCATTAGTGGTAGGTTGACTAAAGCACATAAACCCAAGGTAAGTATAGTAACAAGTCCTAGTTGCAATCTCAGAACACCCAATAAGAGGATAGTATGCGACCGGTCTAAACTACGTGGCATGTTCACCAATTCCAGGAGCCTGGCGGACAAGACGGGTGAACTAGAGATACTGTTGTACAAGGAGGATTTGGATTTTGTGGGACCAGAGACCTGGTTCAACAGCTCTCATGATTGGCTGGCATCCATTCAAGAGTATACCCTTTATCGCAGGAATAGAGAGAGTAAAAATGGGGAGGGGTATGAATATATATCAAGAATAATGTACAAGTGAATGTGAGAGATGACATCACTAAAGGAGCTAGGGAGGAGGTGGAGTCCTTATGGATAGAGCTCCAAAGGGATGAAGCGAAGGGGAAAATATTACTGGGAGTATGCTATAGGCCCCCTAACCTGAGGGAGGAGGGGGAGACGGATCTCCTATCACAAGTTGGATTAGCAGCAAGGATGGGAAGTGTTATCATAATGGGGGATTTTAATTATCCAGACATAGACTGGGTGGAGGGAACCACGCCTTCGTCTAAGGCTCGCCGTTTCCTAAATGTCTTGCAGGACAATTTCCTGGTTCAGATGGTAGATGCACCAACTAGAAATAAAGCGTTACCGGGGGCGTGGCCTGGACTGGCATGTGAGCAGCAGTGAGACTCACAGCTCCGCTCAAGGACCTAGCTTTTGATCCTCTCCCAGCAGCGATCCGCGGCCACAAAACGGCTTTCCTGAGGGATAACGACCCCCTCACCCTCCCGGACCACCCACCGGCCCTCTGCACTAGAGGGAAAGCTAAAAAACAGGAGGAAAGAATGCCCTCCGAAATCCAAGATGGCGGACCCGCGGCCCTGGCACAGCGCACACCGAGGAGCAGTGACAAGCCCAAAGGACCACAAGCAAAGAGCTCACAGAAGTCCCAGGGTAAGGAACACCCGAGGGACATGTTATTTTACACCCAGAAGCTGGGGGGACAGCAGGACAGGGATGCTGGGGGGTCTGCAGGGCCAGAACATGGGCTTAACATTGGGACTGTGACACAATGTACTCAGCACACTGCTAAAGGTGCAGATCCTGAAGCCCAGCATGTGCAGCCCCCCCTCCCCTCCCCTGACACTGAACATGAGGCAGCAGAGCAACCATCCCTTGCAGAAATCCTCAGAGCTGTACATGTGTTCACAGCCTCTGTAAACAATCTAAAAGAGCAGTTTGGAGGCCTGAGAGAGGATGTCTCCCTGTTAAGGCCAGATATGCAGAAGATTAGGGAGCGCACAACGGCTGTGGAAAACAGAGTCAGTGAGATTGATGACAGACTCCCACCAGTTGCTCGAGAGGCTCATGCGGCCCATCAACTTGCCAGCGACACTTCCAAGAGAGCAGAGGATTTTGAGAACCGCCTAAGACGCAACAATGTCCGCATAGTAGGACTGCCTGAGAAAACAGAGGGCAGGGACACTACTGCCTTTGTGGAGACCTGGCTGATTGAGCTATTTGGCAAGGAGGCTTTCTCCCCCTTCTTTACGGTGGAACGAGCTCACCGCACACCGGGACGCCCGCCACAGCCGGGGGCACCCCCCAGACCTATCCTTGCCCGACTTCTGCACTATAGAGACAGAGAGGCGGTACTAAGAAATGCCTGTGAAAAAGCCAACATCATGGTGAATGGGGTCAGAGTGTCGTTTTACCCTGACTTCAAGGCCGAGGTGCAGAGATCAAGAGCCAAATTCTCGGATGTAAAGAGGCGTCTGAGAGCTCTGCAGCTGCCCTATGCTATGCTCTACCCTGCAAAACTTAGAGTCACAGCAAACAGACAGTCACACTTCTTTGAACTGGCACAGGAGGCGGCAATGTGGCTGGACCGAAACGAGCAGGCCCTTCGTCACCGTGACAGAGAGGAGGAGGGAAGAGGACCCGGCTGAAACTTCCACTGATGATTATTCTCCGCTTGGGGGATTTTACCCCCCTTCCCTTTTTTTTTTTTTTTCTCTTTCCGGTTTCTGTTTGTTGCTCACTTATTCTTCATTGAAGCTGAGGAGGTTCCCCTTTAACCGTTGAGATCTATGCACACGTTTTACGATCCACTGAATGCTGAGAGGTATGAGTCTATTGTTATTTTACCCATTGCCTCTGATGTTTTTGTTAATATGACGGCTCACATACTCTCACAGGAACCATCCTTACACCAAGCTGCTGGGAGACATTATACTGACCTGCGTACAGTGAGCTATCTTGTGAAGAAGGCAAGAAGAAATGTTTTCCACCCCGGAGAGGGGTAACACACGACCGAAAGGTTCTTTTTTGTTGTTTTTAGTTTTTTCCCCAGGAACATGCCATGTTGGCAGCCTGGGTTTTTGTAGTCGCATATTTTTGTCGCTTGCACCGAACATGGTACCCACAAAGATGTACTTTGCAACTTCACAGTCTTGCACTAGCTGAATGCACTAAACTGATAGTAGACTACCCTGGCCCGGCTCCAGCCGTCTGGCTTTTTCATATACAGCCCTTATCCTTAGCCCTGGACATACTGTACACCTCTACCGGTGCCGGATGCAAGATACGGCCCATACTGACATTATACATGTTGATATCCAATGGCTGAAATACCAGTCGTATCCTGGAACGTGAGGGGTCTTGGATCCCCACTTAAGAGGATGATGATTTCTTTCTGTTTGAAGAAATACCACCCTTTGATATTGTGCATGCAGGAAACGCATCTGACCAAGGATACGAAATGCTGTCTTAGATATGCATGGGTGGGAAAGGCATATCATTCCACTCATACCTCTTACTCCCGGGGTGTGAGTGTAATGATACATAACTCGATAGACTTCCAGGAAATTGATGTATGTATTGATGCAGAGGGCAGGTTTGTCTTCCTGCATTGTCGAGTGGGCATATTGTACTGTATTTTGGCATGTGTGTACATACCCCCACCATTCTCGGTGGCGGTGATTCGGCTGCTGCTGACCTATTTGGAGGGGAGGCCAGATCTGCCGCTATTGATAGTGGGTGACTTTAACTGCTGGCTGAGTCCCTATATAGACAGACACCCGAACGCGGGGGTCTCTGCCACATCGAGGAGGTCGCCATTGCTGAGATTGATAACTGAAGTGGGGTGGACGGATATCTGGAGGTTGAAACACCCGGGGATTAGGCAATTTTCCTGCTTCTCCAAAACCCATGGCACGCTGTCGAGAATTGATCTTGCAGTGGGTAACCCGGCCATGCTCCCATCCATCTCAGAAGTGTCATACAGGCCTCGATCCGTATCAGACCACTCACATATGGTGATCAACTTGATTACATCCACCATGCCCACACTTCCAAGACCCCCATGGAAATTTAACGCCTTCTGGCTAAAATTGTTTCTGGCCCATGATGAGATGGAGCGGAGCATGGGGGAATTCTTGAGGAACCGGGAATTTGTTGACTCACCGGCTACACAGTGGGACGCCTTCAAGGCCTATTTGCGGGGACTGCTAATTTCTGAAATCACTAAGGTTAAAAAGAACTCCTCAGGGCTCAGAGAAGACCTTGAAAAACAGGTAAAGGCTCTGGAGGAGACATACGTCAGTACCCCAACAGAAGCTGCCAGGGAGGCATGGCAGTCGGCTCAATCAGCTTATGAGCGGCTGCTATCCTCCAAGGCGGAAAAAAAACTATTTTTTTCCAAACTGGCATTCTTTGAGGAGGGTGAGAGTACGGGCCGCATGTTGGCTAGGATTGCCAATTCCCAACAACGAGCGCCGTCTATTGGTGCTATAAAAACGGCAGGGGGTGGGGTTGTCAATTCTCCCGATTTAATTTTAGCGGAACTGGCCAAGTTCTACAAGACTCTTTACCTCCTGACCGAGCAATATACACGACAAGAGCTTACAGATTACTTACAGGACATTGACTTTCCACAACTTACGACCGAACAGAGGAGGGCACTAGATGCCCCCTTCACCCTAGAAGAACTGCAGTACGCATTAGCGGAATTTCCCAACTGCAAGGCACCAGGGGCGGACGGGATACCCATGGAGGTATATAAGCAATATGCCGACATGCTCCTTCCCGGGCTTCTGGCAGTGTTTAATGAGGCCAGGGAGAGGGGAGCTTTGCCCCACTCCATGGCAACCGCTAACATAGTCCTCATACTGAAACCTGGAAAGGATCCCCTAGAACCTGGCTCGTATAGGCCTATATCTCTCTTACAGAGCGATATCAAACTACTAGCCAAGATGCTGGCGATTAGGCTGAACGGAGCCATCGAAAGCATCATACATCCCGACCAGGCTGGCTTCATGCCCAATAAATCGACGGCTGTCAACTTAAGGAGGCTATACCTGAATATGCAATCCTCAGCGCAAAATGTGGGGCAGAGGGCTTTGCTCTCACTGGACGCTATGAAGGCTTTCGATAGCGTTGAGTGGGAGTACTTATGGGAAATTCTCGGGCGCTTCGGATTTGGCGCCCGTTACATCTCCTGGGTGCGCCTGCTATATCATAATCCACAAGCAGCCATTCGATCCTCAGGGGCAGTATCCAAAACCTTCACATTGGGTAGAGGCACACGGCAGGGGTGCCCTTTGTCACCCCTGCTTTTTGCACTAGCCATTGAGCCCCTAGCTATAAAAGTAAGGGCCAACCCAGACATAGTGGGCTTTAAATATGGAGACGAGCAGGAGAAAATAATGTTGTACGCCGATGACACTATGATCCTGCTCGGAGATGTGGAGGGCTCTTTGACAGAGGTAATGGCCACAGTGGGAGACTTTGGCAGGTACTCTGGTTTGCGGATAAACTGGTCAAAGTCTTCCCTGATGTTAATAGATGAGGGGGGGTGCCCCCGTCGTCTAGTATAGTACCTACAACTACTGCTTTTCGCTATCTGGGAATTCAGGTGACACCCAAAATTACAGACTATGGAAAATTAAATATAGCCCCACTGTTACAAAAGTTTAGGGACAGGATTAAAACATGGAATTCACTCTGCCTGTCGGTAGCAGGCAGGGTGAACCTGATAAAAATGATTCTCATGCCCCAACTGCTTTATGTGCTGCATAATGCCCCGACAGTAGTGACGCTAAAGACATTTAGGACTGTTAATTCTCTGTTCCGTACGCTAATCTGGAAAAACCGAGCACCTAGAATTAAACTAGAGCACCTCCAGCGCCCAAAAGACGCGGGGGGACTCGCCCTCCCGAACCCCTGGCTATATTATGTTGCTGCGCAGCTACAGCAATTAATAGGCACAATCCATGCGGATGCAGGAGAAGAGGGGGGGACCCGGGCCTCCTCAGAACTAGTGATGGCACACACAGTAAAAGGGGACTCAATACAGTCAGCTTTGGAGTCTCAGGCATTTAGCAAACCTAATAAGCGCTACCCGACCTACAATCTTATCCAAAAGATTTGGAACAAAACTAGAAGTTTGCAGGGGGTGAATGGATACACAGACTTTAGCCCTGTCTGGAATAATGACTCATACCCAGAATTAGCCAAACTACAGCATGGCAAGCTATGGAAGAGCTAAGGGATAGTTTACCTTAAGCAGATATTTCACAATGGGAACATGCACACCTTTGAAACTTTGCAGGAACAGTTTGGTTTACCGCACTCCATGAGATTTTACTATGTACAGTTAAAACATGCTATAACGGCCCAAAGCAGATCAAAAAGAAAATGATTGCAAGGGCCACCAGTACTAAGGGGTTTATATCAACATGCTATAACATGCTACTAGGGAACTTTCTGAATAAACACCCCCTACGGATGCTGGCCAAGTGGGAGGGGGAGGTTGGCAGGCTTGACGGGGGCTTGACGGGGAACAATGGGAGGAGGCCCTACAGGCGGTACTCTCATGCTCCCTGAATATATCACAGAGAGTTTCACAACTATATCTGCTGCTAAGAGTGTACTATACGCCACACAGACTGTTTGCTATGGGCTTGCGACCTACACCACTGTGCACTAGATGTAAGAGAGATCACGGAGATTTGATCCACCTTCTGTGGAGGTGCCCCAAATTACACCCCTACTGGACAGGGGTGGTGGACACCATAAACAGGGTATTTCAAATCTCACTACCTCCTGATCCAAAGCACTGCCTTCTTAATGTGTTGGAGGAGCTAGAATGGGAGGAAAGCACGAGAGTGGCCACTATTAGATCCCTTTTCCTAGCAAGGAAATTAATAATGACTCACTGGATATCAGAAGACCCACCTACCCTTAAAGAATGGATCAACACAATGGGTGATATGCTTAGAAAAGAAAAGATAATTTTCCAACATAGGGGATGCGCCCAAAAATTTGAGAAATTATGGGGGCCGTGGCTGGATGTTCCGGGGCTTGCCCCGGTGGATCTAGTAATGGCCAGAATACTGGCTTAAGCAAAAATATTGGAAGAAACTCAGAAATGCACATTGGGCTAAGCTTTTTAAGTATACTGTGGATGTAAGGGGGCTGGAGCGGGCTGGCGGGGATTGGCGATATTGCTGTTAAAGAAAAAAAAATGTGTGCAACAACTGTTTACTATGACTGTAATGGTGAAGAGATAATGATGTACGTTCGGTGTATGTTTTTGTTTACTTTGTGCTAGTTTTTTCAATAAACTTGTTTTTTGGATAAAAAAGAAATAAAGCGTTACCGGATCTACTGACTACCAACAATACAGACCTGATCACGGAAGTGGAAATACGGGCAATTTAAGAAACAGCGATCACAGGTGAATTGGCTTCAGTATAAATCACACAAATAGGAAACATAAGGGGCATACAAAAACACTGAATTTCAAAAGAGCCAACTTCCCTAAACTACGAACCTTTGTGAGAAGGCATGCATTGGGATAAAATCTTAGGAACAAAGAACACGGAGGAGAGATGGGTTTGCTTTAAGAGCATATTAAATAAGGGCATTAGCCAATGCATCCCATTGGGTAATCATTTTAAAAGAGCAAACAAAAGTCCTGGATGGCTTAAAGTTGTGTTGTCACCCAAAAAAAAAAAATTGTCTTATAAATCATAAGATAAAAAATAAAAAATTTGAATTTTTTTTTTTAACTCACCTCTAAATGCCTGTTGCTAGGGGGTCCCTCATAGTCTGCCACCTTCAGTGCCCGGGCACTGACGTCACTTCCCCTAGGTGCCGCACAGTCATCTGGGACCTATCACGTGTCCCAGGTGAGTGAGCGTCGAATCACGGCACACGGCGCTGCTCGCGCATGCGCAGTGGGTGCCCGGCTGTGTAGCCACAGCCAGGGTGCCCACATTTAGAATGCCGGCGCCGTGAGCAGAGTGGGGAACGAGGGGGGGCATCGTTCCCCTGCCTCGCTGGACCCTGGGACAGGTAAGTGTCCGATTATTTAAAGTCAGCAGCTGCAGTATTTGTAGCTTCTGAATTTTACATTTTTTTTTTGTGGGCCCTCTTTAACTTCAATGTAAAAATGCATATAAAAGCAAAGCCTTTAAAAAATACAAGGTTGAGGGATCATCACCAGCATTCAGACTTTATGAGGAATGCAACAAGAAATGTAAGGGTGCAATTAGGGCGGCTAAGATAGAACGCGAAAGACACATAGTGGAGGAGAGCAAAACAAAAATACCAAGAAATTTGTTAAGTAAAAAAGGGAGGACAGACCATATTGGCCCCATAAAGAATGAGGAAGGACATCTGGTTACAAAGGATGGGAAGATGGCGAAGGTATTGAATTTATTCTTCTCCTCAGTCTTCACAAGGGAATCAGGGGGCTTCAGTTACCAAAACTGCAGTGTTTATCCTTATGACACATCACAGGAAGCTCCTCCATGGTTAACAGAGGACAGAATTCAAAATAGACCTGGGAAACTTAACATTAATAAATCACCGGGACCAGGCGGCTTGCATCCAAGGGTACTTGGGGAACTCAGTCAAGTTATTGGCAGACCATTGTTCCTAATTTTTACTGACAGTCTACTGACTGGAATGGTACCAGCTGATTGGAGAAAAGCCAATGTAGCACCAATATTTAAAAAGGACCCAAAATACATCCCTGGAAATTACAGACCAGTTAGCCTAACATCAATAGTATGCAAGCTCTTGGACGGGATGATAAGGGACTATATACAAGATTTTAGTAACGAGAATGTATCATTTGCAGTAATTAGCATGGATTCATGAAGAATCGTTCTTGCTAAACCAATCTATTAACCTTCTATGAAGAGATGAGTTGCCATCTAGATAAAGGAAGGCCCGTAGATGTGGTGTATCTGGATTTTGCAAAAGAATTTGACACAGTTCTCCATAAACGTTTACTGTACAAAATAGGGTCCATTGGCATGGAGTCCATGGATTGAAAACTGGATTGAAAACTGGCTACAAGGGCGAGTTCAGATGGGGGTGATAAATGGGTATTACTCGGAATGGTCAGAGGTGGGTAGTGGGGTCCCGCAGGGTTCTGTGCTGGGACCAATCCTATTTATTTATAAACAACCTGGAGGATGGGGTAAACAGTTCAATTTCTGTATTTGCGGACAATACTAAGCTAAGCAGGGCAATAACTTCTCCGTAGGATGTGGAAACCTTGCAAAAAGATCTGAACAAATTAATGGGGTGGGCAACTACATGGCAAATGAGGTTTAATGTAGAAAATTTTTAAATAATGCATTTGGGTGGCAAAAATATGAAAACAATCTTTACACTGGGGGGGGGGGGGGGGGGCTCTGGGGGAAGTTAGGATGGAAAAGGATCTGGATAGGCTCAGTAATGGCATGCAATGCCAAGCTGCTGCTAACAAAGCAAACAGAATATTGGCATGCATTAAAAAGGGGATCAACTCCAGAGATTAAACGATAATTCTCCCACTCTACAAGACTCTGGTCCGGCCGCACCTAGAGTATGCTGTCCAGTTCTGGGCACCAGTTCTCAGGAAGTACAAAGAAGGGCAACTAAGCTAATAAAGGGTCTGGAGGATATTAGTTATGAGGAAAGGTTGCGAGCACTGAACTTATTCTCTTTGTAGATGAGACGCTTTAGAGGGGATATGATTTAAATTTATAAATACCGTACTGGTGACCCCACAATAGGGATAAAACTTTTTTGTGGAAGGGAGTTTAACAAGACACGCGGCCACTCATTAAAATTAGAAGGAAAGAGGTTTAATCTTAAACTACGTAGAGGGTTCTGTACTGTAAGAGCGGAAAGGGTGTGGAATTCTCTTACACAGGCGGTGGTCTCAGCCGGGAACATCGATAGTTTCAAAAAAATATTAGATAAGCATCTGAACGACCGCAACAAACAGGGATATACAATGTAATACTGACATATAATCACACACATAGGTTGGACTTGATGAACTTGTGTCTTTTTTCAACCTCACTTACTATGTAACTATGTAACTGCACTTTGCAAAATGCACAGCCTATTTGCCTTTTGTAAATAAACTAGGCTCTGTGCCCTACTTTTTATAGTAAGGGAGTGGGCTAAAATTTCCTTACTGGCTCTTCTAAGCTCATTGCCATAGTTTAAAGGACATGCAGTGCATTATGTTTTAAAAAATTCTCCTGGTTGAATTGTCACATAAATTTGCCTGGACCTTAAGGGCAGTTTTCAGGGGTTTTAGCACTAGAAATAGCCTCTAAAAAGCACCTTAAAACTTCCTCCCATTCTGTGCTATGAATGCTTTCACAAGCGGGCTGTGCGCTTGCGGGACGTTAGGAAAAGTCCTGCAAGCAGCATCTTTGGGGCGGTTTGGGAGCGCTATAGATAGCACTCACAAAACGCTCCTGCCCATTGAATTGAATGAGCAGCGCTTACAAAATGCCTTAAAAGTTCCTTGAAAGCGCTGCAAAACTGGAATTTTTTTCTTTAGGTCACGTTGCCACTTGACCTTAAAAAATCCACTCCGCTACCCACTGACTGTATATGCATTGAACACCTGATTATGACATTCATTGATTGTCTGTCACTCCTTTTTAGGTATACTTCACTATTAAAGATATAGATATATACAATAAAAGTGATCACTCAGACCCGTTTTCAGTGGACATTGTTTTCCTGTAACATCAATCTCTAAGTAAGCAGATATATACTTATACTTTTTTATTGATTTTAGTCCCTCTGCTTTAAACTGTAGCACTGTAGCAAAAATGCACGTATATATGTATACTGACTTCTATATACCAATATTCCATTGTTTTTTTTTTTTTTTTTTCAAAGTTTTTTATTAGAACAAAGTATAGGGTACAACAAGAAGTAGACATGAACGGTGAATGGACATCATTCACGATGCATACAAAGTATAAACGTTACAGAATATCAGAGAAAAAGTAACATAAGTGCTTTTAGTAGTTACTGATAGATAAGTGGGGGTATAGTATCACGATGGGGTCAGCATGTATCAGCATGGGATGTCCCAAGAACTATGACAGCATAGGATACCAGTCGTTTGAAGCAGGTTCCTGGGGTATCTACTAGGTGGATTCATGGCCACGAGGGCCTGTTCTTGTTGGAAAGGTAAGTGAACATGGGTTCAAGTTAGGTTTGGAGAGAAGGGAAGAGGTGGGAGGGTTGGGGGAGACAGTAAGGAGAGGAGGGTGAAGATAGGGTGGGGATCAGTGTCGGCGAGGCTGCGGTGCGGCCGAGGGAGCCATTATACATGCAAAGGCGGAGATAAAGAGAGAATCATGGGATAAGGAGATTGTGGTCAAAGTCTAGGGGCAGAAAGTTGTCTGCCCAGGGAGTCCATATTTTAGTGTGTCGAGGGACCCTGTCTAGTATGGTGGCCTCAATTTTGCTGTGGATCATGGCTTGAGTTACTCTGTTCTTCATTTCTGCTATATGAAGTTTAGCGATGGTTTGTTTGGCCGCAGTGGTCAACTGAAGGAGGAGGTTGATCTGACTTCTAGTGTATTCTCCCTGAATATGATTAAGCAGGGCCAGGGCAGGGTCGGGGAGCACGGTCTCATGCAATATTGTGGAGATCATTTGGAAGACAATTGTCCAGAATTGTTGAGCTATCTGACAAGACCACCAGATGTGGAGGTGGGTGCCATGTTCGCTGCATCCGCGAAAGCAGTGCGATGGGTAGTTCGGTATGAATTTGGATATTCTGGCTGGAACAAGGTACCAGCGCATTAATACTTTATAATTTGTTTCGAGTGCTACCACATTTTGAGAAGATGATTTTGTAGTGGCCCAGATGTCGGACCATTCTTCAGAAGAGAGGGATATACCTAGGTCCTTGGACCACTGTGCAGCATAATGGGGTAGGTCAGCAGTTGGTGCGGCGAAGTGGTTATACAGATCAGAAATAATGCCTGGGGCGTGGGGGTCTGTCGTGCAAATCTTTTCATAAAGAGATTGGGTATTCAAGCCAGTACAGGGACCAACTACTGTTTTGGCAAAATGGATCACTTGGAGATATCGGAAAGGATTCCGAGGATGGGAGTTTGGCGTTAGTCTGAAGGTCCGTGAATGTTTTAAAAGTGGAGTTGGTGGTAAGGTCACATATTTGGGAAAAGTTGATATGTGTGGCCCTGGAACAGGAGAGTGTCCTTGTTGTGAGCAGCAGCTAGGAGTTGCTCCTTTGTGCGGAAAAAGTGCAATTTGATGATAATATCTCGTGGCGGCCCATCTTGCTGGCGGCGGGTCAGGGCCCTGTGTATTCTGTCAAATTCCAGGCGTTCTATGGGGATAGAGGGTGCTAGCTCTTGGAATAGGGCTGTAGAGAAGGACTGTAAGTCGTCCACATTTTCTGGTATACCTCTCAGGCGTAAATTTGACCTTCGGGAGCGATTTTCAGCGTCCTCGAGGCGGGAGAGTAACATAGCATTCTCATCACGGAGGGCTGCTTGCTCCTGGGCTTGCTCTTGCAGTGTGAGTTCCATATCATCCACCCTAGTTTCCAGGTCTGCTGTGCGTTGGCCTAGCTCCCTGATCTCACGTGACAGTCTGCTAGTTATCTGGTCTGAAGTGGATTTTAGGGCTTTGTGTAACATGGATTCCATCAGTTGTATGAAATCACCCTGAGACATACCTGAGGGAGGCAGGAAGGGAGAACAACCGGTTGTGTAGTCAGGATTATCCTCTTCATCGTCGCTCTCAGCGGTGGTTTGTGCCGGTCTGTCAGGTGAGGCAGCGTGCTGTTTAGCCAGGGCCTTCGCCGCCATCTTGGACGAGGCGCGGGCCAGGGCTTCTTTGATCTGTTTAGGTTTGGCCTTGCCGTGGTGGCCGGTTAAAACCATCTCGGGTGATGCTGTGGCTATTCCGGAGGCTGTATCCAGAAGAAGCGGGGTTGCAGGGTGGCTCAGGCACGGCGTATGGTCCCGATGTTGCGGCGGGAAGTGCGGAGCTCTAGTGGAACACGTCCGCCATATAGAGCCTCGCGCATGCGCCCCCCCATTCCATTGTTTTTTACTCAATAAACCAATAGTACGTTTCTTACTTTTTGGTTCTTGGATCCTCCAATTTGGAACTATCCCAGCTTTTATGATGTGCTTCTATTGACTGAGGTGGGTTCAGGCACACTCTTTGGAGTGGCTATGGGGTTCACATATGTTTGTGTATGTATGTGCATGTTACTCACATGTGCATATATACCGTTCATTAACTCATTCTCATGTTTATTGTTAGATTCTTGTCGTCTTCATTTTTGGTGTGGACTGCTTGTTCTGGGTCGGGTTTCTCCTTCCTTTGCCCCCCCCTTATGGCTGTCATTCAGGGTGGTCTTGCCCGTCTCCTTTCTCCTTGGGCATTGGTAGGGCCAGTACAGCCATACTTCCTTGCTTTTTTTTAAATTCTTGATGTGACATACCAAGACACCTGCTTCTACATGGTCAGTAGACACTGTATTTAATGCATTGATTGCCTGTCTGTATATCAACTCCTGTATAACTATCTGTATGCATATATACTTTACTTATTGTTTTTTTTTCTTTTTTGCCTTATAAAAATTGTAGATATCATAGATATTCATACCACTTTCTCCTGATGAAGAAGAATAACGCATGACCTTGAAACGCGTTGAGTATCACTCTGTCCAAATGTACATGAGTGATGTAAATTAGTGGTTTCTAATCTCATTATGAACAATATGTTACATTAGTTTTAACATCATTTTCTAATCATTTTTCTAAATGCTGTGTCTCTATTTTTAGATCCTGTATTATTAAACTTATATATTTTACATACATATTTTTGCATAAACATATATACATATACATTCTTTGGAGTCATTGCCCTTTAACGTCCCACCAGAGGCTCCTTTTCTGTTTCTATTATACATTATCAGCGTTTTACTATGCAGTACTAGTGGGGAGCACTGTACCACATATCTAATTTTTATCAATGTCCAAATCTCGCCACCTTAAACTCTGCAACATCTCCAGAATATGCCCCTTCCTAACCAATGATGCCACAAAGTTTCTAGTTCACTCCCTGGTCATGTCCCACCTTGACTACTGCAACTCCCTTCTCACGGGACTACCTTTACATAGGCTGTCCCACCTTCAGTTCATCATGAATGCTGCTGTCAGACTCATCCACCTTACCAACCATTCAGTGCCTGTTCTCCTCTCTGTCAATCCCTCCACTGGCTTCCATTCACTCAACAAATTAAAATCAAAATACTAACAACAACTTACAAAGCCATCCACATTGCGGCCCCCAGCTACATCACTAAACTAGTCTCAAAATACCAACCAAATCATTCTCTCATAGGACCTCCTTCTCTAGAGTTCCCTTGTCAGCTCCTACCATGCTTGCCTCCAGGACTTTTCCTGAGCCTCTCCCATCCTCTGGAACTCCCTACCTCAATCTGTCTATCTCCAACTCTGTTTGTGTTTAGATGATCCCTGAAAACCCTTCTCTTCAGAGAAGCCTATTCTACCCCTACCTAACAACTGTACTTTTATTTTCTCCATCAGATCATCCTACACAGTTATTACTTTTTGTATCTCTTGACCCTCCCTTCTAGATTGTTAGCTCTAATGAACAGGGCCCTCTGATTCCTCCTGTATTGTCACGGTACTGTCTGCCCTCATGTTGTAAAGTGCTGCACAAACTGTTGGCGCTATATAAATCCTGTATAATAATAATCATGATAAACAATAAGTGTGTGTGTGTTTCTGAATTCTGGATAGGGTGTAGTTATCTAACCTAGGGCATGGAAAAACACATGAACTGATATGTCTTTTCTCAGTCTAGCTTATTTAATGTATAAATAATAGTGAGGTATACTGTCTGCACAATCAAATTGATGTAATGGGTGCTAGAAAAAAAAACAGTTTTTACTCTAGCAGTACCCATTCCAAATTATCTCTGCACCACAATGTCTAGGCATTTGCACCCCAATGCCTAATATCTAGGCATTTTGCAGAATTTGAACAATCATAGTTTGATCTTCAATTTTTAGTTATAAATGGGGTACCCACACACAGGAGAGTGGGGGAGAAAGAATCTTTGCATTAATTAAGTGAAGTATGGTGGAATAACAAGCTGAGGTTATTACACCATGGTAGTCTTAATGGGGAATAACATTTCTATCTGTAACAATTCTCATAATTTTCTTTTTTTTTTTCAGGACACCAGACAGTATACCGATGAGGGACTTATGTTATCTGATAGCTCTGCTAGTAGGCTATCAACAGCAGCATACAGTATATCCTATTGTGGATATGGACTTTGTTACTTAAAGCGGAGGTTCACACAAAAATTAAACCTCACATTTGGCACCTTTCAGGGGGGAGGGGGTGCAGATACCTGTCTAAAACAGGTATTTGCACCCACTTCCGGGCATAGACTCCCACTCTACGCCTCTTCCCGTCCACCTGCATGCACAGTAGGGAACCAGGAAGTGAAGCCACAATGCTTCACTTCCTGATTCCCCCACGAGGATGGCGGCAGCAGCTGCCGAGAGCCAAGTTATTGATCGGCTTCGGCTGCCAACATTGCTGGACCCTGGGACAGGTAAGTGTCCATTTATTAAAAGTTCAGTATTTGTAGCTGCTGGCTTTTAATATTTTTTTTTTAGGTGGACCACCTCTTTAAGGTAGGATGACAATGTTGTAACAGTTTGATTTTGAACAATCATAGTTCTTTGACATTTAGAATTATGAGTGATATATAGAGAGAGTATAGAGAGAGAGGAAGAAAGAGAAAGAGAAAGAAAAAGAAAGAGAACAGATGTTCTCTTGAAAATAACTATCAACAACAAAAACATTTACTCTCAGGTGAGTACCAAAATATAACAGTGCTCTATCATATGGAAATTTAGACAAGATGATTTCAGTAATTCAATTTGTTTCAGTAGAAAGATTTTTAAGGATTCATTACCTAGATTCAAAACTGTAAACTTTGAGACTGGAAATTATAAAGCTTTATAGTTGTGGAAAGTTTTCACTTAAAATACATATACCGGTAACCCTTAATCACTAAAATCTCATAAAAGCATTAACGTGTTATTTAAACTTAAAAAAATATTTTTAATCAATCTTCATCTTTTAATAAATTAATAACTGGTACTCTTGCCATGAAGTTTCTTGCTCAAGCACTTTCTGTCATAGGATGGCAGCCCTCTGTTTCCCAACTGTGCTCCTGTGTTGCCACACGAGTATATGGTGGAAACTACAAGTGATCAACACACATTGAGGTTGATATACTGAAACTGGAGAGTACAAAATCTGGTGTAGCTCTGCATAGAAACTAATCAGCGTCTAGTTTATTTTCTTTGTCAAAGCTTGATTGAACAAGCTGAAGTTAGAAGCCGACTAGCTACCATACACAGCTGCAACATTTTGCATTCTCAAGTTTTAGCAAATCAACTCCATACTGTACATGTAGACAGGAAATGGGTGCAAGGAGGCCATGGGAAATAGTCAGCACTAGGATGCAATAAAGTATGAAAAACTTAAAAAAAGCAACTATTTTACTTACTAAATGTCCCTCATTAAGAGTTTACATCTATTTCACAATGTAGTCACTAGTAGCATATGCTTTGATTAAAGCCTTACTCTCCCTCGGACATGTTAGATAGATACTAATAAAAATAATAAATGAGGGGGGATATTCTGTCTTGAAAAAACTATCACTACGCATGCACAGGGCTGCTGGCATTCTCATACATACCCCTCAGTGTGTGCACAGGCAGGCTCACGTGCTCACTATAGTCATTGGTGCCAGACAGGCTATTTAAAAACTGACCTCATGCATGACTTAGTGCTAATTGGTCTTCAGACATCTTTTTTTTGACCAGAGATCCTAAATCTGACCCCTGTTATTAACTCAGTTAACATCTAACCCGCTTCTAGATTTCTCCCTGGCCTATTTTTGCTTATACATTTTTTCTATCGACTTTGGCCTGAACTCCTAACTATGTTTCTGCTACTGATTCTTTACCTTGCTACCCTGTCTGTCCTGAACAATGACTCTGTTCCTGATTAGGTACCTGTTATTGACCCGGCCTGTAACCTGGCACCCTTATCTTGTGTGTTTTTGTAGTACTGCTGGCTAGATACCTGCATATTACTTCTCATTTTGATTGTGCCTCCCCATTGCCCTGGGAATTTCCAACTGAGGGGTCTACTTAAATCTATGTCATCTATGTCTGTATTACTACCACAGACTCCACCTTTATCTGCATTTGCCTGTTGTATTGACCTTTGAAACTCCAACTGAGAGACCTACCTTCATGATATATCCTTCTGAGCCCCTGAGTACCCACATCAGAATGTTTTGCTGAAGACTGCAGTAAATGTGGGCTTTTGAAAATGTTTGAACTATACTTTGTACTGAAACGATGTACCTACTTAATAGACTACCAAGTTGGGCTTCATCATCTAACTGTTATACAATATAATGCAGTCCTGGGCACATCAATTGCTAGAGCAATACAGTCCTCCTAATAATATAGTTACTTCCCCTCTTGGTGCCATTGACAAGTTTTTATGAGGACTCTCAATGCTTTGCTACAACCAAGACCAGCCTTTATTCATTTCAGCTGTGCCAGAGGCTAGATGAATGCCACCTGCCAGAGAGATGAGACCATGATTCACCGGACCCTGGAAGAATTTATACAAGCATCTGTCCAGATTGACCGCTGTATGAAAAAAGTAAGGCAAATGAACAACCCAGTTCCTTCCCACCTGAATGATACCCACGGCTCCTTGCATTCCTTTCACTGAGACATCTAAACCAATGCATCTGAACTTCATGAGACCATTCGTTAGGAGCATGCTCCAATGAGATCTGTTTTGCTCTCCCTGCAGCCCCACTTAAGAGCTATCCAGTAGGACAGTCCTGCAGGAATTTATGACTCGATTGGCAGCTAATGCATTTTATTTAAGACTTGCCATGCAAAGTGATCAATTGACAATATCCTTCCTGGAAAAAAAAAAAGATGCATATAGCAATGGAATTATTATCTATGATGCATTGCAGGTCCCGTGTGCTAGAATTCCATCTTTTAATGCATTACCAAAAATACATAAGGATACAGTAAGGCCACCTGGCAATTTAATAATTTTGGGAATAAGAGCCAAAACAGAAAAAGGAAGTCGTATAGTTGACGCATTTCTGCAACCGCATGTACTTGGTCTTCCATCATATATTCAGGATAAGATGGATCTATTGAAAAATTTGAATATTATAATACCATCAGATAGTGTATTAGTCTCTATAGATGCTGAGGTTCTATACTGCAGTATTCCCCATAAATTGTGGATTTCTGTGGTGGAGAAATTCCTAAATGAAAAGGATGTGTCAGCTACACACTACAATGCCTTCATTTTGTGTCTGCTGTATCATATTCTTACAAAAAATGTATTCATGTTTGATGGCTCCTACTACATCCAGGTGCAGAGGGTTGCAATGGGGACACGTTGTGCCACATCGTATGCCAACCTGTACATGGGGGGTGGGAGTGGGAATTGTTTTCTGATGACTCTTTGTCTGTATTCCTGTCCAGCATTTTATGCTGGTACAGGTATATAGATGATATATTCATGGTGTGGCACTCCAGTAGGACATTCCTGCAGGAATTTATGACTCGATTAGCTGCTAAGGCATTTCATTTAAGGTGTACCATGCAAAGTGATCCATTGACAATATTCTTCCTTGACATTAACATATTTAGACAGGGGGATGGCTCACTAGGCACATCCTTATTTAGGAAACCAACCATGGGAAACAATATACCCCACGTGACCAGTGCAAACCCCTAGCCTTTAATTAGGAGCATTCCATATTAGCAATGTTTGCGGAAATAAGCAGAATTGCTCCAATGTTGAGCAATTATGAATGGAGGCCAAACTTTTAAGGTCCAGATTACTTCAGAAAATATACACAAAAAAACACTTTGAAGAAAGCATACAATAAAGCATGCCAAAAAGACAGACATGAGATGCTATTTGGGAGTAGAACTAGCAAACAACTGTAGACTGTAAGAATTGTTACCACATATTCTAGTCATCGCCACTTAGTAGAGGAAGCCATAGGCAAACATTGGCACCTCCTAACTGGTGATTCTATCTTGAGGAAATATAACAGAGTATCCTCAACCAACATACAGGAAGGGTAGATCGCTTAAGTAATGGCTGGATCAAAGCCATTTTCAGAAGGACCCCCCCCCGGATTGACACTAGGAAAGGCATGTACAAATATAGGGCATATGAATATTGCAAATTGATTTTGGAAGGGCCATCATTTGTCTTGCCGAATGGGTGCATGCATACTGTAAAGCATTATGTTGATGCGGGGGGAGGGGACTGACTAGAGGAGGAGACATATCAATGTTCCTACTTAGTAGGAACAGATGATCTGTCTCTCTTGACAGAATGGGGATTTGTGTGTTTACACACACACACACACACACACACACATCCCCATTCTGGCTCTTGTGCCCGCGATCGCGTGTGGACTGTGAACATCGCGGCCGCTGGCCACACGCATTAAGACCCCCTCCGCACAGCAGGCGCGCATGCCTGCTAGAGCTGTTTAAAGGGCTGGCATACAGCTATGCTTATTCGTGGGAAACTTTACCGACCTGCCATAGTATAATGACGGCGGCTGGTCGGCAAGTGGTTAAATGTCACAAGCCAGGGTTCTGAGTTTCTATTGGAGTGTTAGGTTTCACAACTTAATTATAACATATGTTGTCATTTAAAGTGATAACATCACAACTTACGCAGGTGCAACATCTCAAGGCAAAGCAGGACCTTTGCCAGGCAAGTGAAAGGTCTTGTGCAACACTGTGCCTGCACTTTCTGTGATATTATGGCTTGAAATAAACTCTTGGACTTTTGACCACTGATCCATGGTGTGCTGGTTACATATGTTCTTATTTAGGCTGATACCAGATAAGCTGCTGGCAGTTGCTATAACTTCAGACCCTGTCCTGGAGCATGTGCAATGAGAATATATAAAGTGAGAGGTTCAGCAAAACAAAATCCCTTTAACCACCTCAGTACAGGGCACTTACACCCCCTCCCTGCCCAAGCCAATTTTCAGTTTTAGGTGAAGTCACTGTTTAAATGACAATTGTGCAGACATGCTACGCTGTACCCAAACATAATTTTTATCATTTTGTTCCCACAAATAGAGCTTTCTTTTGGTGATATTTGATCACCTCTGCGTTTTTTTTTTATTTTTTGCTAAACAAATAAAAAAATACCTATTTTTAAAAAAAAAAAAATAATGTTTTTATTTTGTTTCTGTTATAAAATTGTGTAAATAAGTACATTTTCTCCTTCACTGATGGGCACTGATAAGACGGCACTGACGGACAACGATAAGGCGGCACAGATGAGGTGGCACTGATGGGCACTGACAGGCACTGATGATGGGCACCGATAGGCGGCACTGATAGGCATTGATTGGTGGCACTGATGGGCACCCATGGGTGGCACTGATAGGGGACACTGATGGGCACTGAAAGGCTGCACTGATGGGTAATTATGGGTGGCACTGCTGGGCACTGATAGGCGGCACTGCTGGGCACTGATGGGGGCATTGATACATGGCACTGATATGCGGCACTGATAGATGGCATTGTTAGGCATCACCAATGGCACTGGCAGGCATTGGGGATTGGCAGCTGCCTGGGCACTGATTGGCATTTTCCTGGTGGTCTAGGATGATGGCCATCCCTGGTGGTCCTGGTGGCATCCTGGTGGTCCTGCGTGGGCATCCGAGGGGGGGCTGCGCTGATAAACAATCAGCACAGACCCCCCCCCCCTGTCAGGAGAGCAGCCGATTGTCTCTCCTCTAAGCGCACCAGTCAGACGCAAGTGAGGAAAAGCCGATCAACAGCTCTTCCTGTTTACATTGTGATCAGCTGTGATTGGACATGGCTGATCACCTGGTAAAGAGCCTCCGCCAGAAGCTCTTTACCGAGATCGGTGTAGCGGTGTGTCAGACTCACACATCGGACCACCGATCGCCGCAATGCATGCCCCCACGGGCAGGCATAAGCGGTCATTCTGGGAGGCCTTCATATCACGTCCAGTCTGAACGCGAGCGGTTAAAGTGTAACCGTATCTTTTGGATTGCCACACTGTGCTTGACACATTGGCTGAAATAGAGCTGCATGCAGAGGCATAAAAAAATGAAAAATGCCTGTAAAAGCTGTATTTGTTCCTGCCGTTTGCTTGAGGCCTTATTGCTTTACAACATAAGTGTGTGGTTACACCTTAAAGGATAAGTTCCCCCTTTTTTTTTTTTTTTTATTCCAGCTCCCCTGTGTACCAATATAGCATTCATGTACTTTTTTGCAAAAATATCAAAGCTTTCAGTAAAATTGACAGACACTTACCTTACTGTCCTTCATCCATGTTTTCAAATGTATCCATTAGTAATTTCTTACTTCCTTACGTCCTTAGGTCTGTAAGAAAGTACAGACCCCAAAAAAGCTTCAGAACTTTTTTTTTTAGAGTGGAGCTCGGTGCGTTTTTTTTACTGCGATTTTTTGTGCAGCACATTTCTGAAATGCAAGGAAACGCACAGATGTGAATGGAGCTTCAAAGTAATAAAGGATGAGGTGGGCCGTCTTTTGATTGTGAAAGGCCTAATAGGACAACAAAAAGTTACACTGGTGAACCTGTATCTCCCAAATACCGACCATACACCGACCAGTTGCGAAATGGACTTGGGGCAAGTAGAGTACCGTGAATGGCAGTGGAAGATGAACGAATCATTACTGAAGGATAAGGAATATAAAAAAACATTAGACTGTGAACTGGAATCCTTCTTTTTAACCAACGAATCAGAAGAAATAATGCCATTTGGTATCTGGGAGACACATAAATGTGTTATGAGAGGAGTCTTCATCTCTTTAGGAGCTCACAGGAAAAAAAAGCTGAACGAACAAATAGAAGCCCTACTCAAAAGTATTAGAGAAGCAGAAATGGTACATAAAAAATCCCAGGCACAAAACATAGAAGAGAAACTAAATGTTTTAAGGGGTGATTTAAATTCTCTGCTGATTGAGCAAGCCAAAGCCAAATTAAAGCGGAACAGACAAACAATATATGAGTACGGGAATAAGCCGAGTAGAATGCTAGCGAAAGCACTAAAACAATCTAATGTAAGGAAACAAATAATGGGCATTAAATCTCAAAGCGGTGAGATTTTGAACTCCTCAGTGAAAATGGCGCAAGCCTTCAAAAACTACTATGAGTGTCTATATCAACTGGAGGGAGTGGACAAGGGAGGAAAAATTAAAGAGAAGGAGGAGGCAGTCAGAGAATACCTCCGCGCATCAGAAATGCCCAAACTCACAGAAGAAGCCTTGAAGAAACTTGATAAGCCAATAACGGCAGAGGAGTTCAAGAAAGTCTTGAACTCTTTGCCTTTAGGTAAAGCGCCAGGCCCTGATGGGTATTCCCTGTCTTACTATAAAGCGTTTGAAGAGAAGTTAGCCACAAGGTTCTTAGCAGCATTTAACTCACTACAGGAAGGATATAAAATACCGGAAGAGACACTTCTAGCTCATATTGCAGTCATCCCGAAGGAGGGGAAAAATCCATCTCAGTGTTCCAGCTACCGGCCAATATCATTATTAAACGTAGACTTAAAAATCTTCTCCAAAATACTAGCCAATAGACTGGTTGAATATATCCCAGCACTTATTCATCCCGACCAAGTTGGGTTTACCCCAGGGAGGGAAGGTAGGGAGAACACACAAAGAGTAATAAACGCAATATACTGGTCCCAAAGCCAACACAAACCCTTAACAATAATTTCAGCAGATGCAGAAAAAGCCTTTGATAGGGTGGATTGGCGGTATTTGCGGGCTATATTACAACATATTGGCTTAGGAGAGGGAATGCTGAGATGGTTCGAAAACCTGTATTCGGTACCTACTGCTAGAGTAAAGGTAAACGACAGACTCTCGGACCCCTTTAAAATTCAAAATGGAACTCGCCAGGGATGTCCACTATCTCCCCTTATTTTTGTCCTCACAATGGAACCATTTCTAAGGAAAATACGTTCAAATCGAGATATCAGAGGCATAAACACAGACACGGAGGAACACAAATTAGCGGCTTTCGCCGACGACCTGATTTTCTTTGTATCCTCTCCAGCCATATCCTTGCCTCCCCTCCTGGGGGAGCTATGTAAATTCGGGGACATAGCCAATTTTAAAGTGAACTACAACAAGTCAGAAGCCATGGGATTAGAAATGAGCGAGCCCCTGACCCACCAGATAACTTCCCAATTTAAATTCAGATGGACAGATTCACACATTGAGTATCTTGGGACCAAGATACCTAAATTCTTAAACAGGGTGTTCGAATTAAACTACGTCCCAATGCTAAAACAAATAAAGACAGATCTGAAAAGGTGGGATAAAGAAATCTTTACGTGGTTTGGGAGGACGAACATAATAAAAATGAACGTAATGCCAAGGCTCCTATACTTATTTCAAACTATGCCCGTAAAGATCCCCCAAAGCTTTATGAAAGAACTGCGGTCAGGGTTACTGAGCTTTATATGGGCTGGAAAGCCTGCAAGACTACGAAGATCCATTCTGGCTCTTCCCAAAGAGAAAGGTGGCATTGGATTTCCAGACCCATGTAAGTATCAGGAAGCCACACATTTAGTTAGAATAAAGGAGTGGTGCGCCAAAGAAAAAAAGCCATGGGTAAAAATGGAACAAACGGTGAGCAAAGCCCCCTTGGAGGGATTGGCATGGATGGCTGGAAAGGATATTCCAAGGGTAGTCCAAAAACACCCACTGATTGGGGCAACCTTAAATATAAGTAAAAAGATTTTCAATAGAAACAAGATATCAAGTGAACCAAGCCCTATGTTACCTATATTAGGTACATATGACTTTGAGCCAGGTCTATCGGACCAGAAATTCTCTGATTTGAGAAATAGGGGGATAAACAGGATTATACATTTTTCAAAAGAAGGTAAAATAATGACAAGAGGGGAGATAGAAAAACAATTTACCCCAGAATTAGACTACCTTAGAGCAATGCAGTTGGGGGCTTATATTCTCTCAAAAAGTAAAAAATACCCTGAAATCCGAGCGCTATCGGAATTCGAGCAGTTGTGTCTAGACGGCGAGATTTTGAAGCACCCCTTATCATATTTTTATGAAATGCTTACAAGATACGAAGCACCCGAAAAGTTAAGCTATCTATGTGCCTGGGAAAAAGATTTGAAGGTTACACTCTCCCAAAAACAAAAGGAAAAAATACTGAGATCGGTACACAAAACATCAATAGCAAGCAGATTCCAGGAGGGGGGTTATAAGATTCTCACCCGGTGGTACAGAACCCCAAGCATGCTGCACGTCATATTCCCACAGACGCCGAATACATGTTGGCGATGTGGGAAAACAGAGGGCACAATGATGCACATTTTCTGGGAATGCGACAAAATTAGAGAATACTGGAAGAGAGTGGAGGAAACAGTAAAGCAAATCACAGGGGTATCTCTTGGAGAAAACCCGGCCGCATTTCTGCTCAACGACGTCCAATGTCGGTCGAAATATATAAAAAATCACTATTAAAACACCTTCTCACGGCGGCGAGAGCCTGTATTCCGGCTCTCTGGAAAAAAGATGTATCTCCCACGTGGGCCCAATTTCACTTTCAAGCCCCATTCACATCTAGCACAGTGGGAGCGAATGTTTTTCAGCTCGTTTTCCCTTTGACACTCATAGGGCAGCCTGCTGATTTCAATTAGCTGTGCTATACGTGGCTTATGGGACATTTTGGCAATTTGGTGGGTTGCATGTTTTTACTTTGTGTTTTGCAGTATTTGCCCCATAATTTTTTCACATGTCAAAATGTGTGTTTGCTTCTGTGTTTGGTGTGCCGTTAACAATTTATGGCACTGAAAGGGCAACTAGTAATTTTAGGTGTATAAAGGTGGCCACACACTATACAATCCGATTGTACATTCTCCTTTAGATCTGCCATCAATTAGGTAGTGCAAGGGTCTGCCTGATTGGATGTAGAGTGATTGGCTTGATAGAGATTGTACAATCAGATTGTATAGTGTGTGGCCACCTGTATACACCTAAAATTACTAGTTAGCAGCACACCAAACACAGAAGCAAACACATATTTTGCCATGTAAACAAATGAGTGGCAAATGCTGCAAAACGCCCAGTAAAAAACACACAACCCACAAAATGTCAAAATGTCCCATTAACCACATGTAGTGCCACCAATTAAAATGAACAGGCTGCCCTATACGTGTCATAGAAAAAACAAGCCACAAAACGTTTGCTCCCACTATGCTAGACATGAATGGGGCCTGAAAGTGAAATTGGTGCGGTAACACAAGAACAATGAGGCTCCATTCACATCTGTGTGTTTCATTGCATTTCAGAAATGCGCTGCACCAAAAATTGCAGTAAAACACGCACCAAACTCGACACTAAAAAAAAGTTCTAAAGCTTCTTTGGGGTGATTGTTGTTTGTAGGGCAGCGCATTCAGGTGGATGGGCTGCCCTATGTGTGATGAGTGAAAATGCTCCAAAACACCTCCCTACCTCGCTAAAAAAATTAAAATAAAAAATGCATGTGTGAATGCGAGTTCCCACTGTGCAGAGATTTGAACGGGGCTTTCTGGAGTTTCTGTCCACTCCCTCCTATGTACTTGTATAAAGATGGCCATACACTTTGCAATCTGATTGTATATTTTGTATTTAGTGAGACAGGTGATCACTGATTGATTGCATTTCATTTCATTTAAAAAAACATGCATCTGGGAGGGGGAGGGGGGGGTGGATGATGCAGAGTGTGTGCTAATGAGGTCAGCTGGTCAACTCCTTCCTGTGTCATGACCTACAGTCTGTAAGGAAGCAATAGATACGTTTGGAAACATGGATGGAGGACAGTAAGTTAAGGGTCTGTAAATTTTATGGAAAGCGTCAATATTTTTGCAAAAAAAGTACATGAATGCTATATTGGTACATAAGGGGGCTGGTATTTAGAAAAAAAAAAGTGAACCAAGGTGAACTTATCATTTTAGGCAAGCAGATATTATTTGCTTATATGTATTATGATCAAACATCAATTAGAAAACAGTGAAACTGAACTGGTAACATTGACTTTGGGCTTTAATAATCCATTACATTATGTAAAATCACAGCAGTATCCTTGTACTCAGGAGATTTTTATAATAATTTTTTAGGTGAATATTTTTGGTAGAATTTAACTTGTAATGTCTATTATGTGTAGTGTTTAAAATAAATGACATTGCAGAGACCTATGGCTTTAGAAATTTCAGACAAATACAAAAATGTGTAGTGTAATTGTATTTATCATTTGTCTTACAAAGATCATATTAATTTTTTTGTATATATTTATTACATTTCAAAATGTACAAAATCAATGTTAGTACATAAATTCAATGTACCCAACAAGGTGGGTGATGGCCATAGGAAAGAGAATAGGTACATTCAGCATTCAGACACCAATATGTATAACAGATACATGTTACCGTTATTAAAGGATTCATAATCCCATCAAGCAGTGCGTAAAACATGAAAAAAAATCCTCCTTAGGGGCTAAATAAGCAGGGCAGCACCAGTTTCAGGGACCTCCTGTGCCAATTGGTCTGTCAAGGTTAGAGAAATAGGGCTATGGTTCGAAATTGCTAAATCGTGGAGCAAAATAAATAATCAGGCCTGGCTAAGGAATCCTGGGATGGAGAGTAAAAAGTGTATTCCCTGTCCACCGGCTGGGCTAAACGCCAGACAATCAATCAAATTTAATGCAAATTTAATGCAGAAATCATATGGGTAAGTGAAATAAGGGTAGGTACCGATCTGTCCTGGGATTGGGGGCAGGGTTGACTATGGGACTTACGATCTTCTACAGAATGCAACACTGTGTTGAAATCCCCCCCCCCCCCAAAAATATGTAACAGTGAGGGATTTGCAAAATCCAGGCTGGCGTATCATTAAAAAGAGAGTTATCCGGAGAATTTGGGATGTAAATATTAGCTATCTGGATAGTTTGAGATGCCTATTGAAATTTTATGGCATAACTCCTCCCTGTCTGAATGGCATAGGAAAGTTGTTTATGAAGCAGAATAAGGACTCCCATCAGCTGAGAAACCCACAAATGTACCCACCCATAGATTCTTCTGGCGGTGGAAATCAGCCTCTGCTAAATGGGTTTCCCCCCTATAGTAGTGCAATGTCCCTTAACATTCCAGGACACTATTTTCATACAAGCAGGGGGGGGGGGGGTATATGAGGGTATGAACAAAGATGATTTAAAGACCACAAAGAGTGTCCCCCTAACAATAGCTTTAGAAGACCAGTGCCTAATGCAAGGAACAAAATGCATTCACAGAGAACGGATTCCAAGAACATGAGATTTGCATGGTAGTATGTTGAATGCTAGAAAAAACCCCCCAAAAAAAACAAAAGACAAAAACAAAACAAAACACATACAGCTTTTATAACAAGCTTCACTTTTATCCACATGAAAAAAACAGATCACTTGTCCATTCCTCGAGCCTGTATTAAATGGTATAGAGAAATAATAATCAATAGGAGCAAAGAAAGAAAAGGCTGAGCTCTAGAAAAGAGTGTTTCACTAAATCGACAAAGCAAGATATCCCTGTGTGAGGTGAGTGGTTCAAGTGAGTGCAATACCTATAGGGGGCACTATAAGAATCACAAAGGCACGGTTTTTGAAGAGCACCTGTCACTTTATATCTAGATTGATTTATGGACTATATATGATCACAGATTATTTATTAAAATTTCATATAAA
This sequence comes from Lithobates sylvaticus, assembly GCA_028564925.1. NCBI lineage: Eukaryota > Metazoa > Chordata > Amphibia > Anura > Ranidae > Lithobates > Lithobates sylvaticus. The sequence continues at coordinate 100,526,551 of CM053036.1, forward strand.
TTGTATATAAGTATGATAACCAGTCCTGCATATGTGCATTACGAGCACCATATTACACTAGTGAAGCACTTTTGCACTTGGCACATTTATATTTATTTATTTATATATTGTTTGGAGCATATGTTTATCCTTCATTTGGGCTTAGGCCCAATCACCTAAGATATTTTCCATTGCCTTTTTCCCCCTTTCCGGCCCCCAAGGTGATATGTATGCAATACTGCGGTCTTGACGCAGGGTTTTATTTTTGCTCATTCTGTTGTGATGAATTGGTAATTTCTTCTATATTCTTCCTGACCTTGATCTTGCTATTTTTTTTATCGACTGACGCTTCTTTGCGATGACAACTGGTATATAGCTGAGAGCGGGGCTACCAGATGATGTAAATGGGTGACCCCGCCTCCCACTGTTGCCACGTGAAGTCAGAGGAAGGCGGGCCACCCGGTGATGTAAATGGGTGACCACGCCCCCTCTGATCCCACGTGCAGGGCTGGTGCAAGGATTTCTGACACCCTAGGCAAAACCTCATTTTGCTACCCACCCCTAACTCCACCCCTTTGCCCTGCCCATGTATACCCCACCTTTTTAATGAAGTGCCCATCAAATGCAGCCCACCAGCGCCCATCAAGGCAGCCTCACCAGCGCTCATCAAGGCAGCCTTTACCAGCCTCCATCAAATGCAGCCTCACCTGCACCCATCTAATGCAGCCTCACCAGAGCCCATCAAATGCAGCCTCACCAGCGCCCATCAAATTCAGCCTCACCAGCGCCTATCAAACGCAGCCTTCACCAGCGCCCATCAATGCAGCCTACCAGCGCCCATCAAATGCAGCCTCACCAGCGCCTGCCATTGTAGCCTACCAGCACCCATTAAATGCATCCTACCAGCAACCATCAAATGCAGCCTACCAGTGCCCATCAATGAATGTTTGCTTACTTCCATTCATTCAGGAGTCCGGACACAGTCCTCCACCGCCAATGCACCTTTCACACTGTGTGCGAACAGAGCAGCAGCTGCCCGGTGATGCTGAGACTTAGTTGCTTGCTGCAGATAGAAGAGAGTATGAACACCAGTGGACGGGCGCCCTAGGCAGCAGTGAGCCCCAGGCTGCTGCCTAGTTTGCCTAGTGGTAGCACTGGCCCTGGCCATGTGACATCAGAGGAAGGCCGGGTAACCCGTTTACATCAGTGGGTGTCCCCGCCCTCAGCTATATAACAGCTGTCACCACAAAGAAGTGTCAGTCAGCGGGAGCCTCAGAAGGAGATGCAGTTGTTGCATTTTTTCTTTCTTTTTACGGTCCATCGGGCGTTGTCATCGAAGATGGGTTTACATTGTGGGACATTTTTGTTTTTTAATAAAGGACTTGTCCCAAAGTGTCTCCTGTCATTTTTACTATTTTTGACACTTTTTTTGTGAATTGGTAGGGGTACCCATACCCATTCACATGGGGGTGGGCGGGATCTGGGGGTCCCCTTGTTAAAGGGGACTTCCAAGTTTCCGATAAGCCCCCATCCTCAGACCCCCACAACCACCGGGCAAGGGTTGTGGGGACAAGGCCCTTTTCTCCATCAACATGGCGACAAGATGTTTTGGGGCATTCCAAAACATCCTCCCCATGTTGAGGGCATGTGTTCAGGAGGGGGGCGCTCTCTCATCCCACCTCTTTTCCTGTGGCCTGCCAGGTTGCGTGCTCGGATAAGGGTCTGGTATGGATTTTGGGGGACCCCTACGCCATTTTTTTTATTTTGGCACATGTTTCGCTTAATATTCATACCAGACCCAAAGGGCCGGGGAATTTACTTGGGGGGGACCCATGCTGTTTTTTTTAATAAATTTTTTCTATATTGCTGGGATCCAACAATACATTACAGCCGCAATCAGTTTTAAATTACATTTTTTCCTTTAGAATGTAATTTTGACTAAGTCGAACTGTTTCGGTCAAACTTCAAATCCCTAGTCCTGTATGTACATTGACTGTGTCCTGGCTGATGTGCAATCCATATCTAGAATGCAGATGGCTAGAATGCAGAAATTGTTCTGCATCTGATGGTGAGCGAAAAGTGAGAGTGTCCCCATCTGGTGTTGTAAGGCGTAGGGTGGCCGGATAGGCTAGGCTACATTTATTGCAATTAGGGAACAGAATAGAGCATACCTGAGCAAAAATATTATGTCTGCAAAAGACTTCCAGAGAGTAATTTGCAAAAATCGATATGAAGAGTATGATGGTGCCGATAACATTGCAGAATCAACTGATAATCCACATAATAACTGGCCTTTGAAATTTCCTATTCGTGTCTGGAGGGCTGAGTTGACTTTGTAGCAACCATCCATCCCCAGCGCATTGACAATAGGGATAGAACATAGGCCTATAAGTGAACTTGTTTTATAAGATTCTGGCAATCCAATAATGTGAAGTTTGTTCCACCAGGATCAATTTTTCAAGTCCTCCAATTCATCCTGGAGAGAGCACCGTACTTTGTCATGTAGTTGGAGAGTTTTTGTCGCTTGTTGTAGTTCATCCTATAAGGAGGAGATCCTGTGCTCAACTTAGTCAAACGCTGGGACTGTCTTACGCAGCTGCTCAATACCTTGGGTCAGAGCCCATAGAAGCAGCAATAGTGGGTGTAAGAAGTACAGACACTGCCTCAGCTATATGGGCATGGGATGTGTCTGTCTCAGTGGCAGAAAAAGCTGGGAAACAGGGGAGAGCACCTCTGCCCCCTGTAACAGCAACGGAACCTGCTGTTATCTGAGCACTGCTCCATGTCACAGGACTGATGAGGCAGGGAATTGGAGTGGGGCCGAGATCGCTACACAAAATCCATGTAGGCACTCAAAGTTGTCAGTTGTCTGTGGGGGTGCTCCTGTGTAGGCTTTACATGCTGTTTTCTATCGGGCTCAGCAGAAGCTCCACTGCCTCACCACCGCTCCATGTGGCACTGGAACTGAAAGCCATCACATTCGTTTTATTAGTACACATTTTTTTCTCTCTCATATTATTCATTAATTAATTAAGATTTTGTTCTTATGTGTTTATTTTGTTATTCTTATGTGTATATTTTTGTTGTTTGTATGTTGTTGTTTTGGTAATTTTCAAAGTGAATAAAATAGATTTAAAAAAGTAAAAGAAAAGTGTATTTCCCAGCATAAAAGGTATTAACCAAATAAAGATTGCAAACACATTTACTGTAGCGGTTTTATAATTTGAAAAAATATATGAGAACTTCTCAGCCACCTACTGAATCTGAAAACAAATATTTCAATTCTATTGATCTACTAGCATTATCTCAAGCGTAATTCAACAAATGAACACCCAATTCTCAACAACTGAGATTATAAAGGTTATCAATTATCTACATGCCAACAAATCCCCAGGAGTTGATAGTACTTCAAATGAGTACTATAAAAACTTTATGCAAATTCTAAGTACATACTTATGCTCCATTTTTAATTTAGGTGCTTTACTGGGATCCTTTCCAAACAAAATGCTTCAAGCCACAGTGGCTTTTGAACAAAGTGGATTAACTAAATGGAGCTAAAAACACAAGAATTGAAAACAAAAGATGTTTAAAAAAATAACTTTATGTAATATGTTAATTTTCCTATAAAAACCCAGGGATTTTAAACAAACACTTTCCTAGTAAGTGCACTGTTAACTTTTATCTAACATACTATTACATACACTGGTGCAACAATATAAAATACTAATGCAATACTAAAATACAAACATACACTTTAATAGTATAAAACAATGTAAAGTGCTATAATTCACTCCATCCAAAATGCTATAATGCAGTTATTGTACTCAATTATCATCTTTAATATCACACACACAGTCCAATTTGATTTGTGTCATGTTTCCAATCTCCAATACTGCAATCCCCATCGGTGTGTCCGCTCCATGGAATCAGTTGTGCCAGTTTAGAACTGTAAGCAATATTTTACTTTTTCTATAAGAAGCGTACATGCATTGGAACTGGGATAATGAGTGATAGCCAGGTTGAAGTTTTTTTTTTTTTTAGATGTACAGCATGTCACATGTATGTATAAATTAAGCAACAGCTCCAGAATGAGTGCTTCTATGGCAGATATAAGTAAGTCAACCCTTTAGAACAGGGGTGTCAAACTGGTGGCCCTCCAGCTGTTGCAAAACTACAAGTCCCATCATGCCTCTGCCTGTGAGAGTCATGCTTGTAACTGTCAGCCTTGCAATGCTTCATGGGACTTTTTGTTTTGTTTTGCAACAGCTGGAGGGCCGCCAGTTTGAAACCTGTGCTTTAGAAGATTGAATAAAGATCAGAAGGAACAAAATGCGATACAGAAAGAATTTGCTAACCTTGACAGGACCCTACCAGCAAGTCTGTCATTTTTCACAAGCTCTTCAGCAGAATGTATCAATTTACATGGATGAGACAAACCACTTAACACTGGAAGGGGTCATTAAAATGATCAGCTTTTATTTATTCACGCAAAACCATTATCGCAAAAGGAAAATAACTGCATATAAAGTGTGAGCTGGAGCTTTATTTTTAGAGCATCTAAATCTGCTAATACATTTAACATTACACTTCCCCCAGACTGACAATGCTGCTGTCTGTTGTGCCTCTTATGCTCATTCCTCCAGAGTTCATTAGTGTGTCACTAATACAGGAGGTGGGTTACTGACCAGATCACCAGGTGAAAACAGAGGGAAAAGCCAAAGAAAAGAAAACTGATGCAGCCACCACATGAAATGATTGGTAAGCTGCAATATAATATGTTTTTTGTTTGGGGTTTAATACCTTTATTTACCTTTAATTGCCTTGGACTGCTTCACTTAATTTCACAAATTTTCCAAAGGAAATCCATAAAGAATTTTTGTCATTATTTCTTCCTTTCTCTTACCAAGAAAATGGTGCCAACTGGTCCCTGGCAGCTATTTTTGCCTTTGAAACTTTAAAGGTAGAATTTTTTCTTTTAAAGAAATACCGTATTTAGAATTTTTAGAGGAAATTGCCATAGAAAAGAAATACTGAAACAAATAACTATACATGGGAGGAGGAGTAGGGTTCGCCTCTCACTATTAAAAACCCATTGTTTGCAATTTCCATTACAGTTGAGTTGAGAAAAACAAGAAAAGGGGAGGGGGGTATGAACAACTAAGGGGGAGGGGACGCATTCAAAGGTTTATCTGCAGAATCCACAACAAACAACCCCCTAGAGCCGGAAGTCCACAAAAAGGGGAGGGGGGTCTGTTCTCTAGGTGGAGTATCACAGACAGGACCAATCAAAGGTAAGGGGCCCAAAATCTAACCGATTGCCGACCAGCGCACGCTGATTTTCTATCAAAAACTAAAAAAAAGTTTTGCCTTTAGTTATATTTTAAAGTACCTTAAAGTATAATTCCAGCCTTGCACTAACTAGCCTTAAAAATTTCCCCTCTCCCCTCCTGCTAACTATCTTGCCTAACCTGTGTTAAAAAGATGTCTATACTTACCTATTTTTAGTCAGCTCTAATCACATGATCCCCTGTGTTAGTGAGGGGCGGCTGCAGGGGAGAGGGGGGAGCTCTTAACAAAGTCTTGAATGAAATATTAGGTATCAACACAGAGTGGTACTGTGGATACTCCTAAAATACTCAGTGTCACGTCCTATAACTTGAAACAGGGTTTTTTGGAAATAGAAGGCTTGGACTTTTTAGGCACGACCGCATGGGTAATTAATATATATATTTTTTTATTATACATAGAAAACACCTTAAAATATATCAATAAAAGAAAAGGTCAATTCAACAGGGTTGAATAGTATATACTATTCAACCCTGTTACATTGACTATTTCTATTATTGATATTTTTTATATAATATTTTTTTATATATTAACTAATTTTTTTTATATTAACATGACGGCTGTGTCGAATCACAGCCGTCATGTGATGTAAACAAACAGCCAGTTGCTAGGCAATCGGCTTCTCTTCTCCTCACACGGAAGTCGTTGGTGAGGAGAGGAGAGCGGATCGCTGCAGCCGGCTGGTGATTAGTGAGTATTAGCTGTTTTTTTTACTCACTGATCACCAGTAGTGTCCACACAGTAAAACACACATGTCCCCACACATGTCCCCAAAACACACATGTCCCCAAATAATAAAAACACATGTCCCCCACATATGTCCCAGTAAAACAACATGTGCCAATGATTATGTGCACACATATGTCCGTGATCACCTGCACACATATGTACATGATCATTTGCGTACATATGTCCGTGATCACGCGAACCAATTATTATACACTTAACAGAATTTTTTTTACTAAAAACATGTAGCAGAATACATTTTGGCTTAAATTTATGCCAAAATTTGATTTTATTGGATTTCTTTTAAAAAAGAAAGGAGAAAATATTGTTTTTTTTCAAAATTTCCGCTATATTTTCGCTTATATCGCAAAAAATAAAAAACGGAGTCGCGAATAAATACCACCAAACTAAAGCTCTATTTGTGCGAACAAAATGATAAAAAATTCATTTGGTTACAGCATTGCATGACCGCGCAATTGTCATTGAAAGTGTGAGAGCACTGAAAGTTGAAAATTGGTCTGGGCAGGAAGGGTGTTTAAGTGCACAGTAAGCAAGTGGTTAATTAGCCCTGTGGTCATGCCTAAAAAGTTCAAGCCTTCTATTTCCAAAAACCCTTTAACAAAGTCTTGCCATTCGAGGAGCTGAAAAGTCTCTCATGGGCTCCCATGTCCCAGCTGTTGTCAGTGCTCCCTCCTCTCCCCTGAAGCTGCCACTGACTGACAAGGGGAGCCAGAGCTGTGGTTCACGTGAACAGAGTAGACTAAAAATAGATAAGTATATATATATATATATTTTTTTTTATACAGGTTGGACAGCATAGGTAGGAGGAGGTGGGAGGGAACATTTTTAAGTTAGTTTAGTTAGCACTGCTCTGAAATTTTACTTTGAACAGAAACTTAATCTCAGCATCATTATCTCCCCTCTGTCCTTTTTTCTGCACCAACATCTTAAAATATAATAATAATGCCCTAATATAAGAATCTAGCAGCACAGAGGCTGCTAGCTTTTTGTAATGGGGTATTGTAGAGGCCCACAACATCTGTGCACATGTGGCAGATCCCCTGTGCATCCACAGCCCAGTAAGAAGGATGACATGTCTGCACACCTGCCAAATCTTGTGGCTCTTGTGTGCCCTCAGTAAACGAATGCCTTCTGGGATATGTGGCAATGCAAGGAAACAGAATGGGGCCTATGTAACTCTTTGCTGGGTGTTCAGTGTGCCCCTGTACCTTTTAAGGAGGGGTGAATTCCTTCCAGGCTCACCTGCCCTCTGCCTATCTATTAAAATGCATATGCGTCCATTGTGGAGACTCCCAGAAGTTACAGACTCTAAAACTACAGAAAACAGGGTACCTTGATGGGACCTGTAGCTTACGCATTTATTTGCAAATGTGTGTAGACTAATTTGCAGACTAACTAATTTGGTTGTGGTAGGCTGGTTGGTAAGTATGAGCTTAGAAATCACTTTGTATTTGTTTGACCTACTGTATGTAACGCTCGGTGGTTAAAAAGGTGAAAATGCAAGAAGCACTGCCTTGCAGCTTAACCACTTGCCGACTGCCGCATGTACATATAGTCAGCAGAATGGCACAGCTGGGCAAATGGGCGTACCTGTACGTCCCTTTGAATTTGCTGCTGTGTGGTCGTGTGCGCTCCGCTGGCAGTGCGCGTGCGACCCTGCTGCAACCTCCGTGAGTAGGATCATGGGTCCCGCGAACTCGATGTCCGCGGGGATACCCACGATCATTTCACGGAGAGGACTAACTAGAACTAGAGGGGAGATGCTAATGTAAACAAGCACCTCCCTGTTCTGCCTAGTGACACTGTCACTGATCATAGCTCCCTGTGATCAGGAGCTATGATCAGTGACGTGTCACTAATAGCCACGCCCCCTAACAGTTAGAATCACTCCATAGGACACACCTAACCCCTTCCTAGCCAGATAGTGGTTAACCCCTTCACTGCCAGTGTCATTTTTTTACAATAATCAGTGCAATTTTATAGCATTGATCGCTGTAAAAATGACAATGGTCTCAAAAATGTGTCAATATTGTCCGATGTGTCCGCCATAATGTTGCAGTCACGATAAAAATTGCAGATGCCTGCATTTACTAGTAAAAAAAAAAATATTAATAAAAATGCCATAAAACGAACCCCTATTTTGTAGACGCTATAACTTTTGCGCAAACCAATCTATAAACGTTTATTGCAATTTTTACCAAAAATATGTAGAAGAATATGTATCGGCCTAAACTGAGGGAAAAATATTTTTTTTTATATGTTTTTTGGGGATATTTATTATAGCAAAAAGTAAAATTGTCACTATATTTTTGTTTATAGCGCAAAAAATAAAAACCACAGGGGTAATCAAATACCACCAAAAGAAAGCTCTATTTGTGGGAAAAAAAGGACGTCAATTTTGTTTGGGAGCCACGTTGCACGACCGCGCAATTGTCAGTTAAAGTGACGCAGTGCCGAATCGCAAAAAGTGCTCTGGTCTTTGGCCAGCCAAATGGTCCAGGGCTTAAGTAGTTAAGAAGGTACTGTACTTTCCAGAAAATACAACTTTGAGTTCTGTAAAAGGGAGGAGGAGGAACAATAAAAGGATAGATTGGGTGGAAGTCTGCTTTAAGGTGGTATTATTGTGGTAGGAATTCTGGTGGTGAATTGGTGCATAATTCAGTGAAATTAAAATATTATTTTACTGGCTTTAAAAACAGTCCCATATTTACTATTTTACTGTATGTGCATTTCATCTGAATTCATGGATTTAGAAAATGTGTTCACATTTATGCTAACAAAAATAAGGTATAGTTTTACTGTTTCCTAGATAATCCTGTTTTGTTCTATTAAAGTGTATCAATCTAATTTGCTCTGGAAAATATTTGAAACTATGTTAACTACATCAGTCACATTTGTTCATATATATTGTTTGTTCATCTGTATTTGAATTATATTTTCCCCATGGAAGTATAATTGCAAAGTAATTACTTTTCCTGCAGAAGCTTGTTACATGCAAGTGTTAAATCATATATATTTATAATTAAACTATTACAAACAGGCAAAGTCATAATGTTTCTGGAGGGATTTTGCAAATCTATGCTTGCATGTAGTATTTTAGTTATTCTCTGCTGCCTTAAATTGAGAACTTTCAAAATTGTGTAATGGATTTTGGTAATACTAAGCTTTACCAGCTCTGAATATGTTTTTACTGTGATTCCATTTGTTATTTTTAAATCAATTTAATTATTGACAGCATGGATTCATGAAAGACAGAAGTTGTCAGAAAAACCTGATTTCTTTTTATGAGGAGGTAAGTAAAACCTTGGACAGAGGGATGGCTGTGGACGTGGTATACTTGGATTTTGCAAAATCGTTTGATACAGTTCCCCACACACGACTAACGTGTAAGGTAAAGTCTACAGGCTTGGAAAGATCAGTTTGTAAATAGATGGAACTGACTAAAAGACAGAATTCAGAGAGTAGTGGTTAATGATTCATACTCTGAATGGTCGAAGGTTATTAGTGGTGTACCTCAAGGTTCAGTGTTGGGACCCTTACTTTTTAATATCTTTATAAATGATATAGGGTCTGGGATTAAAAGCATAATTTCAGTCTTTGCAGAGGACACCAAACTATGCAGTGAAATAAAGTCCTTACAGGATGTCTCCAATTTACAAGCCAACCTAATGCACTGTCCAATTGGGCGACTATGGGGGTCATTTACTATAGCGCCGGGAAGTACTGGGCACTATTACATATAATAGCACCCATTTTAGGCAATTAAGATTTCAACAGGCGAACGTGCGAATGAAAAAGCGATATTAGCGGCGAACATACGTTAGTAAATTAGAAATCAGCGCTAATTAGCGATTCCGTGTATATGCAAATGCCAATTTATACTAAGTTATTATATAGCACTGCACTGCAACCATGGCCCATGTATGTGAAAGAAACATTTTTATGTGAGATGTGCTCTACCGTGTGTGCATCTATTGATGTATATTGCTATTGGTATTTCTAGTTTTTTTCCTTCTTTTGCTAACAAATGCAGTTATGAATGATTATTACAGAGTAATGTCTGCTATTCTGTAAAGTTACATGTATTGAACATTTAGGTTACCTATTTGTTGTATGTTGTTTTTTTCATTTTTTTTATTTTATTTAGGTGACTATAAAGCGGTAATTATTTATGTTCATTCTTTAATCATACTACACGATTATGCAGGTCACAGTGTACTCAGCACAATGGCTTGGTGGTCTGCTCAGATATCTCCACATCACCCATGGTATGAGTTCAAATCCCAGCCAACCTACCATCAGCTGTGTTTATTTTTTCAGTGCACAAGCGAATTAAAATAAACAAACAAAGAAATGTAAACTGCCCGTTAGCTAGTGTGTGGTGTTTGGAATTCCACATCATAATATGATTGAATACTTACATACCATTGCATGCATTTGAACAGTTAATATAATAGAATCAGCCATATTAAAGTGCTTTGGCTAATTGGCATTCACCTATTTTCAGCATTTCCTGCTTTGGTTAATAGTCATTCGCCTTTTTTTCACCAATGCAATCTTTTAGCATCTTTCTGTGGGATTTGAACCCAGGATCTTCAAAGCCTTAGTTGTTCAAGGTAGAAGCGCGGACCACTAGCCTATTGGGCTCAGCACAATCATACATAGAAAATACATTTAATAGTGTTTGATGTTTCTTCTCCCTGAGCTGTCTCCTCCCCGGGCCATCTATCATGCCACCTCCATCTTCTCCTGCTGCTGTGTTCTTCCACGCAGCCGGTTACCAGCTAATAAATAAAAAAGCTGCTAATCTTCTGTGGCGGGCTTCTGTGGTCATCCGATGACATCGCCTGGAGAGCCCGCCCCATGGCAATGTAAGAAATGCCACACAACGGAGGAAGACCTCCACAGAAGAGAAGCAGCTTTTTATTATTAGCACGTAACCGGCGATAATTCACATAGGGGGGCAGTTTCTGGGGGCCCCTTCTTAAAGGGGGCTTCCAGATTCTGATAAACCCCCTGCCAGCATACTGAAAACCACCGACCAGGGTTGTCGGGAAGAGGCCCTTGTCCCCATCAACATGGGGACAATGTACTTTGGGGGGGGGGCAGAAGCACCCTCCCCATGTTAAGGGCATGTGGCCTGGTACGGTTCAGAAGGGGAGGGTGCTCGCTCACCCCCCCATCCTAACCTCCAGACTGCATGCTCGGATAAGGGCCTGATGTGGATTTTGGGGGGGGGGGTCATGTCAATTCTTTTTACAATTTTGGTGTGGGGTTCCCCTTAAAGTCCATACCAGACCTGAAGGGCCTGGTATGTACTGGGGTGGGGACCCTACAACTTTTTTTTCTTGATTTTTGGAATTCCACACCATAATATTATTGAATAAGTACATACCATTGCATGCATTTGAAGAGTTAAAATATGGAATAAACCAAACTGGTATGCATTGGCTAATTATGCAGCTGAGTTTCCAGGAGGTGATAACATCAGTGGGATTTGAACTCATGGCTTGAACCTTTGAAGGTAGCAGGGCATACCACTATGCTACAGAGCTGAGCACATGCCTATGTAGAAAATACATTTACTAATATTTGATTCTATACAATAATGTTTTGTATATCAGGCATTAATATTATAGTAACAACCATGCTCATGCTGATGTTGAATTTTCTAATAGGCGTTCACCTCTTTTCAGCATATGCTGCTGAGTACAATGCAAGCTTTCAGTAGGTGATACCATCTGTGTGATTTTCAGCCATTTGAGCACAATTATATTGAGAACATACATTTACTAGTGTTTCATGGTGGGACTACTTTATATTCTAGGTTTAATAGTACAGTCCCCTTTCACACTCGTGCGTCCTGAAAGTCACACAATTTTGATGCGCCTTTAAGCAATGCCTGTGTAATCTTGAGGTCTATGGACACAGGAGTCGCAGGGAAGGTCGTGCAATTTTTCCCACGATTTTGCATCAGCGATTTTGTGTCAACAATTTTGCCGCAATATCTGGGAATGCCTATGTAAACTTGAGGTCTACCACTTTTTCCTTTAAAGAGGAGGAAGCCCAAATGGATTTTTGACGCCCCCAAAATCCATACCAGACCTTTATACAAGCATGCAGCATGGCTAGTTAAGAAAGGGGGAAGACTAGCATGTGGTCCTCTTTCCTAAACCATACCATGCCACATACCCTCAAATTGGGTGCCCCTGGCAAAGCACCTTGTCTCCAAGTTGATGAGGAGAAGGGCATCTTCTCCACAACCCTGGACAGGTGGCTATGGGGATCTGTAAGTGGAGCGCTTATCAGAATCTGTAAGCCCCCTTTAAAATAACCTCTTAATTACCCCTTCATGAACGAGTAAGGAGTACATATGTACAAAATGTAGTCCAACAGAATAGGTGCAAAAATAAAATATATCTCAGATCATACAGTGTACAAGAAAAAAGAATAGTATTGCCATATTTAATCAAAAAATTCACGCTCAGAATGTTTGTGTATATAGCTGCAACCTCCCTGGAAACGAACGACAATCTGTCGTCCAAAAGTATAAATTATGTATTAAAGACAGGGAATTGGCGCTGCTAAAAATAGATGATACTTTCACTAGTCCAAAACAAGGATCAATAGACAAGGGGGATACTAAACCTTATTAAGTTGAACCAGTGAGTCAAAAATGCATATAGGTGTCCTTTTATGAAACTGAGATCAGCTGCGATCCCAAGTCTCACAGCTGATCTCAGGTCATTACCAGTGTATGAAACTGAGGTAATCAGATGAGAACATGTTCTCCACTGATTATCTCAGCACAGTGAGAATCTGTAACTGACTGTCACAGAAACGGCCAGTGTATGAAGGTGCGATCTCAGCACCTCACTGGCGATCTGTGACAGGATTCTCACTTTCTGATTCACCATCTCAGAGGTGGAGAATCAGAGAGAGAAGCGGGAAGCTGCCTCAGTATTCTGGAGAAAGCAGGAAGTCTTTTGACTTCCTTCTTTCACTCAGGAGCAGCCATACTGTGAGAGAACATCTTCCCCACCATTACACACCCCAAAACCAGCAAGTTAGCAATCTAAAGTGTATATATATGTGTATATATATATATATATATATATATATAAAATAGATAGATAGATATACACATACACATTGAAATAAACACACACACACACACACACACACACACACACACATATATATATATATATGCTATATGCTATGATATATATATATATATATAGACAGATATAAATATATATATATATATATATATATATATATATATATATATATATATATATATATATATTATTCTACCTGCATTTAAATGATATTATTAATGTCATTTTTATATCATTTTTAATTTATTAGTAAATAAAATTTTGTAAACCCTGAAATATGGTTTTACCCATGGCATGTTCCATTAGGCTACTTTCACACTGAGGCGCTGGGCGTGCTGGCGGTAAAGCGGCGCTATATTTAGCGGCACTTTACCGTCGTTATAGCGGCGCTTTTCGAACGCTAGCGGGGCAGTTTTACCCCCGCTAATGACTGAAATAGGGTTAAAACCGCCTGCAAAGCGCCACTGCAGCGGCGCTTTGCAGGGGGGGTTTGGAGCGCTGCCCCATTGTTTTCAATGGGAAGAGGCGCTTTAGGAGCAGTAAATACACAGCTCCTACAGCGCTCCAAAGATGCGGCTTGCACATTTTTGGACATTTTTCAGCATCCTGCAAGCGCTCCAGTGTGAAAGCCTGCGGCTGTTTGAAGGCGCTTTGCAGGCGCTATTTTTAGAACTTTAGGCCCCTTTCACACTGGGGCAGTTTTCAGGCGGTACAGCGCTAAAAATAGCGCCTGTACACCGCCTGAAAAAACCGGCCCCATTCACTCCAGTGTGAAAGCTGGCGGGCTTTCACACTGGAGCGGTGCGCTAGCAGGACAGCAAAAAAAGTCCTGCTAGCAGCATCTTTGGAGCGGGATAGGAGCGGTGTATTCACCGCTACTATACCGCTCCTTCCCATTGATTTGAATGGGACACCGCGGTAATACCGCGGCAATACCGCCGCAAAGCGCCGCTACGGCGTCGCTCTGCGGGGGATTTTAACCCTTTTTTGGCCGTTTGTGGGGGGTAAAACCGCACCACGAGCGGCTGAATCTCACGGGCAAAACAACGGTAAATATAGCGCTGCTTTACCGTCACGGCGGCTCCCGCCCCAGTGTGAAAGGGGCCTTAGTGCCTGCAAAGCGTCTCAGTGTTACAGTAAGGCCCCTTTCACACTGGGCCTTTTCCAGGCGCTACAGCGCTAAAAATAGCGCCTGAAAAAATCCGGCCCCTTTCACTCTGCTTTCACACTGGAGCGGTGCGCTAGCAGGACGGTCAAAAAAGTCCTGCTAGCAGCATCTTTGGAGCGGTGAAGGAGCAGTGTATTCATAATTGAAATTGAAATCAATGGGACAGCGCGGCAATACCGCCGGCAAAGCGCCGCTGCAGCAGCGCTTTGCGGGCGGTTTTACCCCTTTTTCTGCCGTTAGCGGGGGTTAAAACTGCACTGCTAGCGGCCGAAAACCGCTGCTAAAACGACAGTAAAGCAGCGCTAAATAAAGCGCTGCTTTACCGCCGACGCCACTCCCGCCCCAGTGTGAAAGGGGTCTTATACAGGGATTTATCAATTATGAAATATATTTTATTTTAATTTATTAAGAAATATTTATACTTGTATACTTTATTAAAATTATTTTTTAATGATTATAAATGTATTTTACATTTATATGAATGGTGTATAGCTGCATTACATATGTGGATTACATTAATTTACTATACACCATTCACATTTAAATAGGCACATGTGTGACATTTAAATATTGATAAAAAACAATGTTTTATAATAATTAGGTTAATGTATATTGTGTAGGGGGAATTTAACTTTATTATTTTATTAATATGTAGGGGAATAATGTGTTAATTAGTGTTTAACTTTTGTATTTTAAATCGCCTCAGACTGTAATCCCGCTACATCTCGCGAGATTACAGTGTGAGGAGAATTTCTGAGGAGTTCCCGGCGTTTGTAGATCGCTTCTCAACTCAACATGAGAAGCGATCTACAGACAATCATAAACAGGCACTCAGGGGAGAGCGATCTCCCCTGAGAATGCCTGAGAACTGAATAGCGGTATTTTACCGCACTTTAATAAAAGGACACCTTAAAGTGTAATGTGCATGTATAAATTAATAGTGAGATTAAAAAAACGTATTGAAATATATATATTTATATATATATATATATATATATATATATCCCAAAAGGTAATGATAAATCCAATACAAATAATTAGCCTAAAATTGATTGGTGAAACAATCTAATAAAAATATATGTGTCATCAACATTATGTATATAGTCCATAAAGCCAAAAATATTAATAAGTGCGATTTTAGTGTCCTGTATAAAAAAATTCCATGTACAATGCTGTCATATTAGAGTCCAAAACAGCCGCTTTCCAATTTCCTTGTGTATGAAGAGACAAAAATATATAATAAAAATATACTGCAGACAGTATGTATAAGAGTGACTTCCTGAGTTGAGGGGTGCTATCTAGCAGAGATTTGCCTTCATCCAAGTATATAAACATACTCCACGGAAGCCACTTTTTCTTATAACGTTCGTGCTCGTTTAGAGCTGAAAGTACTAGAGCCTCCATTTCATTGATGTTGTCAACCTTTCTGAGCCACATTTGAATAGAGGGAGGGTCAGGATCTTTCCATCACAAGGCGATACAATTTTTGGAAGCATTAAGTAGATGATGCAGCACCAACGTAATAGGGATGTCAGAGCAATGAAGCAGAAAGAAGGCAGGGTCCTCTGGAACCGCATAGTCTGTAAACTGTTGTATAAGTCTGCATACTTCTCTCCACAAAGTCTCCAAGCCTGGGCATGCCCAAAGTAGGTAGGGAATCTCCAGCGGACAGCTGTATGCTGAATGGGCTGGGTAGGGTTATGACACAGGCAACCAATGGTTCCCTTAACAACCAGTAGCCGTGAGAAGGAAGCTGTCACATTTAACAGCAGTAGTAATACCACTAAATGTTTAATTTCCTGTTGCAATCAGAAGTTTAGTTTGACCGTTCCAAACAAGAAAACATATGAATCAGACAGGGGTCAGGCGTGAACTGCCATTTTACCCCTAAATTTGATATGCAAACCAAGAATCTTTGTTGTGTTGTGGTGTGCTGTGAAAACAATGGATGCTTAAGGAATACAACACAAATACAATACAGTGACTTAAAACAAACATTTCAGCATATTAGCAAAGCAGAACAATTAAATGATATTCTTAAGCTTTGAATGTCTTTACATTACATTGCTCTTTTTACAGTGTGTAAAAATATTTTGAGATTCATGTATGCAAACTGCAGTAAAACTTGATGTGAGAAGCAAAGAAATGTGTGCATTCAGAGTATCTTTGAAGCTGTGGAGCTTAGACTCCCCTGGAAAATCTTTTCTGATCTACATTAGAGTTTTCTTTGCAAGCTATTTTATCACATTTTCTTCAACATAAGAGAGGAATAGGTACAAATACAAGATTAATACTTTCGGCCCTTAAAAGGCAAGGAATATACAATGTAAATATAGCCAAAATTGTAATGCATTAAAGGCCACAGAAGAGAACAAAGCCTAACAACAGCATTAGTGACCTGATCTGAAAACTGAAAAGTAGATACATGATAGTTAAGGATACAGTATATTCCCCATATCTGAAGAATTACGATTTTTGCATTGTGGCATAATATTTTATAAGAGGAAAGTATAAATACACCTTCCTGAAATGCTTATAAATGAATGCAAATGCATTCAAATCGTTGAATCTTTTTATAATTGTCTGTTTATTTAATTAGCTGCATGATGCTCCATACAGTGCACCATACTGGCTCAGTGTTTATCATTTATACCCTGCAGCATTGAGGTCCTTCCTTGGTTTGAGTGTCAGCAAGGTCCCTGTCTGTATGGATTTTACATGTTCTCTCCAGTACTGGATCACCAAATAGGCAGACACCTGTCTATGGGCCACATGCTGTTTAAGGGCCCTCTAACAATGCATCAAAATAATAAAAATGTAAAAATGACATTGATGCGTTGCATATAGGCACACTAAATTAAAAACTGTTTTAATTTACAAAATATTAATATTCAATTAAAAGATCATAATGATCTTTGTTTACGTCCTCTTACTATGCTATTGGTGTCTTCTAAAGACAGCTCCATTTGCATGTTTATGACTAAAGATGAGGATCACGTTTGGGTCTACCATGGGTTTAAAGAGTACCCAATCTATTTGCGATTTGCCAGTCCATCAAACTGATATTCAATTGTGTCACGTTAGCAATGAATTAACCATAATGCCCTTTCTGGCCTTTGAACTTAGGTTAGCTGACTTTGAAGGGCCAATAATGGGGGCTTTGGTATGTGTAATTCACTTCACTTTAAAGTATGGGATTCCATCAGCCATTTTTCAATGTTTGTTGGAATAGTTTAGGTAGAGCTGACAGTTTGTGTGTAGGAAGAGTTAGTTGCTACTATAATGTGCTACATTGTTCTTTATTAAACAACAGCCCATTTTAGGGCTACCTTTGTGTATGTGGGTCAGGAACAATAGTTCATGTTTGGCTGCAGGCTCCCCCTTGTTTTTAATATATATACTGTGTGTGTGTGTGTGTGTGTGTGTGTGTGTGTGTGTGTGTGTATGTATATGTATGTGTATATATATATATATATATATATATATATATAGTCAAATTCTGTGGGTAAGATGCACTTCAACGGTCACTTGGAAATGGTGTGCTAGCAATCTAGTCCTTCCCAAGGACTACAATATAGAAAAAAGTCCAGGGAATGCTGCACAACCAATGAAAATTTATTTAAGAAAAGTTACATAACGTCAGGTATAATCAGCTGCCGTTTCGGGCTAACAATGATATCGCCCTTCTTCATGACCATACACCTACAAATAGTGGTAAGACAAAATCTTTATATAGGAAATAGCTAACAAGTGCTACCAATCAATTAATTGTAATCAGCTGGAATCATTATAACAAACACATTTTATCTCATTACTTCAGCATTTAAATCTATAACAATGGAAATGACTACTGCAATGGGATGAACTAAGTCCTTCACTCTTTGAGAACGCATTCAAATGGCATAGTCCATCTATAGAATACATAATATAAATATATAATCAACCTAAAATCAACAAACAAAAAACAAGTAAAACCTATAATGCAATATCAGATCGGCAGATTTGCAGCAGACCGACCGACCATCCCATTGGTCCATGTATGGTCAATCTGTTGCAAACAATCGGTCAGTTTTTCAACAAAATAATCTTACAAAAATAAATACAAATCAAAATCAGTGTTTAACCCTTTGGGTTGCAAAGTGTCCAAACGGTTTATCCAATAAACTTCTCTTTTTCACAATTCTAGTTCCCTGTTACCTCCCCGTCTATTGTTTGGGATACCATCAATCACCATGTATCTCAATTGTGCAACAGTGTGATTTTTTTCTAAAATATGTCTTGATAATGGTAGTTTGTCAATTTTATCATGTAAAGAATACTTATGTCTTGCGATTCTATCTAACTTTTTGTGTAGTTTCTCCTACATTTACTAACCCACATGGACATTTAATGATATATACTACATAAGCCGATTGGCATGTAAAATAATCTTTAATAAAGATGATGTATGATTAATATCATACATGTGCCTATTTAAATGTGAATGGTGTATAGTAAATTAATGTAATCCACATCCACATGTAATGCAGCTATACACCATTCATATAAATGTAAAATACATTTATAATCATTAAAAAATTAATTTTAATAAAGTATACAAGTATAAATTTTTATTAATAAATTAAAATAAAATATATTTCATAATTGATAAACCCCTGTATAAGGCCCCTTTCACACTGGGGTGGGAGCGGCGTCGGCGGTAAAGCAGCACTTTATTTAGCGCTGCTTTACTGTCGTTTTAGCGGCGGTTTTCGGCCGCTAGCAGTGCAGTTTTAACCCCCGCTAATGGCCGAAAAAGGTGTAAAACCGCCCGCAAAGCGCCGCTGCAGCAACGCTTTGCCCGCGGTATTGCTACGCTGTTCCATTGTTTTTATTGAATACACCGCTCCAAAGATGCTGCTAGCAGGACTTTTTTGACCATCCTGCTAGCGCACCACTCCAGTGTGAAAGCTGGAGGGGCCGGATTTTTGAGGGCGCTATACAGGCGCTATTTTGAAAAACGGCCCAGTGTGAAAGGGGCCTTACTGTAAGGCCCCCTTCACACTGAGGCGCTTTGCAGGCACTAAAGTTCTAAAAATAGCACCTGCAAAGCCCCTTCAAACAGCCGCGGGCTTTCACACTGGAGCGGTGCACTTGCAGGATGCTGAAAAATGTCCTGCAAGCCGCATCTTTGGAGCGCTGTAGGAGCTGTGTATTTCCCATTGAAAACAATGGGGCAGCGCTGCAAAGTGCCGCTGCAGTGGCGCTTTGCGGGCGGTTTTAACCCTTTTTCGGCCACTAGCGGGGGTAAATCTAGCGTCTGAAAAGCGCCGCTATAACGGCGGTAAAGTGCCGCTAAATATAGCACCGCTTTACCGCTAGCGCACCCAGCGCCTCAGTGTGAAAGTAGCCTAATGGAACATGCCATGGGTAAAACCATATTTCAGGGTTTACAAAATGTTATTTACTGATAAATTAAAAATGATATAAAAATGACATTAATAATAGCATTTAAATGCAGGTAGAATAATATATATATATTTATCTATCTATATATATATATATATATACATATATATATATATATATATATATATATGTTTTTTTTTTTATGTGTATGTGTATATCTATCTATATATATATATATATATATATATATACATACACTTTAGATTGCTAACCTGCTCGTTTTGGGGTGTGTAATGGTGGGGAAGATGTGCTCTGACTGTTCAGCCACTGGATGAAAGAAGGAAATAAAAAGACTTCCTGCTTTCTCCAGAATACTGAGGCAGCTTTGCTCTTCTCTCTCTGATTCTCCACCTCTGAGATGGTGAATCAGAAAGTGAGAATTCTGTCACAGATCGCCAGTGAGGTGCTGAGATCGCACCTTCATACACTGGCCGTTTCTGTGACAGTCAGTTACATATTCTCACTGTGCTGAGATAATCAGTGGAGAACATGTTCTCATCTGATTACCTCAGTTTCATACACTGGTAAAGACCTGAGATCAGCTGTGAGACTTGGGATCGCAGCTGATCTCAGTTTCATAAAAGGACACCTAAATGCTGAAGTAATGAGATAAAATGTTTGTTATAATGATTCCAGCTGATTTCAATTAATTGATTGGTGGCACTTGTTAGCTATTTCCTATATAAAGATTTTGTCTTAGCACCATTTGTAGGTGTATGGTCATGAAGAAGGGCGATATCATTGTTAGCCCGAAACGTCACCTGATTATACCTGATGTTATGTAACTTTTCTTAAATAAATTTTCACTGGTTGTGCAGCAATCCCTGGACTTTTATATATATATATATATATATTATTTATTTTTTTTTCTAGGTTTTTTTTTTTGTATTGGGGAGTGCAGAATACACTGATCGCAGTCAGAATACTTGTGCACTGCTGCCATTAAAGCTAGAAAATACCTTTTTTAATTTTAGAAAGTCCCAGCGTGCATGCAAAGGTAGTAGATGGTAAGTCAATTCTACATGACAACACCATCTGAAGTCAGTGTACATCTTCTTTTTCTCTTTTAAAGTGCCCATGCTTATACAGCCACTGCATGTGCAGGAGGTATTGCTTTGACTGACAAAACCTTCATTTTCTTCTTCCTCCCAGGTGCACAGCAGCTAGTTGCTGCTAATGGCCCTGCTTTTTTCTCCTTTGCTGATCCCACCATAGCCCCACAAACTGGTGAGGAGAAGTTGGCAGAATTGTTGATCACATGATCACAGACTTGTAGCAAGAGGATAATCATGGTTATGCACAAGTATCCCTTGTTTATGAAATTGTGAGGAACATAGCACCAGAACTAAGGGGTGTGGGGGCAATAGAAAGAAGTGATGTTCCAGCAGCTGGAGCTTAATGCAAATGGACTCAAGTAATTATGAGGAGGTGAATGATGAGGTGACAGACTGTCCATGATTGCCACTGACTGTGGAGGAGAAAAGCTGAGGGAGACAGGGCCGTCTTTAATATGGATTGGACCCCCGGCAATACAATTTTGCTCTTCACCCCAACATCTCAGTACCCCTTATAAAATCACAGCGCCCCATTACATTGCAGCCCCCTTCACATCATAGTGCCCCTTTACACATGACAGCGTCCCATTACATTGCAGCCATTTCCACGTCATAATGCCCCTTTACAAATTACAGTGCCCCATTACATTAGAGTCCCCTTCATGTCTTAGCGCCCCTTTACACATCACAGCACCCCAATTACATTGCAGCCATTTTCACATCACAGTGTATACTAGTGCATTATGACCTAAACCTGCAGTGTTTTAATTTGTAAATTTACTTTACTACCACCTTAGCCTGGTTCACATGTATGTGAGTTAGCGGCCCACAATTGCACAGGCACAGCAGCCCATTCATTTGTTACTCTTTACATGTCATATATCACTATACTCATATGATTATCATTTTTTTTCACTCAAATGGTGCTTTCCTTTGGTGGTATTTAATTCTCTCTGGCTTGTTTATTTTTTGCGCTACAAAGAACAGTTTGAAAAAAAAAGTGTTTCTTTGTTTCTGTTCTAAAATGTTGTAAATAAGTGTTTTCTCCTTCACTGACGGACACTGATGAGGCAGCACTGACGGGCACTGATGAGGTGGCACTGATATGCAGCACTGATGGGCACTAATAGGTGGCACTGATTGACGGCACTGTTTTTTACTGATGGGCAGCAATTATGGGCGACAATGATGGGTGGCACTGATGGGCACTGATACTGTAGATGGCACTGATAAAGAGTCAATGACAGGCATTACTGATGGGCACTGACTGGCATTACTAATGAACACTTATTTGCATCCTTTATGGTCACTGATTGGCATATGATATGGGTACAGTTGGGAACTGATTGGCATACAGGTGGGCATCACTGGTGGGGCAGTGATGGCCATCACTAGCAGGCACTGATGGGCATTGCTAATGGATCTACACTGATAATAAGCGCAGACCCCCCAGCGCCGATCCGCTCTCTTCTACCTGTGCCTTGTCAGCCCGAATAGAGGAAAGCCAATAAATGGGACTTCCTAGTTACCACTGTGATCAGCTGTGATTGGACACAGCTGATCACGTGGTAAAGAGCCTACATCAGAGGCTCTTTACCTAGATCAGAGATTCAGTGTGTCGGATCTACATACCACACCCACTGATCGCCGCGCTGCATGCCCTTGGGAGCACGCACAAGTGGCTTATCCTGCTGGGCGTCATATGCAACCACTTTCCAGCCATCATTCTGCAATATGGCGGGCCGGAAGTGGTTAAAAAAGCAGTGGCCTTGAAATCCATTCTTCATTTGCACCATGCGACTTAACACAAACGCACTGTTTTTTTAAAAGCGTGGCCCACGCATCTAAAAACGCAGCAAGTTTGCTGGTGCAGGAACTGCAGGTAAGTCACATGGTGCAAAAGCAGAATGTATTTCAAGGCCACTGCATTTTTAAAATGCTGCATGCAGGAAATAAATTCAAATGAATGGGCTGCTGTGACTGTGCAAACTCGCATACATGTAAACCAGGCCTAAAATAAGCCCATCAAGCAATAAAATACAGCACTGATTGGTCTGGTGGCCCATGCTGCGTGCTCTGTAATAAATACAGCCACTGTGTGGACTGGTCAGGGTTTTGAAAAGCTACATATGGGGAGCCAGGGAAGGAGAAAGACCTACCTGGTCCTCCTTGCCAGCTCAGCTCCGATCACCATCCATGGGCGGGCTCACATTAGTGCTGTTGGCTGCCACACTTTACCATACAGCACTCTGACATCAGCTCCACTTGAGGCCTCCGATGTACAGGCAGCACGACACGCATAGCAAATGTCAGAGCCTCAGTGGAGCTCAAGGCCCCGCCCACGGCCCCCTTCTTGCTTGAGAATATGCAGCACTGCACGCTGATGCCGGCTGCCTGTGTCACTGTCTGCAGCGCTAATGGGGGTCCCGATTTGCAGGCAGTGCAAACTTAAGGGGCAGCTCTGCTTTGGGCCCCAAAACAATGACAGGGCCCAGGGCAGCTGCCCCATTTGCCCTGCGGTAAAGAAGGCCCTGGAGGGAAAGGCAGAACAGCAGTGAGGACAAATTTTGCACCATGACAAGGGAAGCTTGGCGAGGATTAGAGGAAGCCTAGTCCCTATGACAACACTGTCCTACAGGTACAGGAACCTGCTATATTTGGGGGTGGGCCACACAGCTCTCCAGTGTGGGCCTTTTTTTTTAATATCTACTGGCAACAATACCATTGTGGTCTGCAGTGTATTAACCATGGTTAAAGTACCAACCATTTGAATATTCCATGCATAAGGAGACAGATTACTCTGTATCATAATGCTCACTGGAAACAGCACATTAGTGAGATTAGTTGATAGCAAAAGGCCCACACTCCTCTTTGTTCTTCAGTGATATCCACATCTCCCCTTTCAACAAAATTCTTCTGCTGCATTTCCCCACAACATCTTTGCCCACTGCTCACAGGGAGAGAGGTTTCACATGGGCTTTTACATCCACTATGTCATTTCCAGCAGTATCCTTCTCAAAAAGAAGCTTCATGAGCAGAAGAAATAATGTCCCCAGATCATCTCCATGTGCAGTGGCTTAGTCCAACTTAGCAAAACTGTTGGATTTACAGTTGCTCCTATTTAAACTCATGGAGTCATCCCTCTTCCACAAGTTTATGGCCTGTTAAACAACACATTGGTGGGTACCCAGCTGCTATTATTTTTACCAAAAGGCCATCCCTGCCCACCACTGCCACGTGGAAAACAATATGCCTGTGTTTCCGGATCACGCTGTTAATGGCAGGATACACATGACCACAGATATTTGGTCCAGTAAGCATGGTCAAGTTTTCTTGCTATAAATCCTTCATAGCACACTGGGTCAACCTTTTGGTTCCTGGGAAGATCCACACAGGATCTGGTGGTATTGCCACATGCAGTATATAGTCCAGTAGTTACAGCACTGTCACCTGTACTTCCTTCTTTTACCTGACCTTATATTCTGTATCCTTGGAACCAGCCTGGAAAAAAAAATACTGGATTTGCAGCTGCTCCCACTCATGAAATCAGACTTTTGTTTATGGCCTGTGCTACAACACAGGCAGGTACCCAGCTGCCATTATTTTGTCCAGAAGGAATCCCTGCCCACTACCATGATGTGGAACATAACGTGTCCGTGTTTCTGGACCATGTTTTCAGTAGGATACACTTGACCAAGGGCATGTGGCCTAATAAGCATGAGCAGGGTCACTAACAGTATATCCTTCATGGCACGCTGGGCCATTCTTTTGGGGGCTGAGAGGAATGAAGGATGGGAAACACCAATTAAGCTGGTGGTACTGCCCTATATCTTTTCTGATGGTTACAGTGCACTCATCTGTACATCCTTGTTCTCACTGGCCTCATCATTTGACTCCTTGGGACCAGAGTCATTATGCCCCAGAGTATATGAAACATCCCAGCCTAAATGCTGCCATACTGTGATTTTATGCCTGGGGAAAAGTAGCCATGCTGGGCCAGAAATGCTGACAGCACTTCAGGCCTAGGCTGAAAGCCTGGCTGACCCCACTCCATCATTAGTCAGGTAAGGTTGTGTGTCACCCTGACACATTATGTGGTCACCCTGTGCCAGTGTTTGCAGAAATATAGCGCTAACATAAGCCTGCCAGCTACCTAATCTCTGAACCTCCACCAAATGAAGACATGAATGAACTCATGAATGGCCCTGTTGTAAAGACTGCACCAGCAGTAGCTTGTCAGCAATAATTACCTGTGGCACCTGTAGTAATATGGTATGATGACCAGCCCCGGGGTGTTGGAGTTCTTTTCACCTCATCAGTGGCTCATCTTTCAGGACACATAAGGCACCTTGGTGATATGAGCCCTCTTGAGTTCCTTCTGAGGCAGACATTTTATGGCTTGTTAGACGGGGCACTAGAGGCACTGCATCAAAAGGAAAAGTTGGATGTTCTGCTGTCTCAGGCCCAGTAGGTATCTTTTGCCTACTGCCTTTATCCCTGCGACGCAAAGGAGGAGGAGAGATGTGGTTGAGGCAGTTAAAGTGTCAGATGGCTTGTACCGTGTGTCTGAGTTGTGATCCATTCGTAGCCTCAGATATGCCTTGGATATTATTTTTTCCAGCTACGATTCTCTGCATCTTCCATGCAGAGAAATAATGTAGTGAGCTGTTGCTTGGCTGTTAATTGAAATGACAAATAGGCAGATAAATTTGGGAGTTTACAGAGTCACCTGCTGCCTCCAGCATTGATAACCTTGTTTCCACAATATCTAGACCCCCTCTAGGCATTAAGCCAAGGTTTACTGGTCTTTTCTAGTTGTAATTGCCTCCAGGTCCTGTTTTGTAGGTAGCAAGCCTAAAATACTCACAAATTCTGGATCAGTAGTCCATGACCGAGGGGATAGGGGCAGTGTCAGATCTGGGTTGCATGTAGACATTTACCCTGAGATCTCCCTGAGATAAACTGTAGCTGGTGTAGCCATTATAGGAGCTGATGTCATTGATGTGGTTACTGTGGCAGTTATACAACCTGCTACTGATATAGCTGGGGAAGCTTATCTAGCTGTTACAGTTGGTATCAGTGTCGGCTGGTGCTCAAAATTTTTTTGGGGGGGAGCCAACAAACTGAAAAATTCTGGAAAAAAAACATCAATTGCAGCCTCACTGTGCCACAATTGCAGCCTCACTGTGCCATCAATTGCAGCCTCACTGTACCATCAATTGCAGCCTCACTGTGCCCATAAAATGCAGCCACTGTGCCATCAATTGCAACCTCACTGTGCCCATCAAATGCCGCGACTGTGCCCATCAAATTCAGCCACTGTGCCCATCAAATGCAGCCACTGTCCCCCATAAAATGCAGCCACTGTCCCCCATAAAATGCAGCCACTGTGCCCATCAAATGCAGCCACTGTGCCATCGAAAGCAGCCACTGTGCCATTCAAATGCAGCCACTGTGCCCCATAAAATGTAGCCACTGTGCCCATCATATGCAGCGCCTGTGCCCATTATATGCAACCTGTGTGCCCATCATATGCAGCCTCTGTGCCCATCATATGCAGCCTCTGTGCCCATCATATGCAGCCTGTGTGCCCATCGTATGTAGCCTTTGTGCCCATCATACAGCGCCTGTACCCATCATATGCAGCCTCTGTGACCCCCCCGCTTGCCGTCTGACTGGCACACACTTACCCAATCCTGATGGTGAGCGACGGCTGCGAGCTGTGGGACATGCAGCAGGTGACGGCGGCGTGCTCCTGTGTCCTTGTGGTTCTTTGTCCTCTCCCGTTCCGTTCCTCTGCTCTCTTCTGTTCCGTTAGTCTTCCAATCAGGACGCCTGTGCCTTCAGCCAATCAGGTGATATATTAGATCCATGCCTTCTGATTGGTTGAGAGGCAGCTCAGTGTTAGCAAAGCAAATATTAATTTGCTTTGCTAACCCAGCTGGGTGAACTGCGAGCGCAATACTTTGCACTCACAGTTAATATGTTTTGAAGCCTATAAGAGCCTATGGCTCTAATCAGGTGGATCAAAAACACCCCGCCACTATAATTCAGGCACCTGGCAACTGAAAAAGGGGTCGGTTGCCTGAATAGGGTGTGTCTACAGTGGCCATGGATAGATTCATGCAATGCATGAATCTATCCATTCTACATTCTACCGAGGGGGGTGGCTGGAGAAAGGGGGAGGAGCTTGTGCACCCTAATAGCACTACCCCCCCCCCCCCACATGTGGGAAATTGTCCTATTTTTGATAAACAAAAATTTAGATGTTGCAGCCAAAATTGCCAGAAAATCGTTTTTGATTTCTTTTTTTTTTTAAGTTGAAATTAATTAGATTGTGGTGCTGCTGATGTATTTGGGTGAATCTAAATACATAAAAAAAAATTACAATTACACTTACAAAATATGTGATTGCAGAGGTTTTGCTGATGCTTTCTGTGAAAATCAGACTGTTCTGTAAAATTACATTACAACTCAAAGTCATCTTCCAAGCATGTAATTTGCAGGATTGGTATTTTTACCATGTCAACCTAGTGATTGCAATAAAATGGGGACCCTCTCCCCTGTTCAGTATTAAAAGCATTTTTTTTTTTTTTGCTTTTCTAAATATCCCTTATACTTTGGCTATTAGCCTTAAGGCATCGCATACTAGCACATTATGAAATACTCACCTTAGAATGAAGTCTTCTCAGTGGCACCTGGTCACCGCTGAGAGGGCTGACATCTTCTCCCTTTCTTCCAGGATCGCTGGCTCCAGCGCTGTCAGTGGCTGGAGCCACGATGGCATCACTCCCGCGCATTCGCATGGGAGCCCTTCGTTCCTGCAAGAAGCTCTGAAGTTCCAGCACGGTACGCCGGACCTTCAGAATGCATGTGCCGCTGAGGTCAGCGGCTGCATGCAGGGTGACTATCTGCAGGTTTAGAAGATTATCATTTTAGCTACAGGTAAGCCTTACCTGTAGGTAAAAATATCAAAGCAGGGTTTACAACTGATACAGTATAATGCAAGTTTCCATTATGCCTTCATAATTAGCAATTTTTCTCTAATATTTTCATCATTCAAGATGATGTTCCAGATGTGTTGAATCAAAAAAGGGTAGAATGTATGTACTGTATGAACTCCATACAGAGCTGTGTTTTATTTTGTTTGCACCAAAACACACATTTTATACTCAAAATTTAAAATGCAAAAAATCTAAAACATTCTTGTATGACACAAATTAGAACAAAGGATATGAAAGTGTATGAAAGTGGAACTTTACTCAACAAGTGAATTACTGCAGCTTTGCTCCATTCTCTCCAGCCTGTAATTGAGTTACAGGTTGTTGTTTTTTTGTTGCTGGTTTTTGGTGGAGGGGGAGGGAGTGTGTACCAATTTTTATCAGTACCCACTTTCACTTTTGCAATCATCATCCGCAGCCTCCTGGAGCATATCGCTTGTGCCAGGAGACTGCAGGACCATTCACAGAGCTCTGTGCATGCTTGGGTGAGGAGCCAGATGTGGTTTCTTAGAAAGCCAAAGCTAACTCCTGTATTCAAGATGATGGTGCTGGGGACCTGCAACTAGATGCAGGAAGACATTGCCAGACTTCAGACACTGGTAAGTACCTGGTTTTTAAAAGTCAGCAGCTACAGTATGTGTAGCTGCAAATTAAAAAAAAATAAAAAAACTACTGTAGTTCTTCTTAAAGACAGAAATTATAAATTAGAAAGTAGGTGGCTTCCCTGTTTCCCAGATCAGCAATGGGTAGACAGATAACCATTTATTGGTATTTGAATGGTAGACACAGTGGTAGTCAGATAACCTTAGGGTCATCTCACACATACACAGTAGAGTTACTGAAACTGTAGACAGAGAAATTTTAAATTAACAGGCACATTGCAGAAGAGAATGAGGAAAAAATGGTCAACAAGTAACCACCAAAAGAGTACACAAAAGACATATTAGCCTAGTAAGCAACAGGAGATCAACTACTACGAGACTATTTAAAATATAGATGAATAATTGGTACAGTGGATATAAGATAAACTCAATGGAACATGTTAGCTACTTAGTGGAAATAGGTGAGTGTTTTCACATTTAGACACCTGCAAACATGTGTACATTTGTTTGTTTGTTGGTCAGCCATGTGTACATATCACCCTGCCAGCCATGATGATAACATATTCTCTCATGTATGTTCACATATGCCAGGACTATTCACTAAAGTTAAAACTAATTTTTTTTTTCTTGGGGGGAAATTAGTTTCTCCGTATGTGTAGGTTATAATGTGGAGAACAGCGGCTCTCATCTGAGTGCAGTATATTAAAAAGATTAATGATGAATTTATTAAGATAAAAACATTTAATAAGAATAAACTCACAAGGTAAGGGTTAAAATGGCTAGTCACATAGTGAAGCTCGCTGTGTAGTCCTGATCCAGACAGACGGTGGTGTGGAGTGCTGCTGCCATCTTGCTAGCTGCAGGGGTTTCCAAGGCTCTGAGTCAAGCTGCCAGTCGTCTTCCCATCGGCTGTGACGTCACTGGATGTGGGGCACAAGGCCAGCAGGCCCGCGTTCGGAGCATGCGTGCTCCTTCTTCAGGTAGATCACAGCCCTGTGCCCCACATCCAGTGACATCACAGGCTGCGGGGAGATGACTGCCAGCTTGACTCGGAGCCTTGGAAACTCCTGCAGCTAGCAAGATGGCAGCAGCACCCCACACCACCGTCTATCTGGATCAGGACTACACAGTGAGCCTCCCCTTGTGACTAGCCATTTTAACCACTGCCCTGTGAGTTAATTCTTATTTTAAATGTTTATCTTAATAAATTCATCATTAATCATTTTAATATAATGCACTCAGATGAGTGTCGATGTTCTCCACATTATATAGCTACAGAGCTGCTTACTCTTCCACAGCTGGCTGCACCTCTAGAGTGCTATATACATCTTTAACCCATCAAACTTGTTCCTAACCCATTCAAGCCTGAACTGAACTTTCCAGGGTCAAAGCTACCCCCAACCACTGGATTTTATTATGACAATCACCTTTACCTATAGTTTTGTTTCCCACCCATCCGTCTCTCTCCAATCACCACTATACTCCCCCCCCCCTCTCTTCTCGTGTGCGTAGGATATTCTGTGAATTCATCTATCACAGAATCAATACAAAAGGATATCAAATTACAAATACTTTAAAATAGTAGTACATGTTTGACATCCTTAAACATTCTTTATGGCTTAGATGTGAAAGGTTTGCAGATTATCAAAATAAATCCTTGGACAATTATAAAAAGTATTTCAATTAATATGACAAAAAAAAGAAAATATTAAATTGATTCATTGTTTTAGATAAAAACTACAAAAATGCAGAAGAGAAAGTTTCCCGCTAAGTATAATTGACAGTGAAAATTTAATTCTAAAGGTTAACAAGCCCTTAAAGATTCCACTTTACAGAACTAAATGATGTTTCATAGAATTAGCAGCCCTGCTAACAGATGGCATATCTTCATCCTCTTTTCTTCTAATTTATGATTTTTTTTAAAAAATCCAAGGATTAAAGTAAATTTCAACCACTAGCCAAACAGCCACCGTCATTATACTGCGGAAGGTTGGCTCGTTCCCGCAAATCGCCGTAGCTGTACGTCGGGCCTTTAAACAGCTATAGCAGGTGACCGATGCACGGCGAGGGAACTGATGCATGTGGCTGGTGGGCGTGATGTCCGCGGGCCACCCACGATCGTGGGCACGAGAGCCAGACGCACAAATCCCCAATCTGACAGGAGAGACAGATCGTCTGTTCCTACTAATTAGGAACAGCGATCTGTCTCCTCCTCTAGTCAGTCCCATCCCCCACAGTTAGAAACACACATGAGGGAACACATTTAACTCCCTGATCGCCCCCTAGTGTAAACCCTTTACCTACTAGTGACATTTACACAGTAATCAGTGCATTTTTATAGCACTGATCGCTGTATAAATGTCAATGGTCCCAAAAATGTTTCAAAAGTGTCCAATCTGTCTGCCGCAATGTCACAGTCCCGCTAAAAATTGCAGAGCGCCGCCATTACTTGGAAAAAAATAATAATAAAAATGCCATAAAAATTGCATAAATCTATTCCCTATTTTGTAGACGCTATAACTTTTGTGCAAAAAAATCTGTTTTGCCATTTTTTTTTTTTACCAAAAATATGTAGAAGAATATATATTGCCCTAAACTTTTGAATAAATGTATTTTTTTACATTTTGTTTTGGATATTTATTATAGCAAAAAGTATAAAATATTTTTTTTTTTCAAAACTGTCGCGATTTTTTTGTTTATAGCGCAAAGAATTTAAATAGCAGTTGTGATCAAATACCACCAAAAGAAAGCTCTATTTGTGGGAAAAAAAGGAAGTAAATTTTGTTTGGGTACAGCATCGCAGGACCGTGCAATTGGCAGTTAAAACAATGCACTGCCGTATCGCAAAAAATGGCCTGGTCATTAAGGGGGAAAATTTTCCGGGGCTGAAGTGGTTAAGATACCTCCCGCTGATAATGGCTCATTTTTATACCACACATATTCAGTTTTAGTGAGTATATCATTTATGTAGTTTACAATTTCTAACATTATTATTTAATGCATGAGTATTCAACATTACGGCATTGTAAAGCTTACTACACACATTACAATCTGACCGTACAATCTGCTTTACCAACAACTAATGCATGTGCCTGCTTGATTAAATACAAATTGATACAAATCTTTGATAGGTCCTCATATTACATAGTTTTCTAAACCTAAAAAAGATGGTACAGAGATTTTACAGTAGAATACTGTACAGTTGTCAATGGCTCCACATCACTGGATGATGTGAATGATATTGAAATTATCTAATGAGAATGCTTTTGGAATTTATATATCCCCATATGCATCACTGGCATAAACTGGACATTTCCTCTCTTTGACACATTATAACACATACTTGTTTTTATTCACATTTTGAAGCACTTTATTTATTTAAAACACATTGTATCTACTTTTAACACATTGTGTATTTATTTATTTATTAAATTGGTTACAACCTCTTTGTAACTTGAAGTTTATATATACTTTTGTGCACCTGGGATTGTCACGCAAGCACTTATATATTTTACTACACCACGACATTTGTCTTTTAACCTCACCTACTGATCTAAATAGACTAAGGTTGATATTGCGCACTATTTATACTCTAGTATTTATTTGCATATTCTTTTAAGTGTAGGACACACTTTAATGGCGCAGCATATCATTTGGTCATCTTATCTATTTTATTTGGTTTTCAAAATTTTTTATTTTTTTTTATATTTTTAATTCTCCTATTAGCGCTTTAGTACTCACTTTGCACATCTAATGAGACTCGTTTTTAAGAAAAATAAAAAATTCTGTGGTGTTTGTGTATTTTTCACTTTGTCATTTTTTTGGAAATGGCTGGTCAACCTCACACTGTGCTATCATTGATATGCGACAAGACACTCTCAGACTCACCCTGCACAAAGATTTTCCATGCTTGAGGGACCCCAATCTAGGTGCTAACAGACTGAAAGAAGTTGTCACTGGGTTTAGTGAGCCATTAATCCTTTAAACTGCCACTGACTACTTTTATCGAAAAATAGTAAATGTTCACAATATTAGCAATAGCAATTATGATTTAACACACACTGTCACCACAGACAGGTATATCCAGAGATTTACCATGTAGTAGTGCTCTTCAAGAGACAGGGATTCTTTAAGTTTTGCATTAGTGCATTAGAGATAATTTTAACACTTTTCAACATTTTGTTTAATAATGAAAAGGTAAAAAATGGTGCAAATAAAATATTTACAGAAAAAAGGCATTACAAAGAAAACAAAGAAACAATATTGCACTAACAAATAAAAGGGTTGAGAAATGAAAATACTTATCAAGTCCTGTTTCAGCAAACTTCAATCAATAAGAAAAATGGTACAGTGGCTCTCATAACTTGACAGATCTTCCTATTTTTGATGGTACACGAGAGCCGTTAAGTATAGTTGCAGCCCCTCTTTTCTTGACATCAAGGAGGGTGTTGACAGAGATCATCTGACCAACCAAGAGGCTGGGGAGAAGCTGATGGAATGTCATCAATTTAAGACTGTACCATGGCCATGCCTTAAAAACACTTTTATTGCAATATTATTATCTTCAAATATGTATAGATTGCATTCTGGAAACTGGTAGGTTATTGTCCAGCATTGAATTTCATGTCCATAGATATTAAACATGGGATCTCTCAGATAGTTATGAGACTGCTGTTTCATCTTCTGTATGTGATAGCTTAGTCATATATGACCTTGATTTGCTTGGTATTTTCTTCTCCATTCAAATATACAGTATACTATAATTCATTTTAACGTGTTTTGGTCCTGTCTGATTTTTTGGGTGATAGGTAGAATTTGAAATTGTGAGTAAGGCAGAGGTCTTGGAAAGGTCGCCCCAAGCCTGAATGGCTTTCACAATACCCATTAGCACTGGGTACAGCACGCTGTATATTCTTAATGGGTTTAAAAACTCTACAAACCATGGGTGACAGAACTGAGGGATTTTGATATAGCTTATGATTGGTTCTTCCCAATACCCTCAGCAGTTAGGGATAACCTTCTAAATGTTTATAGTGAGTAGACAGGGAGATAAGTAAACTGCCATACTGCTGTATTCGGTTACAAATTCCTTACTATTTGTTATTTATCTGCTAAGTAATGGTATAGCAAAATGTTTATGACTAAGCCTGAGTCCTTTTTAAGTGTCCAGACTCATAGCCCCTGATTTACTCAAGCTGAAAGCCTGTGGGGATGCACTTTTGGAATTATAGCTATGTTCTGGAATGTGGGGGGGGGGGGGTGCTTTGTCTCTGGTCAACCAAAAAAGAAACTAACAAATTAAATGTCCTGGCTAGGGATGAGCTTCGAGTTCAAGTCGAACTCATGTTCGACTCGAACAGAACATTGCCTGTTCGCCTGTTCACCGAACAGCGAACAATTTGGGGTGTTCGCGGCAAATTCGAAAAGCCGCGGAACACTCTGTAAAAGTCTATGGGAGAAATCTAAAGTGCTAATTTTAAAAGCCTATATGCAAGTTATTGTCATAAAAAGTGTTTGGGGACCTGGGTCCTGCCCCAGGGGACATGTATCAATGCAAAAAAAAAAGTTTTAGAAACTGAAGTTTTTTCGGGAGCAGTGATTTTAATAATGCTTAAAGTGAAACAATAAAAGTGTAATATTCCTTTAAATTAAGTACCTGGGGGTGTGTATAGTATGCCTGTAAAGGGGCGCATGTTTCCGTGCTTAGAACTGTCCCTGCACAAGTGTCATTTTTGCAGGAAAAAAAGCATTTAAAATCACTCGCGGCTATAATGAATTGTCGGCTCCCGTAAAACAGAGTACAGTCATTGAAAGTCATTGATAAAAAAAAAAAAAATATGCGTGGGGTTCCCCCCAAATTCAATTACCAGGCCCTTCAGGTCTGGTATGGATATTAAGGGGAACCCCCGGGTCAAATAAAAAAAAAATTTACGTGGGGTTCCCCCTAAATACCCATAACAGACTCTTTAGGTCTGGTATGGATTTTAAGGAAAACCCAGTGCCAAAAAAAATAAAAATGGCGTGGGGGTCCCCCTCAAAATCCATACCAGACCCTTATCCAAGCATGCAACCTGGAAGGCCGCAAGAAAAGAGGGGGGCGAGAGAGCGCCCCCCCCCCTCCTGAACCGTACCAGGCCATATGCCCTCAACATTGGGAGGATGCTTTGGGGGTCTGTGATACAAAAGTACCCCTACCATTTCACAAAGAAAGTGTAAAAAATTGTTAAAAAACACACAGACACCGTTGGGAAAAGTCCTTTATTAAAAAAAAATAAAAAAAAGATTCCAGCGGTGGTAATCCACTCTTGCTATCCAGCGATGGGTGATCTCTTCTCCGGGGTCCAGCGATGGCTGATCTCTTCCGCCGACATCCAGTGCAGCGCATCCTGTCTCCAGGGAGACACTGTGGGAATCCCGTCTTAGCTGAGGAGGACCGGGCCACCCGTCACCTGACCCTGCCCCCCACTGACGCAACGCAAGGGGGAAGCCGGGCTTCCCCAGTGATGTACCTTTGTTACATCAGAGGGGGGCGGGATCACCCATCACTGGGGAATCCCAGCTTTTCCCTTGCGTCAGAGGGGGGTGGGGTCAGTTGACGGGTGGCCCGGTGACGGGTGGCCTGGTCCTCCGCAGCTGTGTCTCTGTGGAGAAACCCAGGCTTCCCCAGTGATGTACGGGTGACTCCGCCCCCCTCTGATGTAACGCAGGTCTCCGTTACATCAGAGGGGGGCAGGGGCACTGGGGAAGCCCGGCTTCCCCCTTGCGTTGCGTCAGAGGGGGGCGGGGTCAGGTGACGGGTGGCCCGGTCCTCCTCAGCTAAGACGGGATTCCTGCAGTGTCTCAGTGGAGACAGGATGCACTGCGCTGGGCGTCGTCGGAAGAGATCGCTGGACCCCGGAGAAGAGATCAGCCATCGCTGGATAGCAAGTGTATTACCACCGCTGGAATCTTTTTTTAATTTTAATTTTTAATAAAGGACTTTTCCCAACGGTGTCTGTGTGTTTTTTAACAATTTTTTACACTTTCTTTGTGAAATGGTAGGGGTACTTTTGTACCCCCTTACCATTTCAAACAGGGGGGGTTGGGATCTGGGGGTCCCCTTGTGAAAGAGGGCTTCCAGATTCTGATAAGCAAGCACCCTCCCAATGTTGAGGGCATGTAGCCTGGTACGCTTCAGGAGGGGGGCGCTCTCACGTCCCCCCTCTTTTCCTGCGGCCTGCCAGGTTGCGTGCTTGGATAAAGGGTCTGGTATGGATTTTGAGGGGGACCCCCACGCCATTTTTTTTTTTGGGCACGGGGTTCCCCTTAAAATCCATACCAGACCTGAAGGGTCTGGTATGGATATTTAGGGGGAAGCCCACATCATTTTTTTTTAAATTTGACTTGGGGTTCCCCTAAATATCCATACCAGACTGAAGGGCCTGGTAATTGAATTTGGGGGGAACCCCGCGCATTTTTTTTTTTTTTTTATCAATGACTTTCAATGACTGTTCTCACTGAGCCGACAATTCATTATAACCGCAAGTGATTTTAAATTTTTTTTTTTCCTGCAAAAATGACACTTTGTGCAGGGACAGTTCTAATCATGGGAAACATGCGCCCCTTTACAGGCATACTATACACACCCCCAGGTATGAAATTTAAAGGAATGTTACACTTGTATTGTTTCACTTTAAGCATTATTAAAATCACTGCTCCTGAAAAAACTGTTGTTTCTAAAAGTTTTTTTTGCATTGATACATGTCCCCTGGGGCAGGACCCAGGTCCCCAAACACTTTTTATGACAATAACTTGCATATAAGCCTTTAAAATGAGCACTTTTGATTTTGAACGTTCGAGTCCCATAGACTTTAATAGGGTTCTAAAGTTCACACGAACTTTAGGTCTGTTCGCAGGTTCTGGTGCGAACCGAACAGGGGGGTGTTTGGCTCATCCCTAGTCCTGGCTGACATTGTTGGGGTGCTGAACAACATGGTTGCCTGCTTGGGTTGCTCAGTCCACATTACCATCACACTATGTACCACCTTACTCATTCACATGGGGTTTCCAGGGATCTTGTCCCCCTTATCATAGGGGGTGCTTCCGTATTCCCCCTTCACAAACCCCCACAACACTGGGACCAGGGATGTGGGAACTAGGATAATGTCCCCATTAATGTCCCAATCCATTTTTTGTTTTATTTGCATAGGTCTGTCTTGCAAATTCATACCAGACACCTATCTAGGATAAGAGTCTGATATTGATTTGGAGGGGGCACACTTTTTTTATATTTATTTTGTGTGAGGTCCTTATTACTAGATGGAATTTGGTATGAATTTAAAAAATTAAAAATAAATAAAGGTGGGTCCCCCCAAAATTTATTTCACACCCTTATTCAGGCATGCAGGAAGGGGAGGGGTAATGATGGTGTATCAACCCTTCTGAACCCTTCTGAACCATACCACATTGTGAGTCCAACTTGCTAGCGGGACTACCCCTCACAAAGCACCTCGCCTCAATGTTGATTGGGACATGGCCTTCATCCCCAAATCCCTGGTCCAGTTGATGTGGCAGTCTGTGAGAGGAACATAATACCAATTGTTACTCATTCAAAAAGTAAATTTACAGGGTAAATAAAACACACTGTAGAAAAAGTATTTGATTAAAAAAACATGTACCACAATGTAAATCCAAAGTCAGTTAAAAAAAAAGAGTGTATATAGTCTCACTGGTATTCAGGAGTGGGTGATGGCTGAAAATATAACCATCCAGTAGTGTGTAGCATACTTAGAATAATAGCTGCTCAACCCTATCCAGTATATGTGATTAAAATGTGTAGGTTGTCCTCTGACATGTTTTGCCCCACCTACCAGGGCTTAGTCAGAGGTAAATGGCAGAGGCAGGACAGAAGACGTTATGGATCACTGGCCATGACAATGAGAAGGTGAACATGGGCAAGTGATTAAGATGATGAAGTAAATAAATGAAAAAAGGGGGAATTATATTGAAAACTGAAAGAAAAAATGACAATATGTGAGAAGACAAAAAAGGAATGAGCGATTGATAAAAAATGTGATACTGAAAAGTAAAGCAAAATAAAAATGTTTTATAAGGATTAAAAAGTGAAAGAAGTGAAAGATAAAAAGTATTTTTTGTGAGAATAGAGAATACAAATTAAATGGTGATAAAAAAGAAATATAATGTAGTGATAACAAGGAAAAAAAATAAAAATCAGATAAATAATGAGTGAAATAATGAAAAAAAAAGTGTGGTGTGAATGAAAAGAAAAGAGTGTATGGTATCTGTTGTGAAAAAAATGGGTAAAAATAGAATATGAAAACATTTATTTTTAACCACTTTCCTACTGGGCACTTTTACTTCTATTAAAATTTTTTTCAGAAATAAAAAACTTGAATCCATTAGTAAACTCAACCTATACTTACTACTGAGTTGAAATATTTACTCTATACAATAGGAGCATGCAGGTAGGAGAGAAAAACACTTTTCTGTGCAAAAAGTTTGTATTTCCAAGCCATTATTCCACAAGAGTACCTGTATGGTTTGTATAAATGTAACATTTAAGAATTTCACATTTTCGGTAATTAAAAAAAGTGAGCGGCAAAACAAGTTTGCTTGTGTCACAGTGACAATAATTATTATGCTGTACTCTATTAACTGAAAGCCAGTATGCAGGGGCTGTGCACGATCTCTTGCTAAAATTGAAGCTACTTTGTTACTACTAAATTATAAAACAGATTTTACTGAGTCAGATAGAATAAAATATAGTTTGCAGAAAAGTGGTTGTGTCAAAGCTAGCAATACACCGCTGACTTGAAAGGAAACCACTGTGAACTCCTTGTAAAAAAAAGTTCCCTGAGAAAGCCATATGCATAGAAGGAATTGCTTACAGCTGTTCTTGAAGGATGCAGGCTTGTAGCTTTAATATCTTCACTTCATGTATGGTATTATGTATGCATCATTACATAATCTGTATTTTTTCAGTTTAAATTGTATTTTAGAAATTACTTGTCTTCTCCTTTCTAAAGGGAAACTCTAATGCCGCGTACACGCGGTCGGAATTTCCGATGGAAACAGTCCGATGGGAGCTTTTCATCTGTCTTTTTCTGTCGGAATTTCCGACGGACTTTGGATTGAGAACCTGTTCTTAATTTTTCCGATGGAAAACCTTTCTATCGGATTTTCCGATCGTGTGTATGCAATTCCGACACGCAAAATTCCGACGCATGTTCGGAAACAATTTGACGCATGCTCAGAAGCATTAAACTTCCCTTTTATAGTGCAGTCGAACGTGTTGTATGCCGTGGTGTTATTGACCGTCGGAATTTGGTGTGACCGCGTGTAGGCAAGACAGTTTGAGTGAAATTCCGTCGGAATTCCGACAGGAAAACCATCAGAGCTTTTTCCGTCGAGAATTCCGACTATGTGTACGTGGCATTATGGTTTGGGGAAATGCTTTTTCAAAGTTTTATTTAGGAAAGCTGTCATTAATTTATTACAGATATTTATATAGTAACTGCAAGTCGCCCTCAGTATTCGGTGTCTCTCAGCTGGGCTCAATGGGAAAAGAGGGGGCCTCAGACACAACCCACACAAACACCATGTGCCCACCTGTGTAGTCCTCTGTCCAATAAGAAACTATTAGGGTCCGTTCTTCCTAATTACCAGGAAGTATGTTATTCCCCCCAACATCTTCCAGGAAGTATGTTGCTGTCTCTACCAGGTGGCACTGCTTTATTACCATTAAACTTCTTGACTCAGGAGGCGCATGCGCGGAGCTCTCAGTGATGGTCGCCTGTTTCCGAAGCTCCGGTGACCCAAATCGCAGCGATCTGACCAAGCAATACCACACCATACAAGGCCCCATTGATCCCAGAAAGTACCGGGAGCTACTGCATGTCAAGGGGGGGCGCACAAAGGGATTTATCCTGTCAGCTGAACGATGATCCCCGTGCCACAGAGAGATCCAAGATGGCGCCCTGTGCTCTCCACAGGGCTGCAGCAGAGACATGGATGCTGGTGCTGAGTCCTCCACACAATCATCCACGCTGCTGAGAACCCCTGCAGTGAGTACACTCAATGGCCCTGTCCCATCTCCATCAGAATCAGAACAGAATCTCTCATAGAGAGAACACTGGGCAAACTGTTATTAACCCCTATGGGAGACATGGACAAAAGCCCTGTTATACATGCCATTCTAACTCTGCCTCCAACAGTTAACCCCACTGATCTTACTACACTCATGGCCACTTTCTCTAAGATGCTCTCCAGGGGCCTTGCGCAAGCAGCTACACAAATTACCTCCATTATTCAAGCTGATCTCCACAATCTGGGTGTAAGAATAGATGCCATTGAGCAAAAAGCAGAGCATGCAATTGCCAGAGCTAACCAAAATACTTCACGCATACAGAATCTAGAACATCAGCTAGAATCGGCTAGTTGATGACCTGGAAAATAGGACCATGCGCTATAATTTTAGAGTTAGAGTACTTTCAGAATCTATCAAGGACTCTTCTGAGGCAGTTTGCGCCCTTATCAAGGACCTCATCCTGATATACTAGATCATCTCCTGGAGGTAGATCGAGCTCATAGAGCGCTAGAACCACCCCATGCTGATGGCCCCCCTGGGACATCATTGTCAAATCACATTTTTACAGTGTGAAGGAGGAAGTTATGAGGAGATCGAGGGAGGTGGACCAGCTCACTATCCAGGGTCACCCGGTCCAGGTGTTTGCCGACTTATCCCTGTATACTATCAAGAGGAGGCGCTCCCTCAAACCACTACTACCTTTCTTATCCCAGAAGTCTATCAAATATCGGTGGGCATTCCCCTTCAAGCTAAGCTTTACTTTCTGGGACAAGACACATGGCTTCTCTACCATTCAGGATGGTGAACGTCTTCTTCTATGGTTGGGCCTCCTCTGCCAAGACCCCTCATCAAAGTTCAAACCCTCTTCTTCCTACAAGACCCCGGGGTCTTCCAAGCAACCTCCTCCAATGAGCCTTATTGCTCCTTTATGGCAAAGGCAGCACACCAAGCGATCCAGCAACACTCAGCCTCCTTGATCCCACGCTTGATTTGCCCGGTTTTTAAATTTTCAATTTTTCCAGGTTATTCACTGATTGGTCTGGTACTTACTCAAGTATCCCCTCAGTGCTGATGAACACTTATTTGGCCCTTCTCTCTCTGCATTACTGTAGATGCTGTTTTGTTTTGATTTTTAAATAAGCGTATATACGGGTGTGTGTTTATGCATATATATATGTGTATCAGTAGATAGATAGATATACATACACACACACATATATATATATATATATATATATATATATATATATATATATATATATATCTCTTCCCGTGTGTTCTTCCATGACAGTTCTTGCTTACAGTTTATAATATTGTCTGTTGTCAGGGAGTGCCTTGGCAGATTTTTCCCCCTCCCAGGTTCTTAATAAAAAGTTGACTTTTTCATTACACTTGCCTGTTCAGTTAGATTTTCTGACTTTCATTTCCGGCCCCATCCTAATACCTCCCCAGTCCATTTCCTGCTTCGGGCTGTGGTAATCGGTACAGTGATGGTTAGCCCCGGCTGGGGCTCTCTACACATCTGAGTATTCTGACACCTGAGAGACCACATTATCCTTAGGGGCAATGTTTACTAAAGTGGGTCTAGGCCGGAGCGTATTACATGCTCCTCCATCTGCCTCAATGTTGGGGTTCTTCCTTAAGGTTGAGGCAGATTGCCCACTGTTTTGGTGGAATTCTTCAAGGTTCTCTGCCCATGTGGGAACTGGCAGGTCCATTCCCACTCCTTCCTTGGACCTATGATATCCATGTGGTGGATATTGTACGGCCCTCCTCTCCTTCTCCTGCTCTCTCTTGAATGAATGAATGAATGAATGAATGAATAACTTGTATAGCGCTACAATGCGAACTGAATCGCCTCAAGGCGCTGTATTGGCGATTGGTTATCAAGCTTCTAGAAGAGGTAGGTCTTGAGTTTCTTCCTGAAGGCCAGATGGTTTTCTTCCATGCGGATGTCGGTTGGTAGAGCGTTCCATAGCCGTGGTCCCTGGACAGCGAATCTCCGTTCCCCCTTTGATTTGTAGCGGGATTTAGGAATGAGGAGCAGATTTTGATTAGCCGATCGAAGACTGCGATTCGGTGTGTAGTGTTTTATTTTCTCGCAAAGGTATTGCGGAGCGTTTCCATGTGTGCATTTGTGGGTGAGGCAGAGGGTCTTGAATGCGACCCGATTCTTTACGGTTAGCCAATGTAGGTTCCTCAGGGATGGGGAGATGGATTCCCAGGGTTTTTTCCCTGTTATCAGTCTTGCCGCCGTGTTTTGGATAAGTTGTAAGTTGTAAGCGCGCAAGTTCCTCTTCTCTGTCCGCTTTCACAATTTCCCTTTCTTCTTTCCAGACACCGAGGAATCCATCTCAAGGTCCACAAATGATTTCCTGTCTTCCAGGTCGTCTTGCTCCGATACTCTCCAGGCTCATCTACACTCTGGAAGGTAAGTCTCTGCCATAGACTAAGCTGTGTCTTCCTCCTAATCCATGATGCCTGATGAAACTTCCAAATTTCCCATAAAAGTAGCCTCCCATAATGTTCAGGGCTTAAATTCCCCATTGGAAAGGCGCAAATTGTTCCAAACCTACCACTCCCAACACTTAGACGTGCTTCTATTACAGGAGACACATTTCCCAAATGATACAAACCCTCTTACATCCATCATAAATGTCCACAGTTTTACATCTCAGACGCAGAAGATAAATCTAAATGGGTGGCAATTTTTTTTTTTTACAGACATTTTCTCCTTTTCCCTCTCCAAAGAGGTAGTTGATCCCGACGGTATCAATGGTTCCACTTTTACATTTGTATAATACTACGCTCCAAGTCGAGGGCAAGCTGAATTATTCTCATCCTTGATGAAGACTCTCTCCCCACACTTTTCAGGTATGGTAATCATGGGGGGAGGGGGTGACTTGAATGTAGCCCTAGATCAGACTCTCGATAAGTTGGGAGATGGACAAGCTCGACTCCTCTGTCCTCTGAAATATAGCACTCGTATAGCTAAGCTCATTCACTCCCACTCCCATTAAACCCCTCCACAAAATACTACACACACTTCTCAGTCCCGCACTGCTCCTACTCTAGGATAGATCACATTTTTCTTTCTGCAACTGCGATTCCATGCATCTCAAAATCATTAATCAGAGACTCTACACTCTCTGACCATGCCCTGGTCCTAATGTACATATATAGAAACCCCAGGGCCATCGTGGGTCCCATCAATGGCACATTAATAAAGCCTTGCTGAGTGACTCAATACAAACCCTGATACTATCTAAGGAGCTCAAGACATTTTTTGACTTGAACGACACAGAGGATATTTCCTCTGCAACGCTCTGGGCCACTCACAAGGCTGTCATTAGGGGTAAGCTTATACAGAAAATGGGAAAAAAGAGCCAAAATTGTCAATCTTGAAAAATAATTTTTTAAAGCTATCCAAAAACCATAAACAAAACCCAACAGCCTCATCTATTGCACAATTAGAAGCAGCCCGTCTATCCCTCAATATTGCGCTCACCACTCAAGTCGAAAAGGACCTGCATTGGGCTACTGCCTGGCACTACCTGCTGAAAGACAAAATAGGCCCCAGTCTAGCTAACAGGTTGACCCCTAAACCACAATCCTTTTCCTTCCCCAAAATCTGCTACCTTACGGGTTCCCTCACCCAGAATCCGGATAATATAATGGTCGCATTCCATAAGTTCTATTTAATGCTATACCAGGCAGACACTCAGGCCTCTTCGAGTTGATTGACTTTGACGGGATCCCCCTACCCAAA
Source organism: Lithobates sylvaticus (assembly GCA_028564925.1). Classification (NCBI taxonomy): domain Eukaryota; kingdom Metazoa; phylum Chordata; class Amphibia; order Anura; family Ranidae; genus Lithobates; species Lithobates sylvaticus. Next base: position 100,569,876 of record CM053036.1, read on the forward strand.
TTGGCTTCTGCACATCACTGTGACCTTGAAGAACCTATCACAGAGTCAGAAGTGTTAGAAGTAATCAAAAACCTTAAAAATGGATCAGTCCCAGGACCTGATAGACCAGTATGTACATAAAGATCAGGTGGGATTTATCCTGGGAGACAGGGGCCAGATCAAATATGGAGAGCTATCGATATTATCTCACTATTACGCTTGGGTTGGGACGGGGGGTCCCCTCAAGAGGGCTACCTCTTGTCTATCGATTTACAGAAGGCATTTGATACAGTGGAGTGGCGATTCTTATTTGAGGTTTTGTCCAGGTGAGGTTTTGGGCCTCATTTTCTGGGGATCCTCAGGGCCCTATATTCTAACCCCAGCTCACGTGTGAGACTTCAGGGCCAATACTCGGAGCGTTTTCCTATATCAAAAGGTACAAGACAGGGTTGTCCCTTGTCGCCTTTTATATTCGCAATAGCTATTGAAACATTGCCAATTGGCATCAGGAACCACCCAGACATTCGTGGGGTCCAATGTGGCCCAGAGACTCACAAGTGTGCTTTATTTTCAGTCGATCTATTACTCTTTGTCACATCACCTTTAATTTCTACACCAAACGTCCTGTCTTTATTACATAAATTCGGGAAGGTTTGCGGTTTACATGTTAACCTTTCGAAATCTATAGCACTCAACATTATGACCCCAACTCTACTTATTGAGAGACTTAAGAAACATTTCCCCTTCCACTGGAGCTCTTCTTCTCTCCCCTATTTGGGGGTCAACCTGACGGCTAATATTGGACAACTATACAGCGTTAACTTCCCCACAATCTATAAAAATCTAAGCTCCGACTTGGATACATGGTCTAAATGTGATCTATCCTGGTTAGGCAGAGTTGCCTCTGTCAAAATGACCTTACTACCGCGTTTATAGTACCTCTTCAGATCATCACCTATCTCGATTCTAAAATCTCAACTTAATAAATTCCAATCCAAAGTTATCAAATGTATTTAGGGCTCCAAAAACTATTGATGTTCTCCTCAGATTACGAACTCAGGAGACTTTGGGCCTTCCAGACTTATGGAAGTACTATCAGGCAGCTCAACTTGCCCAATTTTCCATAATCTACACAAGGGATAATACACCTGATTGGGTCAATATGACGAGGCAATCCATCCCCAGACACACCATAGATTATCTTCTCTGGTGCCCCACTAAAAGCAGACCACCAATTTTAGAACCCACCCTATCTCACTCTATGGCCCTGTGCGACTCACTTCAGGCTATTCCCGCACTTACATCTGAACTCTGCCCCTTAACCCACCTCTTTTGTAATTCCTCTTTTTCCACCAGGCCTTGATATTAGAGCTTTCCAGTGGTGGTTACATAAAGGACTTTTTAGGATAGGGCACTTCTTCTCCTCTGTGGGGCCTTTAACCTTGAACCACTATATCAGCAAGCTAGAGATGCCCCAATCAGTGAAATTTAGACTAACACAAATTCATAATTTTTTACTATTTGAAAGACTAGACCAGACACCCCAAGAGTTACGCCCTATGAACAATGGTGCTCCGAAATCAAGGATCAGAAGGGGGGCATATCTTTAATATACTCCTCATTGGCAGAGACTTCAGGAAAACCTTTGTATGCATTATTTTGAGAACAGGGATTAAATATAGTTTGGGATACAGAAACCTGGTATCATTAATTTTCATGATCCTTTAAAGGTATTGTAAATGTCTCATTAGTAGAGGCTAGTATCAAACTTCTAACATGCTGGTATCTTGTCCCCTCCCACCAAGCCCAGATCTTCCCGGGGGTATCCTCCCTGTGTTTTAGGGGTTGTGGACATTTAGGCGATCTCCTCCATACTTGGTGGAACTGTCCCCACTTTTTTTCTGGAACAGGATATTCCACTTTTTGTGGAAGGTCACAGGTCTGGCTATTTCTAAATCACTGCTCATTGCTCTACTGAACGAAAAAGTAGAAAAGATACCCATACACTCAAAAACTGATCCATTTTATACTATTGGGGGCAAAGATCACCACTGCACGGGCCTGGAAACAGCCAACTGTGTCCTTCCTGGCAGAAAAAAGGAAAATCTCTTGGGTAATGATCCAGGAAAAAGCAATTAGTATTAACCAAGACAAAGTTAAGAGATTTGATGCGATTTGGGATCCCTGGACCAAACATGTTTTCTCCTCTTTCTAAACACAAACTAACCAACCCGATCTATCTCCTCAGTGTCTTCTTGCTTTTTTCCTCTTTTCTTATTGTCTGTTCTTAATTAATTTTCTTTTATTTGAATCACTCCAAAGTGTGGTTGACAACTGGGTTTTGCACCATATTTGTTTATTTTAAAGGTTCTAAAGCAGTGGTCATCAACCCTGTCCTCAGGGCCCACTAACAGGCCAGGTTTTATGTATTATCTTGGGGAGATGCAGACTAGAATACTGCAATCATTGAGCAGCAAATTATATCACCTCTGATGCATTTCAGTTATATTGCAAACCTGGCTGTTAGTGGGCCCTGAGGACAGGGTTGATGACCACTGTTCTAAAGGATATGTGGGTGAGCATTCCATTAATAACCCCACTCAGCTACGTGTGAGGTGATATGCCATTAAACTTCACAGACCTTCCACTATTAGGATACCATCTCCCAAGCTCTGCCTAGAGGTTTGGGAAGTTCACAATCTCATAGCCACCCTTGAGGTTCTTAAAAGGTTAAGATTGATAAATATACTTAATCACTATGGGATTTCACACCACCAACTCCCCCCTTGATAGATGAGCATCTGGTGGGTGGGCTTTCCCTCACTAACCATTGGTACTCTCCCGCCTCTAGTAACTTGGTTTCTGTTATGTTCCCTATTACCCTTAATTGAAAATCTATATTACAAAAGGGTTCTAGGTTCATGTTTAATACAGCATGTTTTTACTATAATGGTAGTACATAACATTGATCCCAGTCTGATGCTCCTCCCTTCCTGATTACCCTTGCCTCTTTTTCTTATAACCTGGTTCCTCTCCCTTGTATATGCTTGTCTTGTAATATGCTGCTTTCAAATGTGAACTCCATTTGTGAGCCTTTTGTATAAGCCTTGTTATTAATATATCTTAATAAAAATATGAATGAAATATGAAATATTGGTCAGCATTCCAGAAACAGCTGGGGTTTTGATGTTTTGATTGCAGGCAAGGCAATTAGCCACTTTAATCTTTCCATCACCAGGTGGTCTGAAGCAAAGTTTTATAATTCCCATGCCCCACCACAAGGGGATATGCGTGAATCCTTTTTCCAGGTGAAGATTCTGATAGGCACTCTTCTGTAATACACACTCTGCTGGGTAATCCTGCTTGACTACTATCCCAAGACTAACCCCAGCAGTATCCAGAGGACTTAGGTGTAACCAGGTTTTAACAATCCAGAAATATCTGATATAAAAAAGAAAAAGCTGTGCTTTTCAACAGTCCCTAACTCACATACTAGGGACAATTTACTTATCAGCATGTTTTTGGAGTGTGGGAGGAAATCCATGCAGGCACAGAAAGAACATTCAAACTCCAGTTAATGTCATGGTTGGGGTTCAAACCAATGACCCTAGTGCTGCCAAGGGGAAGTGCTAACCAATAGGCCACTGTGATACCCCTGACTTTCCTTTTAAAAACACTGGGTCCCTGACTGTCATGCTGATTCATCTTGAGTACTTTTTAACCACTTCCTTCATGACATCCTCGGCTTCCCGGCCGTCTAGGGGGCACGCGCCACATCACTCGGGAGCCAATGCGCATGCCCGTTGGCCATGATGTCTGCCGGGCACCCACGATTACCAGTAACAGAGCAGGATCATGGATCTGTGTGTGTAAACACACAGATCCATGTCCTGTCAGGGGAGAGGAGACAGATCGTGTGTTCCCAGTACAGAGGAACACCAATCGGTCTCCTCCCCTTGCGAGTCCCCTCCCCCTACAGTTAGAATCACTCCCTAGGTAACACAGTTAACCCCTTGATAGCCCCCTAGCGTTAACCCCTTCCCTGCCAGTGACATTTATACAGTAATCAGTGCATTTAGCACTGATCACTGTATAAATGTGAATGGTCCCAAAATAGTGTCAAAAGTGTTATATAGGATTTATGTAGTGCCAACGGTTTGTACAGTGCTTTACAATATTAAGGGGGACAGTATAGTTCCAATACAATTCAAGACCAGAGGGTTAGGAAGGATAACATTATCTAATCATCAAAAAGTAAAAAAAAAATGCACACAGCAAGGCATGGATAACTACCTTTCAGGAAGTAAGAGAGTTTGTAATTAGTTATAAAGCCTCTCACATTATATTATTTTATTATTAGATTATTATATAATTAAAGACTGAGTCTATTTTAAATTGATTAATAAAGCTGTCACAAGCATCCCATAGGGAATCCCTCAGGGGAGGTTTCCTGGTCTACATCCAGGGGGCAGTTCAAAAGAGGAAGAGAGAAAGAGAAGAGAAAAAAAGGGGGTAATGGGAGGGGAGCAGGACAGGGACCCTGCCCCACTCTTCCCTCCACATCTCCTCCAAGACAGAATAGTACAAGAATAGTACAAGAGCACCATGATTTGCTGCACCCTGTAAAATGGGAAGCGGGATGAAGCTTAGTTTTGAAAAGTGGGGTGATCTACAATGAGAGACTCTTGTATTGCTCAGCTGTTTTAAAATGAGACCAGCAATGCCATGTAGACGTAAACCATTTTTAGATTTGGTCATCCATTTCCTCTTTTTTGTTGATTCTAGCAAACCATTCCCTGGCCGATGGGGCATGCATGGACCGCCAGTAAACCAGGATGCATAATCTGGCTGCATTAACCAAGGGACTTGCTAGAGAGAGAAGTACGGTGCAATGGGTATTGTTCTGGTGTAAAGTCTAAGGCAAAGATATGCAATCTCCAGCTGTTGCAAAACTACAAGTCCCTTCATGCCTCTGCCTCTGGGTGCCATGCTTGTGGCTGTCAGAGTCTTGCTATGCCTCATGGGAATTGTAGTTCTGCAACAGCTGGAGGTCCGTTAATTGCATATCCCTGGTCTAGGGTGTGGGTTGTGACTCGCACAATCATATCATGGACCATTTTCTAAAATATGTATGTAATTTTTTTTAGCATTTAGCACGGTATACTTTTTATAATTTATTAATTGTTCACACCAATTTCACACTGCAGCTGCTTTAATTATGTGGTAAAGCAATTCATTCTCTTTATCCATATTAACACATACATGAGGTTTTTTCACTTACTTTCATCCTTTGGTTCATTTTCATATTTTTCACATGGTACTTATACTAACAAATACTAGGTGGGCAGATAGCGTCAAGAAAGTGGTACCGGGGCCCTCTTCCAAACATACCTCCCAAACTTAAAATATCAGACATGTCCTCCATTCAGAAGCCTAGCCTATTTGGGGGAAGTGACTGAACACGAAAGAGAGAGGGGGCTCCGTGCTCCCCGGGCATAAATTGTAAAGTAGTGAACCGTAAGACATCTTCAAAGAATGTAGATATGAAAGTGGCTTATAGAAAAATGCTATAGTAGAATCCTGGTCTTATTCAATAATCAGTCTTAAACAGTAAATAAGCAACAGCGGTATGCTGGATTTCAGTCCAGAACAAGAAGCAGCAGCATAAACTGTATTACCAGACCACAACTTCCATCCAGAACTGCAAATTTAAGATTAGGTTAGAATAAGACACAGGGCCTTAAGAATGATCTCACCCACATGGACTCGCAGTATACCAGACATGATAGGGAGTCATGTAGGAGACGAAGGTGGGTTTCTAGTGTCTCAATGAATTCTAAAATTTCACTTCCCGGGTCTGGAAGATGTCTGGTGCCATCTTTCTGGGCACTGTGGCAGTGGAATATTGCTTTGACTCCAAATGTGAAACGTTGCAGTTGCAAGATCCAGGATTTCCAGGAACTGAGGCAGGTCATCTTTGTTGCTAACAGGCAAAAGAAAACCCCCCAGCTGTAGACCACATGTTCAAAATGAAAAATATCAAGTAGGGGACAACATAATGTAGCATTCCCCTGGGCTATTGAGATGACTAATTTTGCTGTGTATACCCCAAAGCCAAGCAGTAAAAGATTTATCTTGATATAGTAACATTTTAGGAAATATTTAGTATGTCCCTAACTAAGAAAGACAACTCTTAAACATAACACATAGATAAAGAAAATTTATGGAACAACACTGAACATTGCCTTAACCACTTTCCACCGGCAGGGCATACATGGACATCCTCTGGTTTCAATGGTTATACTGGGATGATGCCTGCACCTACAGGCATCATCCTTGTATCATTCTTTGCAGCCAGGATTCTTTTTAAGGCAGAAGTGTTCTAAGTGGCTAATTAGTCACTCAATCATTTCTGCCGGTCGCTCCCCCCTTCCACCGCCTCTCCCGGGAGCAAAGAGCAGTTTGTCACTTCCAGTTCCAGCCCATGTTTACCTGGCCAGCAACGGCCAGATAAGTAGCCGATCAGAACCATCTGTGTCCGATTAGCTACATGGGAGGCCATAAAGAGGACCTGTCATGGCCCATGCTATCACAAGGGATGTTGTTCATCCCTTGTGAGAGCAATGAAGTTAGTACAAAAAAAAAAATATTTTTGTATAAAATAAATATATAAAATAAAAAGAAAAAAATGTAAAGTGCCCCCGTCCCAGCGCACTTATGTGCAAATGTGAACGCATATGTTACTCCCGCACGCATATGTAAACAGCAGTCAAACTACACATGTGAGGTATTGTCACGAATGTCAGAGCAACAAGAGGGGTTCTAAGTAATTTTCTAGCAAAAAAAAGTAGATTTTTACATGTAGGAGCGAAGTGTCAGAAATAGCCTGGATGGAAAATTGTTAAAGTCATTGTTGTCTTTGCTAGAAGAAAGAAAGGCCCCTGCTTCATTTGAATGAATGAATAACTTGTATAGCGCTACACATGCAAACTAAATCGCCTCAGGGCACTTTTTCTGTCAGTGTCCGTCTGGGTTTTCAGAAGAGATGGGTATTAAGCTTCTTCCTGAAGGCCAGATAGTTTTCTTCCGAGCGGATGTCCGCGGGTAGAGCATTCCATAGCTGTGGTCCTTGGACTCCGAACCTTTGTTCGCCTTTTAATTTATAACGGGTCTTGGGGATGTAGAGGAGGTTCTGGTTAGTTGACCAAAGAGTGCAACCTGGGGTGCAGTGCTTTATTTTGTCACAGAGGTATTGCTTTTCCTTGTGTACATTTGTGAGTGAGGCAGAGGGTCTTCGAATGTAACTCGATCCTTCACGGCTAGCCAATGGAGGGTCCTCAGGGATGGGGTGATTGATTCCCATGTTTTTTTTTCCAGTTATCAGTCTGGCTGCTGTGTTCTGGATGGTTTGTTGGCGTGAAATTTGGTATTTTGGAAGTCCTAGGTAGAGGGAATTTGTGTAGTCGAGTCGGGAATTGATGATTGTTCCAACTACTGCTGCTATATCTCCTTCCGGGATGAAGGGGATGAGCCTACGCAGTAAGCAAAGAAGGTAGTGGGATCTGCTGACTACTGATCCTATTTGTGCATCCATAGTCATGTTGAGTCAAAGATGACTCAGAGGCTTTTGGCTTTAGTGCTGGGGGTGATGGGTTGTCCAAGGATGGTGAGTGGTGTGGACATCATGCCAGGGTTTTTGTTTTGGTTTGCATGGTGGAAGAGGAGTTCTGTTTTGGATTTGTTGAGTTTAAGGGAGCTCTCCATCATCCAATCGTCGATCAATGAGAGACAGTTTTCCAGTGCCTGGCATTGGTCTTTTTTGTTGGTGATGCGTAGGTAGAGTTGGATGTCATCCGCATAGGAGTGATAAAGTAGATCCTGGTTGCTGATGATTTTGAGGAGTGGGCGGAGATAGATGTTAAAGAGCACGAGCGACAGGGGTGATCCTTGAGGGACTCTGCATGTAATTTTTCATGCTTCCGAAGTGAACGTTCCTAGTTTCACTTTCTGAGATGAGATCGGTTCTCTAAGAAGGATGCAAACCAGGATAAGTCTGAGTCTGCAACTCCAGCTACTTCTGTGAGACGAGTGAGCAGGGTCTTGTGGTCTACTCTGTCGAATGCTGCACTGAGGTCCAGCAGCACCAGGAGATACGATTCTCCTTCATCTGCTGCTTCGAGGGTGTCATCCCATATTTTGAGGAGTGCAGTTTCTGTCCCGTGGCCAGGGCGGAAACCATATTGTAGTGGGTGCAAGAGTTTATGGGTGTCCAGATGGAGTTGTAGCTGTTGTACTACTGCTTTCTTGATAATTTTGGAGAAGGTGTTGAGGCTTGTGACAGGTCTGCAGTCATTTGGGTCTTTGAGATTGAGGTTAGGCTTCTTTAGGAGGGGTTTGATTGTGCCTTTCTTGAGAGAGGTTGGAATGATTCCTTCTTTAAATGACTGGTTTATGAGGTATGTTATGATAGGTGCCAGGATGTTGGTACATTCTTTCAGAAGTTTTGTGGGAATAATGTCGTTTGGCGATGTGCTGTCTCAGAGGTTTCTGATGATGGTTTTGGTGGTGTCAATGGTGATTGGGACAAGAGTAAATCTCGGTGGTTGTAGAAACTTTGTGTGTTTTTTTTTTCTTGTTCTGCCGAGTGGGGTTACTTGCTATGTTTTGATGAATTATTTCCCGAATGGTTGCGATTTTGTCAATGAAAAAATCCTATAACTCATTGCAGAATGCTTGTGTTTCGTTTGCTGGGGACTCTAAACAGGTGGAGTTCATAGTCTGGGCGACTAGTTTGAAGAGTGCTTGAGGGCAGTTTATGGCTTTTAAGATGTTTTTTTGAGAAATTTTCTTTTTTTGCTATGAAGATGGCTTTGTGGTATCTTGTGGTGAGTGATTTGTAATTTGTGTGGTTTTCCATTGTTGGGTTCCTTCTCCATGCTCCTTCAGCTCTTCTGCGTTCTTGTTTCAGTGATGTAAGAGAATCCTTGAACCAGCCCGAATAGTTTTTGCGGCTGGGTGCTCTGCGTATTGGTGCGACTATGTCTGCTGTCTATAATAATGCAGTGTTAAGGGAGTTGAGTGTGTCTTCAGTTGAGTAGTTTTGGGTTAACACCGCTATTTTGTTGGTTAGTGTAGTTTTGAAGAGTTGCGAGTATAGTTTCTTCTGTGATCTTGTCCAGTGTATTGTCGTTGAGTGTTTTGGTATTTGGTAAGTGATGTTTATTTTGAATTTGATCACGTAGTGGTCAGTCCAAGGCATTGGCATGTTATCAAGTGTGTTAATTTCCATGTTTTGTCGGAAGATGAGGTCGAGGGTATGGCCCGAGGCATGCGTGGGAGCATTTATCAGTTGCTGCAGGCCTAGAGCTCCCAGTTGGTTGATAAAAGCAGTAGCGATGGAGTCCTGGGAGGAGTCTGCCCAGAGATTAAAGTCCCCAAGTAGCAGGAGATTTTTGGTTTTCAAGGTGTATGTAGAGATGAATTCGATAAAAGGTGCAAGGAAGTGTGTCTTTGGTCCCGGTGGTCTGTAGCACAGTAGTATGTGAAAGGTGTCCTGGGGTGTTGTTTGACATTGAAGTGTGAGTGTTTCCATGAATGGCAGTGAGCTCTGTAAAGTTGGTCCATATGATCCAGTCCCTTTTTAGCACACATGCTACAAAAGATAGTCACCAGAGAACATAGAACTTGCAACATCTGTTGGGTGCTAAGTGTAAAATATTCATACTATGCAAAAATACAGATTCAGTTGATTATGCCTAATAAAAGAAATATAGAAAATGTAAAATTGTATGTTTTATTTTAAACATACCTAAATAACACACACACTTCTTTATGTTTATTTGTTTTAATAATACTTATGCACACCACCTAAATCCATTTTTCCCACTGCTTACAAGTATTCACAAAGCATATGTATTTTTATTGAGATAATATATATATATATATATATATATATATATATATATATATATATATATATATATATGAATGCTTACAATTTCAACTAAGTTAACAGCAGCACAAAGAAACAATTTAGCTTGTTTCAATTTGTGCCAGCAGATCCAATCATACCCCTGGTGAGATCTTCATGTTGGAGTTATAGGAAAGCCTGGCCTTTAATACAAAATATTTTTTTAAAGGAAAAAAGTCACGGTTCTGTGGTATATAATATGTATTGATTGCAAGCAATTTGTTTTCCAAACCACATAAAATAAATGTATTCATTTTCACAATACCAGTTATGAGAAAATGTACTATCTGTATTTAAATGTGATAATGTACAATATATGTTTCCCTTATATTATTTACACTTCCACCTATTAGATGTCTACCAAAGTAAGAATGGCAACAGTCAACCTGGGAACCAAAGGCACCATATGCAATAAAGCAATTTCTAATAGAACAACACTAGGGTGAGAGATTTTTAAGCTTTTTAAGGTACCAGAGACTACATGAATA